>CAXAJV010001073.1:845200-1470200 GCA_963969225.1 Xylocopa violacea | reverse complement strand
GCCAGGAATGTTGTAAAATATTACATCCGAGATGTTAGGATTGCCTTAGGCTAAGATATATAGCGTTATAGACGTATATAAAGTTCCCACCGAGAAATAGGTGCCGGCGCGCCGGGAATGTTGTAAAATATTACATCCGAGGTGTTAGGACTGCCTTAGGCTAAGATATATAACGTTATAGACGTATATAATGTTCCCACCGAGAAGTAGGGGCCAACGAGCCAGGAATGTGGTGAAACATTACATTCGACATGTTAAGTTGCCTTAGGTTAGGATATATAACGTTATAGACGGATATACTGTTCCTACCGAGAAGTAGTTTCCGACGCGCCAGGAATATTGTAAAATATTACATTCGACATGTAAGGATGCCTTATGCTAGGATATATAACGTTATAGACGTATATAAAGTTCCCACCGAGAAGTAGGTGCCGAAGAGCCAGGAATGTTGTAAAATATTACGCTCGACATGTTAGGTTGCCTTAGGCTAGGATATATAGCGATATAGACGTATATAATGTTCCCATCGAGAAATAGCGGTCGGCGCGCCAGGAATGTAGTAAAATATTACATCCGAGATGTTAGGTTGCCTTAGGCTAGGATATGTAATGTTATAGACGTATATAATGTTCCCACCGAGAAATAGGTGCCGGCGCGCCAGGAATGTTGTAAAATATTACATCCGAGATGTTAGGATTGCCTTAGGCTAAGATATATAGCGTTATAGACGTATATAAAGTTCCCACCGAGAAATAGGTGCCGGCGCGCCGGGAATGTTGTAAAATATTACATCCGAGGTGTTAGGATTGCCTTAGGCTAAGATATATAGCGTTATAGACGTATATAATGTTCCCACCGAGAAGTAGGGGCCGAAGTGACTGGAATGTTGTAAAATATTACATTCGACATGTTAGTTTGCCTTAGGCTAGGATATATAGCGTTATAGACGTATATAATGTTCCCACCGAGAAGTAGGGGCCGACGTGCCAGGAATGTTGTAAAATATTACATCCGAGATGTTAGGTTGCCTTAGGTTAGGATATATAACGTTATAGACGCTCATAATGTTCCCACCGAGAAGTAGGGGCCAACGAGCCAGGAATGTGGTGAAACATTACATTCGACATGTTAAGTTGCCTTAGGTTAGGATATATAACGTTATAGACGGATATACTGTTCCCACCGAGAAGTAGTTGCCGACGCGCCAGGAATATTATAAAATATTACATTCGACATGTAAGGATGCCTTATGCCAGGATATATAACGTTATAGACGTATATAAAGTTCCCACCGAGAAGTAGGTGCCGACGAGCCAGGAATGTTGTAAAATATTACCCTCGACATGTTAGGTTGCCTTACGCTAGGATATATAGCGATATAGACGTATATAATGTTCCCATCGAGAAATAGAGGTCGGTGCGCCACGAATGTAGTAAAATATTACATCCGAGATGTTAGGATTGCCTTAGGCTAGGATATATCACGTTATAGACGTATATAATGTTCCCACCGAGAAGTAGGGGCCCGCGCGCCAGGAATGCTGTAAAATATTACATTCGACATGTTAGGTTGCCTTAGGCTAGTATATATAGCGATATAGACGTATGTAATGTTCCCACCGAGAAATAGGTGCCGGCGCGCCAGGAATGTTGTAAAATATTACGCTCGACATGTTAGGTTGCCTTAGGCTAGGATATATAGCGATATAGACGTATATAATGTTCCCATCGAGAAATAGCGGTCGGCGCGCCACGAATGTAGTAAAATATTACATCCGAGATATTGGGATTGCCTTAGGCTAGAATATATCACGTTATAGACGTATATAATGTTCCCACCGAGAAGTAGGGGCCGGCGCGCCAGGAATGCTGTAAAATATTACATTCGACATGTTAGGTTGCCTTAGGCTAGTATATATAGCGATATAGACGTATGTAATGTTCGCACCGAGAAATAGGTGCCGGCGCGCCAGGAATGTTGTAAAATATTACATCCGAGGTGTTAGGATTGCCTTAGGCTAAGATATACAACGTTATAGAAGTATATAATGTTCCCACCGAGAAGTAGGGGCCGAAGTGACGGGAATGTTGTAAAATATTACATCCGAGATGTTAGGTTGCCTTAGGTTAGGATATATAGCGTTATAGACGTATATAATGTTCCCACCGAGAAGTAGGGGCCGACGTGCCAGGAATGCTGTAAAATATTACATTCGACATGTTAGGTTGCCTTAGGGTAGTATATATAGCGATATAGACGTATGTAATGTTCCCACCGAGAAATAGGTGCCGGCGCGCCAGGAATGTTGTAAAATATTACATCCGAGGTGTTAGGATTGCCTTAGGCTAAGATATACAACGTTATAGAAGTATATAATGTTCCCACCGAGAAGTAGGGGCCGAAGTGACGGGAATGTTGTAAATTATTACATCCGAGATGTTAGGTTGCCTTAGGTTAGGATATATAGCGTTATAGACGTATATAATGTTCCCACCGAGAAGTAGGGGCCGACGTGCCAGGAATGTAGTAAATTATTACATCCGAGATGTTAGGTTGCCTTAGGGTAGGATATATAACGTTATAGACGTACATAATGTTCCCACCGAGAAGTAGGTGCCGACGCGCTAGGAATGTTGTAAAATATTACTTCCGAGATGTTAGGATTGCCTTAGGCTAGGATATATAGCGTTACAGACGTATATAATGTTCCCACCGAAAAGTAGGGGCCGGCGCGCCAGGAATGTAGTAAAATATTACATCCGAGATGTTAGGTTGCCTTAGACTAGAATATGTAACGTTATAGACGTATATAATGTTCCCACCTAGAAGTAGTTGCCGACGCGCCAGAAATATTGTAAAATATTACGTTCGACATGTAAGGTTGCCTTATGCTGGGATATATAACGTTATAGACGTATATAAAGTTCCCACCGAGAAGTAGGTGCCGACGAGCCAGGAATGTTGCAAAATATTACGCTCGACATGTTAGGTTGCCTTATGCTAGGATATATAACGTTATAGACGTATATAAAGTTCCCACCGAGAAGTAGGTGCCGACGCGCCAGGAATGTTGTAAAATATTACGCTCGACAAGTTAGGTTGCCATAGGCTAGGATATATAGCGTTAAAGACGTATATAATGTTCCCACCGAGAAATAGGTGCCGGCGCGCCAGGAATGTTGTAAAATATTACATCCGAGGTGTTAGGATTGCCTTAGGCTAAGATATATAACGTTATAGACGTATATAATGTTCCCACTGAGAAGTAGGGGCCGAAGTGACGGGAATGTTGTAAAATATTACATCCGAGATGTTAGGTTGCCTTAGGTTAGGATATACAGCGTTATAGACGTATATAATGTTCCCACCGAGAAGTAGGGGCCTACGTGCCAGGAATGTAGTAAAATATTACATCCGAGATGTTAGGTTGCCTTAGGGTAGGATATATAACGTTATAGACGTACATAATGTTCCCACCGAGAAGTAGGTGCCGACGCGCTAGGAATGTTGTAAAATATTACTTCCGAGATGTTAGGAATGCCTTAGGCTAGGATATATAGCGTTACAGACGTATATAATGTTCCCACCGAAAAGTAGGGGCCGGCGCGCCAGGAATGTAGTAAAATATTACATCCGAGATGTTAGGTTGCCTTAGACTAGGATATGTAACGTTATAGACGTATATAATGTTCCCACCTAGAAGTAGTTGCCGACGCGCCAGAAATATTGTAAAATATTACGTTCGACATGTAAGGTTGCCTTATGCTAGGATATATAACGTTATAGACGTATATAAAGTTCCCACCGAGAAGTAGGTGCCGACGAGCCAGGAATGTTGTAAAATATTACGCTCGACATGTTAGGTTGCCTTATGCTAGGATATATAACGTTATAGACGTATATAAAGTTCCCACCGAGAAGTAGGTGCCGACGCGCCAGGAATGTTGTAAAATATTACATTCGACATGTTAGGTTGCCTTAGGCTAGTATATATAGCGATATAGACATATATAATATTCCCACCGAGAAATAGGTGCCGGCGCGCCAGGAATGTTGTAAAATATTACATCCGAGGTGTTAGGATTGCCTTAGGCTAAGATATATAGCGTTATAGACGTATATAATGTTCCCACCGAGAAGTAGGGGCCGAAGTGATGGGAATGTTGTAAAATATTACATCCGAGATGTTAGGTTGCCTTAGGTTAGGATATATAACGTTATTGACTTATATAATGTTCCCACCGAGAAATAGGGGTCGACGCCCCAGGAATGTTGTAAAATATTACGCTCGACAAGTTAGGTTGCCTTAGGCTAGGATATATAGCGTTACAGACGTATATAATGTTCCCACCGAAAAGTAGGGGCCGGCGTGCCAGGAATGTAGTAAAATATTACATCCGAGATGTTAGGTTGCCTTAGGCTAGGATATATAGCGATATAGACGTATATAATGTTCCCATCGAGAAGTAGGTGCCGGCGCGCCAGGAATGTAGCAAAAAATTACATCCGAGTTGTTAGGTCGCCTTAGGCTAGGATATGTAACTTTATAGATGTACATAATGTTCCCACCGAGAAATAGGTGCCGGCGCGCAAGGAATGTTGTAAAATATTACATCCGAGGTGTTAGGATTGCCTTAGGCTAAGATATATAACGTTATAGACGTATATAATGTTCCCACCGAGAAGTAGGCGCCAACGAGCCAGGAATGTGGCGAAACATTACATTCGACATGTTAAGTTGCCTTAGGTTAGAATATATAACGTTATAGATGGATATACTGTTCCCACCGAGAAGTAGTTGCCGACTCGCCAGGAATATTGTAAAATATTACATTCGACACGTAAGGATGCCTTATGCTAGGATATATAACGTTATAGACGTATATAAAGTTCCCACCGAGAAGTAGGTGCCGACGAGCCAGGAATGTTGTAAAATATTACGCTCGACATGTTAGGTTGCCTTAGGCTAGCATATATAGCGACATAGACGTATATAATGTTCCCATCGAGAAATAGCGGTCGGCGCGCCACGAATGTAGTAAAATATTACATCCGAGATGTTAGGTTCCCTTAGGTTAGAATATATAACGTTATAGACGTATATAATGTTCCCACCGAGAAGTAGGGGCCAACGAGCCAGAAATGTTGTAAAATATTACGCTCGACATGTTAGGTTGCCTTAGGCTATGATATATAGCGATATAGACGTATATAATATTCCCACCGAGAAGTAGGTGCCGGCGCGCCAGGAATGCTGTAAAATATTACATTCGACATGATAGGTTGCCTTAGGCTAGTATATATAGCGATATAGACGTATGTAATGTTCCCACCGAGAAATAGGTGCCGGCGCGCCAGGAATGTTGTAAAATATTACGCTCGACATGTTAGGTTGCCTTAGGCTAGGATATATAGCGATATAGACGTATATAATGTTCCCATCGAGAAATAGCGGTCGGCGCGCCACGAATGTAGTAAAATATTACATCCGAGATATTGGGATTGCCTTAGGCTAGAATATATCACGTTATAGACGTATATAAAGTTCCCACCGAGAAGTAGGTGCCGACGAGCCTGGAATGTTGTAAAATATTACGCTCGACATGTTAGGTTGCCTTAGGCTAGGATATATAGCGATATAGACGTATATAATGTTCCCACCGAGAAATAGGTGATGGCACGCCAGGAATGGTGTAAAATATTACATCCGAAATGTTAGGATTGCCTTAGGCTAGGATATATATCGTTATAGACGTATATAATGTTCCCACCGAGAAGTAGGGGCCGAAGTGACGGGAATGTTGAAAATATTACATCCGAGATGTTAGGTTGCCTTAGGTTAGGATATATAACGTTATTGACTTATATAATTTTCCCACCGAGAAATAGGGGCCGACGCCCCAGGAATGATGTAAAATATTACATCCGAAATGTTAGTTTCCCTTAGGTTAGGATATATAACGTTATAGACGTATATAATGTTCCCACCGAGAAGTAGGGGCCAACGAGCCAGGAATGTGGTAAAATATTACATTCGACATGTTAAGTTGTCTTAGGTTAGGATATATATCGTTATAGACGTATAGACAGATCCCACCGAGAAGTAGTTGCCGACGCGCCAGGAATATTGTAAAATATTATATTCGACAAGTTAGGTTGCCATAGGCTAGGATATATAGCGTTAAAGACGTATGTAATGTTCCCACCGAGAAATAGGTGCCGGCGCGCCAGGAATGTTGTAAAATATTACATCCAAGGTGTTAGGATTGCCTTAGGCTAAGATATACAACGTTATAGACGTATATAATGTTCCCACCGAGAAGTAGGGGCCAACGAGCCAGGAATGTGGTGAAACATTACATTCGACATGTTAAGTTGCCTTAGGTTAGGATATATAACGTTATAGACGGATATACAGTTCCCACCGAGAAGTAGTTGCCGACGCGCCAGGAATATTGTAAAATATTACATTCGACATGTAAGGATGCCTTATGGTAGGATATATAACGTTATATACGTATAGAAAGTTCCCACCGAGAAGTAGGTGCCGACGAGCCAGGAATGTTGTAAAATATTACGCTCGACATGTTAGGTTGCCTTAGGCTGGGATATATAGCGATATAGACGTATATAATGTTCCCATCGAGAAATAGCGGTCGGCGCGCCACGAATGTAGTAAAATATTACATCCGAGATGTTAGGATTGCCTTAGGCTAGGATATATCACGTTATAGACGTATATAATGTTCCCACCGAGAAGTAGGTGCCGGCGCGCCAGGAATGCTGTAAAATATTACATTCGACATGATAGGCTGCCTTAGACTAGTATATATAGCGATATAGACGTATATAATGTTCCCACCGAGAAATAGGTGTCGGCGCGCCAGGAATGTTGTAAAATATTACATCCGACGTGTTAGGATTGCCTTAGGCTAAGATATATAACGTTATAGACGTATATAATGTTCCCACCGAGAAGTAGGGGCCGAAGTGACGGGAATGTTGTAAAATATTACATCCGAGATGTTAGGTTGCCTTATGCTAGGATATATAACGTTATAGACGTATATAAAGTTCCCACCGAGAAGTAGGTGCCGACGAGCCAGGAATGTTGTAAAATATTACGCTCGACATGTTAGGTTGCCTTAAGCTAGGATATATAACGTTATAGACGTATATAAAGTTCCCACCGAGAAGTAGGTGCCAACGCGCCAGGAATGTTGTAAAATATTATGCTCGACAAGTTAGGTTGCCATAGGCTAGGATATATAGCGTTAAAGACGTATATAATGTTCCCACCGAGAAATAGGTGCCGGCGAGCCAGGAATGTTGTCAAATATTACATCCGAGGTGTTACGATTGCCTTAGGCTAAGATATATAACGTTATAGACGTATATAATGTTCCCACCGAGAAGTAGGTGCCGAAGTGACGGGAATGTTGTAAAATATTACATCCGAGAAGTTAGGTTGCCTTAGGTTAGGATATATAGCGTTATAGACGTATATAATGTTCCCACCGAGAAGTAGGGGCCGACGTGCCAGGAATGTAGTAAAATATTACATCCGAGATGTTAGGTTGCCTTAGGGTAGGATATATAACGTTATAGACGTACATAATGTTCCCACCGAGAAGTAGGTGCCGACGCGCTAGGAATGTTGTAAAATATTACTTCCGAGATGGTAGGATTGCCTTAGGCTAGGACATATAGCGTTACAGACGTATATAATGTTCCCACCGAAAAGTAGGGGCCGGCGCGCCAGGAATGTAGTAAAATATTACATCCGAGATGTTAGGTTGCCTTAGGCTAGGATATGTAACGTTATAGACGTATATAATGTTCCCACCTAGAAGTAGTTGCCGACGCGCCAGGAATATTGTAAAATATTACATTCGACATGTAAGGTTGCCTTATGCTAGGATATATAACGTTATAGACGTATATAAAGTTCCCACCGAGAAGTAGGTGCCGACGAGCCAGGAATGTTGTAAAATATTACGCTCGACATGTTAGGTTGCCTTAGGCTCGGATATATAGCGATATAGACGTATATAATGTTCCCACCGAGAAGTAGGGGCCGCCGCGCCAGGAATGTTGTAAAATATTACATTCCACGTGTTAGGATTGCCTTAGGCTAGGATATATAACGTTATAGACGTATACGATATTCCCACCGAGGAGTACGGGCCGACACGACAAGAATGTTGTCAAATATTACATCCGAGATGTTAGGTTCCCGTAGGTTAGGATATATAACGTTATAGACGTATATAATGTTCCCACCGAGAAGTAGGGGCCGACGAGCCAGGAATGTGGTAAAATATTACATTCGACATGTTAAGTTGTCTTAGGTTAGGATATATAACGTTATAGACGTATATACAGATCCCACCGAGAAGTAGTTGCCGACGCGCCAGGAATATTGTAAAATATTATATTCGACATGTTAGGTTGTCTCAGGCTAGGACATATAGCGTTATAGACATATATAATGTTCCCACCGAGAAATAGGGGCCGACACGCCAGGAATGTTGTAAAACATTACATCCGAGGTGTTAGGTTCCCTTAGGTTAGGATATATAACGTTATAGACGTATATAATGTTCCCACCGAGAAGGAGGTGCCGACGCGCTAGGAATGTTGTAAAATATTACATCCGACATGTTAAGTTGCCTTAGGTCAGGATATATAACGTTATAGCCGTATATAATGTTCCCACCGAGAAATAGGTGCCGGCGCGCCAGGAATGTTGTAAAATATTACATCCGAGGTGTTAGGATTGCCTTAGGCTAAGATATACAATGTTATAGACGTATATAATGTTTCCACCGAGAAGTAGGGGCCAACGAGCCAGGAATGTGGTGAAACATTACATTCGACATGTTAAGTTGCCTTAGGTTAGGATATATAACGTTATAGACGGATATACTGTTCCCACCGAGAAGTAGTTGCCGACGCGCCAGGAATATTGTAAAATATTACATTCGACATGTAAGGATGCCTTATGCTAGGATATATAACGTTATAGACGTATATAAAGTTCCCACCGAGAAATAGGTGCCGACGAGCCAGGAATGTTGTAAAATATTACGCTCGACATGTTAGGTTGCCTTAGGCTAGGATATATAGCGATATAGACGTATATAATGTTCCCATCGAGAAATAGCGGTCGGCGCGCCACGAATGTAGTAAAATATTACGCTCGACATGTTAGGTTGCCTTAGGCTAGGATATATAGCGTTAAAGGCGTATATAATGTTCCCACCGAGAAATAGGGACCGACACGCCAGGAATGTTGTAAAATATTACATCCGAGATGTTAGGTTCCCTTAGGTTAGAATATATAACGTTATAGACGTATATAATGTTCCCACCGAGAAGTAGGGGCCAACGAGCCAGGAATGTTGGAAAATATTACGCTCGACATGTTAGGTTGCCTTAGGCTATGATATATAGCGATATAGACGTATATAATATTCCCACCGAGAAGTGGGGGCCGGCTCGCCAGGAATGTAGTAAAATATTACATCCGAGATGTTAGGTTGCCTTAGGCTAGGATATGTAAAGTTATAGACGTATATAATGTTCCCACCGAGAAATAGGTGCCGGCGCGCCAGGAATGTTGTAAAATATTACATCCGAGATGTTAGGATTGCCTTAGGCTAAGATATATAACGTTATAGACGTATATGATGTTCCCGCCGAGAAGTAGGGGCCGAAGTGACGGGAATGTTGTAAAATATTACATTCGACATGTTATTTTGCCTTAGGCTAGGATATATAGCGTTATAGACGTATATAATGTTCCCACCGAGAAGTAGGGGCCGGCGCGCCAGGAATGGAGTAAAATATTACATCCGAGATGTTAGGTTGCCTAAGGCTAGGATATGTAACGTTATAGACGTATATAATGTTCCCACCTAGAAGTAGTTGCCGACGCGCCAGGAATGTTGTAGAATATTACATCCGACATGTTAAGTTGCCTTAGGTTAGGATATATAACGTTAAAGACGTGTATACTGTTCCCACCGAGAAGTAGTTGCCGACGCGCCAGGAATATTGTAAAATACTACATTCGACATGTTAGGTTGTCTCAGGCTAGGACATATATCGTTAAAGGCGTATATAATATTCCCACCGAGAAATAGGGGCCGACACGCCAGGAATGTTGTAAAACATTACATCCGAGGTGTTAGGTTGCCTTAGGCTAGGATATATAGCGTTATAGACGTATATAATGTTCCCATCGAGAAATAGCGGTCGGCGCGCCACGAATGTAGTAAAATATTACATCCGAGATGTTAGGGTTGCCTTAGGTTAGGATATATAACGTTATAGACCCTCATAATGTTCCCACCGAGAAGTAGGGGCCGGCGAGCCTGGAATGTTGTAAAATATTACGCTCGACATGTTAGGTTGCTTTAGGCTGGGATATATAGCGATATAGACGTATATAATGTTCCCACCGAGAAGTAGGGGCCGCCACGCCAGGAATGTTGTAAAATATTACATTCGACGTGTTAGGATTGCCTTAGGCTAGGATATACAACGTTATAGACGTATACGATATTCCCACCGAGGAGTACGGGCCGACACGACAAGAATGTTGTCAAATATTACATCCGAGATGTTAGGTTCCCTTAGGTTAGAATATATAACGTTATAGACGTATATAATGTTCCCACTGAGAAGTAGGGGCCAACGAGCCAGGAATGTTGGAAAATATTACGCTCGACATGTTAGGTTGCCTTAGGCTATGATATATAGCGATATAGACGTATATAATGTTTCCACCTAGAAGTAGTTGCCGACGCGCCAGGAATGTTGTAAAATATTACATCCGACATGTTAAGTTGCCTTAGGTTAGGATATATAACGTTATAGACGTATATACTGTTCCCACCGAGAAGTAGTTGCCGACGCGCCAGGAATATTGTAAAATACTACATTCGACATGTTAGGTTGTCTCAGGCTAGGACATATATCGTTAAAGGCGTATATAATATTCCCACCGAGAAATAGGGGCCGACACGCCAGGAATGTTGTAAAACATTACATCCGAGGTGTTAGGTTGCCTTAGGCTAGGATATATAGCGTTATAGACGTATATAATGTTCCCATCGAGAAATAGCGGTCGGCGCGCCACGAATGTAGTAAAATATTACATCCGAGATGTTAGGGTTGCCTTAGGTTAGGATATATAACGTTATAGACGCTCATAATGTTCCCACCGAGAAGTAGGGGCCGGCGCGCCAGGAATGCTGTAAAATATTACATTCGACATGTTAGGTTGCCTTAGGCTAGTATATATAGCGATATAGACGTATATAATGTTCCCACCAAGAAATAGGTGCCGGCGCGCCAGGAATGTTGTAAAATATTACATCCGAGGAGTTAGGATTGCCTTAGGCTAAGATATATAACATTATAGACGTATATAATGTTCCCACCGAGAAGTAGGGGCCGAAGTGACGGGAATGTTGTAAAATATTACATCCGAGATGTTAGTTTGCCTGAGGCTAGGATATATAACGTTATAGACGTATATAATGTTCCCACCGCGAAGTAGGGGCCGACGTGCCAGGAATGTAGTAAAATATTACTTCCGAGATGTTAGGATTGCCTTAGGCTAGGATATATAGCGTTAGAGCCGTATATAATGTTCCCACCGAAAAGTAGGGGCAGGCGCGCCAGGAATGTAGTAAAATATTACATCCGAGATGTTAGGTTGCCTTAGGCTAGGATATGTAACGTTATAGACGTATATAATGTTCCCACCTAGAAGTAGTTGCCGGCGTGCCAGGAATATTGTAAAATATTACGCTCGACATTTTTAGTTGCCTTAAGTTACGATATATGGCGTTATAGACGTATATAATGTTCCCACCGAGAAGTAGGGGCCAGCGCGCCAGGAATGTGGTAAAATATTACATCCGGTATGTTAGGTTGCCTTAGGTTAGGATATATAACGTTATAGACGTATATAATGTTTCCACCGAGAAGTAGGAGCTAACGCGCCAGGAATGTGGTAAAATATTACATTCGACATGTTAAGTTGTCTTAGGTTAGGATATATAACGTTATAGACGTATATACAGTTCCCACCGAGAAGTAGGGGCCGACTCGCCAGGAATGTTGTAAAATATTACATCCGAGATGTTAGGTTCCCTTAGGTTAGAATATATAACGTTATAGACGTATATAATGTTCCCACCGAGAAGTAGGGGCCGACTCGCCAGGAATGTTGTAAAATATTACATCCGAGATGTTAGGTTCCCTTAGGTTAGAATATATAACGTTATAGACGTATATAATGTTCCCACCGAGAAGTAGGTGCCGACGAGCCAGGAATGTTGTAAAATATTACGCTCGACATGTTAGGTTGCCTTAGGCTAGGATATATAGCGATATAGACGTATATAATGTTCCCACCGAGAAGTAGGGGCCGTCGCGCCAGGAATGTTGTAAAATATTACATTCGACGTGTTAGGATTGCCTTAGGCTAGGATATATAACGTTATAGACGTATACGATATTCCCACCGAGGAGTACGGGCCGACACGACAAGAATGTTGTCAAATATTACATCCGAGGTTTTTAAGATCCCTTAGGTTAGGATATATAACATTGTAGACGTATATAATGTTCCCACCGAGAAGTAGGGGCCGACGAGCCAGGAATGTTGTAAAATATTACGCTCGACATGTTAGGATTGCCTTAGGCTAAGATATATAACGTTATAGAAGTATATAATGTTCCCACCGAGAAGTAGGGGCCGAAGTGACGGGAATGTTGTAAAATATTACATACGACATGTTAGTTTGCCTTAGGCTAGGATATATAACGTTATAGACGTATATAATGTTCCCACCGCGAAGTAGGGGCCGACGTGCCAGGAATGTAGTAAAATATTACATCCGAGATGTTAGGTTGCCTTAGGTTAGGATATATAGCGTTATAGACGTATATAATGTTCCCACCGAGAATTAGGGGCCGACGTGCCAGGAATGTAGTAAATTATTACATCCGAGATGTTAGGTTGCATTAGGTTAGGATATATGGCGTTATAGACGTATATAATGTTCCCACCGAGAAGTAGGGGCCGGCGCGCCACGAATGTAGTAAAATATTACATCCGACATGTTAGGTTGCCTTAGGGTAGGATATATAACGTTATAGACATATATAATGTTCCCACCGAGAAGTAGGTGCCGACGCGCTAGGAATGTTGTAAAATATTACTTCCGAGATGTTAGGATTGCCTTAGGCTAGGATATATAGCGTTACATACGTATATAATGTTCCCACCGAAAAGTAGGGGCAGGCGCGCCAGGAATGTAGTAAAATATTACATCCGAGATGTTAGGTTGCCTTAGGCTAGGATATGTAACGTTATAGACGTATATAATGTTCCCACCTAGAAGTAGTTGCCGGCGTGCCAGGAATATTGTAAAATATTACATTCGACATGTAAGGTTGCCTTATGCTAGGATACATAACGTTATAGACGTATATAAAGTTCCCACCGAGAAGTAGGTGCCGACGAGCCAGGAATGTTGTAAAATATTACGCTCGACATGTTAGGTTGCCTTAGACTAGGATATATAACGTTATAGACGTATATAATGTTCCCACCGAGAAGTAGGGGCCGAAGTGACGGGAATGTTGTAAAATTATACATTCGACATTTTAGGATTGCCTCAGGCTAGGATATATATTGTTAAAGACGTATATAATGTTCCCACCGAGAAATAGGGGCCGACACGCCAGGAATGTTGTAAAACATTACATCCGAGGTGTTAGGTTGCCTTAAGCTAGGATATATAGCGTTATAGACGTATATAATGTTCCCACCGAGAAGTAGGGACCGACGAGCCAGGAATGTTGTAAAATATTACGCTCGGCATGCTAGGTTGCCTTACGTTATGATATATAGCGATATAGACGTATATAATGTTCCCACCGAGAAGTAGGGTCCGAAGTGACGGGAATGTTGTAAAATATTACATCCGAGATGTTAGGTTGCCTTAGGTTAGGATATATAACGTTATTGACTTGTATAATTTTCCCACCGAGAAATAGGGGCCGACGCCCCAGGAACGATGTAAAATTTTACATTCGACATGTTAGGATTGCCTTAGGCTAGGATATATAACGTTATAGACGTATATACTGTTCCGACCGAGAAGTAGGAGCCGATGCGCCAGGAATGTTGTAAAACATTACATCCGAGGTGTTAGGTTCCCTTAGATTAGGATATATAACGTTATAGACGTATATAATGTTCCCAATGAGAAGGAGGTGCCGACGCGCCAGGAATGTTGTAAAATATTACATCCGACATGTTAAGTTGCCTTAGGTTAGGATATATAACGTTATAGACGTATATACAGTTCCCACCGAGAAGTAGGGGCCGACTCGCCAGGAATGTTGTAAAATATTACATCCGAGATGTTAGGTTGCCTAAGGCTATGATATATAGCGATATAGACGTATATAATATTCCCACCGAGAAGTGGGGGCCGGCGCGCCAGGAATGTAGTAAAATATTACATCCGAGATGTTAGGTTGCCTTAGGCTAGGATATGTAAAGTTATAGACGTATATAATGTTCCCACCGAGAAATAGGTGCCGGCGCGCCAGGAATGTTGTAAAATATTACATCCGAGATGTTAGGATTGCCTTAGGCTAGGAAATATATCGTTATAGACGTATATAATGTTCCCACCGAGAAGTAGGGGCCCAAGTGACGGAAATGTTGTAAAATATTACATCCGAGATGTTAAGTTGCCTTAGGTTAGGATATATAACGTTATTGACTTATATAATTTTCCCACCGAGAAATAGGGGCCGACGCCCCAGGAATGATGTAAAATTTTACATTCGACATGTTAGGATTGCCCTAGGCTAGGATATATAACGTTATAGACGTATATACTGTTCCGACCGAGAAGTAGGTGCCGACGCGCCAGGAATGTTGTAAAATATTACGCTCGACAAGATAGGTTGCCATAGGCTAGGATATATAGCGTTAAAGACGTATATAATGTTCCCACCGAGAAATACGGGCCGACACGCCAGGAATGTTGTAAAATATTACATCCGAAATGTTAGGTTCCCTTAGGTTAGGATATATAACGTTATAGACATATATAATGTTCCCACCGAGAAGTAGGGGCCAACGAGCCAGGAATGTGGTAAAATATTACATTCGACATGTTAAGTTGTCTTAGGTTAGGATATATAACGTTATAGACGTATATACAGATCCCACCGAGAAGTAGTTGCCGACGCGCCAGGAATGTAGTAAAATATTACTTCCGAGATGTTAGGATTGCCTTAGGCTAGGATATATAGCGTTGCAGACGTATATAATGTTCCCACCGAAAAGTAGGGGCCGGCGCGCCAGGAATGTAGTAAAATATTACATCCGAGATGTTAGTTTGCCTTAGGCTAGGATATGTAAAGTTATAGACGTATATAATGTTCCCACCGAGAAATAGGTGCCGGCCTGCCAGGAATGTTGTAAAATATTACATCCGAGATGTTAGGATTGCCTTAGGCTAAGATATATAACGTTATAGACGTATATGATGTTCCCGCCGAGAAGTAGGTGCCGAAGTGACGGGAATGTTGTAAAATATTACATTCGACATGTTATTTTGCCTTAGGCTAGGATATATAGCGTTATAGACGTATATAATGTTCCCACCGAGAAGT
Source organism: Xylocopa violacea (assembly GCA_963969225.1). Lineage (NCBI taxonomy): Eukaryota > Metazoa > Arthropoda > Insecta > Hymenoptera > Apidae > Xylocopa > Xylocopa violacea. The sequence continues at coordinate 1,454,479 of CAXAJV010001073.1, read as the reverse complement.
AGGGGCCGGCGCGCCAGGAATGTAGTAAAATATTACATTCGACGTGTTAGGATTGCCTTAGGCTAGGATATATAACGTTATAGACGTATACGATATTCCCACCGAGGAGTACGGGCCGACACGACAAGAATGTTGTCAAATATTACATCCGAGGTGTTAGGTTCCCTTAGGTTAGGATATATAACGTTATAGACGTATATAATGTTCCCACCGAGAAGTAGGGGCCGACGAGCCAGGAATGTTGTAAAATATTACGCTCGACATGTTAGGTTGCCTTAGGCTATGATATATAGCGATATAGACGTATATAATGTTCCCACCGAGAAGTGGGGGCCGGCGCGCCAGGAATGTAGTGAAATATTACATCCGAGATGTTAGGTTCCCTTAGGTTAGGATATATAACGTTATAGACGTATATAATGTTCCCACCGAGAAGTGGGGGCCGGCGCGCCAGGAATGTAGTGAAATATTACATCCGAGATGTTAGGTTGCCTTAGGCTAGGATATGTAAAGTTATAGACGTATATAATGTTCCCACCGAGAAATAGGTGCCGGCGCGCCAGGAATGTGGTAAAATATTACATCCGAGATGTTAGGTTGCCTTAGGCTAGGATAAGTAACGTTATAGACGTATATAATGTTCCCACCGAGAAGTAGGAGCCGACGAGCCAGGAATGTTGTAAAATATTACGCTCGACATGTTAGGTTGCCTTAGGCTACGATATATAGCGATATAGACGTATATAATGTTCCCACCGAGAAGTGGGGGCCGGCGCGCCAGGAATGTAGTGAAATATTACATCCGAGATGTTAGGTTCCCTTAGGTTAGGATATATAACGTTATAAACGTATATAATGTTCCCACCGAGAAGTAGGGGCCGACGAGCCAGGAATGTTGTAAAATATTACGCTCGACATGTTAGGTTGCCTTAGGCTACGATATATAGCGATATAGACGTATATAATGTTCCCACCGAGAAGTGGGGGCCGGCGCGCCAGGAATGTAGTGAAATATTACATCCGCGATGTTAGGTTCCCTTAGGTTAGGATATATAACGTTATAGACGTATATAATGTTCCCACCGAGAAGTGGGGGCCGGCGCGCCAGAAATGTTGTCAAATATTACATCCGAGAAGTTAGGTTCCCTTAGGTTAGAATATATAACGTTATAGACGTATATAATGTTCCCACCGAGAAGTAGGGGCCGACTCGCCAGGAATGTTGTAAAATATTACATCCGAGATGTTAGGTTCCCTTAGGCTAGGATATGTAAAGTTATAGACGTATATAATGTTCCCACCGAGAAATAGGTGCCGGCGCGCCAGGAATGTTGTAAAATATTACATCTGAGATGTTAGGATTGCCTTAGGCTAGGATATATATCGTTATAGACGTATATAATGTTTCCACCGAGAAGTAGGGGCCGAAGTGACGGGAATGTTGTAAAATATTACATCCGAGATGTTAGGTTGCCTTAGGTTAGGATATATAACGTTATTGACTTATATAATTTTCCCACCGAGAAATAGGGGCCGACGCCCCAGGAATGATGTAAAATTTTACATTCGACATGTTAGGATTGCCTTAGGCTAGGATATATAACGTTATAGACGTATATACTGTTCCGACCGAGAAGTAGGTGCCGACGCGCCAGGAATGTTGTAAAATATTACGCTCGACAAGATAGGTTGCCATAGGCTAGGATATATAGCGTTAAAGACGTATATAATGTTCCCACCGAGAAATACGGGCCGACACGCCAGGAATGTTGTAAAATATTACATCCGAAATGTTAGGTTCCCTTAGGTTAGGATATATAACGTTATAGACGTATATAATGTTCCCACCGAGAAGTAGGGGCCAACGAGCCAGGAATGTGGTAAAATATTACATTCGACATGTTAAGTTGTCTTAGGTTAGGATATATAACGTTATAGACGTATATACAGATCCCATCGAGAAGTAGTTGCCGACGCGCCAGGAATGTAGTAAAATATTACATCCGAGATGTTAGGTTGCCTTAGGGTAGGATATATAACGTTATAGACGTATATAATGTTCCCACCGAGAAGTAGGGGCCGACTCGCCAGGAATGTTGTAAAATATTACATCCGAGATGTTAGGTTCCCTTAGGTTAGAATATATAACGTTATAGACGTATATAATGTTCCCACCGAGAAGTAGGGACCAACGAGCCAGGAATGTTGTAAAATATTACGCTCGACATGTTAGGTTGCCTAAGGCTATGATATATAGCGATATAGACGTATATAATATTCCCACCGAGAAGTGGGGGCCGGCGCGCCAGGAATGTAGTAAAATATTACATCCGAGATGTTAGGTTGCCTTAGGCTAGGATATGTAAAGTTATAGACGTGTATAATGTTCCCACCGAGAAATAGGTGCCGGCGCGCCAGGAATGTTGTAAAATATTACATCCGAGATGTTAGGATTGCCTTAGGCTAAGATATATAACGTTATAGACGTATATAATGTTCCCACCGAGAAGTAGGGGCCGAAGTGACGGGAATGTTGTAAAATATTACATTCGACATGTTAGTTTGCCTTAGGCTAGGATATATATCGTTATAGACGTATATAATGTTTCCACCGAGAAGTAGGGGCCGAAGTGACGGGAATGTTGTAAAATATTACATCCGAGATGTTAGGTTGCCTTAGGTTAGGATATATAACGTTATTGACTTATATAATTTTCCCACCGAGAAATAGGGGCCGACGCCCCAGGAATGATGTAAAATTTTACATTCGACATGTTAGGATTGCCTTAGGCTAGGATATATAACGTTATAGACGTATATACTGTTCCGACCGAGAAGTAGGTGCCGACGCGCCAGGAATGTTGTAAAATATTACGCTCGACAAGATAGGTTGCCATAGGCTAGGATATATAGCGTTAAAGACGTATATAATGTTCCCACCGAGAAATACGGGGCGACACGCCAGGAATGTTGTAAAATATTACATCCGAAATGTTAGGTTCCCTTAGGTTAGGATATATAACGTTATAGACGTATATAATGTTCCCACCGAGAAGTAGGGGCCAACGAGCCAGGAATGTGGTAAAATATTACATTCGACATGTTAAGTTGTCTTAGGTTAGGATATATAACGTTATAGACGTATATACAGATCCCATCGAGAAGTAGTTGCCGACGCGCCAGGAATGTAGTAAAATATTACATCCGAGATGTTAGGTTGCCTTAGGGTAGGATATATAACGTTATAGACTTATATACTGTTCCCACCGAGAAGTTGGTGCCGACGCGCCAGGAATGTTGTCAAATATTACATCCGAGATGTTAGGTTCCCTTAGGTTAGAATATATAACGTTATAGACGTATATAATGTTCCCACCGAGAAGTAGGGGCCGACTCGCCAGGAATGTTGTACAATATTACATCCGAGATGTTAGGTTCCCTTAGGTTAGAATATATAACGTTATAGACGTATATAATGTTCCCACCGAGAAGTAGGGACCAACGAGCCAGGAATGTTGTAAAATATTACGCTCGACATGTTAGGTTGCCTAAGGCTATGATATATAGCGATATAGACGTATATAATATTCCCACCGAGAAGTGGGGGCCGGCGCGCCAGGAATGTAGTAAAATATTACATCCGAGATGTTAGGTTGCCTTAGGCTAGGATATGTAAAGTTATAGACGTGTATAATGTTCCCACCGAGAAATAGGTGCCGGCGCGCCAGGAATGTTGTAAAATATTACATCCGAGATGTTAGGATTGCCTTAGGCTAAGATATATAACGTTATAGACGTATATAATGTTCCCACCGAGAAGTAGGGGCCGAAGTGACGGGAATGTTGTAAAATATTACATTCGACATGTTAGTTTGCCTTAGGCTAGGATATATAGCGTTATAGACGTATATAATGTTCCCGCCGAGAAGTAGGGGCCGACGCGCTAGGAATGTTGTAAAATATTACTTCCGAGATGTTAGGATTGCCTTAGGCTAGGATATATAGCGTTACAGACATATATAATGTTCCCACCGAAAAGTAGGGGCAGGCGCGCCAGGAATGTAGTAAAATATTACATCCGAGATGTTAGGTTGCCTTAGGCTAGGATATGTAACGTTATAGACGTATATAATGTTCCCACCTAGAAGTAGTTGCCGGCGTGCCAGGAATATTGTAAAATATTACATTCGACATGTACGGTTGCCTTATGCTAGGATATATAACGTTATAGACGTATATAAAGTTCCCACCGAGAAGTAGGTGCCGACGAGCCTGGAATGTTGTAAAATATTACGCTCGACTTGTTAGGTTGCCTTAGGCTAGGATATATAGCGTTACAGACGTATATAATGTTCCCACCGAAAAGTAGGGGCAGGCGCGCCAGGAATGTAGTAAAATATTACATCCGAGATGTTAGGTTGCCTTAGGCTAGGATATGTAACGTTATAGACGTATATAATGTTCCCACCTAGAAGTAGTTGCCGGCGTGTCAGGAATATTGTAAAATATTACATTCGACATGTACGGTTGCCTTATGCTAGGATATATAACGTTATAGACGTATATAAAGTTCCCACCGAGAAGTGGGGGCCGGCGCGCCAGGAATGTAGTGAAATATTACATCCGAGATGTTAGGTTGCCTTAGGCTAGGATATGTAAAGTTATAGACGTATATAATGTTCCCACCGAGAAGTAGGTGCCGAAGTGACGGGAATGTTGTAAAATATTTCATTCGACATGTTAGTTTGCCTTAGGCTAGGATATATAGCGTTATGGACTTATATAATGTTCCCACCGAGAAGTAGTGGCCGACGTGCCAGGAATGTAGTAAAATATTACGCTCGACATGTTAGGTTGCCTTAGGCTATGATATATAGCGATATAAACGTATATAATATTCCCACCGAGAAGTGCGGGCCGGCGCGCCAGGAATGTAGTGAAATGTTACATCCGAGATGTTAGGTTGCCTTAGGCTAGGATATGTAAAGTTATAGACGTATATAATGTTCCCACCGAGAAATAGGTGCCGGCGCGCCAGGAATGTTGTAAAATATTACATCCGAGATGTTAGGATTGCCTTAGGCTAGGATATATATCGCTATAGACGTATATAATGTTCCCAATGAGAAGCAGGTGCCGACGCGCCAGGAATGTTGTAAAATATTACATCCGACATGTTAAGTTGCCTTAGGTTAGGATATATAACGTTATTGACGTATATACTGTTCCCACCGAGAAGTAGCTGCCGACGCGCCAGGAATATTGTAAAATATTACATTCGACATGTTAGGTTGTCTCAGGCTAGGACATATAGCGTTAAAGGCGTATATAATATTCCCACCGAGAAATAAGGGCAGGCGCGCCAGGAATGTAGTAAAATATTACATCCGAGATGTTAGGTTGCCTTAGGCTAGGATATGTAACGTTATAGACGTATATAATGTTCCCACCTAGAAGTAGTTGCCGGCGTGCCAGGAATATTGTAAAATATTACATTCGACATGTACGGTTGCCTTATGCTAGGATATATAACGTTATAGACGTATATAAAGTTCCCACCGAGAAGTAGGTGCCGACGAGCCTGGAATGTTGTAAAATATTACGCTCGACTTGTTAGGTTGCCTTAGGCTAGGATATATAGCGTTACAGACGTATATAATGTTCCCACCGAAAAGTAGGGGCAGGCGCGCCAGGAATGTAGTAAAATATTACAACCGAGATGTTAGGTTGCCTTAGGCTAGGATATGTAACGTTATAGACGTATATAATGTTCCCACCTAGAAGTAGTTGCCGGCGTGTCAGGAATATTGTAAAATATTACATTCGACATGTACGGTTGCCTTATGCTAGGATATATAACGTTATAGACGTATATAAAGTTCCCACCGAGAAGTGGGGGCCGGCGCGCCAGGAATGTAGTGAAATATTACATCCGAGATGTTAGGTTGCCTTAGGCTAGGATATGTAAAGTTATAGACGTATATAATGTTCCCACCGAGAAGTAGGTGCCGAAGTGACGGGAATGTTGTAAAATATTTCATTCGACATGTTAGTTTGCCTTAGGCTAGGATATATAGCGTTATAGACTTATATAATGTTCCCACCGAGAAGTAGTGGCCGACGTGCCAGGAATGTAGTAAAATATTACGCTCGACATGTTAGGTTGCCTTAGGCTATGATATATAGCGATATAAACGTATATAATATTCCCACCGAGAAGTGCGGGCCGGCGCGCCAGGAATGTAGTGAAATGTTACATCCGAGATGTTAGGTTGCCTTAGGCTAGGATATGTAAAGTTATAGACGTATATAATGTTCCCACCGAGAAATAGGTGCCGGCGCGCCAGGAATGTTGTAAAATATTACATCCGAGATGTTAGGATTGCCTTAGGCTAGGATATATATCGTTATAGACGTATATAATGTTCCCACCGAGAAGTAGGGGCCGAAGTGACGGGAATGTTGTAAAATATTACATCCGAGATGTTAGGTTGCCTTAGGTTAGGATATATAACGTTATTGACTTGTATAATTTTCCCACCGAGAAATAGGGGCCGACGCCCCAGGAACGATGTAAAATTTTACATTCGACATGTTAGGATTGCCTTAGGCTAGGATATATAACGTTATAGACGTATATACTGTTCCGACCGAGAAGTAGGTGCCGACGCGCCAGGAATGTTGTAAAATATTACGCTCGACAAGTTAGGTTGCCATAGGCTAGGATATAGCGTTAAAGACGTATATAATGTTCCCACCGAGAAATACGGGCCGATACGCCAGGAATGTTGTAAAACATTACATCCGAGGTGTTAGGTTCCCTTAGGTTAGGATATATAACGTTATAGACGTATATAATGTTCCCAATGAGAAGCAGGTGCCGACGCGCCAGGAATGTTGTAAAATATTACATCCGACATGTTAAGTTGCCTTAGGTTAGGATATATAACGTTATAGACGTATATACTGTTCCCACCGAGAAGTAGCTGCCGACGCGCCAGGAATATTGTAAAATATTACATTCGACATGTTAGGTTGTCTCAGGCTAGGACATATAGCGTTAAAGGCGTATATAATATTCCCACCGAGAAATAAGGGCCGACACGCCAGGAATGTAGTAAAATATTACGCTCGACATTTTTGGTTGCCTTAAGTTAGGATATATGGCGTTATAGACGTATATAATGTTCCCACCGAGAAGTAGGGGCCAGCGCGCCAGTAATGTGGTAAAATACTACATCCGGTATGTTAGGTTGCCTTAGGTTAGGATATACAACGTTATAGACGTATATAATTTTCCCACCGAGAAGTAGGGGCTAACGAGCCAGGAATGTGGTAAAATATTACATTGGACATGTTAAGTTGTCTTAGGTTAGGATATATAACGTTATAGACGTATATACTGTTCCGACCGAGAAGTAGGTGCCGACGCGCCAGGAATGTTGTAAAATATTACGCTCGACATGTTAGGTTGCCTAAGGCTATGATATATAGCGATATAGACGTATATAATATTCCCACCGAGAAGTGGGGGCCGGCGCGCCAGGAATGTAGTAAAATATTACATCCGAGATGTTAGGTTGCCTTAGGCTAGGATATGCAAAGTTATAGACGTATATAATGTTCCCACCGAGAAATAGGTGCCGGCGCGCCAGGAATGTTGTAAAATATTACATCCGAGATGTTAGGATTGCCTTAGGCTAGGAAATATATCGTTATAGACGTATATAATGTTCCCACCGAGAAGTAGGGGCCCAAGTGACGGGAATGTTGTAAAATATTACATCCGAGATGTTAAGTTGCCTTAGGTTAGGATATATAACGTTATTGACTTATATACTTTTCCCACCGAGAAATAGGGGCCGACACCCCAGGAATGATGTAAAATTTTACATTCGACATGTTAGGATTGCCTTAGGCTAGGATATATAACGTTATAGACGTATATACTGTTCCGACCGAGAAGTAGGTGCCGACGCGCCAGGAATGTTGTAAAATATTACGCTCGACAAGATAGGTTGCCATAGGCTAGGATATATAGCGTTAAAGACGTATATAATGTTCCCACCGAGAAATACGGGCCGACACGCCAGGAATGTTGTAAAATATTACATCCGAAATGTTAGGTTCCCTTAGGTTAGGATATATAACGTTATAGACATATATAATGTTCCCACCGAGAAGTAGGGGCCAACGAGCCAGGAATGTGGTAAAATATTACATTCGACATGTTAAGTTGTCTTAGGTTAGGATATATAACGTTATAGACGTATATACAGATCCCACCGAGAAGTAGTTGCCGACGCGCCAGGAATGTAGTAAAATATTACTTCCGAGATGTTAGGATTGCCTTAGGCTAGGATATATAGCGTTGCAGACGTATATAATGTTCCCACCGAAAAGTAGGGGCCGGCGCGCCAGGAATGTAGTAAAATATTACATCCGAGATGTTAGTTTGCCTTAGGCTAGGATATGTAAAGTTATAGACGTATATAATGTTCCCACCGAGAAATAGGTGCCGGCGTGCCAGGAATGTTGTAAAATATTACATCCGAGATGTTAGGATTGCCTTAGGCTAAGATATATAACGTTATAGACGTATATGATGTTCCCGCCGAGAAGTAGGTGCCGAAGTGACGGGAATGTTGTAAAATATTACATTCGACATGTTATTTTGCCTTAGGCTAGGATATATAGCGTTATAGACGTATATAATGTTCCCACCGAGAAGTAGGGGCCGGCGCGCCAGGAATGTAGTAAAATATTACATTCGACGTGTTAGGATTGCCTTAGGCTAGGATATATAACGTTATAGACGTATACGATATTCCCACCGAGGAGTACGGGCCGACACGACAAGAATGTTGTCAAATATTACATCCGAGGTGTTAGGTTCCCTTAGGTTAGGATATATAACGTTATAGACGTATATAATGTTCCCACCGAGAAGTAGGGGCCGACGAGCCAGGAATGTTGTAAAATATTACGCTCGACATGTTAGGTTGCCTTAGGCTATGATATATAGCGATATAGACGTATATAATGTTCCCACCGAGAAGTGGGGGCCGGCGCGCCAAGAATGTAGTGAAATATTACATCCGAGATGTTAGGTTCCCTTAGGTTAGGATATATAACGTTATAGACGTATATAATGTTCCCACCGAGAAGTGGGGGCCGGCGCGCCAGGAATGTAGTGAAATATTACATCCGAGATGTTAGGTTGCCTTAGGCTAGGATATGTAAAGTTATAGACGTATATAATGTTCCCACCGAGAAATAGGTGCCGGCGCGCCAGGAATGTGGTAAAATATTACATCCGAGATGTTAGGTTGCCTTAGGCTAGGATAAGTAACGTTATAGACGTATATAATGTTCCCACCGAGAAGTAGGGGCCGACGAGCCAGGAATGTTGTAAAATATTACGCTCGACATGTTAGGTTGCCTTAGGCTACGATATATAGCGATATAGACGTATATAATGTTCCCACCGAGAAGTGGGGGCCGGCGCGCCAGGAATGTAGTGAAATATTACATCCGAGATGTTAGGTTCCCTTAGGTTAGGATATATAACGTTATAGACGTATATAATGTTCCCACCGAGAAGTGGGGGCCGGCGCGCCAGGAATGTAGTGAAATATTACATCCGAGATGTTAGGTTGCCTTAGGCTAGGATATGTAAAGTTATAGACGTATATAATGTTCCCACCGAGAAATAGGTGCCGGCGCGCCAGGAATGTTGTAAAATATTACATCCGAGATGTTAGGATTGCCTTAGGCTAGGATATATATCGTTATAGACGTATATAATGTTTCCACCGAGAAGTAGGGGCCGAAGTGACGGGAATGTTGTAAAATATTACATCCGAGATGTTAGGTTGCCTTAGGTTAGGATATATAACGTTATTGACTTATATAATTTTCCCACCGAGAAATAGGGGCCGACGCCCCAGGAATGATGTAACATTTTACATTCGACATGTTAGGATTGCCTTAGGCTAGGATATATAACGTTATAGACGTATATACTGTTCCGACCGAGAAGTAGGTGCCGACGCGCCAGGAATGTTGTAAAATATTACGCTCGACAAGATAGGTTGCCATAGGCTAGGATATGTAGCGTTAAAGACGTATATAATGTTCCCACCGAGAAATACGGGCCGACACGCCAGGAATGTTGTAAAATATTACATCCGAAATGTTAGGTTCCCTTAGGTTAGGATATATAACGTTGTAGACGTATATAATGTTCCCACCGAGAAGTAGGGGCCAACGAGCCAGGAATGTGGTAAAATATTACTTTCGACATGTTAAGTTGTCTTAGGTTAGGATATATAACGTTATAGACGTATATACAGATCCCACCGAGAAGTAGTTGCCCACGCGCCAGGAATGTAGTAAAATATTACATCCGAGATGTTAGGTTGCCTTAGGGTAGGATATATAACGTTATAGACTTATATACTGTTCCCACCGAGAAGATGGTGCCGACGCGCCAGGAATGTTGTCAAATATTACATCCGAGATGTTAGGATTACCTTAGGCTAGGATATATAACGTTATAGACGTATATAATGTTCCCACCGAGAAGTAGGTGCCGAAGTGACGGGAATGTTGTAAAATATTTCATTCGACATGTTAGTTTGCCTTAGGCTAGGATATATAGCGTTATAGACTTATATAATGTTCCCACCGAGAAGTAGTGGCCGACGTGCCAGGAATGTAGTAAAATATTACGCTCGACATGTTAGGTTGCCTTAGGCTATGATATATAGCGATATAGACGTATATAATATTCCCACCGAGAAGTGCGGGCCGGCGCGCCAGGAATGTAGTGAAATATTACATCCGAGATGTTAGGTTGCCTTAGGCTAGGATATGTAAAGTTATAGACGTATATAATGTTCCCACCGAGAAATAGGTGCCGGCGCGCCAGGAATGTTGTAAAATATTACATCCGAGATGTTAGGATTGCCTTAGGCTAGGATATATATCGTTATAGACGTATATAATGTTCCCACCGAGAAGTAGGGGCCGAAGTGACGGGAATGTTGTAAAATATTACATCCGAGACGTTAGGTTGCCTTAGGTTAGGATATATAACGTTATTGACTTGTATAATTTTCCCACCGAGAAATAGGGGCCGACGCCCCAGGAACGATGTAAAATTTTACATTCGACATGTTAGGATTGCCTTAGGTTAGGATATATAACGTTATAGACGTATATACTGTTCCGACCGAGAAGTAGGTGCCGACGCGCCAGGAATGTTGTAAAATATTACGCTCGACAAGTTAGGTTGCCATAGGCTAGGATATATAGCGTTAAAGACGTATATAATGTTCCCACCGAGAAATACGGGCCGACACGCCAGGAATGTTGTAAAACATTACATCCGAGGTGTTAGGTTCCCTTAGGTTAAGATATATAACGTTATAGACGTATATAATGTTCCCAATGAGAAGGAGGTGCCGACGCGCCAGGAATGTTGTAAAATATTACATCCGACATGTTAAGTTGCCTTAGGTTAGGATATATAACGTTATAGACGTATATACAGTTCCCACCGAGAAGTAGGGGCCGACTCGCCAGGAATGTTGTAAAATATTACATCCGAGATGTTAGGTTGCCTAAGGCTATGATATATAGCGATATAGACGTATATAATATTCCCACCGAGAAGTGGGGGCCGGCGCGCCAGGAATGTAGTAAAATATTACATCCGAGATGTTAGGTTGCCTTAGGCTAGGATATGTAAAGTTATAGACGTATATAATGTTCCCACCGAGAAATAGGTGCCGGCGCGCCAGGAATGTTGTAAAATATTACATCCGAGATGTTAGGATTGCCTTAGGCTAGGAAATATATCGTTATAGACGTATATAATGTTCCCACCGAGAAGTAGGGGCCCAAGTGACGGGAATGTTGTAAAATATTACATCCGAGATGTTAAGTTGCCTTAGGTTAGGATATATAACGTTATTGACTTATATAATTTTCCCACCGAGAAATAGGGGCCGACGCCCCAGGAATGATGTAAAATTTTACATTCGACATGTTAGGATTGCCTTAGGCTAGGATATATAACGTTATAGACGTATATACTGTTCCGACCGAGAAGTAGGTGCCGACGCGCCAGGAATGTTGTAAAATATTACGCTCGACAAGATAGGTTGCAATAGGCTAGGATATATAGCGTTAAAGACGTATATAATGTTCCCACCGAGAAATACGGGCCGACACGCCAGGAATGTTGTAAAATATTACATCCGAAATGTTAGGTTCCCTTAGGTTAGGATATATAACGTTATAGAAATATATAATGTTCCCACCGAGAAGTAGGGGCCAACGAGCCAGGAATGTGGTAAAATATTACATTCGACATGTTAAGTTGTCTTAGGTTAGGATATATAACGTTATAGACGTATATACAGATCCCACCGAGAAGTAGTTGCCGACGCGCCAGGAATGTAGTAAAATATTACTTCCGAGATGTTAGGATTGCCTTAGGCTAGGATATATAGCGTTGCAGACGTATATAATGTTCCCACCGAACAGTAGGGGCCGGCGCGCCAGGAATGTAGTAAAATATTACATCCGAGATGTTAGTTTGCCTTAGGCTAGGATATATATCGTTATAGACGTATATAATGTTCCCACCGAGAAGTAGGGGCCGAAGTGACGGGAATGTTGTAAAATATTACATCCGAGACGTTAGGTTGCCTTAGGTTAGGATATATAACGTTATAGACGTATATGATGTTCCCGCCGAGAAGTAGGTGCCGAAGTGACGGGAATGTTGTAAAATATTACATTCGACATGTTATTTTGCCTTAGGCTAGGATATATAGCGTTATAGACGTATATAATGTTCCCACCGAGAAGTAGGGGCCGGCGCGCCAGGAATGTAGTAAAATATTACATTCGACGTGTTAGGATTGCCTTAGGCTAGGATATATAACGTTATAGACGTATACGATATTCCCACCGAGGAGTACGGGCCGACACGACAAGAATGTTGTCAAATATTACATCCGAGGTGTTAGGTTCCCTTAGGTTAGGATATATAACGTTATAGACGTATATAATGTTCCCACCGAGAAGTAGGGGCCGACGAGCCAGGAATGTTGTAAAATATTACGCTCGACATGTTAGGTTGCCTTAGGCTATGATATATAGCGATATAGACGTATATAATGTTCCCACCGAGAAGTGGGGGCCGGCGCGCCAGGAATGTAGTGAAATATTACATCCGAGATGTTAGGTTCCCTTAGGTTAGGATATATAACGTTATAGACGTATATAATGTTCCCACCGAGAAGTGGGGGCCGGCGCGCCAGGAATGTAGTGAAATATTACATCCGAGATGTTAGGTTGCCTTAGGCTAGGATATGTAAAGTTATAGACGTATATAATGTTCCCACCGAGAAATAGGTGCCGGCGCGCCAGGAATGTGGTAAAATATTACATCCGAGATGTTAGGTTGCCTTAGGCTAGGATAAGTAACGTTATAGACGTATATAATGTTCCCACCGAGAAGTAGGAGCCGACGAGCCAGGAATGTTGTAAAATATTACGCTCGACATGTTAGGTTGCCTTAGGCTACGATATATAGCGATATAGACGTATATAATGTTCCCACCGAGAAGTGGGGGCCGGCGCGCCAGGAATGTAGTGAAATATTACATCCGAGATGTTAGGTTCCCTTAGGTTAGGATATATAACGTTATAAACGTATATAATGTTCCCACCGAGAAGTAGGGGCCGACGAGCCAGGAATGTTGTAAAATATTACGCTCGACATGTTAGGTTGCCTTAGGCTACGATATATAGCGATATAGACGTATATAATGTTCCCACCGAGAAGTGGGGGCCGGCGCGCCAGGAATGTAGTGAAATATTACATCCGCGATGTTAGGTTCCCTTAGGTTAGGATATATAACGTTATAGACGTATATAATGTTCCCACCGAGAAGTGGGGGCCGGCGCGCCAGGAATGTTGTCAAATATTACATCCGAGAAGTTAGGTTCCCTTAGGTTAGAATATATAACGTTATAGACGTATATAATGTTCCCACCGAGAAGTAGGGGCCGACTCGCCAGGAATGTTGTAAAATATTACATCCGAGATGTTAGGTTCCCTTAGGCTAGGATATGTAAAGTTATAGACGTATATAATGTTCCCACCGAGAAATAGGTGCCGGCGCGCCAGGAATGTTGTAAAATATTACATCCGAGATGTTAGGATTGCCTTAGGCTAGGATATATAACGTTATAGACGTATATACTGTTCCGACCGAGAAGTAGGTGCCGACGCGCTAGGGATGTTGTAAAATATTACGCTCGACAAGTTAGGTTGCCATAGGCTAGGATATAGCGTTAAAGACGTATATAATGTTCCCACCGAGAAATACGGGCCGATACGCCAGGAATGTTGTAAAACATTACATCCGAGGTGTTAGGTTCCCTTAGGTTAGGATATATAACGTTATAGACGTATATAATGTTCCCAATGAGAAGCAGGTGCCGACGCGCCAGGAATGTTGTAAAATATTACATCCGACATGTTAAGTTGCCTTAGGTTAGGATATATAACGTTATAGACGTATATACTGTTCCCACCGAGAAGTAGCTGCCGACGCGCCAGGAATATTGTAAAATATTACATTCGACATGTTAGGTTGTCTCAGGCTAGGACATATAGCGTTAAAGGCGTATATAATATTCCCACCGAGAAATAAGGGCCGACACGCCAGGAATGTAGTAAAATATTACGCTCGACATTTTTGGTTGCCTTAAGTTAGGATATATGGCGTTATAGACGTATATAATGTTCCCACCGAGAAGTAGGGGCCAGCGCGCCAGTAATGTGGTAAAATACTACATCCGGTATGTTAGGTTGCCTTAGGTTAGGATATACAACGTTATAGACGTATATAATGTTCCCACCGAGAAGTAGGGGCCGGCGCGCCAGGAATGTAGTAAAATATTACATTCGACGTGTTAGGATTGCCTTAGGCTAGGATATATAACGTTATAGACGTATACGATATTCCCACCGAGGAGTACGGGCCGACACGACAAGAATGTTGTCAAATATTACATCCGAGGTGTTAGGTTCCCTTAGGTTAGGATATATAACGTTATAGACGTATATAATGTTCCCACCGAGAAGTAGGGGCCGACGAGCCAGGAATGTTGTAAAATATTACGCTCGACATGTTAGGTTGCCTTAGGCTATGATATATAGCGATATAGACGTATATAATGTTCCCACCGAGAAGTGGGGGCCGGCGCGCCAGGAATGTAGTGAAATATTACATCCGAGATGTTAGGTTCCCTTAGGTTAGGATATATAACGTTATAGACGTATATAATGTTCCCACCGAGAAGTGGGGGCCGGCGCGCCAGGAATGTAGTGAAATATTACATCCGAGATGTTAGGTTGCCTTAGGCTAGGATATGTAAAGTTATAGACGTATATAATGTTCCCACCGAGAAATAGGTGCCGGCGCGCCAGGAATGTGGTAAAATATTACATCCGAGATGTTAGGTTGCCTTAGGCTAGGATAAGTAACGTTATAGACGTATATAATGTTCCCACCGAGAAGTAGGAGCCGACGAGCCAGGAATGTTGTAAAATATTACGCTCGACATGTTAGGTTGCCTTAGGCTACGATATATAGCGATATAGACGTATATAATGTTCCCACCGAGAAGTGGGGGCCGGCGCGCCAGGAATGTAGTGAAATATTACATCCGAGATGTTAGGTTCCCTTAGGTTAGGATATATAACGTTATAAACGTATATAATGTTCCCACCGAGAAGTAGGGGCCGACGAGCCAGGAATGTTGTAAAATATTACGCTCGACATGTTAGGTTGCCTTAGGCTACGATATATAGCGATATAGACGTATATAATGTTCCCACCGAGAAGTGGGGGCCGGCGCGCCAGGAATGTAGTGAAATATTACATCCGCGATGTTAGGTTCCCTTAGGTTAGGATATATAACGTTATAGACGTATATAATGTTCCCACCGAGAAGTGGGGGCCGGCGCGCCAGGAATGTTGTCAAATATTACATCCGAGAAGTTAGGTTCCCTTAGGTTAGAATATATAACGTTATAGACGTATATAATGTTCCCACCGAGAAGTAGGGGCCGACTCGCCAGGAATGTTGTAAAATATTACATCCGAGATGTTAGGTTCCCTTAGGCTAGGATATGTAAAGTTATAGACGTATATAATGTTCCCACCGAGAAATAGGTGCCGGCGCGCCAGGAATGTTGTAAAATATTACATCCGAGATGTTAGGATTGCCTTAGGCTAGGATATATAACGTTATAGACGTATATACTGTTCCGACCGAGAAGTAGGTGCCGACGCGCTAGGGATGTTGTAAAATATTACGCTCGACAAGTTAGGTTGCCATAGGCTAGGATATAGCGTTAAAGACGTATATAATGTTCCCACCGAGAAATACGGGCCGATACGCCAGGAATGTTGTAAAACATTACATCCGAGGTGTTAGGTTCCCTTAGGTTAGGATATATAACGTTATAGACGTATATAATGTTCCCAATGAGAAGCAGGTGCCGACGCGCCAGGAATGTTGTAAAATATTACATCCGACATGTTAAGTTGCCTTAGGTTAGGATATATAACGTTATAGACGTATATACTGTTCCCACCGAGAAGTAGCTGCCGACGCGCCAGGAATATTGTAAAATATTACATTCGACATGTTAGGTTGTCTCAGGCTAGGACATATAGCGTTAAAGGCGTATATAATATTCCCACCGAGAAATAAGGGCCGACACGCCAGGAATGTAGTAAAATATTACGCTCGACATTTTTGGTTGCCTTAAGTTAGGATATATGGCGTTATAGACGTATATAATGTTCCCACCGAGAAGTAGGGGCCAGCGCGCCAGTAATGTGGTAAAATACTACATCCGGTATGTTAGGTTGCCTTAGGTTAGGATATACAACGTTATAGACGTATATAATGTTCCCACCGAGAAGTAGGGGCTAACGAGCCAGGAATGTGGTAAAATATTACATTCGACATGTTAAGTTGTCTTAGGTTAGGATATATAACGTTATAGACGTATATACTGTTCCGACCGAGAAGTAGGTGCCGACGCGCCAGGAATGTTGTAAAATATTACGCTCGACAAGTTAGGTTGCCATAGGCTAGGATATATAGCGTTAAAGACGTATATAATGTTCCCACCGAGAAATACCGGCCGACACGCCAGGAATGTTGTAAAACATTACATCCGAGGTGTTAGGTTCCCTTAGGTTAGGATATATAACGTTATAGACGTATATAATGTTCCCAATGAGAAGGAGGTGCCGACGCGCCAGGAATGTTGTAAAATATTACATCCGAGATGTTAGGTTCCCTTAGGTTAGAATATATAACGTTATAGACGTATATAATGTTCCCACCGAGAAGTAGGGACCAACGAGCCAGGAATGTTGTAAAATATTACGCTCGACATGTTAGGTTGCCTAAGGCTATGATATATAGCGATATAGACGTATATAATGTTCCCACCGAGAAGTAGGGGCCGAAGTGACGGGAATGTTGTAAAATATTACATTCGACATGTTAGTTTGCCTTAGGCTAGGATATATAGCGTTATAGACGTATATAATGTTCCCACCGAGAAGTAGGGGCCGACGCGCTAGGAATGTAGTAAAATATTACATCCGAGATGTTAGGCTGCCTTAGGTTAGGATATATAACGTTATTGAATTATGTAATGTTCCCACCGAGAAATAGGCGCCGACACGCCAGGAATGTTGTAAAATATTACATTCGAGATATTAGGTTGCCTTAGGTTAGGATATATAACGTTATAGACGTATATAATGTTCCCACCGAGAAGTAGGTGCCGAAGTGACGGGAATGTTGTAAAATATTACATTCGACATGTTAGTTTGCCTTAGGCTAGGATATATAGCGTTATAGACGTATATAATGTTCCCACCGAGAAGTAGGGGCCGACGTGCCAGGAATGTAGTAAAATATTACATGCGAGATGTTAGGTTGCCTTAGGCTAGGATATATAACGTTATAGACGTATATAATGTTCCCACCGAGAAGTAGTTGCCGACGCGCCAGGAATATTGTAAAATATTGTATTCGACATGTTAGGTTGTCTCAGGCTAGGACATATAGCGTTACAGACATATATAATGTTCCCATTGAGAAATAGGGATGTTGTAAAATATTACATCCGAGATGTTAGGATTGCCTTAGGCTAGGATATATAACGTTATATATAATGTTTCCACCGAGAAGTAGGGGCCGGTGCGCCACGAATGTAGTAAAATATTACATCCGAGATGTTAGGTTGCCTTAGGCTAGGATAAGTAACGTTATAGGTGTATATAATGTTCCCACCGAGAAGTAGGTGCCGAAGTGACGGGAATGTTGTTATATATTACTTCCGAGATGTTAGCATTGCCTTAGGCTAGGATATATAACGTTATAGACGTATATACTGTTCCCACCGAGAAGTAGGGGCCGGCGCGCCAGGAATGTAGTAAAATATAACATCCGAGATGTTAGGTTGCCTTAGGCTAGGATATATAACGTTATAGACGTATATAATGTTCCCACCGAGAAGTAGGTGCCGAAGTGACGGAAATGTTGTAAAATATTACATTCGACATGTTAGTTTGCCTTAGGCTAGGATATATAGCGTTATAGACTTATATAATGTTCCCACCGAGAAGTAGTGGCCGACGTGCCAGGAATGTAGTAAAATATTACATCCGAGATGTTAGGTTGCCTTAGGTTAGGATATATAACGTTATTGACTTATATACTGTTCCCACCGAGAAGTAGATGCCGACGCGCCAGGAATGTTGTAAAATATTACTTCCGAGATGTTAGGATTGCCTCAGGCTAGGATATATAACGTTATAGACGTATATACTGTTCCCACCGAGAAGTAGGGGCCGGCGCGCCAGGAATGTAGTAAAATATTACATCCGAGATGTTAGGTTGCCTTAGGTTAGGATATATAGCGTTATAGACGTATATAATGTTCCCACCGAGAAGTTGGGGCCGGCGCGCCAGGAATGTAGTAAAATATAACATCCGATATATTAGGTTGCCTTAGGTTAGGATATATAACGTTATAGACGTATATAATGTTCCCACCGAGAAGTAGGTGCCGAAGTGACGGGAATGTTGTAAAATATTACATTCGACATGTTAGTTTGCCTTAGGCTAGGATATATAGCGTTATAGACTTATATAATGTTCCCACCGAGAAGTAGTGGCTGACGTGCCAGGAATGTAGTAAAATATTACATCCGAGATGTTAGGCTGCCTTAGGATAGGATATATAACGTTATTGAATTATATAATGTTCCCACCGAGAAATAGGCGCCGACACGTCAGGAATGTTGTAAAACATTACATCCGAGGTGTTAGGTTGCCTTAGTCTAGGATATATAACGTTATAGACGTATATAATGTTCCCACCGAGAAGTAGGTGCCGACGTGCCAGGAATGTAGTAAAATATTACATCCGAGATGTTAGGTTGCCTTAGGTTAGGATATATAACGTTATAGACGTATATAATGTTCCCACCGAGAAGTAGGGGCCGAAGTGACGAGAATGTTGTAAAATATTACATTCGACATGTTAGTTTGCCTTAAGCTAGGATATATAGAGTCATAGACGTATATAATGTTCCCACCGAGAAGTAGGGGCCGACGTGCCAGGAATGTAGTAAAATATTACATCCGAGATGTTAGGTTGCCTTAAACTAGGATATATAACGTTATAGACGTATATAAAGTTCCCACCGAGAAGTAGGGGCCGAAGTGACGAGAATGTTGTAAAATATTTTATTCGACATGTTAGTTTGCCTTAGGCTAGGATATACAGAGTTATAGACGTATATAATGTTCCCACCGAGAAGTAGGGGCCGACGTGCCAGGAATGTAGTAAAATATTACATCCGAGATGTTAGGTTGCCTTAGGTTAGGATATATAGCGTTATAGACGTATATAATGTTCCCACCGAGAAGTAGGTGCCGACGCGCCAGGAATATTGTAAAATATTATATTCGACATGTTAGGTTGTCTCAGGCTAGGACATATAGCGTTATAGACATATACAATGTTCCCACCGAGAAATAGGGGCCGACGCGCCAGGAATGCTGTAAAATATTACATTCGACATGTTAGGTTGTCTTAGGCTAGGATATATAACGTTATAGACGTATATAATGTTCCCACCGAGAAGTAGGTGCCGACGCGCTAGGAATGTTGTAAAATATTACTTCCGAGATGTTAGGATTGCCTTAGGCTAGGATATATAACGTTATAGACGTATATACTGTTCCCACCGAGAAGTAGGGGCCGGCGCGTCAGGAATGTAGTAAAATATTACATCCGAGATGTTAGGTTGCCTTAGGTTAGGATATATAGCGTTATAGACGTATATAATGTTCCCACCGAGAAGTTGGGGCCGGCGCGCCAGGAATGTAGTAAAATATAACATCCGATATATTAGGTTGCCTTAGGCTACGATATATACCGTTATAGACGTATATAATGTTCCCACCGAGAAGTAGGTGCCGAAGTAACGTGAATGTTGTAAAATATTACATTCGACATGTTAGTTTGCCTTAGGCTAGGATATATAGCGTTATAGACTTATATAATGTTCCCACCGAGAAGTAGTGGCTGACGTGCCAGGAATGTAGTAAAATATTACATCCGAGATGTTAGGCTGCCTTAGGATAGGATATATAACGTTATTGAATTATATAATGTTCCCACCGAGAAATAGGCGCCGACACGTCAGGAATGTTGTAAAACATTACATCCGAGGTGTTAGGTTGCCTTAGTCTAGGATATATAACGTTATAGACGTATATAATGTTCCCACCGAGAAGTAGGTGCCGACGTGCCAGGAATGTAGTAAAATATTACATCCGAGATGTTAGGTTGCCTTAGGTTAGGATATATAACGTTATAGACGTATATAATGTTCCCACCGAGAAGTAGGGGCCGAAGTGACGAGAATGTTGTAAAATATTACATTCGACATGTTAGTTTGCCTTAAGCTAGGATATATAGAGTCATAGACGTATATAATGTTCCCACCGAGAAGTAGGGGCCGACGTGCCAGGAATGTAGTAAAATATTACATCCGAGATGTTAGGTTGCCTTAAACTAGGATATATAACGTTATAGACGTATATAAAGTTCCCACCGAGAAGTAGGGGCCGAAGTGACGAGAATGTTGTAAAATATTTTATTCGACATGTTAGTTTGCCTTAGGCTAGGATATACAGAGTTATAGACGTATATAATGTTCCCACCGAGAAGTAGGGGCCGACGTGCCAGGAATGTAGTAAAATATTACATCCGAGATGTTAGGTTGCCTTAGGTTAGGATATATAGCGTTATAGACGTATATAATGTTCCCACCGAGAAGTAGGTGCCGACGCGCCAGGAATATTGTAAAATATTATATTCGACATGTTAGGTTGTCTCAGGCTAGGACATATAGCGTTATAGACATATACAATGTTCCCACCGAGAAATAGGGGCCGACGCGCCAGGAATGCTGTAAAATATTACATTCGACATGTTAGGTTGTCTTAGGCTAGGATATATAACGTTATAGACGTATATAATGTTCCCACCGAGAAGTAGGTGCCGACGCGCTAGGAATGTTGTAAAATATTACTTCCGAGATGTTAGGATTGCCTTAGGCTAGGATATATAACGTTATAGACGTATATACTGTTCCCACCGAGAAGTAGGGGCCGGCGCGTCAGGAATGTAGTAAAATATTACATCCGAGATGTTAGGTTGCCTTAGGTTAGGATATATAGCGTTATAGACGTATATAATGTTCCCACCGAGAAGTTGGGGCCGGCGCGCCAGGAATGTAGTAAAATATAACATCCGATATATTAGGTTGCCTTAGGCTACGATATATACCGTTATAGACGTATATAATGTTCCCACCGAGAAGTAGGTGCCGAAGTAACGTGAATGTTGTAAAATATTACATTCGACATGTTAGTTTGCCTTAGGCTAGGATATATAGCGTTATAGACTTATATAATGTTCCCACCGAGAAGTAGTGGCCGACGTGCCAGGAATGTAGTAAAATATTACATCCGAGATGTTAGGTTGCCTTAGGTTAGGATATATAACGTTATTGAATTATATAATGTTCCCACCGAGAAATAGGCGCCGACACGCCAGGAATGTTGTAAAACATTACATCCGAAGTGTTAGGTTGCCTTAGTCTAGGATATATAACGTTATAGACGTATATAATGTTCCCACCGAGAAGTAGGTGCCGACGTGCCAGGAATGTAGTAAAATATTACATCCGAGATGTTAGGTTGCCTTAGGTTAGGATATATAACGTTATAGACGTATATAATGTTCCCACCGAGAAGTAGGTGCCGAAGTGACGGAAATGTTGTAAAATATTACATTCGACATGTTAGTTTGCCTTAGGCTAGGATATATAGCGTTATAGACGTATATAATGTTCCCACCGTGAATTAGGTGCCGAAGTGACGGGAATGTTGTAAAATATTACATCCGAGATGTTAGGTTGCTTTAGGCTAGGATATATAGCTTCAATGACGTATATAATGATCCCACCGAGAAATAGGGGCCGACGCGCCAGGAATGTTGTAAAATATTACATTCGACGCGTTAGGATTGCCTTAGGCTAGGATATATATCGTTATAGACGTATACGATATTCCCACCGAGGAGTACGGGCCGACACGACAAGAATGTTGTCAAATATTACATCCGAGATGTTAGGTTCCCTTAGGTTAGGATATATAACGTTATAGACGCATATAATGTTCCCACCGTGAAGTAGATGCCGACGCGCCAGGAATGTTGTAAAATATTACTTCCGAGAAGTTAGAATTGCCTTAGGCTAGGACATATCACGTTATAGACGTATATAATGTTCCCACCGAGAAATAGGGGCCGACACGCCAGGAATGTTGTAAAACATTACATCCGAGGTGTTAGTTTCCCTTAGGTTAGGATATATAACGTTATAGACGTATATAATGTGCAATCCGAGAAGTAGGTGCCGACGCGCCAGGAATGTTGTAAAATATTACATCCGAGATGTTAGGATTGCCTTAGGCTAGGATATATAACGTTATAGACGTATATAATGTTCCCACCGAGAGGTATGTGCCGGTGCGCCACGAATGAAGTAAAATATTACATCCGAGATGTTAGGTTAGCTTAAACTAGGATATATAACGTTATAGACGTATATAAAGTTCCCACCGAGAAGTAGGGGCCGAAGTGACGAGAATGTTGTAAAATATTACATTCGACATGTTAGTTTGCCTTAGGCTAGGATATATAGCGTTATAGACTTATATAATGTTCCCACCGAGAAGTAGTGGCCGACGTGCCAGGAATGTAGTAAAATAATACATCCGAGATGTTAGGCTGCCTTAGGTTAGGATATATAACGTTATTGAATTATATAATGTTATCACCGAGAAATAGGCGCCGACACGCCAGGAATGTTGTAAAACATTACATCCGAGGTGTTAGGTTGCCTTAGTCTAGGATATATAACGTTATAGACATATACAATGTTCCCACCGAGAAGTAGGTGCCGACGTGCCAGGAATGTAGTAAAATATTACATCCGAGATGTTAGGTTGCCTTAGGTTAGGATATATAACGTTATAGACGTATATAATGTTCCCACCGAGAAGTAGGGGCCGAAGTGACGAGAATGTTGTAAAATATTACATTCGACATGTTAGTTTGCCTTAAGCTAGGATATATAGAGTTATAGACGTATATAATGTTCCCACCGAGAAGTAGGTGCCGACGCGCTAGGAATGTTGTAAAATATTACTTCCGAGATGTTAGGATTGCCTTAGGCTAGGATATATAACGTTATAGACGTATATACTGTTCCCACCGAGAAGTAGGGGCCGGCGCGCCAGGAATGTAGTAAAATATTACATCCGAGATGTTAGGTTGCCTTAGGTTAGGATATATAACGTTATAGACGTATATAATTTTCCCACCGAGAAGTAGGGGCCGAAGTGACGGGAATGTTGTAAAATATTACATTCGACATGTTAGTTTGCCTTAGGCTAGGATATATAGCGTTATAGACGTATATAATGTTCCCACCGAGAAGTAGGTGCCGACGTGCCAGGAATGTAGTAAAATATTACATCCGAGATTTTAAGTTGCCTTAGGTTAGGATATATAACGTTATAGACGTATATAATGTTCCCACCGAGAAGTAGGTGCCGACGCGCCAGGAATATTGTAAAATATTATATTCGACATGTTAGGTTGTCTCAGGCTAGGACATATAGCGTTATAGACATATACAATGTTCCCACCGAGAAATAGGGGCCGACGCGCCAGGAATGCTGTAAAATATTACATTCGACATGTTAGGTTGTCTTAGGCTAGGATATATAACGTTATAGACGTATATAATGTTCCCACCGAGAAGTAGGTGCCGACGCGCTAGGAATGTTGTAAAATATTACTTCCGAGATGTTAGCATTGCCTTAGGCTAGGATATATAACGTTATAGACGTATATACTGTTCCCACCGAGAAGTAGTGGCCGGCGCGCCAGGAATGTAGTGAAATATAACATCCGAGATGTTAGGTTGCCTTAGGCTAGGATATATAACGTTATAGACGTATATAATGTTCCCACCGAGAAGTAGGTGCCGAAGTGACGGAAATGTTGTAAAATATTACATTCGACATGTTAGTTTGCCTTAGGCTAGGATATATAGCGTTATAGACTTATATAATGTTCCCACCGAGAAGTGGTGGCCGACGTGCCAGGAATGTAGTAAAATATTACATCCGAGATGTTAGGTTGCCTTATGTTAGGATATATAACGTTATTGACTTATATACAGTTCCCACCGAGAAGTAGATGCCGACGCGCCAGGAATGTTGTAAAATATTACTTCCGAGATGTTAGGATTGCCTTAGGCTAGGATATATAACTTTATAGACGTATATACTGTTCCCACCGAGAAGTAGGGGCCGGCGCGCCGGGAACGTAGTAAAATATAACATCCGAGATGTTAGGTTGCCTTAGGCTAGGATATATAACGTTATAGACGTATATAATGTTCCCACCGTGAATTAGGTGCCGAAGTGACGGGAATGTTGTAAAATATTACATTCGACATGTTAGTTTGCCTTAGGCTAGGATATATAGCGTTATAGACTTATATAATGTTCCCACCGAGAAGTAGTGGCCGACGTGCCAGGAATGTAGTAAAATATTACATCCGAGATGTTAGGTTGCCTTAGGTTAGGATATATAACTTTATAGACCTATATACTGTTCCCACCGAGAAATAGGGACCGACGCGTCAGGAATGTTCTAACATATTACACCCGAGATGTTAGGTTGCCTTAGGCTAGGATATATAGCTTCAATGACGTATATAATGATCCCACCGAGAAATAGGGGCCGACGCGCCAGGAATGTTGTAAAATATTACATTCGACCCGTTAGGATTGCCTTGGGCTAGGATATATAACGTTATAGACGTATACGATATTCCCACCGAGGAGTACGGGCCGACACGCCAGAATGTTGTAAAATATTACATCCGAGATGTTAGGTTGCCTTAGGTTAGGATATACAACGTTATAGATGTATATAATGTCCCCATCGAGAAGTAGGCGACGACACGCCAGGAATGTTGTAAAATATTACATTCGACAAATTAGGTTGCCGTAGGCTAGGATATATAACGTTATAGACGTATATAATGTTCCCACCGAGAAATAGGGACCGACGCGTCAGGAATGTTCTAAAATATTACACCCGAGATGTTAGGTTCCCTTAGGTTAGGATATACAACGTTATAGACGTATAGAATGTTCCCACCGAGAAGTAGGGACCTACATGCCAGGAATGTTCTAAAATATTAAATCGCAGATGTTAGGTTGCGTTAGGTTAGAATATATAACGTTATAGATGTATATAATGTCCCCATCGAGAAGCAGGCGACGACAGGACAGGAATGTTGTAAAATATTACATTCTACAAGTTAGGTTGCCTTAGGCTAGGATATATAACGTTATAGACGTATATAATGTTCCCACCGAGAAATAGGGACTGACGCGTCAGGAATGTTCTAAAATATTAAACCCGAGATGTTAGGTTCTCTTAGGTTAGGATATACAACGTTATAGATGTATATAATGTCCCCATCGAGAAGCAGGCGACGACACGACAGGAATGTTGTAAAATATTACATTCTACAAGTTAGGTTGCCTTAGGCTAGGATATATAACGTTATAGACGTATATAATGTTCCCACCGAGAGGTATGTGCCGGTGCGCCACGAATGAAGTAAAATATTACATCCGAGATGTTAGGTTAGCTTAAACTAGGATATATAACGTTATAGACGTATATAAAGTTCCCACCGAGAAGTAGGGGCCGAAGTGACGAGAATGTTGTAAAATATTACATTCGACATGTTAGTTTGCCTTAGGCTAGGATATATAGCGTTATAGACTTATATAATGTTCCCACCGAGAAGTAGTGGCCGACGTGCCAGGAATGTAGTAAAATAATACATCCGAGATGTTAGGCTGCCTTAGGTTAGGATATATAACGTTATTGAATTATATAATGTTATCACCGAGAAATAGGCGCCGACACGCCAGGAATGTTGTAAAACATTACATCCGAGGTGTTAGGTTGCCTTAGTCTAGGATATATAACGTTATAGACATATACAATGTTCCCACCGAGAAGTAGGTGCCGACGTGCCAGGAATGTAGTAAAATATTACATCCGAGATGTTAGGTTGCCTTAGGTTAGGATATATAACGTTATAGACGTATATAATGTTCCCACCGAGAAGTAGGGGCCGAAGTGACGAGAATGTTGTAAAATATTACATTCGACATGTTAGTTTGCCTTAAGCTAGGATATATAGAGTTATAGACGTATATAATGTTCCCACCGAGAAGTAGGGGCCGAAGTGACGGGAATGTTGTAAAATATTACATTCGACATGTTAGTTTGCCTTAGGCTAGGATATATAGCGTTATAGACGTATATAATGTTCCCACCGAGAAGTAGGGGCCGACGTGCCAGGAATGTAGTAAAATATTACATCCGAGATTTTAAGTTGCCTTAGGTTAGGATATATAACGTTATAGACGTATATAATGTTCCCACCGAGAAGTAGGTGCCGACGCGCCAGGAATATTGTAAAATATTATATTCGACATGTTAGGTTGTCTCAGGCTAGGACATATAGCGTTATAGACATATACAATGTTCCCACCGAGAAATAGGGGCCGACGCGCCAGGAATGCTGTAAAATATTACATTCGACATGTTAGGTTGTCTTAGGCTAGGATATATAACGTTATAGACGTATATAATGTTCCCACCGAGAAGTAGGTGCCGACGCGCTAGGAATGTTGTAAAATATTACTTCCGAGATGTTAGCATTGCCTTAGGCTAGGATATATAACGTTATAGACGTATATACTGTTCCCACCGAGAAGTAGTGGCCGGCGCGCCAGGAATGTAGTGAAATATAACATCCGAGATGTTAGGTTGCCTTAGGCTAGGATATATAACGTTATAGACGTATATAATGTTCCCACCGAGAAGTAGGTGCCGAAGTGACGGAAATGTTGTAAAATATTACATTCGACATGTTAGTTTGCCTTAGGCTAGGATATATAGCGTTATAGACTTATATAATGTTCCCACCGAGAAGTGGTGGCCGACGTGCCAGGAATGTAGTAAAATATTACATCCGAGATGTTAGGTTGCCTTATGTTAGGATATATAACGTTATTGACTTATATACAGTTCCCACCGAGAAGTAGATGCCGACGCGCCAGGAATGTTGTAAAATATTACTTCCGAGATGTTAGGATTGCCTTAGGCTAGGATATATAACTTTATAGACGTATATACTGTTCCCACCGAGAAGTAGGGGCCGGCGCGCCGGGAACGTAGTAAAATATAACATCCGAGATGTTAGGTTGCCTTAGGCTAGGATATATAACGTTATAGACGTATATAATGTTCCCACCGTGAATTAGGTGCCGAAGTGACGGGAATGTTGTAAAATATTACATTCGACATGTTAGTTTGCCTTAGGCTAGGATATATAGCGTTATAGACTTATATAATGTTCCCACCGAGAAGTAGTGGCCGACGTGCCAGGAATGTAGTAAAATATTACATCCGAGATGTTAGGTTGCCTTAGGTTAGGATATATAACTTTATAGACCTATATACTGTTCCCACCGAGAAATAGGGACCGACGCGTCAGGAATGTTCTAACATATTACACCCGAGATGTTAGGTTGCCTTAGGCTAGGATATATAGCTTCAATGACGTATATAATGATCCCACCGAGAAATAGGGGCCGACGCGCCAGGAATGTTGTAAAATATTACATTCGACCCGTTAGGATTGCCTTGGGCTAGGATATATAACGTTATAGACGTATACGATATTCCCACCGAGGAGTACGGGCCGACACGCCAGAATGTTGTAAAATATTACATCCGAGATGTTAGGTTGCCTTAGGTTAGGATATACAACGTTATAGATGTATATAATGTCCCCATCGAGAAGTAGGCGACGACACGCCAGGAATGTTGTAAAATATTACATTCGACAAATTAGGTTGCCGTAGGCTAGGATATATAACGTTATAGACGTATATAATGTTCCCACCGAGAAATAGGGACCGACGCGTCAGGAATGTTCTAAAATATTACACCCGAGATGTTAGGTTCCCTTAGGTTAGGATATACAACGTTATAGACGTATAGAATGTTCCCACCGAGAAGTAGGGACCTACATGCCAGGAATGTTCTAAAATATTAAATCGCAGATGTTAGGTTGCGTTAGGTTAGAATATATAACGTTATAGATGTATATAATGTCCCCATCGAGAAGCAGGCGACGACAGGACAGGAATGTTGTAAAATATTACATTCTACAAGTTAGGTTGCCTTAGGCTAGGATATATAACGTTATAGACGTATATAATGTTCCCACCGAGAAATAGGGACTGACGCGTCAGGAATGTTCTAAAATATTAAACCCGAGATGTTAGGTTCTCTTAGGTTAGGATATACAACGTTATAGATGTATATAATGTCCCCATCGAGAAGCAGGCGACGACACGACAGGAATGTTGTAAAATATTACATTCTACAAGTTAGGTTGCCTTAGGCTAGGATATATAACGTTATAGACGTATATAATGTTCCCACCGAGAGGTATGTGCCGGTGCGCCACGAATGAAGTAAAATATTACATCCGAGATGTTAGGTTAGCTTAAACTAGGATATATAACGTTATAGACGTATATAAAGTTCCCACCGAGAAGTAGGGGCCGAAGTGACGAGAATGTTGTAAAATATTACATTCGACATGTTAGTTTGCCTTAGGCTAGGATATATAGCGTTATAGACTTATATAATGTTCCCACCGAGAAGTAGTGGCCGACGTGCCAGGAATGTAGTAAAATAATACATCCGAGATGTTAGGCTGCCTTAGGTTAGGATATATAACGTTATTGAATTATATAATGTTATCACCGAGAAATAGGCGCCGACACGCCAGGAATGTTGTAAAACATTACATCCGAGGTGTTAGGTTGCCTTAGTCTAGGATATATAACGTTATAGACATATACAATGTTCCCACCGAGAAGTAGGTGCCGACGTGCCAGGAATGTAGTAAAATATTACATCCGAGATGTTAGGTTGCCTTAGGTTAGGATATATAACGTTATAGACGTATATAATGTTCCCACCGAGAAGTAGGGGCCGAAGTGACGAGAATGTTGTAAAATATTACATTCGACATGTTAGTTTGCCTTAAGCTAGGATATATAGAGTTATAGACGTATATAATGTTCCCACCGAGAAGTAGGTGCCGACGCGCTAGGAATGTTGTAAAATATTACTTCCGAGATGTTAGGATTGCCTTAGGCTAGGATATATAACGTTATAGACGTATATACTGTTCCCACCGAGAAGTAGGGGCCGGCGCGCCAGGAATGTAGTAAAATATTACATCCGAGATGTTAGGTTGCCTTAGGTTAGGATATATAACGTTATAGACGTATATAATTTTCCCACCGAGAAGTAGGGGCCGAAGTGACGGGAATGTTGTAAAATATTACATTCGACATGTTAGTTTGCCTTAGGCTAGGATATATAGCGTTATAGACGTATATAATGTTCCCACCGAGAAGTAGAGGCCGACGTGCCAGGAATGTAGTAAAATATTACATCCGAGATTTTAAGTTGCCTTAGGTTAGGATATATAACGTTATAGACGTATATAATGTTCCCACCGAGAAGTAGGTGCCGACGCGCCAGGAATATTGTAAAATATTATATTCGACATGTTAGGTTGTCTCAGGCTAGGACATATAGCGTTATAGACATATACAATGTTCCCACCGAGAAATAGGGGCCGACGCGCCAGGAATGCTGTAAAATATTACATTCGACATGTTAGGTTGTCTTAGGCTAGGATATATAACGTTATAGACGTATATAATGTTCCCACCGAGAAGTAGGTGCCGACGCGCTAGGAATGTTGTAAAATATTACTTCCGAGATGTTAGCATTGCCTTAGGCTAGGATATATAACGTTATAGACGTATATACTGTTCCCACCGAGAAGTAGTGGCCGGCGCGCCAGGAATGTAGTGAAATATAACATCCGAGATGTTAGGTTGCCTTAGGCTAGGATATATAACGTTATAGACGTATATAATGTTCCCACCGAGAAGTAGGTGCCGAAGTGACGGAAATGTTGTAAAATATTACATTCGACATGTTAGTTTGCCTTAGGCTAGGATATATAGCGTTATAGACTTATATAATGTTCCCACCGAGAAGTGGTGGCCGACGTGCCAGGAATGTAGTAAAATATTACATCCGAGATGTTAGGTTGCCTTATGTTAGGATATATAACGTTATTGACTTATATACAGTTCCCACCGAGAAGTAGATGCCGACGCGCCAGGAATGTTGTAAAATATTACTTCCGAGATGTTAGGATTGCCTTAGGCTAGGATATATAACTTTATAGACGTATATACTGTTCCCACCGAGAAGTAGGGGCCGGCGCGCCGGGAACGTAGTAAAATATAACATCCGAGATGTTAGGTTGCCTTAGGCTAGGATATATAACGTTATAGACGTATATAATGTTCCCACCGTGAATTAGGTGCCGAAGTGACGGGAATGTTGTAAAATATTACATTCGACATGTTAGTTTGCCTTAGGCTAGGATATATAGCGTTATAGACTTATATAATGTTCCCACCGAGAAGTAGTGGCCGACGTGCCAGGAATGTAGTAAAATATTACATCCGAGATGTTAGGTTGCCTTAGGTTAGGATATATAACTTTATAGACCTATATACTGTTCCCACCGAGAAATAGGGACCGACGCGTCAGGAATGTTCTAACATATTACACCCGAGATGTTAGGTTGCCTTAGGCTAGGATATATAGCTTCAATGACGTATATAATGATCCCACCGAGAAATAGGGGCCGACGCGCCAGGAATGTTGTAAAATATTACATTCGACCCGTTAGGATTGCCTTGGGCTAGGATATATAACGTTATAGACGTATACGATATTCCCACCGAGGAGTACGGGCCGACACGACAAGAATGTTGTCATATATTACATCCGAGATGTTAGGTTCTCTTAGGTTAGGATATACAACGTTATAGATGTATATAATGTCCCCATCGAGAAGCAGGCGACGACACGACAGGAATGTTGTAAAATATTACATTCTACAAGTTAGGTTGCCTTAGGCTAGGATATATAACGTTATAGACGTATATAATGTTCCCACCGAGAAGTAGGGACTGACGCGTCAGGAATGTTCAAAAATATTACACCCGAGATGTTAGGTTCTCTTAGGTTAGGATATACAACGTTATAGACGTATAGAATGTCCCCATCGAGAAGCAGGCGCCGACACGACAGGAATGTTGTAAAATATTACATTCGACATGTTAGGTTGCCTTAGGCTAGGATATATATCGTTATAGACGTATACAATGTTCCCACCGAGAAGTAGGGCCCGACATGCCAGGAATGTTGTAAAATATTACATCCGAGATGTTAGGTTGCCTTATGTTAGGATATACAACGTTATAGATGTATATAATGTCCCCATCGAGAAGTAGGCGACGACACGCCAGGAATGTTGTAAAATATTACACCCGAGATGTTGGGTTCCCTTAGGTTAGGATATATGACGTTATAGATGTATATAATGTCCCCATCCAGAAGTAGGCGACGACACGCCAGGAATGTTGTAAAATATTACATCCCAGATATTAGGTTGCGTTAGGTTAGAATATACAACGTTATAGACGTATATAATATCCCCATCGAGAAGCAGGCGACGACACGACAGGAATGTTGTAAAATATTACATTCGACATGTTAGGTTGCCTTAGGCTAGGATATATATAGTTATAGACGTATACAATGTTCCCACCGAGAAGTAGGGCCCAACATGCCAGGAATGTTGTAAAATATTACATCCTAGTTGTTAGGTTGCGATAGGTTATGATATACAACGTTCTAGACGTACATAAAGTCCCCATCGAGAAGCAGGCGACGACACGCCAGGAATGTTGTAAAATATAACATCCGAGATGTTATGTTGCCATACGTTAGGATATGTAACGTTATAGACGTATATAATGTTCCCACCGAAAAGTAGCAGCCGAAGCGCCAGGAATATTGTAAAATATTACATCCGAGATGTTAGGTTGCCTTAGGTTAGGATATATATCGTTATAGACGTATATAATGTCCCCATCGAGATGCAGGAGACGACATGACAGGAATGTTGTAAAATATTAAATCCCAGATGTTAGGTTGCGTTAGGTTAGGACATACAACGTTATAGATGTATATAATGTCCTCATCGAGAAGTAGGCGACGACACGCCAGGAATGTTGTAAAATATTACATTCTACAAGTTAGGTTGCCTTAGGCTAGGATATATAACGTTATAGACGTATATGATGTTCCCACCGAGAAGTGCGGGTTAACACGCCAGGAATGTTGTCAAATATTACATCCGAGATGTTAGGTTGCGTTAGGTTAGTATATACAACGTTATAGACGTATATAATATCCCCATCGAGAAGCAGGCGGCGACACGCCAGAATGTTGTAAAATATTACATCCGAGATGTTAGGTTGCCTTAGGTTAGGATATACAACGTTATAGATGTATATAATGTCCCCATCGAGAAGTAGGCGACGACACGCCAGGAATGTTGTAAAATATTACATTCGACAAATTAGGTTGCCGTAGGCTAGGATATATAACGTTATAGACGTATATAATGTTCCCACCGAGAAATAGGGACCGACGCGTCAGGAATGTTCTAAAATATTACACCCGAGATGTTAGGTTCCCTTAGGTTAGGATATACAACGTTATAGACGTATAGAATGTTCCCACCGAGAAGTAGGGACCTACATGCCAGGAATGTTCTAAAATATTAAATCGCAGATGTTAGGTTGCGTTAGGTTAGAATATATAACGTTATAGATGTATATAATGTCCCCATCGAGAAGCAGGCGACGACAGGACAGGAATGTTGTAAAATATTACATTCTACAAGTTAGGTTGCCTTAGGCTAGGATATATAACGTTATAGACGTATATAATGTTCCCACCGAGAAATAGGGACTGACGCGTCAGGAATGTTCTAAAATATTAAACCCGAGATGTTAGGTTCTCTTAGGTTAGGATATACAACGTTATAGATGTATATAATGTCCCCATCGAGAAGCAGGCGACGACACGACAGGAATGTTGTAAAATATTACATTCTACAAGTTAGGTTGCCTTAGGCTAGGATATATAACGTTATAGACGTATATAATGTTCCCACCGAGAAATAGGGACTGACGCGTCAGGAATGTTCAAAAATATTACACCCGAGATGTTAGGTTCTCTTAGGTTAGGATATACAACGTTATAGACGTATAGAATGTTCCCACCGAGAAGTAGGGACCTACATGCCAGGAATGTTCTAAAATATTAAATCGCAGATGTTAGGTTGCGTTAGGTTAGAATATACAACGTTATAGACGTATATAATATCCCCATCGAGAAGCAGGCGACGACACGACAGGAATGTTGTAAAATATTACATTCGACATGTTAGGTTGCCTTAGGCTAGGATATATATAGTTATAGACGTATACAATGTTCCCACCGAGAAGTAGGGCCCAACATGCCAGGAATGTTGTAAAATATTACATCCTAGATGTTAGGTTGCGATAGGTTATGATATACAACGTTCTAGACGTACATAAAGTCCCCATCGAGAAGCAGGCGACGACACGCCAGGAATGTTGTAAAATATAACATCCGAGATGTTATGTTGCCATACGTTAGGATATGTAACGTTATAGACGTATATAATGTTCCCACCGAAAAGTAGCAGCCGAAGCGCCAGGAATATTGTAAAATATTACATCCGAGATGTTAGGTTGCCTTAGGTTAGGATATACATCGTTATAGACGTATATAATGTCCCCATCGAGATGCAGGAGACGACATGACAGGAATGTTGTAAAATATTACATCCCAGATGTTAGGTTGCGTTAGGTTAGGACATACAACGTTATAGATGTATATAATGTCCTCATCGAGAAGTAGGCGACGACACGCCAGGAATGTTGTAAAATATTACATTCTACAAGTTAGGTTGCCTTAGGCTAGGATATATAACGTTATAGACGTATATGATGTTCCCACCGAGAAGTGCGGGTTAACACGCCAGGAATGTTGTCAAATATTACATCCGAGATGTTAGGTTGCGTTAGGTTAGTATATACAACGTTATAGACGTATATAATATCCCCATCGAGAAGCAGGCGGCGACACGCCAGAATGTTGTAAAATATTACATCCGAGATGTTAGGTTGCCTTAGGTTAGGATATACAACGTTATAGATGTATATAATGTCCCCATCGAGAAGTAGGCGACGACACGCCAGGAATGTTGTAAAATATTACATTCGACAAGTTAGGTTGCCGTAGGCTAGGATATATAACGTTATAGACGTATATAATGTTCCCACCGAGAAATAGGGACTGACGCGTCAGGAATGTTCTAAAATATTAAACCCGAGATGTTAGGTTCTCTTAGGTTAGGATATACAACGTTATAGATGTATATAATGTCCCCATCGAGAAGCAGGCGACGACACGACAGGAATGTTGTAAAATATTACATTCTACAAGTTAGGTTGCCTTAGGCTAGGATATATAACGTTATAGACGTATATAATGTTCCCACCGAGAAATAGGGACTGACGCGTCAGGAATGTTCAAAAATATTACACCCGAGATGTTAGGTTCTCTTAGGTTAGGATATACAACGTTATAGACGTATAGAATGTCCCCATCGAGAAGCAGGCGCCGACACGACAGGAATGTTGTAAAATATTACATTCGACATGTTAGGTTGCCTTAGGCTAGGATATATAACGTTATAGACGTATATAATGTTCCCACCGAGAAATAGGTACTGACGCGTCAGGAATGTTCTAAAATATTACACCCGAGATGTTAGGTTCTCTTAGATTAGGATATACAACGTTATAGACGTATAGAATGTCCCCATCGAGAAGCAGGCGCCGACACGACAGGAATGTTGTAAAATATTACATCCGAGATGTTGGGTTCCCTTAGGTTAGGATATATGACGTCATAGATGTATATAATGTCCCCATCCAGAAGTAGGCGACGACACGCCAGGAATGTTGTAAAATATTACATCCCAGATATTAGGTTGCGTTAGGTTAGAATATACAACGTTATAGACGTATATAATATCCCCATCGAGAAGCAGGCGACGACACGACACGAATGTTGTAAAATATTACATTCGACATGTTAGGTTGCCTTAGGCTAGGATATATATAGTTATAGACGTATACAATGTTCCCACCGAGACGTAGGGACCGACATGCCAGGAATGTTTTAAAATATTACATCCCAGATGTTAGGTTGCCTTAGGTTAGGATATATGACGTTATAGAAGTATATACTGCCCCATCCAGAAGTAGGCGACGACACGCCA
This sequence comes from Xylocopa violacea, assembly GCA_963969225.1. Lineage (NCBI taxonomy): Eukaryota > Metazoa > Arthropoda > Insecta > Hymenoptera > Apidae > Xylocopa > Xylocopa violacea. Next base: position 1,418,261 of record CAXAJV010001073.1, on the reverse strand, counting down.
GGAATGTTGTAAAATATAACATCCCAGATGTTAGGTTGCGTTAGGTTAGAATATACAACGTTATAGACGTATATAATGTTCCCACCGAAAAGTAGCAGCCGAAGCGCCAGGAATATTGTAAAATATTACATCCGAGATGTTAGGTTGCCTTAGGTTAGGATATATATCGTTATAGACGTATATAATGTCCCCATCGAGATGCAGGAGACGACATGACAGGAATGTTGTAAAATATTACATCCCAGATGTTAGGTTGCGTTAGGTTAGGATATACAACGTTATAGATGTATATAATGTCCTCATCGAGAAGTAGGCGACGACACGCCAGGAATGTTGTAAAATATTACATTCTACAAGTTAGGTTGCCTTAGGCTAGGATATATAACGTTATAGACGTATATAATGTTCCCACCGAGAAATAGGGACTGACGCGTCAGGAATGTTCTAAAATATTACACCCGAGATGTTAGGTTCCCTTAGGTTAGGATATACAACGTTGTGGACGTATAGAATGTTCCCACCGAGAAGTAGGGACCGACATGCAAGGAATGTTGTCAAATATTACATCCGAGATGTTAGGTTGCGTTAGGTTAGTATATACAACATTATAGACGTATATAATGTCCCCATCGAGAAGCAGGCGGCGACACGCCAGAATGTTGTAAAATATTACATCCAAGATGTTAGGTTGCCTTAGGTTAGGATATACAACGTTATAGATGTATATAATGTCCCCATCGAGAAGTAGGCGACGACACGCCAGGACTGTTGTAAAATATTACATTCGACAAGTTAGGTTGCCGTAGGCTAGGATATATAACGTTATAGACGTATATAATGTTGCCACCGAGAAATAGGGACCGACGCGTCAGGAATGTTCTAAAATATTACACCCGAGATGTTAGGTTCCCTTAGGTTAGGATATACAACGTTATAGACGTATAGAATGTTCCCACCGAGAAAGAGGGGCCGACGCGTCAGCAATGTTGTAAAATATTACACCCGAGATGTTAGGTTCCCTTAGGTTAGGATATACAACGTTATAGACGTATAGAATGTTCCCACCGAGAAGTAGGGACCTACACGCCAGGAATGTTGTAAAATATTACATCCCAGATATTAGGTTGCGTTAGGTTAGAATATACAACGTTATAGACGTATATAATATCCCCATCGAGAAGCAGGCGACGACACGACACGAATGTTGTAAAATATTACATTCGACATGTTAGGTTGCCTTAGGCTAGGATATATATAGTTATAGACGTATACAATGTTCCCACCGAGAAGTAGGGCCCAACATGCCAGGAATGTTGTAAAATATTACATCCTAGATGTTAGGTTGCGATAGGTTAGGATATACAACGTTCTAGACGTACATAAAGTCCCCATCGAGAAGCAGGCGACGACACGCCAGGAATGTTGTAAAATATAACATCCGAGATGTTATGTTGCCATACGTTAGGATATGTAACGTCATAGACGTATATAATGTTCCCACCGAAAAGTAGCAGCCGAAGCGCCAGGAATATTGTAAAATATTACATCCGAGATGTTAGGTTGCCTTAGGTTAGGATATATATCGTTATAGACGTATATAATGTCCCCATCGAGATGCAGGAGACGACATGACAGGAATGTTGTAAAATATTACATCCCAGATGTTAGGTTGCGTTAGGTTAGGATATACAACGTTATAGATGTATATAATGTCCTCATCGAGAAGTAGGCGACGACACGCCAGGAATGTTGTAAAATATTACATTCTACAAGTTAGGTTGCCTTAGGCTAGGATATATAACGTTATAGACGTATATAATGTTCCCACCGAGAAATAGGGACTGACGCGTCAGGAATGTTCTAAAATATTACACCCGAGATGTTAGGTTCCCTTAGGTTAGGATATACAACGTTGTGGACGTATAGAATGTTCCCACCGAGAAGTAGGGACCGACATGCAAGGAATGTTGTCAAATATTACATCCGAGATGTTAGGTTGCGTTAGGTTAGTATATACAACGTTATAGACGTATATAATGTCCCCATCGAGAAGCAGGCGGCGACACGCCAGAATGTTGTAAAATATTACATCCGAGATGTTAGGTTGCCTTAGGTTAGGATATACAACGTTATAGATGTATATAATGTCCCCATCGAGAAGTAGGCGACGACACGCCAGGACTGTTGTAAAATATTACATTCGACAAGTTAGGTTGCCGTAGGCTAGGATATATAACGTTATAGACGTATATAATGTTCCCACCGAGAAATAGGGACCGACGCGTCAGGAATGTTCTAAAATATTACACCCGAGATGTTAGGTTCCCTTAGGTTAGGATATACAACGTTATAGACGTATAGAATGTTCCCACCGAGAAAGAGGGGCCGACGCGTCAGCAATGTTGTAAAACATTACACCCGAGATGTTAGGTTCCCTTAGGTTAGGATATACAACGTTATAGACGTATAGAATGTTCCCACCGAGAAGTAGGGACCTACATGCCAGGAATGTTCTAAAATATTAAATCCCAGATGTTAGGTTGCGTTAGGTTAGAATATATAACGTTATAGATGTATATAATGTCCCCATCGAGAAGCAGGCGACGACACGACAGGAATGTTGTAAAATATTACATTCTACAAGTTAGGTTGCCTTAGGCTAGGATATATAACGTTATAGACGTATATAATGTTCCCACCGAGAAATAGGGACTGACGCGTCAGGAATGTTCTAAAATATTACACCCGAGATGTTAGGTTCTCTTAGGTTAGGATATACAACGTTATAGATGTATATAATGTCCCCATCGAGAAGCAGGCGACGACACGACAGGAATGTTGTAAAATATTACATTCTACAAGTTAGGTTGCCTTAGGCTAGGATATATAACGTTATAGACGTATATAATGTTCCCACCGAGAAATAGGGACTGACGCGTCAGGAATGTTCTAAAATATTACACCCGAGATGTTAGGTTCTCTTAGGTTAGGATATACAACGTTATAGACGTATAGAATGTCCCCATCGAGAAGCAGGCGACGACACGACAGGAATGTTGTAAAATATTACACCCGAGATGTTAGGTTCCCTTAGGCTAGGATATATGACGTTATAGATGTATATAATGTCCCCATCCAGAAGTAGGCGACGACACGCCAGGAATGTTGTAAAATATTACATCCCAGATGTTAGGTTGCGTTAGGTTAGAATATACAACGTTATAGACGTATATAATGTACCCATCGAGAAGCAGGCGACGACACGACAGGAATGTTGTAAAATATTACATTCGACATGTTAGGTTGCCTTAGGCTAGGATATATTTCGTTATAGACGTATACAATGTTCCCACCGAGAAGTAGGGCCCGACATGCCAGGAATGTTGTAAAATATTACATCCCAGATGTTAGGTTGCATTAGGTTAGGATATACAACGTTATAGACGTATATAAAGTCCCCATCGAGAAGCAGGCGAGGACTCGGCAGGAATGTTGTAAAATATAACATCCCAGATGTTATGTTGCCATGCGTTAGGATATGTAACGTTATAGACGTATATAATGTTCCCACCGAAAAGTAGCAGCCGAAGCGCCAGGAATGTTGTAAAATATTACATCCGAGATGTTACGTTGCCTTAGGTTAGGATATATATCGTTATAGACGTATATAACGTTTTCACCGAGACGTAAGGACCGACATGCCAGGAATGTTGTAAAATATTACATCCCAGATGTTAGGTTGCATTAGGTTAGGATATACAACGTTATAGACGTATATAAAGTCCCTATCGAGAAGCAGGCGAGGACTCGGCAGGAATGTTGTAAAATATAACATCCGAGATGTTATGTTGCCATGCGTTAGGATATGTAACGTTATAGACGTATATAATGTTCCCACCGAAAAGTAGCAGCCGAAGCGCCAGGAATGTTGTAAAATATTACATCCGAGATGTTACGTTGCCTTAGGTTAGGATATATATCGTTATAGACGTATATAACGTTCCCACCGAGACGTAGGGACCGACATGCCAGGAATGTTGTAAAATATTACATCCCAGATGTTAGGTTGCATTAGGTTAGGATATACAACGTTATAGACGTATATAAAGTCCCCATCGAGAAGCAGGCGAGGACTCGGCAGGAATGTTGTAAAATATAACATCCCAGATGTTATGTTGCCATGCGTTAGGATATGTAACGTTATAGACGTATATAATGTTCCCACCGAAAAGTAGCAGCCGAAGGGCCAGGAATGTTGTAAAATATTACATCCGAGATGTTACGTTGCCTTAGGTTAGGATATATATCGTTATACACGTATATAATGTTCCCACCGAGATGTAGGGACCGACGTGCCAGGAATGTTGTAAAATATTACATCCGAGATGCTAGGTTGCTTTAGGTTATGATTTATATCCTTATAGACGTATATAAAGTTCCCACCGAGACGTGGGGACCGACATGCCAGGGATCTTGTAAAATATTACATCCCAGATGTTAGGTTGCTTTAGGTTAGGATATTCAACGTTATAGACGTATATAATGTCCACATCTAGAAGCGGGCGACGACCCACCAGGAATGTTGTAAAGTATTATATTCGAGATGTTATGTTGCCTTACGGCAGGATATATAACGTTATAGACGTATATGATGTTCCCACCGAGAAATACGCGCTAACACGCCAGGAATGTTGTCAAATATTACATCCGAGATGTCAGGTTGCCTTAGGCTAGTATATATAACGTTGTAGGCGTGTATAATGTTACCACCGTGCACTACGGGCCGACACGTCAAGAATGTTGTAAAATATTACATTCCTCATGTTAGGTTGCCTTAGGCTAGCATATATAACGTTATAGACGTATATAATGTTCCCACCGAGAAATAGGGGCCGACACGTCAGGAATGATGTAAAATATTACATTCGACATGCTAGGTCGCCTTAGGCTACGATATATATCGTTATAGACGTATACAATGTTCCCACCGAGAAGTAGGGACCGACATGCCAGGAATGTTGTAAAATATTACATCCGAGATGTTAGGTTGCCTTAGGTTAGGATATACAACGTTATAGATGTATATAATGTCCCCATCGAGAAGTAGGCGACGACACGCCAGGAATGTTGTAAAATATTATATTCTACATGTTGGGTTGCCTTAGGCTAGGATATATATCGTTATAGACGTATACATCGTTTCCACCGAGAAGTAGGGACCGACATGCCAGGAATGTTGTAAAATATTACATCCGAGATGTTAGGTTGCTTTAGGTTATGATATATATCGTTAGAGACGTATATAATGTTCCCACCCAGACGTGGGGACCGACATGCCAGGGATCTTGTAAAATATTACATCCCAGATGTTAGGTTGCTTTAGGTTAGGATATTCAACGTTATAGACGTACATAAAGTCCCCATCGAGAAGCAGGCGACGACACGCCAGGAATGTTGTAATATATAACATCCGAGCTGTTATGTTGCCATACGTTAGGATATGTAACGTTATAGACGTATATAATGTTCCCACCGAAAAGTAGCAGCCGAAGCGCCAGGAATGTTGTAAAATATTACATCCGAGATGTTAGGTTGCCTTAGGTTAGGATATATATCGTTATAGACGTATATAACGTTCCCACCGAGACGTAGGGACCGACATGCCAGGAATGTTGTAAAATATTACATCCGAGATGTTAGGTTGCCTTAGGCTATGATATACAACGTTATAGATTTATAAAATGTCCCCATCGAGAAGTAGGCGACGACACGCCAGGAATGTTGTAAAATATTACATTCTACAAGTTGGGTTGCCTTAGGCTAGGATATATAACGTTATAGACGTATACAATGTTCCCACCGAGAAGTAGGGCCCGACATACCAGGAATGTTGTAAAATATTACATCCGAGATGTTAGGTTGCCTTAGGTTATGATATACAACGTTATAGATGTATATAATGTCCCCATCGAGAAGTAGGCAAGGACACGCCAGGAATGTTGTAAAATATTACACCCGAGATGTTAGGTTTCCTTAGGTTAGGATATATGACGTTATAGATGTATATAATGTCCCCATCCAGAAGTAGGCGACGACACGACAGGACTGTTGTAAAATATTACATCCCAGATGTTAGGTTGCTTTAGGTTAGAATATACAACGTTATAGACGTATATAATGTCCCCATCGAGAAGCAGGCGACGACACGACAGGAATGTAGTAAAATATTACATTCGACATGTTAGGTTGCCTTAGGCTAGGATATATATCGTTATAGACGTACACAATGTTCCCACCGAGAAGTAGGGACCGACATGCCAGGAATGTTGTAAAATACTACATCCGAGATGTTAGGTTGCCTTAGGTTAGGATATACAAAGTTATAGATGTATATATTGTCCCCATCGAGAAGTAGGCGACAACACGCCAGGAATGTTGTAAAATATTACATTCTACATGTTAGGTTGCCTTAGGCTAGGATACATAACGTTATAGACGTATATAATGTTCCCACCGAGAAATAGGGACTGACGCGTCAGGAATGTTCTAAAATATTACACCCGAGATGTTAGGTTCCCTTAGATTAGGATATATAACGTTATAGATGTATATAATGTCCCCATCGAGAAGTAGGCGACGACACGCCAGGAATGTTGTAAAATCTTACACCCGAGATGTTAGGTTCCATTAGGCTAGGATATATGACGTTATAGATGTATATAATGTCCCCATCCAGAAGTAGGCGACGACACGCTAGGAATGTTGTAAAATATAACATCCGAGATGTTATGTTGCCATACGTTAGGATATGTAACATTATAGACGTATATAATGTTCCCACCGAAAAGTAGCAGCCGAAGCGCCAGGAATGTTGTAAAATATTACATCCGAGATGTTAGGTTGCCTTAGGTTAGGATATATATCGTTATAGACGTATATAATGTTCCCACCGAGACGTAGGGACCGACATGCCAGGAATGTTTTAAAATATTACATCCCAGATGTTAGGTTGCGTTAGGTTAGGATATACAACGTTATAGACGTATATAATGTACCCACGGAGACGTAGGGACCGACATGCCAGGAATGTTGTAAAATATTACATCCCAGATGTTAGGTTGCGTTAGGTTAGTATGTACAAGGATATAGATGTATATAATGTCCCCATCGAGAAGTAGGCGACGACACGCCAGGAATGTTGTAAAATATTACACCCGAGATGTTTGGTTCCCTTAGGTTAGGATATATGACGTTATAGACGTATATAATGTTCCCACCGAGACGTAGGGACCGACATGCCCGGAATGTTGTAAAATATTACATTCCAGATGTTAGGTTGAGTTAGGTTAGTATATACAAGGTTATAGATGTATATAATGTCCCCATCGAGAAGCAGGCGGCGACACGACAGGAATGATGTAAAATATTACATTCGACATGTTAGGTTGCCTTAGGCTAGGATATATATCGTTATAGACGTATACAATGTGCCCACCGAGAAGTAGGGACCGACATGACAGGAATGTCGTAAAATATTACATCCGAGATGTTAGGTTGCCTTAGGTTAGGATATACAACGTTATAGATGTATATAATGTCCCCATCGAGAAGTAGGCGACGACACGCCAGGAATGTTGTAAAATATTACACCCGAGATGTTAGGTTCCCGTTAGGTTAGGATATATGACGTTATAGATGTATATAATGTCCCCATCCAGAAGTAGGCGACGACACGCCAGGAATGTTGTCAAATATGACATCCCAGATGTTAGGTTGCGTTAGGTTAGAATATACAACGTTATAGACGTATATAATGTCCCCATCGAGAAGCAGGCGGCGACACGACAGGAATGTTGTAAAATATTACATTCGACATGTTAGGATGCCTTAGGCTAGAATATATATCGTTATAGACGTATACAATGTTCCCACCGAGAAGTAGGGACCGACATGCCAGGAATGTTGTAAAATATTACATCCGAGATGTTAGGTTGCCTTAGGTTAGGATACACAACGTTATAGATGTATATAATGTCCCCATCGAGAAGTAGGCGACGACACGCCAGGAATGTTGAAAAATATTACATTCTACATGTTGGGTTGCCTTAGGCTAGGATATATATCGTTATAGACGTATACATTGTTTCCACCGAGAAGTAGGGACCGACATGCCAGGAATGTTGTAAAATATTACATCCGAGATGTTAGGTTGCCTTAGGTTAGGATATATATCGTTATAGACGTATATAATGTTTCCACCGAGACGTGGGGACCGACATGCCAGGAATGTTTTAAAATATTACATCCCAGATGTTAGGTTGCGTTAGGTTAGGATATACAACGTTATAGACGTACATAAAGTCCCCATCGAGAAGCAGGCGACGACACGCCAGGAATGTTGTAAAATATAACATCCGAGATGTTATGTTGCCATACGTTAGGATATGTAACGTTATAGACGTATATAATGTTCCCACCGAAAAGTAGCAGCCGAAGCGCCAGGAATGTTGTAAAATATTACATCCGAGATGTTAGGTTGCCTTAGGTTAGGATATATATCGTTATAGACGTATATAATGTTCCCACCGAGACGTAGGGACCGACATGCCAGGAATGTTTTAAAATATTACATCCCAGATGTTAGGTTGCGTTAGGTTAGGATATACAACGTTATAGACGTATATAATGTACCTACGGAGACGTAGGGACCGACATGCCAGGAATGTTGTAAAATATTACATCCCAGATGTTAGGTTGCGTTAGGTTAGTATATACAAGGTTATAGATGTATATAATGTCCCCATCGAGAAGTAGGCGACGACACGCCAGGAATGTTGTAAAATATTACAATCGACATGTTAGGTTGCCTTAGGCTAGAATATATATCGTTATAGACGTATACAATGTTCCCACCGAGAAGTAGGGACCGACATGCCAGGAATGTTGTAAAATATTACATCCGAGATGTTAGGTTGCCTTAGGTTAGGATATATATCATTATAGACGTATATAATGTTCCCACCGAGACGTGGGGACCGACATGCCAGGAATGTTTTAAAATATTACATCCCAGATGTTAGGTTGCGTTAGGTTAGGATATACAACGTTATAGACGTACATAAAGTCCCCATCGAGAAGCAGGCGACGACACGCCAGGAATGTTGTAAAATATAACATCCGAGATGTTATGTTGCCATACGTTAGGATATGTAACGTTATAGACGTATATAATGTTCCCACCGAAAAGTAGCAGCCGAAGCGCCAGGAATGTTATAAAATATTACATCCGAGATGTTAGGTTGCCTTAGGTTAGGATATATATCGTTATAGACGTATATAATGTTCCCACCGAGACGTAGGGACCGACATGCCAGGAATGTTTTAAAATATTACATCCCAGATGTTAGGTTGCGTTAGGTTAGGATATACAACGTTATAGACGTATATAATGTACCCACGGAGACGTAGGGACCGACATGCCAGGAATGTTGTAAAATATTACATCCCAGATGTTAGGTTGCGTTAGGTTAGGATATACAACGTTATAGACGTACATAAAGTCCCCATCGAGAAGCAGGCGACGACACGCCAGGAATGTTGTAAAATATAACATCCGAGATGTTATGTTGCCATACGTTAGGATATGTACCGTTATAGACGTATATAATGTTCCCACCGAAAAGTAGCAGCCGAAGCGCCAGGAATGTTGTAAAATATTACATCCGAGATGTTAGGTTGCCTTAGGCTAGAATATATATCGTTATAGACGTATACAATGTTCCCACCGAGAAGTAGGGACCGACATGCCAGGAATGTTGTAAAATATTACATCCGAGATGTTAGGTTGCCTTAGGTTAGGATATATATCATTATAGACGTATATAATGTTCCCACCGAGACGTGGGGACCGACATGCCATGAATATTTTAAAATATTACATCCCAGATGTTAGGTTGCGTTAGGTTAGGATATACAACGTTATAGACGTACATAAAGTCCCCATCGAGAAGCAGGCGACGACACGCCAGGAATGTTGTAAAATATAACATCCGAGATGTTATGTTGCCATACGTTAGGATATGTAACGTTATAGACGTATATAATGTTCCCACCGAAAAGTAGCAGCCGAAGTGCCAGGAATGTTATAAAATATTACATCCGAGATGTTAGGTTGCCTTAGGTTAGGATATATATCGTTATAAACGTATATAATGTTCCCACCGAGACGTAGGGACCGACATGCCAGGAATGTTTTAAAATATTACATCCCAGATGTTAGGTTGCGTTAGGTTAGGATATACAACGTTATAGACGTATATAATGTACCCACGGAGACGTAGGGACCGACATGCCAGGAATGTTGTAAAATATTACATCCCAGATGTTAGGTTGCGTTAGGTTAGTATATACAAGGTTATAGATGTATATAATGTCCCCATTGAGAAGTAGGCGACGACACGCCAGGAATGTTGTAAAATATTACACCCGAGATGTTAGGTTCCCTTAGGTTAGGATATATGACGTTATAGAAGTATATACTGCCCCATCCAGAAGTAGGCGACGACACGCCAGGAATGTTGTAAAGTATAACATCCCAGATGTTAGGTTGCGTTAGGTTAGAATATACAACGTTATAGACGTATATAATGTCCCCATCGAGAAGCAGGCGGCGACACGACAGGAATGTTGTAAAATATTACATTCTACATGTTGGGTTGCCTTAGGCTAGGATATATATCGTTATAGACGTATACAATGTTCCCACCGAGAAGTAGGGACCGACATGACAGGAATGTTGTAAAATATTACATCCGAGATGTTAGGTTGCCTTAGGTTAGGATATACAACGTTATAGACGTATATAATGTCCCCATCGAGAAGTAGGCGACGACACGCCAGGAATGTTGTAAAATATTACACCCGAGATGTTAGGTTCCCTTAGGTTAGGATATATGACGTTATAGATGTATATAATATCCCCATCCAGAAGTAGGCGACGACACGCCAGGAATGTTGTAAAATATAACATCCCAGATGTTAGGTTGCGATAGGTTAGAATATACAACGTTATAGAAGTATATAATGTCCCCATCGAGAAGCAGGCGACGACACGACAGGAATGTTGTAAAATATTACAATCGACATGTTAGGTTGCCTTAGGCTAGAATATATATCGTTATAGACGTATATAATGTTCCCACCGAGACGTAGGGACCGACATGCCAGGAATGTTTTAAAATATTACATCCCAGATGTTAGGTTGCGTTAGGTTAGGATATACAACGTTATAGATGTATATAATGTCCCCATCGAGAAGTAGGCGACGACACGCCAGGAATGTTGTAAAATATTACACCCGAGATGTTTGGTTCCCTTAGGTTAGGATATATGACGTTATAGACGTATATAATGTTCCCACCGAGACGTAGGGACCGACATGCCCGGAATGTTGTAAAATATTACATTCCAGATGTTAGGTTGAGTTAGGTTAGTATATACAAGGTTATAGATGTATATAATGTCCCCATCGAGAAGCAGGCGGCGACACGACAGGAATGATGTAAAATATTACATTCGACATGTTAGGTTGCCTTAGGCTAGGATATATATCGTTATAGACGTATACAATGTTCCCACCGAGAAGTAGGGACCGACATGACAGGAATGTCGTAAAATATTACATCCGAGATGTTAGGTTGCCTTAGGTTAGGATATACAACGTTATAGATGTATATAATGTCCCCATCGAGAAGTAGGCGACGACACGCCAGGAATGTTGTAAAATATTACACCCGAGATGTTAGGTTCCCGTTAGGTTAGGATATATGACGTTATAGATGTATATAATGTCCCCATCCAGAAGTAGGCGACGACACGCCAGGAATGTTGTCAAATATGACATCCCAGATGTTAGGTTGCGTTAGGTTAGAATATACAACGTTATAGACGTATATAATGTCCCCATCGAGAAGCAGGCGGCGACACGACAGGAATGTTGTAAAATATTACATTCGACATGTTAGGTTGCCTTAGGCTAGAATATATATCGTTATAGACGTATACAATGTTCCCACCGAGAAGTAGGGACCGACATGCCAGGAATGTTGTAAAATATTACATCCGAGATGTTAGGTTGCCTTAGGTTAGGATATACAACGTTATAGATGTATATAATGTCCCCATCGAGAAGTAGGCGACGACACGCCAGGAATGTTGTAAAATATTACATTCTACATGTTGGGTTGCCTTAGGCTAGGATATATATCGTTATAGACGTATACATTGTTTCCACCGAGAAGTAGGGACCGACATGCCAGGAATGTTGTAAAATATTACATCCGAGATGTTAGGTTGCCTTAGGTTAGGATATATATCGTTATAGACGTATATAATGTTCCCACCGAGACGTGGGGACCGACATGCCAGGAATGTTTTAAAATATTACATCCCAGATGTTAGGTTGCGTTAGGTTAGGATATACAACGTTATAGACGTACATAAAGTCCCCATCGAGAAGCAGGTGACGACACGCCAGGAATGTTGTAAAATATAACATCCGAGATGTTATGTTGCCATACGTTAGGATATGTAACGTTATAGACGTATATAATATTCCCACCGAAAAGTAGCAGCCGAAGCGCCAGGAATGTTGTAAATTATTACATCCGAGATGTTAGGTTGCCTTAGGTTAGGATATATATCGCTATAGACGTATATAATGTTCCCACCGAGACGTAGGGACCGACATGCCCGGAATGTTGTAAAATATTACATTCCAGATGTTAGGTTGCGTTAGGTTAGTATATACAAGGTTATAGATGTATATAATATCCCCATCGAGAAGTAGGCGACGACACGCCAGGAATGTTGTAAAATATTACACCCGAGATGTTAGGTTCCCTTAGGTTAGGATATATGACGTTATAGATGTATATAATGTCCCCATCCAGAAGTAGGCGACGACACGCCAGGAATGTTGTAAAATATAACATCCCAGATGTTAGGTTGCGTTAGGTTAGAATATACAACGTTATAGACGTATATAATATCCCCATCGAGAAGCAGGCGACGACACGACAGGAATGTTGTAAAATATTACAATCGACATGTTAGGTTGCCTTAGGCTAGAATATATATCGTTATAGACGTATACAATGTTCCCACCGAGAAATAGGGACTGACGCGTCAGGAATGTTCTAAAATATTACACCCGAGATGTTAGGTTCCCTTAGGTTAGGATATACAACGTTATAGACGCATAGAATGTCCCCATCGAGAAGCAGGCGACGACACGACACGAATGTTGTAAAATATTACATTCGACATGTTAGGTTGCCTTAGGCTAGGATATATATCGTTATAGACGTATACAATGTTCCCACCGAGAAGTAGGGCCCGACATGCCAGGAATGTTGTAAAATATTACATCCGAGATGTTAGGTTGCCTTAGGTTAGGATATACAACGTTATAGATGTATATAATGTCACCATCGAGAAGTAGGCGACGACACGCCAGGAATGTTGTAAAATATTACACCCGAGATGTTAGGTTCCCTTAGTTTAGGATATATGACGTTATAGATGTATATAATGTCCCCATCCAGAAGTAGGCGACGACACGCCAGGAATGTTGTCAAATATGACATCCCAGATGTTAGGTTGCGTTAGGTTAGAATATACAACGTTATAGACGTATATAATGTCCCCATCGAGAAGCAGGCGACGACACGACAGGAATGTTGTAAAATATTACATTCGACATGTTAGGTTGCCTTAGGCTAGAATATATATCGTTATAGACGTATACAATGTTCCCACCGAGAAGTAGGGACCGACATGCCAGGAATGTTGTAAAATATTACATCCGAGATGTTAGGTTGCCTTAGGTTAGGATATACAACGTTATAGATGTATATAATGTCCCCATCGAGAAGTAGGCGACGACACGCCAGGAATGTTGTAAAATATTACACCCGAGATGTTAGGTTCCCTTAGGTTAGGATATATGACGTTATAGATGTATATAATGTCCCCATCCAGAAGTAGGCGACGACACGCCAGGAATGTTGTCAAATATGACATCCCAGATATTAGGTTGCGTTAGGTTAGAATATACAACGTTATAGACGTATATAATGTCCCCATCGAGAAGCAGGCGACGACACGACAGGAATGTTGTAAAATATTACATTCGACATGTTAGGTTGCCTTAGGCTAGAATATATATCGTTATAGACGTATACAATGTTCCCACCGAGAAGTAGGGACCGACATGCCAGGAATGTTGTAAAATATTACATCCGAGATGTTAGGTTGCCTTAGGTTAGGATATACAACGTTATAGATGTATATAATGTCCCCATCGAGAAGTAGGCGACGACACGCCAGGAATGTTGTAAAATATTACACCCGAGATGTTAGGTTCCCTTAGGTTAGGATATATGACGTTATAGATGTATATAATGTCCCCATCCAGAAGTAGGCGACGACACGCCAGGAATGTTGTAAAATATAACATCCCAGATGTTAGGTTGCGTTAGGTTAGAATATACAACGTTATAGACGTATATAATATCCCCATCGAGAAGCAGGCGACGACACGACAGGAATGTTGTAAAATATTACAATCGACATGTTAGGTTGCCTTAGGCTAGAATATATATCGTTATAGACGTATACAATGTTCCCACCGAGAAATAGGGACTGACGCGTCAGGAATGTTCTAAAATATTACACCCGAGATGTTAGGTTCCCTTAGGTTAGGATATACAACGTTATAGATGTATATAATGTCCCCATCGAGAAGTAGGCGACGACACGCCAGGAATGTTGTAAAATATTACATTCTACATGTTGGGTTGCCTTAGGCTAGGATATATATCGTTATAGACGTATACATTGTTTCCACCGAGAAGTAGGGACCGACATGCCAGGAATGTTGTAAAATATTACATCCGAGATGTTAGGTTGCCTTAGGTTAGGATATATATCGTTATAGACGTATATAATGTTCCCACCGAGACGTGGGGACCGACATGCCAGGAATGTTTTAAAATATTACATCCCAGATGTTAGGTTGCGTTAGGTTAGGATATACAACGTTATAGACGTACATAAAGTCCCCATCGAGAAGCAGGTGACGACACGCCAGGAATGTTGTAAAATATAACATCCGAGATGTTATGTTGCCATACGTTAGGATATGTAACGTTATAGACGTATATAATATTCCCACCGAAAAGTAGCAGCCGAAGCGCCAGGAATGTTGTAAATTATTACATCCGAGATGTTAGGTTGCCTTAGGTTAGGATATATATCGCTATAGACGTATATAATGTTCCCACCGAGACGTAGGGACCGACATGCCCGGAATGTTGTAAAATATTACATTCCAGATGTTAGGTTGCGTTAGGTTAGTATATACAAGGTTATAGATGTATATAATATCCCCATCGAGAAGTAGGCGACGACACGCCAGGAATGTTGTAAAATATTACACCCGAGATGTTAGGTTCCCTTAGGTTAGGATATATGACGTTATAGATGTATATAATGTCCCCATCCAGAAGTAGGCGACGACACGCCAGGAATGTTGTAAAATATAACATCCCAGATGTTAGGTTGCGTTAGGTTAGAATATACAACGTTATAGACGTATATAATATCCCCATCGAGAAGCAGGCGACGACACGACAGGAATGTTGTAAAATATTACAATCGACATGTTAGGTTGCCTTAGGCTAGAATATATATCGTTATAGACGTATACAATGTTCCCACCGAGAAATAGGGACTGACGCGTCAGGAATGTTCTAAAATATTACACCCGAGATGTTAGGTTCCCTTAGGTTAGGATATACAACGTTATAGACGCATAGAATGTCCCCATCGAGAAGCAGGCGACGACACGACACGAATGTTGTAAAATATTACATTCGACATGTTAGGTTGCCTTAGGCTAGGATATATATCGTTATAGACGTATACAATGTTCCCACCGAGAAGTAGGGCCCGACATGCCAGGAATGTTGTAAAATATTACATCCGAGATGTTAGGTTGCCTTAGGTTAGGATATACAACGTTATAGATGTATATAATGTCACCATCGAGAAGTAGGCGACGACACGCCAGGAATGTTGTAAAATATTACACCCGAGATGTTAGGTTCCCTTAGTTTAGGATATATGACGTTATAGATGTATATAATGTCCCCATCCAGAAGTAGGCGACGACACGCCAGGAATGTTGTCAAATATGACATCCCAGATGTTAGGTTGCGTTAGGTTAGAATATACAACGTTATAGACGTATATAATGTCCCCATCGAGAAGCAGGCGACGACACGACAGGAATGTTGTAAAATATTACATTCGACATGTTAGGTTGCCTTAGGCTAGAATATATATCGTTATAGACGTATACAATGTTCCCACCGAGAAGTAGGGACCGACATGCCAGGAATGTTGTAAAATATTACATCCGAGATGTTAGGTTGCCTTAGGTTAGGATATACAACGTTATAGATGTATATAATGTCCCCATCGAGAAGTAGGCGACGACACGCCAGGAATGTTGTAAAATATTACACCCGAGATGTTAGGTTCCCTTAGGTTAGGATATATGACGTTATAGATGTATATAATGTCCCCATCCAGAAGTAGGCGACGACACGCCAGGAATGTTGTCAAATATGACATCCCAGATATTAGGTTGCGTTAGGTTAGAATATACAACGTTATAGACGTATATAATGTCCCCATCGAGAAGCAGGCGACGACACGACAGGAATGTTGTAAAATATTACATTCGACATGTTAGGTTGCCTTAGGCTAGAATATATATCGTTATAGACGTATACAATGTTCCCACCGAGAAGTAGGGACCGACATGCCAGGAATGTTGTAAAATATTACATCCGAGATGTTAGGTTGCCTTAGGTTAGGATATACAACGTTATAGATGTATATAATGTCCCCATCGAGAAGTAGGCGACGACACGCCAGGAATGTTGTAAAATATTACACCCGAGATGTTAGGTTCCCTTAGGTTAGGATATATGACGTTATAGATGTATATAATGTCCCCATCCAGAAGTAGGCGACGACACGCCAGGAATGTTGTAAAATATAACATCCCAGATGTTAGGTTGCGTTAGGTTAGAATATACAACGTTATAGACGTATATAATATCCCCATCGAGAAGCAGGCGACGACACGACAGGAATGTTGTAAAATATTACAATCGACATGTTAGGTTGCCTTAGGCTAGAATATATATCGTTATAGACGTATACAATGTTCCCACCGAGAAATAGGGACTGACGCGTCAGGAATGTTCTAAAATATTACACCCGAGATGTTAGGTTCCCTTAGGTTAGGATATACAACGTTATAGACGCATAGAATGTCCCCATCGAGAAGCAGGCGACGACACGACAGGAATGTTGTAAAATATTACATTCGACATGTTAGGTTGCCTTAGGCTAGGATATATATCGTTATAGACGTATACAATGTTCCCACCGAGAAGTAGGGCCCGACATGCCAGGAATGTTGTAAAATATTACATCCGAGATGTTAGGTTGCCTTAGGTTAGGATATACAACGTTATAGATGTATATAATGTCACCATCGAGAAGTAGGCGACGACACGCCAGGAATGTTGTAAAATATTACACCCGAGATGTTAGGTTCCCTTAGGTTAGGATATATGACGTTATAGATGTATATAATGTCCCCATCCAGAAGTAGGCGACGACACGCCAGGAATGTTGTCAAATATGACATCCCAGATGTTAGGTTGCGTTAGGTTAGAATATACAACGTTATAGACGTATATAATGTCCCCATCGAGAAGCAGGCGACGACACGACAGGAATGTTGTAAAATATTACATTCGACATGTTAGGTTGCCTTAGGCTAGAATATATATCGTTATAGACGTATACAATGTTCCCACCGAGAAGTAGGGACCGACATGCCAGGAATGTTGTAAAATATTACATCCGAGATGTTAGGTTGCCTTAGGTTAGGATATACAACGTTATAGATGTATATAATGTCCCCATCGAGAAGTAGGCGATGACACGCCAGGAATGTTGAAAAATATTACATTCTACATGTTGGGTTGCCTTAGGCTAGGATATATATCGTTATAGACGTATACATTGTTTCCACCGAGAAGTAGGGACGGACATGCCAGGAATGTTGTAAAATATTACATCCGAGATGTTAGGTTGCCTTAGGTTAGGATATATATCGTTATAGACGTATATAATGTTTCCACCGAGACGTGGGGACCGGCATGCCAGGAATGTTTTAAAATATTACATCCCAGATGTTAGGTTGCGTTAGGTTAGGATATACAACGTTATAGACGTATACAATGTTCCCACCGAGAAGTAGGGACCGACATGCCAGGAATGTTGTAAAATATTACATCCGAGATGTTAGGTTGCCTTAGGTTAGGATATACAACGTTATAGATGTATATAATGTCCCCATCGAGAAGTAGGCGACGACACGCCAGGAATGTTGTAAAATATTACATTCTACATGTTGGGTTGCCTTAGGCTAGGATATATATCGTTATAGACGTATACATTGTTTCCACCGAGAAGTAGGGACCGACATGCCAGGAATGTTGTAAAATATTACATCCGAGATGTTAGGTTGCCTTAGGTTAGGATATATATCGTTATAGACGTATATAATGTTCCCACCGAGACGTGGGGACCGACATGCCAGGAATGTTTTAAAATATTACATCCCAGATGTTAGGTTGCGTTAGGTTAGGATATACAACGTTATAGACGTACATAAAGTCCCCATCGAGAAGCAGGTGACGACACGCCAGGAATGTTGTAAAATATAACATCCGAGATGTTATGTTGCCATACGTTAGGATATGTAACGTTATAGACGTATATAATATTCCCACCGAAAAGTAGCAGCCGAAGCGCCAGGAATGTTGTAAATTATTACATCCGAGATGTTAGGTTGCCTTAGGTTAGGATATATATCGCTATAGACGTATATAATGTTCCCACCGAGACGTAGGGACCGACATGCCCGGAATGTTGTAAAATATTACATTCCAGATGTTAGGTTGCGTTAGGTTAGTATATACAAGGTTATAGATGTATATAATATCCCCATCGAGAAGTAGGCGACGACACGCCAGGAATGTTGTAAAATATTACACCCGAGATGTTAGGTTCCCTTAGGTTAGGATATATGACGTTATAGATGTATATAATGTCCCCATCCAGAAGTAGGCGACGACACGCCAGGAATGTTGTAAAATATAACATCCCAGATGTTAGGTTGCGTTAGGTTAGAATATACAACGTTATAGACGTATATAATATCCCCATCGAGAAGCAGGCGACGACACGACAGGAATGTTGTAAAATATTACAATCGACATGTTAGGTTGCCTTAGGCTAGAATATATATCGTTATAGACGTATACAATGTTCCCACCGAGAAATAGGGACTGACGCGTCAGGAATGTTCTAAAATATTACACCCGAGATGTTAGGTTCCCTTAGGTTAGGATATACAACGTTATAGACGCATAGAATGTCCCCATCGAGAAGCAGGCGACGACACGACAGGAATGTTGTAAAATATTACATTCGACATGTTAGGTTGCCTTAGGCTAGGATATATATCGTTATAGACGTATACAATGTTCCCACCGAGAAGTAGGGCCCGACATGCCAGGAATGTTGTAAAATATTACATCCGAGATGTTAGGTTGCCTTAGGTTAGGATATACAACGTTATAGATGTATATAATGTCCCCATCGAGAAGTAGGCGACGACACGCCAGGAATGTTGTAAAATATTACACCCGAGATGTTAGGTTCCCTTAGGTTAGGATATATGACGTTATAGATGTATATAATGTCCCCATCCAGAAGTAGGCGACGACACGCCAGGAATGTTGTCAAATATGACATCCCAGATGTTAGGTTGCGTTAGGTTAGAATATACAACGTTATAGACGTATATAATGTCCCCATCGAGAAGCAGGCGACGACACGACAGGAATGTTGTAAAATATTACATTCGACATGTTAGGTTGCCTTAGGCTAGAATATATATCGTTATAGACGTATACAATGTTCCCACCGAGAAGTAGGGACCGACATGCCAGGAATGTTGTAAAATATTACATCCGAGATGTTAGGTTGCCTTAGGTTAGGATATACAACGTTATAGATGTATATAATGTCCCCATCGAGAAGTAGGCGACGACACGCCAGGAATGTTGAAAAATATTACATTCTACATGTTGGGTTGCCTTAGGCTAGGATATATATCGTTATAGACGTATACATTGTTTCCACCGAGAAGTAGGGACGAACATGCCAGGAATGTTGTAAAATATTACATCCGAGATGTTAGGTTGCCTTAGGTTAGGATATATATCGTTATAGACGTATATAATGTTTCCACCGAGACGTGGGGACCGGCATGCCAGGAATGTTTTAAAATATTACATCCCAGATGTTAGGTTGCGTTAGGTTAGGATATACAACGTTATAGACGTACATAAAGTCCCCATCGAGAAGCAGGCGACGACACGCCAGGAATGTTGTAAAATATAACATCCGAGATGTTATGTTGCCATACGTTAGGATATGTAACGTTATAGACGTATATAATGTTCCCACCGAAAAGTAGCAGCCGAAGCGCCGGGAATGTTGTAAAATATTACATCCGAGATGTTAGGTTGCCTTAGGTTAGGATATATATCGTTATAGACGTATATAATGTTCCCACCGAGACTTAGGGACCGACATGCCAGGAATGTTTTAAAATATTACATCCCAGATGTTAGGTTGCGTTAGGTTAGGATATACAACGTTATAGACGTATATAATGTACCCACGGAGACGTAGGGACCGACATGCCAGGAATGTTGTAAAATATTACATCCCAGATGTTAGGTTGCGTTAGGTTAGTATATACAACGTTATAGATGTATATAATGTCCCCATCGAGAAGTAGGCGACGACACGCCAGGAATGTTGTAAAATATTACAATCGACATGTTAGGTTGCCTTAGGCTAGAATATATATCGTTATAGACGTATACAATGTTCCCACCGAGAAGTAGGGACCGACATGCCAGGAATGTTGTAAAATATTACATCCGAGATGTTAGGTTGCCTTAGGTTAGGATATACAACGTTATAGACGTATATAATGTCCCCATCGAGAAGTAGACGACGACACGCCAGGAATGTTGTAAAATATTACACCCGAGATGTTAGGTTCCCTTAGGTTAGGATATATGACGTTATAGATGTATATAATGTCCCCATCCAGAAGTAGGCGACGACACGCCAGGAATGTTGTCAAATATGACATCCCAGATGTTAGGTTGCGTTAGGTTAGAATATACAACGTTATAGACGTATATAATGTCCCCATCGAGAAGCAGGCGACGACACGACAGGAATGTTGTAAAATATTACATTCGACATGTTAGGTTGCCTTAGGCTAGAATATATATCGTTATAGACGTATACAATGTTCCCACCGAGAAGTAGGGACCGACATGCCAGGAATGTTGTAAAATATTACATCCGAGATGTTAGGTTGCCTTAGGTTAGGATATACAACGTTATAGATGTATATAATGTCCCCATCGAGAAGTAGGCGACGACACGCCAGGAATGTTGAAAAATATTACATTCTACATGTTGGGTTGCCTTAGGCTAGGATATATATCGTTATAGACGTATACATTGTTTCCACCGAGAAGTAGGGACGGACATGCCAGGAATGTTGTAAAATATTACATCCGAGATGTTAGGTTGCCTTAGGTTAGGATATATATCGTTATAGACGTATATAATGTTTCCACCGAGACGTGGGGACCGGCATGCCAGGAATGTTTTAAAATATTACATCCCAGATGTTAGGTTGCGTTAGGTTAGGATATACAACGTTATAGACGTACATAAAGTCCCCATCGAGAAGCAGGCGACGACACGCCAGGAATGTTGTAAAATATAACATCCGAGATGTTATGTTGCCATACGTTAGGATATGTAACGTTATAGACGTATATAATGTTCCCACCGAAAAGTAGCAGCCGAAGCGCCGGGAATGTTGTAAAATATTACATCCGAGATGTTAGGTTGCCTTAGGTTAGGATATATATCGTTATAGACGTATATAATGTTCCCACCGAGACGTAGGGACCGACATGCCAGGAATGTTTTAAAATATTACATCCCAGATGTTAGGTTGCGTTAGGTTAGGATATACAACGTTATAGACGTATATAATGTACCCACGGAGACGTAGGGACCGACATGCCAGGAATGTTGTAAAATATTACATCCCAGATGTTAGGTTGCGTTAGGTTAGTATATACAACGTTATAGATGTATATAATGTCCCCATCGAAAAGTAGGCGACGACACGCCAGGAATGTTGTAAAATATTACAATCGACATGTTAGGTTGCCTTAGGCTAGAATATATATCGTTATAGACGTATACAATGTTCCCACCGAGAAGTAGGGACCGACATGCCAGGAATGTTGTAAAATATTACATCCGAGATGTTAGGTTGCCTTAGGTTAGGATATACAACGTTATAGACGTATATAATGTCCCCATCGAGAAGTAGACGACGACACGCCAGGAATGTTGTAAAATATTACACCCGAGATGTTAGGTTCCCTTAGGTTAGGATATATGACGTTATAGATGTATATAATGTCCCCATCCAGAAGTAGGCGACGACACGCCAGGAATGTTGTAAAATATAACATCCCCGATGTTAGGTTGCGTTAGGTTAGAATATACAACGTTATAGACGCATAGAATGTCCCCATCGAGAAGCAGGCGACGACACGACAGGAATGTTGTAAAATATTACATTCGACATGTTAGGTTGCCTTAGGCTAGGATATATATCGTTATAGACGTATACAATGTTCCCACCGAGAAGTAGTGCCCGACATGCCAGGAATGTTGTAAAATATTACATCCGAGATGTTAGGTTGCCTTAGGTTAGGATATACAACGTTATAGATGTATATAATGTCCCCATCGAGAAGTAGGCGACGACACGCCAGGAATGTTGTAAAATATTACACCCGAGATGTTAGGTTCCCTTAGGTTAGGATATATGACGTTATAGATGTATATAATGTCCCCATCCAGAAGTAGGCGACGACACGCCAGGAATGTTGTCAAATATGACATCCCAGATGTTAGGTTGCGTTAGGTTAGAATATACAACGTTATAGACGTATATAATGTCCCCATCGAGAAGCAGGCGACGACAAGACAGGAATGTTGTAAAATATTACATTCGACATGTTAGGTTGCCTTAGGCTAGAATATATATCGTTATAGACGTATACAATGTTCCCACCGAGAAGTAGGGACCGACATGCCAGGAATGTTGTAAAATATTACATCCGAGATGTTAGGTTGCCTTAGGTTAGGATATACAACGTTATAGATGTATATAATGTCCCCATCGAGAAGTAGGCGACGACACGCCAGGAATGTTGAAAAATATTACATTCTACATGTTGGGTTGCCTTAGGCTAGGATATATATCGTTATAGACGTATACATTGTTTCCACCGAGAAGTAGGGACGGACATGCCAGGAATGTTGTAAAATATTACATCCGAGATGTTAGGTTGCCTTAGGTTAGGATATACAACGTTATAGATGTATATAATGTCCCCATCGAGAAGTAGGCGACGACACGCCAGGAATGTTGTAAAATATTACATTCTACATGTTGGGTTGCCTTAGGCTAGGATATATATCGTTATAGACGTATACATTGTTTCCACCGAGAAGTAGGGACCGACATGCCAGGAATGTTGTAAAATATTACATCCGAGATGTTAGGTTGCCTTAGGTTAGGATACACAACGTTATAGACGTATATAATGTCCCCATCGAGAAGTAGGCGACGACACGCCAGGAATGTTGTAAAATATTACACCCGAGATGTTAGGTTCCCTTAGGTTAGGATATATGACGTTATAGATGTATATAATGTCCCCATCCAGAAGTAGGCGACGACACGCCAGGAATGTTGTAAAATATTACATCCGAGATGTTAGGTTGCCTTAGGTTAGGATATACAACGTTATAGATGTATATAATGTCCCCATCGAGAAGTAGGCGACGACACGCCAGGAATGTTGTAAAATATTACATTCTACATGTTGGGTTGCCTTAGGCTAGGATATATATCGTTATAGACGTATACATTGTTTCCACCGAGAAGTAGGGACCGACATGCCAGGAATGTTGTAAAATATTACATCCGAGATGTTAGGTTGCCTTAGGTTAGGATATATATCGTTATAGACGTATATAATGTTCCCACCGAGACGTGGGGACCGACATGCCAGGAATGTTTTAAAATATTGCATCCCAGATGTTAGGTTGCGTTAGGTTAGGATATACAACGTTATAGACGTACATAAAGTCCCCATCGAGAAGCAGGCGACGACACGCCAGGAATGTTGTAAAATATAACATCCGAGATGTTATGTTGCCATACGTTAGGATATGTAACGTTATAGACGTATATAATATTCCCACCGAAAAGTAGCAGCCGAAGCGCCAGGAATGTTGTAAAATATTACATCCGAGATGTTAGGTTGCCTCAGGTTAGGATATATATCGTTATAGACGTATACAATGTTCCCACCGAGAAGTAGGGACCGACATGACAGGAATGTTGTAAAATATTACATCCGAGATGTTAGGTTGCCTTAGGTTAGGATATACAACGTTATAGACGTATATAATGTCCCCATCGAGAAGTAGGCGACGACACGCCAGGAATGTTGTAAAATATTACATTCTACATGTTGGGTTGCCTTAGGCTAGGATATATATCGTTATAGACGTATACATTGTTTCCACCGAGAAGTAGGGACCGACATGCCAGGAATGTTGTAAAATATTACATCCGAGATGTTAGGTTGCCTTAGGTTAGGATATACAACGTTATAGACGTATATAATGTCCCCATCGAGAAGTAGGCGACGACACGCCAGGAATGTTGTAAAATATTACACCCGAGATGTTAGGTTCCCTTAGGTTAGGATATATGACGTTATAGATGTATATAATGTCCCCATCCAGAAGTAGGCGACGACACGCCAGGAATGTTGTAAAATATTACATCCGAGATGTTAGGTTGCCTTAGGTTAGGATATACAACGTTATAGATGTATATAATGTCCCCATCGAGAAGTAGGCGACGACACGCCAGGAATGTTGTAAAATATTACATTCTACATGTTGGGTTGCCTTAGGCTAGGATATATATCGTTATAGACGTATACATTGTTTCCACCGAGAAGTAGGGACCGACATGCCAGGAATGTTGTAAAATATTACATCCGAGATGTTAGGTTGCCTTAGGTTAGGATATATATCGTTATAGACGTATATAATGTTCCCACCGAGACGTGGGGACCGACATGCCAGGAATGTTTTAAAATATTGCATCCCAGATGTTAGGTTGCGTTAGGTTAGGATATACAACGTTATAGACGTACATAAAGTCCCCATCGAGAAGCAGGCGACGACACGCCAGGAATGTTGTAAAATATAACATCCGAGATGTTATGTTGCCATACGTTAGGATATGTAACGTTATAGACGTATATAATATTCCCACCGAAAAGTAGCAGCCGAAGCGCCAGGAATGTTGTAAAATATTACATCCGAGATGTTAGGTTGCCTCAGGTTAGGATATATATCGTTATAGACGTATACAATGTTCCCACCGAGAAGTAGGGACCGACATGACAGGAATGTTGTAAAATATTACATCCGAGATGTTAGGTTGCCTTAGGTTAGGATATACAACGTTATAGACGTATATAATGTCCCCATCGAGAAGTAGGCGACGACACGCCAGGAATGTTGTAAAATATTACACCCGAGATGTTAGGTTCCCTTAGGTTAGGATATATGACGTTATAGATGTATATAATGTCCCCATCCAGAAGTAGGCGACGACACGCCAGGAATGTTGTAAAATATAACATCCCAGATGTTAGGTTGCGATAGGTTAGAATATACAACGTTATAGAAGTATATAATGTCCCCATCGAGAAGCAGGCGACGACACGACAGGAATGTTGTAAAATATTACAATCGACATGTTAGGTTGCCTTAGGCTAGAATATATATCGTTATAGACGTATACAATGTTCCCACCGAGAAGTAGGGACCGACATGCCAGGAATGTTGTAAAATATTACATCCGAGATGTTAGGTTGCCTTAGGTTAGGATATACAACGTTATAGACGTATATAATGTCCCCATCGAGAAGTAGGCGACGACACGCCAGGAATGTTGTAAAATATTACACCCGAGATGTTAGGTTCCCTTAGGTTAGGATATATGACGTTATAGATGTATATAATGTCCCCATCCAGAAGTAGGCGACGACACGCCAGGAATGTTGTAAAATATAACATCCCCGATGTTAGGTTGCGTTAGGTTAGAATATACAACGTTAGAGACGTATATAATGTCCCCATCGAGAAGCAGGCGACGACACGACAGGAATGTTGTAAAATATTACATTCGACATGTTAGGTTGCCTTAGGCTAGAATATATATCGTTATAGACGTATACAATGTTCCCACCGAGAAGTAGGGACCGACATGCCAGGAATGTTGTAAAATATTACATCCGAGATGTTAGGTTGCCTTAGGTTAGGATATACAACGTTATAGATGTATATAATGTCCCCATCGAGAAGTAGGCGACGACACGCCAGGAATGTTGTAAAATATTACACCCGAGATGTTAGGTTCCCTTAGGTTAGGATATATGACGTTATAGATGTATATAATGTCCCCATCCAGAAGTAGGCGACGACACGCCAGGAATGTTGTCAAATATGACATCCCAGATGTTAGGTTGCGTTAGGTTAGAATATACAACGTTATAGACGTATATAATGTCCCCATCGAGAAGCAGGCGACGACAAGACAGGAATGTTGTAAAATATTACATTCGACATGTTAGGTTGCCTTAGGCTAGAATATATATCGTTATAGACGTATACAATGTTCCCACCGAGAAGTAGGGACCGACATGCCAGGAATGTTGTAAAATATTACATCCGAGATGTTAGGTTGCCTTAGGTTAGGATATACAACGTTATAGATGTATATAATGTCCCCATCGAGAAGTAGGCGACGACACGCCAGGAATGTTGAAAAATATTACATTCTACATGTTGGGTTGCCTTAGGCTAGGATATATATCGTTATAGACGTATACATTGTTTCCACCGAGAAGTAGGGACGGACATGCCAGGAATGTTGTAAAATATTACATCCGAGATGTTAGGTTGCCTTAGGTTAGGATATATATCGTTATAGACGTATATAATGTTTCCACCGAGACGTGGGGACCGACATGCCAGGAATGTTTTAAAATATTACATCCCAGATGTTAGGTTGCGTTAGGTTAGGATATACAACGTTATAGACGTACATAAAGTCCCCATCGAGAAGCAGGCGACGAAACGCCAGGAATGTTGTAAAATATAACATCCGAGATGTTATGTTGCCATACGTTAGGATATGCCACGTTATAGACGTATATAATGTTCCCACCGAGAAGTAGCAGCCGAAGCGCTGGGAATGTTGTAAAATATTACATCCGAGATGTTAGGTTGCCTTAGGTTAGGATATATATCGTTATAGACGTATATAATGTTCCCACCGAGACGTAGGGACCGACATGCCAGGAATGTTTTAAAATATTACATCCCAGATGTTAGGTTGCCTTAGGTTAGGATATATGACGTTATAGAAGTATATACTGCCCCATCCAGAAGTAGGCGACGACACGCCAGGAATGTTGTAAAATATAACATCCCAGATGTTAGGTTGCGTTAGGTTAGAATATACAACGTTATAGACGTATATAATATCCCCATCGAGAAGCAGGCGGCGACACGACAGGAATGTTGTAAAATATTACATTCTACATGTTGGGTTGCCTTAGGCTAGGATATATATCGTTATAGACGTATACAATGTTCCCACCGAGAAGTAGGGACCGACATGACAGGAATGTTGTAAAATATTACATCCGAGATGTTAGGTTGCCTTAGGTTAGGATATACAACGTTATAGACGTATATAATGTCCCCATCGAGAAGTAGGCGACGACACGCCAGGAATGTTGTAAAATATTACACCCGAGATGTTAGGTTCCCTTAGGTTAGGATATATGACGTTATAGATGTATATAATGTCCCCATCCAGAAGTAGGCGACGACACGCCAGGAATGTTGTAAAATATAACATCCCAGATGTTAGGTTGCGATAGGTTAGAATATACAACGTTATAGACGTATATAATGTCCCCATCGAGAAGCAGGCGACGACACGACAGGAATGTTGTAAAATATTACAATCGACATGTTAGGTTGCCTTAGGCTAGAATATATATCGTTATAGACGTATACAATGATCCCACCGAGAAGTAGGGACCGACATGCCAGGAATGTTGTAAAATATTGCATCCCAGATGTTAGGTTGCGTTAGGTTAGGATATACAACGTTATAGACGTACATAAAGTCCCCATCGAGAAGCAGGCGACGACACGCCAGGAATGTTGTAAAATATAACATCCGAGATGTTATGTTGCCATACGTTAGGATATGTAACGTTATAGACGTATATAATATTCCCACCGAAAAGTAGCAGCCGAAGCGCCAGGAATGTTGTAAAATATTACATCCGAGATGTTAGGTTGCCTCAGGTTAGGATATATATCGTTATAGACGTATACAATGTTCCCACCGAGAAGTAGGGACCGACATGACAGGAATGTTGTAAAATATTACATCCGAGATGTTAGGTTGCCTTAGGTTAGGATATACAACGTTATAGACGTATATAATGTCCCCATCGAGAAGTAGGCGACGACACGCCAGGAATGTTGTAAAATATTACACCCGAGATGTTAGGTTCCCTTAGGTTAGGATATATGACGTTATAGATGTATATAATGTCCCCATCCAGAAGTAGGCGACGACACGCCAGGAATGTTGTAAAATATAACATCCCAGATGTTAGGTTGCGATAGGTTAGAATATACAACGTTATAGAAGTATATAATGTCCCCATCGAGAAGCAGGCGACGACACGACAGGAATGTTGTAAAATATTACAATCGACATGTTAGGTTGCCTTAGGCTAGAATATATATCGTTATAGACGTATACAATGTTCCCACCGAGAAGTAGGGACCGACATGCCAGGAATGTTGTAAAATATTACATCCGAGATGTTAGGTTGCCTTAGGTTAGGATATACAACGTTATAGACGTATATAATGTCCCCATCGAGAAGTAGGCGACGACACGCCAGGAATGTTGTAAAATATTACACCCGAGATGTTAGGTTCCCTTAGGTTAGGATATATGACGTTATAGATGTATATAATGTCCCCATCCAGAAGTAGGCGACGACACGCCAGGAATGTTGTAAAATATAACATCCCCGATGTTAGGTTGCGTTAGGTTAGAATATACAACGTTAGAGACGTATATAATGTCCCCATCGAGAAGCAGGCGACGACACGACAGGAATGTTGTAAAATAGTACATTCGACATGTTAGGTTGCCTTAGGCTAGAATATATATCGTTATAGACGTATACAATGTTCCCACCGAGAAGTAGGGACCGACATGCCAGGAATGTTGTAAAATATTACATCCGAGATGTTAGGTTGCCTTAGGTTAGGATATACAACGTTATAGATGTATATAATGTCCCCATCGAGAAGTAGGCGACGACACGCCAGGAATGTTGTAAAATATTACACCCGAGATGTTAGGTTCCCTTAGGTTAGGATATATGACGTTATAGATGTATATAATGTCCCCATCCAGAAGTAGGCGACGACACGCCAGGAATGTTGTCAAATATGACATCCCAGATGTTAGGTTGCGTTAGGTTAGAATATACAACGTTATAGACGTATATAATGTCCCCATCGAGAAGCAGGCGACGACAAGACAGGAATGTTGTAAAATATTACATTCGACATGTTAGGTTGCCTTAGGCTAGAATATATATCGTTATAGACGTATACAATGTTCCCACCGAGAAGTAGGGACCGACATGCCAGGAATGTTGTAAAATATTACATCCGAGATGTTAGGTTGCCTTAGGTTAGGATATACAACGTTATAGATGTATATAATGTCCCCATCGAGAAGTAGGCGACGACACGCCAGGAATGTTGAAAAATATTACATTCTACATGTTGGGTTGCCTTAGGCTAGGATATATATCGTTATAGACGTATACATTGTTTCCACCGAGAAGTAGGGACGGACATGCCAGGAATGTTGTAAAATATTACATCCGAGATGTTAGGTTGCCTTAGGTTAGGATATATATCGTTATAGACGTATATAATGTTTCCACCGAGACGTGGGGACCGACATGCCAGGAATGTTTTAAAATATTACATCCCAGATGTTAGGTTGCGTTAGGTTAGGATATACAACGTTATAGACGTACATAAAGTCCCCATCGAGAAGCAGGCGACGACACGCCAGGAATGTTGTAAAATATAACATCCGAGATGTTATGTTGCCATACGTTAGGATATGCCACGTTATAGACGTATATAATGTTCCCACCGAGAAGTAGCAGCCGAAGCGCTGGGAATGTTGTAAAATATTACATCCGAGATGTTAGGTTGCCTTAGGTTAGGATATATATCGTTATAGACGTATATAATGTTCCCACCGAGACGTAGGGACCGACATGCCAGGAATGTTTTAAAATATTACATCCCAGATGTTAGGTTGCGTTAGGTTAGGATATACAACGTTATAGACGTATATAATGTACCCACGGAGACGTAGGGACCGACATGCCAGGAATGTTGTAAAATATTACATCCCAGATGTTAGGTTGCGTTAGGTTAGTATATACAAGGTTATAGATGTATATAATGTCCCCATCGAGAAGTAGGCGACGACACGCCAGGAATGTTGTAAAATATTACAATCGACATGTTAGGTTGCCTTAGGCTAGAATATATATCGTTATAGACGTATACAATGTTCCCACCGAGAAGTAGGGACCGACATGCCAGGAATGTTGTAAAATATTACATCCGAGATGTTAGGTTGCCTTAGGTTAGGATATATATCATTATAGACGTATATAATGTTCCCACCGAGACGTGGGGACCGACATGTCAGGAATGTTTTAAAATATTACATCCCAGATGTTAGGTTGCGTTAGGTTAGGATATACAACGTTATAGACGTACATAAAGTCCCCATCGAGAAGCAGGCGACGACACGCCAGGAATGTTGTAAAATATAACATCCGAGATGTTATGTTGCCATACGTTAGGATATGTAACGTTATAGACGTATATAATGTTCCCACCGAAAAGTAGCAGCCGAAGCGCCAGGAATGTTATAAAATATTACATCCGAGATGTTAGGTTGCCTTAGGTTAGGATATATATCGTTATAGACGTATATAATGTTCCCACCGAGACGTAGGGACCGACATGCCAGGAATGTTTTAAAATATTACATCCCAGATGTTAGGTTGCCTTAGGTTAGGATATATGACGTTATAGAAGTATATACTGCCCCATCCAGAAGTAGGCGACGACACGCCAGGAATGTTGTAAAATATAACATCCCAGATGTTAGGTTGCGTTAGGTTAGAATATACAACGTTATAGACGTATATAATATCCCCATCGAGAAGCAGGCGGCGACACGACAGGAATGTTGTAAAATATTACATTCTACATGTTGGGTTGCCTTAGGCTAGGATATATATCGTTATAGACGTATACAATGTTCCCACCGAGAAGTAGGGACCGACATGACAGGAATGTTGTAAAATATTACATCCGAGATGTTAGGTTGCCTTAGGTTAGGATATACAACGTTATAGACGTATATAATGTCCCCATCGAGAAGTAGGCGACGACACGCCAGGAATGTTGTAAAATATTACACCCGAGATGTTAGGTTCCCTTAGGTTAGGATATATGACGTTATAGATGTATATAATGTCCCCATCCAGAAGTAGGCGACGACACGCCAGGAATGTTGTAAAATATAACATCCCAGATGTTAGGTTGCGATAGGTTAGAATATACAACGTTATAGACGTATATAATGTCCCCATCGAGAAGCAGGCGACGACACGACAGGAATGTTGTAAAATATTACAATCGACATGTTAGGTTGCCTTAGGCTAGAATATATATCGTTATAGACGTATACAATGATCCCACCGAGAAGTAGGGACCGACATGCCAGGAATGTTGTAAAATATTACATCCGAGATGTTAGGTTGCCTTAGGTTAGGATATACAACGTTATAGACGTATATAATGTCCCCATCGAGAAGTAGGCGACGACACGCCAGGAATGTTGTAAAATATTACACCCGAGATGTTAGGTTCCCTTAGGTTAGGATATATGACGTTATAGATGTATATAATGTCCCCATCCAGAAGTAGGCGACGACACGCCAGGAATGTTGTAAAATATAACATCCCCGATGTTAGGTTGCGTTAGGTTAGAATATACAACGTTAGAGACGTATATAATGTCCCCATCGAGAAGCAGGCGACGACACGACAGGAATGTTGTAAAATATTACATTCGACATGTTAGGTTGCCTTAGGCTAGAATATATATCGTTATAGACGTATACAATGTTCCCACCGAGAAGTAGGGACCGACATGCCAGGAATGTTGTAAAATATTACATCCGAGATGTTAGGTTGCCTTAGGTTAGGATATACAACGTTATAGATGTATATAATGTCCCCATCGAGAAGTAGGCGACGACACGCCAGGAATGTTGTAAAATATTACATTCTACATGTTGGGTTGCCTTAGGCTAGGATATATATCGTTATAGACGTATACATTGTTTCCACCGAGAAGTAGGGACCGACATGCCAGGAATGTTGTAAAATATTACATCCGAGATGTTAGGTTGCCTTAGGTTAGGATATACAACGTTATAGACGTATATAATGTCCCCATCGAGAAGTAGGCGACGACACGCCAGGAATGTTGTAAAATATTACACCCGAGATGTTAGGTTCCCTTAGGTTAGGATATATGACGTTATAGATGTATATAATGTCCCCATCCAGAAGTAGGCGACGACACGCCAGGAATGTTGTAAAATATTACATCCGAGATGTTAGGTTGCCTTAGGTTAGGATATACAACGTTATAGATGTATATAATGTCCCCATCGAGAAGTAGGCGACGACACGCCAGGAATGTTGTAAAATATTACATTCTACATGTTGGGTTGCCTTAGGCTAGGATATATATCGTTATAGACGTATACATTGTTTCCACCGAGAAGTAGGGACCGACATGCCAGGAATGTTGTAAAATATTACATCCGAGATGTTAGGTTGCCTTAGGTTAGGATATATATCGTTATAGACGTATATAATGTTCCCACCGAGACGTGGGGACCGACATGCCAGGAATGTTTTAAAATATTGCATCCCAGATGTTAGGTTGCGTTAGGTTAGGATATACAACGTTATAGACGTACATAAAGTCCCCATCGAGAAGCAGGCGACGACACGCCAGGAATGTTGTAAAATATAACATCCGAGATGTTATGTTGCCATACGTTAGGATATGTAACGTTATAGACGTATATAATATTCCCACCGAAAAGTAGCAGCCGAAGCGCCAGGAATGTTGTAAAATATTACATCCGAGATGTTAGGTTGCCTCAGGTTAGGATATATATCGTTATAGACGTATACAATGTTCCCACCGAGAAGTAGGGACCGACATGCCAGGAATGTTGTAAAATATTACATCCGAGATGTTAGGTTGCCTTAGGTTAGGATATACAACGTTATAGATGTATATAATGTCCCCATCGAGAAGTAGGCGACGACACGCCAGGAATGTTGTAAAATATTACATTCTACATGTTGGGTTGCCTTAGGCTAGGATATATATCGTTATAGACGTATACATTGTTTCCACCGAGAAGTAGGGACCGACATGCCAGGAATGTTGTAAAATATTACATCCGAGATGTTAGGTTGCCTTAGGTTAGGATATATATCGTTATAGACGTATATAATGTTCCCACCGAGACGTGGGGACCGACATGCCAGGAATGTTTTAAAATATTACATCCCAGATGTTAGGTTGCGTTAGGTTAGGATATACAACGTTATAGACGTACATAAAGTCCCCATCGAGAAGCAGGCGACGACACGCCAGGAATGTTGTAAAATATAACATCCGAGATGTTATGTTGCCATACGTTAGGATATGTAACGTTATAGACGTATATAATATTCCCACCGAAAAGTAGCAGCCGAAGCGCCAGGAATGTTGTAAATTATTACATCCGAGATGTTAGGTTGCCTTAGGTTAGGATATATATCGCTATAAACGTATATAATGTTCCCACCGAGACGTAGGGACCGACATGCCCGGAATGTTGTAAAATATTACATTCCAGATGTTAGGTTGCGTTAGGTTAGTATATACAAGGTTATAGATGTATATAATATCCCCATCGAGAAGTAGGCGACGACACGCCAGGAATGTTGTAAAATATTACATTCTACATGTTGGGTTGCCTTAGGCTAGGATATATATCGTTATAGACGTATACATTGTTTCCACCGAGAAGTAGGGACCGACATGCCAGGAATGTTGTAAAATATTACATCCGAGATGTTAGGTTGCCTTAGGTTAGGATATACAACGTTATAGACGTATATAATGTCCCCATCGAGAAGTAGGCGACGACACGCCAGGAATGTTGTAAAATATTACACCCGAGATGTTAGGTTCCCTTAGGTTAGGATATATGACGTTATAGATGTATATAATGTCCCCATCCAGAAGTAGGCGACGACACGCCAGGAATGTTGTAAAATATTACATCCGAGATGTTAGGTTGCCTTAGGTTAGGATATACAACGTTATAGATGTATATAATGTCCCCATCGAGA
Organism: Xylocopa violacea; assembly: GCA_963969225.1. Taxonomy (NCBI): domain Eukaryota; kingdom Metazoa; phylum Arthropoda; class Insecta; order Hymenoptera; family Apidae; genus Xylocopa; species Xylocopa violacea. Next base: position 1,383,185 of record CAXAJV010001073.1, on the reverse strand, counting down.
AGTAGGCGACGACACGCCAGGAATGTTGTAAAATATTACATTCTACATGTTGGGTTGCCTTAGGCTAGGATATATATCGTTATAGACGTATACATTGTTTCCACCGAGAAGTAGGGACCGACATGCCAGGAATGTTGTAAAATATTACATCCGAGATGTTAGGTTGCCTTAGGTTAGGATATATATCGTTATAGACGTATATAATGTTCCCACCGAGACGTGGGGACCGACATGCCAGGAATGTTTTAAAATATTGCATCCCAGATGTTAGGTTGCGTTAGGTTAGGATATACAACGTTATAGACGTACATAAAGTCCCCATCGAGAAGCAGGCGACGACACGCCAGGAATGTTGTAAAATATAACATCCGAGATGTTATGTTGCCATACGTTAGGATATGTAACGTTATAGACGTATATAATATTCCCACCGAAAAGTAGCAGCCGAAGCGCCAGGAATGTTGTAAAATATTACATCCGAGATGTTAGGTTGCCTCAGGTTAGGATATATATCGTTATAGACGTATACAATGTTCCCACCGAGAAGTAGGGACCGACATGACAGGAATGTTGTAAAATATTACATCCGAGATGTTAGGTTGCCTTAGGTTAGGATATACAACGTTATAGACGTATATAATGTCCCCATCGAGAAGTAGGCGACGACACGCCAGGAATGTTGTAAAATATTACACCCGAGATGTTAGGTTCCCTTAGGTTAGGATATATGACGTTATAGATGTATATAATGTCCCCATCCAGAAGTAGGCGACGACACGCCAGGAATGTTGTAAAATATAACATCCCAGATGTTAGGTTGCGATAGGTTAGAATATACAACGTTATAGAAGTATATAATGTCCCCATCGAGAAGCAGGCGACGACACGACAGGAATGTTGTAAAATATTACAATCGACATGTTAGGTTGCCTTAGGCTAGAATATATATCGTTATAGACGTATACAATGTTCCCACCGAGAAGTAGGGACCGACATGCCAGGAATGTTGTAAAATATTACATCCGAGATGTTAGGTTGCCTTAGGTTAGGATATACAACGTTATAGACGTATATAATGTCCCCATCGAGAAGTAGGCGACGACACGCCAGGAATGTTGTAAAATATTACACCCGAGATGTTAGGTTCCCTTAGGTTAGGATATATGACGTTATAGATGTATATAATGTCCCCATCCAGAAGTAGGCGACGACACGCCAGGAATGTTGTAAAATATAACATCCCCGATGTTAGGTTGCGTTAGGTTAGAATATACAACGTTAGAGACGTATATAATGTCCCCATCGAGAAGCAGGCGACGACACGACAGGAATGTTGTAAAATATTACATTCGACATGTTAGGTTGCCTTAGGCTAGAATATATATCGTTATAGACGTATACAATGTTCCCACCGAGAAGTAGGGACCGACATGCCAGGAATGTTGTAAAATATTACATCCGAGATGTTAGGTTGCCTTAGGTTAGGATATACAACGTTATAGATGTATATAATGTCCCCATCGAGAAGTAGGCGACGACACGCCAGGAATGTTGTAAAATATTACATTCTACATGTTGGGTTGCCTTAGGCTAGGATATATATCGTTATAGACGTATACATTGTTTCCACCGAGAAGTAGGGACCGACATGCCAGGAATGTTGTAAAATATTACATCCGAGATGTTAGGTTGCCTTAGGTTAGGATATACAACGTTATAGACGTATATAATGTCCCCATCGAGAAGTAGGCGACGACACGCCAGGAATGTTGTAAAATATTACACCCGAGATGTTAGGTTCCCTTAGGTTAGGATATATGACGTTATAGATGTATATAATGTCCCCATCCAGAAGTAGGCGACGACACGCCAGGAATGTTGTAAAATATTACATCCGAGATGTTAGGTTGCCTTAGGTTAGGATATACAACGTTATAGATGTATATAATGTCCCCATCGAGAAGTAGGCGACGACACGCCAGGAATGTTGTAAAATATTACATTCTACATGTTGGGTTGCCTTAGGCTAGGATATATATCGTTATAGACGTATACATTGTTTCCACCGAGAAGTAGGGACCGACATGCCAGGAATGTTGTAAAATATTACATCCGAGATGTTAGGTTGCCTTAGGTTAGGATATATATCGTTATAGACGTATATATTGTTCCCACCGAGACGTGGGGACCGACATGCCAGGAATGTTTTAAAATATTGCATCCCAGATGTTAGGTTGCGTTAGGTTAGGATATACAACGTTATAGACGTACATAAAGTCCCCATCGAGAAGCAGGCGACGACACGCCAGGAATGTTGTAAAATATAACATCCGAGATGTTATGTTGCCATACGTTAGGATATGTAACGTTATAGACGTATATAATATTCCCACCGAAAAGTAGCAGCCGAAGCGCCAGGAATGTTGTAAAATATTACATCCGAGATGTTAGGTTGCCTCAGGTTAGGATATATATCGTTATAGACGTATACAATGTTCCCACCGAGAAGTAGGGACCGACATGCCAGGAATGTTGTAAAATATTACATCCGAGATGTTAGGTTGCCTTAGGTTAGGATATACAACGTTATAGATGTATATAATGTCCCCATCGAGAAGTAGGCGACGACACGCCAGGAATGTTGTAAAATATTACATTCTACATGTTGGGTTGCCTTAGGCTAGGATATATATCGTTATAGACGTATACATTGTTTCCACCGAGAAGTAGGGACCGACATGCCAGGAATGTTGTAAAATATTACATCCGAGATGTTAGGTTGCCTTAGGTTAGGATATATATCGTTATAGACGTATATAATGTTCCCACCGAGACGTGGGGACCGACATGCCAGGAATGTTTTAAAATATTACATCCCAGATGTTAGGTTGCGTTAGGTTAGGATATACAACGTTATAGACGTACATAAAGTCCCCATCGAGAAGCAGGCGACGACACGCCAGGAATGTTGTAAAATATAACATCCGAGATGTTATGTTGCCATACGTTAGGATATGTAACGTTATAGACGTATATAATATTCCCACCGAAAAGTAGCAGCCGAAGCGCCAGGAATGTTGTAAATTATTACATCCGAGATGTTAGGTTGCCTTAGGTTAGGATATATATCGCTATAAACGTATATAATGTTCCCACCGAGACGTAGGGACCGACATGCCCGGAATGTTGTAAAATATTACATTCCAGATGTTAGGTTGCGTTAGGTTAGTATATACAAGGTTATAGATGTATATAATATCCCCATCGAGAAGTAGGCGACGACACGCCAGGAATGTTGTAAAATATTACATTCTACATGTTGGGTTGCCTTAGGCTAGGATATATATCGTTATAGACGTATACATTGTTTCCACCGAGAAGTAGGGACCGACATGCCAGGAATGTTGTAAAATATTACATCCGAGATGTTAGGTTGCCTTAGGTTAGGATATACAACGTTATAGACGTATATAATGTCCCCATCGAGAAGTAGGCGACGACACGCCAGGAATGTTGTAAAATATTACACCCGAGATGTTAGGTTCCCTTAGGTTAGGATATATGACGTTATAGATGTATATAATGTCCCCATCCAGAAGTAGGCGACGACACGCCAGGAATGTTGTAAAATATTACATCCGAGATGTTAGGTTGCCTTAGGTTAGGATATACAACGTTATAGATGTATATAATGTCCCCATCGAGAAGTAGGCGACGACACGCCAGGAATGTTGTAAAATATTACATTCTACATGTTGGGTTGCCTTAGGCTAGGATATATATCGTTATAGACGTATACATTGTTTCCACCGAGAAGTAGGGACCGACATGCCAGGAATGTTGTAAAATATTACATCCGAGATGTTAGGTTGCCTTAGGTTAGGATATATATCGTTATAGACGTATATAATGTTCCCACCGAGACGTGGGGACCGACATGCCAGGAATGTTTTAAAATATTGCATCCCAGATGTTAGGTTGCGTTAGGTTAGGATATACAACGTTATAGACGTACATAAAGTCCCCATCGAGAAGCAGGCGACGACACGCCAGGAATGTTGTAAAATATAACATCCGAGATGTTATGTTGCCATACGTTAGGATATGTAACGTTATAGACGTATATAATATTCCCACCGAAAAGTAGCAGCCGAAGCGCCAGGAATGTTGTAAAATATTACATCCGAGATGTTAGGTTGCCTCAGGTTAGGATATATATCGTTATAGACGTATACAATGTTCCCACCGAGAAGTAGGGACCGACATGACAGGAATGTTGTAAAATATTACATCCGAGATGTTAGGTTGCCTTAGGTTAGGATATACAACGTTATAGACGTATATAATGTCCCCATCGAGAAGTAGGCGACGACACGCCAGGAATGTTGTAAAATATTACACCCGAGATGTTAGGTTCCCTTAGGTTAGGATATATGACGTTATAGATGTATATAATGTCCCCATCCAGAAGTAGGCGACGACACGCCAGGAATGTTGTAAAATATAACATCCCAGATGTTAGGTTGCGATAGGTTAGAATATACAACGTTATAGAAGTATATAATGTCCCCATCGAGAAGCAGGCGACGACACGACAGGAATGTTGTAAAATATTACAATCGACATGTTAGGTTGCCTTAGGCTAGAATATATATCGTTATAGACGTATACAATGTTCCCACCGAGAAGTAGGGACCGACATGCCAGGAATGTTGTAAAATATTACATCCGAGATGTTAGGTTGCCTTAGGTTAGGATATACAACGTTATAGACGTATATAATGTCCCCATCGAGAAGTAGGCGACGACACGCCAGGAATGTTGTAAAATATTACACCCGAGATGTTAGGTTCCCTTAGGTTAGGATATATGACGTTATAGATGTATATAATGTCCCCATCCAGAAGTAGGCGACGACACGCCAGGAATGTTGTAAAATATAACATCCCCGATGTTAGGTTGCGTTAGGTTAGAATATACAACGTTAGAGACGTATATAATGTCCCCATCGAGAAGCAGGCGACGACACGACAGGAATGTTGTAAAATATTACATTCGACATGTTAGGTTGCCTTAGGCTAGAATATATATCGTTATAGACGTATACAATGTTCCCACCGAGAAGTAGGGACCGACATGCCAGGAATGTTGTAAAATATTACATCCGAGATGTTAGGTTGCCTTAGGTTAGGATATACAACGTTATAGATGTATATAATGTCCCCATCGAGAAGTAGGCGACGACACGCCAGGAATGTTGTAAAATATTACATTCTACATGTTGGGTTGCCTTAGGCTAGGATATATATCGTTATAGACGTATACATTGTTTCCACCGAGAAGTAGGGACCGACATGCCAGGAATGTTGTAAAATATTACATCCGAGATGTTAGGTTGCCTTAGGTTAGGATATACAACGTTATAGATGTATATAATGTCCCCATCGAGAAGTAGGCGACGACACGCCAGGAATGTTGTAAAATATTACACCCGAGATGTTAGGTTCCCTTAGGTTAGGATATATGACGTTATAGATGTATATAATGTCCCCATCCAGAAGTAGGCGACGACACGCCAGGAATGTTGTCAAATATGACATCCCAGATGTTAGGTTGCGTTAGGTTAGAATATACAACGTTATAGACGTATATAATGTCCCCATCGAGAAGCAGGCGACGACACGACAGGAATGTTGTAAAATATTACATTCGACATGTTAGGTTGCCTTAGGCTAGAATATATATCGTTATAGACGTATACAATGTTCCCACCGAGAAGTAGGGACCGACATGCCAGGAATGTTGTAAAATATTACATCCGAGATGTTAGGTTGCCTTAGGTTAGGATATATAACGTTATAGATGTATATAATGTCCCCATCGAGAAGTAGGCGACGACACGCCAGGAATGTTGAAAAATATTACATTCTACATGTTGGGTTGCCTTAGGCTAGGATATATATCGTTATAGACGTATACATTGTTTCCACCGAGAAGTAGGGACGGACATGCCAGGAATGTTGTAAAATATTACATCCGAGATGTTAGGTTGCCTTAGGTTAGGATATATATCGTTATAGACGTATATAATGTTTCCACCGAGACGTGGGGACCGACATGCCAGGAATGTTTCAAAATATTACATCCCAGATGTTAGGTTGCGTTAGGTTAGGATATACAACGTTATAGACGTACATAAAGTCCCCATCGAGAAGCAGGCGACGACACGCCAGGAATGTTGTAAAATATAACATCCGAGATGTTATGTTGCCATACGTTAGGATATGTAACGTTATAGACGTATATAATGTTCCCACCGAAAAGTAGCAGCCGAAGCGCCGAGAATGTTGTAAAATATTACATCCGAGATGTTAGGTTGCCTTAGGTTAGGATATATATCGTTATAGACGTATATAATGTTCCCACCGAGACGTAGGGACCGACATGCCAGGAATGTTTTAAAATATTACATCCCAGATGTTAGGTTGCGTTGGGTTAGGATATACAACGTTATAGACGTATATAATGTACCCACGGAGACGTAGGGACCGACATGCCAGGAATGTTGTAAAATATTACATCCCAGATGTTAGGTTGCGTTAGGTTAGTATATACAAGGTTATAGATGTATATAATGTCCCCATCGAGAAGTAGGCGACGACACGCCAGGAATGTTGTAAAATATTACAATCGACATGTTAGGTTGCCTTAGGCTAGAATATATATCGTTATAGACGTATACAATGTTCCCACCGAGAAGTAGGGACCGACATGCCAGGAATGTTGTAAAATATTACATCCGAGATGTTAGGTTGCCTTAGGTTAGGATATACAACGTTATAGACGTATATAATGTCCCCATCGAGAAGTAGGCGACGACACGCCAGGAATGTTGTAAAATATTACACCCGAGATGTTAGGTTCCCTTAGGTTAGGATATATGACGTTATAGATGTATATAATGTCCCCATCCAGAAGTAGGCGACGACACGCCAGGAATGTTGTAAAATATTACATCCGAGATGTTAGGTTGCCTTAGGTTAGGATATACAACGTTATAGATGTATATAATGTCCCCATCGAGAAGTAGGCGACGACACGCCAGGAATGTTGTAAAATATTACATTCTACATGTTGGGTTGCCTTAGGCTAGGATATATATCGTTATAGACGTATACATTGTTTCCACCGAGAAGTAGGGACCGACATGCCAGGAATGTTGTAAAATATTACATCCGAGATGTTAGGTTGCCTTAGGTTAGGATATATATCGTTATAGACGTATATAATGTTCCCACCGAGACGTGGGGACCGACATGCCAGGAATGTTTTAAAATATTGCATCCCAGATGTTAGGTTGCGTTAGGTTAGGATATACAACGTTATAGACGTACATAAAGTCCCCATCGAGAAGCAGGCGACGACACGCCAGGAATGTTGTAAAATATAACATCCGAGATGTTATGTTGCCATACGTTAGGATATGTAACGTTATAGACGTATATAATATTCCCACCGAAAAGTAGCAGCCGAAGCGCCAGGAATGTTGTAAAATATTACATCCGAGATGTTAGGTTGCCTCAGGTTAGGATATATATCGTTATAGACGTATACAATGTTCCCACCGAGAAGTAGGGACCGACATGACAGGAATGTTGTAAAATATTACATCCGAGATGTTAGGTTGCCTTAGGTTAGGATATACAACGTTATAGACGTATATAATGTCCCCATCGAGAAGTAGGCGACGACACGCCAGGAATGTTGTAAAATATTACACCCGAGATGTTAGGTTCCCTTAGGTTAGGATATATGACGTTATAGATGTATATAATGTCCCCATCCAGAAGTAGGCGACGACACGCCAGGAATGTTGTAAAATATAACATCCCCGATGTTAGGTTGCGTTAGGTTAGAATATACAACGTTAGAGACGTATATAATGTCCCCATCGAGAAGCAGGCGACGACACGACAGGAATGTTGTAAAATATTACATTCGACATGTTAGGTTGCCTTAGGCTAGAATATATATCGTTATAGACGTATACAATGTTCCCACCGAGAAGTAGGGACCGACATGCCAGGAATGTTGTAAAATATTACATCCGAGATGTTAGGTTGCCTTAGGTTAGGATATACAACGTTATAGATGTATATAATGTCCCCATCGAGAAGTAGGCGACGACACGCCAGGAATGTTGTAAAATATTACATTCTACATGTTGGGTTGCCTTAGGCTAGGATATATATCGTTATAGACGTATACATTGTTTCCACCGAGAAGTAGGGACCGACATGCCAGGAATGTTGTAAAATATTACATCCGAGATGTTAGGTTGCCTTAGGTTAGGATATACAACGTTATAGATGTATATAATGTCCCCATCGAGAAGTAGGCGACGACACGCCAGGAATGTTGTAAAATATTACACCCGAGATGTTAGGTTCCCTTAGGTTAGGATATATGACGTTATAGATGTATATAATGTCCCCATCCAGAAGTAGGCGACGACACGCCAGGAATGTTGTCAAATATGACATCCCAGATGTTAGGTTGCGTTAGGTTAGAATATACAACGTTATAGACGTATATAATGTCCCCATCGAGAAGCAGGCGACGACACGACAGGAATGTTGTAAAATATTACATTCGACATGTTAGGTTGCCTTAGGCTAGAATATATATCGTTATAGACGTATACAATGTTCCCACCGAGAAGTAGGGACCGACATGCTAGGAATGTTGTAAAATATTACATCCGAGATGTTAGGTTGCCTTAGGTTAGGATATACAACGTTATAGATGTATATAATGTCCCCATCGAGAAGTAGGCGACGACACGCCAGGAATGTTGAAAAATATTACATTCTACATGTTGGGTTGCCTTAGGCTAGGATATATATCGTTATAGACGTATACATTGTTTCCACCGAGAAGTAGGGACGGACATGCCAGGAATGTTGTAAAATATTACATCCGAGATGTTAGGTTGCCTTAGGTTAGGATATATATCGTTATAGACGTATATAATGTTTCCACCGAGACGTGGGGACCGACATGCCAGGAATGTTTTAAAATATTACATCCCAGATGTTAGGTTGCGTTAGGTTAGGATATACAACGTTATAGATGTATATAATGTCCCCATCGAGAAGTAGGCGACGACACGCCAGGAATGTTGTAAAATATTACAATCGACATGTTAGGTTGCCTTAGGCTAGAATATATATCGTTATAGACGTATACAATGTTCCCACCGAGAAGTAGGGACCGACATGCCAGGAATGTTGTAAAATATTACATCCGAGATGTTAGGTTGCCTTAGGTTAGGATATACAACGTTATAGACGTATATAATGTCCCCATCGAGAAGTAGACGACGACACGCCAGGAATGTTGTAAAATATTACACCCGAGATGTTAGGTTCCCTTAGGTTAGGATATATGACGTTATAGATGTATATAATGTCCCCATCCAGAAGTAGGCGACGACACGCCAGGAATGTTGTAAAATATAACATCCCCGATGTTAGGTTGCGTTAGGTTAGAATATACAACGTTATAGACGCATAGAATGTCCCCATCGAGAAGCAGGCGACGACACGACAGGAATGTTGTAAAATATTACATTCGACATGTTAGGTTGCCTTAGGCTAGGATATATATCGTTATAGACGTATACAATGTTCCCACCGAGAAGTAGGGCCCGACATGCCAGGAATGTTGTAAAATATTACATCCGAGATGTTAGGTTGCCTTAGGTTAGGATATACAACGTTATAGATGTATATAATGTCCCCATCGAGAAGTAGGCGACGACACGCCAGGAATGTTGTAAAATATTACACCCGAGATGTTAGGTTCCCTTAGGTTAGGATATATGACGTTATAGATGTATATAATGTCCCCATCCAGAAGTAGGCGACGACACGCCAGGAATGTTGTCAAATATGACATCCCAGATGTTAGGTTGCGTTAGGTTAGAATATACAACGTTATAGACGTATATAATGTCCCCATCGAGAAGCAGGCGACGACAAGACAGGAATGTTGTAAAATATTACATTCGACATGTTAGGTTGCCTTAGGCTAGAATATATATCGTTATAGACGTATACAATGTTCCCACCGAGAAGTAGGGACCGACATGCCAGGAATGTTGTAAAATATTACATCCGAGATGTTAGGTTGCCTTAGGTTAGGATATACAACGTTATAGATGTATATAATGTCCCCATCGAGAAGTAGGCGACGACACGCCAGGAATGTTGAAAAATATTATATTCTACATGTTGGGTTGCCTTAGGCTAGGATATATATCGTTATAGACGTATACATTGTTTCCACCGAGAAGTAGGGACGGACATGCCAGGAATGTTGTAAAATATTACATCCGAGATGTTAGGTTGCCTTAGGTTAGGATATATATCGTTATAGACGTATATAATGTTTCCACCGAGACGTGGGGACCGACATGCCAGGAATGTTTTAAAATATTACATCCCAGATGTTAGGTTGCGTTAGGTTAGGATATACAACGTTATAGACGTACATAAAGTCCCCATCGAGAAGCAGGCGACGACACGCCAGGAATGTTGTAAAATATAACATCCGAGATGTTATGTTGCCATACGTTAGGATATGTAACGTTATAGACGTATATAATGTTCCCACCGAGAAGTAGCAGCCGAAGCGCTGGGAATGTTGTAAAATATTACATCCGAGATGTTAGGTTGCCTTAGGTTAGGATATATATCGTTATAGACGTATATAATGTTCCCACCGAGACGTAGGGACCGACATGCCAGGAATGTTTTAAAATATTACATCCCAGATGTTAGGTTGCGTTAGGTTAGGATATACAACGTTATAGACGTATATAATGTACCCACGGAGACGTAGGGACCGACATGCCAGGAATGTTGTAAAATATTACATCCCAGATGTTAGGTTGCGTTAGGTTAGTATATACAAGGTTATAGATGTATATAATGTCCCCATCGAGAAGTAGGCGACGACACGCCAGGAATGTTGTAAAATATTACAATCGACATGTTAGGTTGCCTTAGGCTAGAATATATATCGTTATAGACGTATACAATGTTCCCACCGAGAAGTAGGGACGGACATGCCAGGAATGTTGTAAAATATTACATCCGAGATGTTAGGTTGCCTTAGGTTAGGATATATATCGTTATAGACGTATATAATGTTTCCACCGAGACGTGGGGACCGACATGCCAGGAATGTTTTAAAATATTACATCCCAGATGTTAGGTTGCGTTAGGTTAGGATATACAACGTTATAGACGTACATAAAGTCCCCATCGAGAAGCAGGCGACGACACGCCAGGAATGTTGTAAAATATAACATCCGAGATGTTATGTTGCCATACGTTAGGATATGTAACGTTATAGACGTATATAATGTTCCCACCGAAAAGTAGCAGCCGAAGCGCCGGGAATGTTGTAAAATATTACATCCGAGATGTTAGGTTGCCTTAGGTTAGGATATATATCGTTATAGACGTATATAATGTTCCCACCGAGACGTAGGGACCGACATGCCAGGAATGTTTTAAAATATTACATCCCAGATGTTAGGTTGCGTTAGGTTAGGATATACAACGTTATAGACGTATATAATGTACCCACGGAGACGTAGGGACCGACATGCCAGGAATGTTGTAAAATATTACATCCCAGATGTTAGGTTGCGTTAGGTTAGTATATACAACGTTATAGATGTATATAATGTCCCCATCGAGAAGTAGGCGACGACACGCCAGGAATGTTGTAAAATATTACAATCGACATGTTAGGTTGCCTTAGGCTAGAATATATATCGTTATAGACGTATACAATGTTCCCACCGAGAAGTAGGGACCGACATGCCAGGAATGTTGTAAAATATTACATCCGAGATGTTAGGTTGCCTTAGGTTAGGATATACAACGTTATAGACGTATATAATGTCCCCATCGAGAAGTAGACGACGACACGCCAGGAATGTTGTAAAATATTACACCCGAGATGTTAGGTTCCCTTAGGTTAGGATATATGACGTTATAGATGTATATAATGTCCCCATCCAGAAGTAGGCGACGACACGCCAGGAATGTTGTAAAATATAACATCCCCGATGTTAGGTTGCGTTAGGTTAGAATATACAACGTTATAGACGCATAGAATGTCCCCATCGAGAAGCAGGCGACGACACGACAGGAATGTTGTAAAATATTACATTCGACATGTTAGGTTGCCTTAGGCTAGGATATATATCGTTATAGACGTATACAATGTTCCCACCGAGAAGTAGGGCCCGACATGCCAGGAATGTTGTAAAATATTACATCCGAGATGTTAGGTTGCCTTAGGTTAGGATATACAACGTTATAGATGTATATAATGTCCCCATCGAGAAGTAGGCGACGACACGCCAGGAATGTTGTAAAATATTACACCCGAGATGTTAGGTTCCCTTAGGTTAGGATATATGACGTTATAGATGTATATAATGTCCCCATCCAGAAGTAGGCGACGACACGCCAGGAATGTTGTCAAATATGACATCCCAGATGTTAGGTTGCGTTAGGTTAGAATATACAACGTTATAGACGTATATAATGTCCCCATCGAGAAGCAGGCGACGACAAGACAGGAATGTTGTAAAATATTACATTCGACATGTTAGGTTGCCTTAGGCTAGAATATATATCGTTATAGACGTATACAATGTTCCCACCGAGAAGTAGGGACCGACATGCCAGGAATGTTGTAAAATATTACATCCGAGATGTTAGGTTGCCTTAGGTTAGGATATACAACGTTATAGATGTATATAATGTCCCCATCGAGAAGTAGGCGACGACACGCCAGGAATGTTGAAAAATATTATATTCTACATGTTGGGTTGCCTTAGGCTAGGATATATATCGTTATAGACGTATACATTGTTTCCACCGAGAAGTAGGGACGGACATGCCAGGAATGTTGTAAAATATTACATCCGAGATGTTAGGTTGCCTTAGGTTAGGATATATATCGTTATAGACGTATATAATGTTTCCACCGAGACGTGGGGACCGACATGCCAGGAATGTTTTAAAATATTACATCCCAGATGTTAGGTTGCGTTAGGTTAGGATATACAACGTTATAGACGTACATAAAGTCCCCATCGAGAAGCAGGCGACGACACGCCAGGAATGTTGTAAAATATAACATCCGAGATGTTATGTTGCCATACGTTAGGATATGTAACGTTATAGACGTATATAATGTTCCCACCGAGAAGTAGCAGCCGAAGCGCTGGGAATGTTGTAAAATATTACATCCGAGATGTTAGGTTGCCTTAGGTTAGGATATATATCGTTATAGACGTATATAATGTTCCCACCGAGACGTAGGGACCGACATGCCAGGAATGTTTTAAAATATTACATCCCAGATGTTAGGTTGCGTTAGGTTAGGATATACAACGTTATAGACGTATATAATGTACCCACGGAGACGTAGGGACCGACATGCCAGGAATGTTGTAAAATATTACATCCCAGATGTTAGGTTGCGTTAGGTTAGTATATACAAGGTTATAGATGTATATAATGTCCCCATCGAGAAGTAGGCGACGACACGCCAGGAATGTTGTAAAATATTACAATCGACATGTTAGGTTGCCTTAGGCTAGAATATATATCGTTATAGACGTATACAATGTTCCCACCGAGAAGTAGGGACCGACATGCCAGGAATGTTGTAAAATATTACATCCGAGATGTTAGGTTGCCTTAGGTTAGGATATATATCATTACAGACGTATATAATGTTCCCACCGAGACGTGGGGACCGACATGTCAGGAATGTTTTAAAATATTACATCCCAGATGTTAGGTTGCGTTAGGTTAGGATATACAACGTTATAGACGTACATAAAGTCCCCATCGAGAAGCAGGCGACGACACGCCAGGAATGTTGTAAAATATAACATCCGAGATGTTATGTTGCCATACGTTAGGATATGTAACGTTATAGACGTATATAATGTTCCCACCGAAAAGTAGCAGCCGAAGCGCCAGGAATGTTATAAAATATTATATCCGAGATGTTAGGTTGCCTTAGGTTAGTATATATATCGTTATAGACGTATATAATGTTCCCACCGAGACGTAGGGACCGACATGCCAGGAATGTTTTAAAATATTACATCCCAGATGTTAGGTTGCCTTAGGTTAGGATATATGACGTTATAGAAGTATATACTGCCCCATCCAGAAGTAGGCGACGACACGCCAGGAATGTTGTAAAATATAACATCCCAGATGTTAGGTTGCGTTAGGTTAGAATATACAACGTTATAGACGTATATAATGTCCCCATCGAGAAGCAGGCGGCGACACGACAGGAATGTTGTAAAATATTACATTCTACATGTTGGGTTGCCTTAGGCTAGGATATATATCGTTATAGACGTATACAATGTTCCCACCGAGAAGTAGGGACCGACATGACAGGAATGTTGTAAAATATTACATCCGAGATGTTAGGTTGCCTTAGGTTAGGATATACAACGTTATAGACGTATATAATATCCCCATCGAGAAGTAGGCGACGACACGCCAGGAATGTTGTAAAATATTACACCCGAGATGTTAGGTTCCCTTAGGTTAGGATATATGACGTTATAGATGTATATAATGTCCCCATCCAGAAGTAGGCGACGACACGCCAGGAATGTTGTAAAATATAACATCCCAGATGTTAGGTTGCGATAGGTTAGAATATACAACGTTATAGACGTATATAATGTCCCCATCGAGAAGCAGGCGACGACACGACAGGAATGTTGTAAAATATTACAATCGACATGTTAGGTTGCCTTAGGCTAGAATATATATCGTTATAGACGTATACAATGTTCCCACCGAGAAGTAGGGACCGACATGCCAGGAATGTTGTAAAATATTACATCCGAGATGTTAGGTTGCCTTAGGTTAGGATATACAACGTTATAGACGTATATAATGTCCCCATCGAGAAGTAGGCGACGACACGCCAGGAATGTTGTAAAATATTACACCCGAGATGTCAGGTTCCCTTAGGTTAGGATATATGACGTTATAGATGTATATAATGTCCCCATCCAGAAGTAGGCGACGACACGCCAGGAATGTTGTAAAATATAACATCCCCGATGTTAGGTTGCGTTAGGTTAGAATATACAACGTTAGAGACGTATATAATGTCCCCATCGAGAAGCAGGCGACGACACGACAGGAATGTTGTAAAATATTACATTCGACATGTTAGGTTGCCTTAGGCTAGAATATATATCGTTATAGACGTATACAATGTTCCCACCGAGAAGTAGGGACCGACATGCCAGGAATGTTGTAAAATATTACATCCGAGATGTTAGGTTGCCTTAGGTTAGGATATACAACGTTATAGATGTATATAATGTCCCCATCGAGAAGTAGGCGACGACACGCCAGGAATGTTGTAAAATATTACATTCTACATGTTGGGTTGCCTTAGGCTAGGATATATATCGTTATAGACGTATACATTGTTTCCACCGAGAAGTAGGGACCGACATGCCAGGAATGTTGTAAAATATTACATCCGAGATGTTAGGTTGCCTTAGGCTAGAATATATATCGTTATAGACGTATACAATGTTCCCACCGAGAAGTAGGGCCCGACATGCCAGGAATGTTGTAAAATATTACATCCGAGATGTTAGGTTGCCTTAGGTTAGGATATACAACGTTATAGATGTATATAATGTCCCCATCGAGAAGTAGGCGACGACACGCCAGGAATGTTGTAAAATATTACACCCGAGATGTTAGGTTCCCTTAGGTTAGGATATATGACGTTATAGATGTATATAATGTCCCCATCCAGAAGTAGGCGACGACACGCCAGGAATGTTGTCAAATATGACATCCCAGATGTTAGGTTGCGTTAGGTTAGAATATACAACGTTATAGACGTATATAATGTCCCCATCGAGAAGCAGGCGACGACACGACAGGAATGTTGTAAAATATTACAATCGACATGTTAGGTTGCCTTAGGCTAGAATATATATCGTTATAGACGTATAGAATGTTCCCACCGAGAAGTAGGGACCGACATGCCAGGAACGTTGTAAAATATTACATCCGAGATGTTAGGTTGCCTTAGGTTAGGATATACAACGTTATAGACGTATATAATGTCCCCATCGAGAAGTAGGCGACGACACGCCAAGAATGTTGTAAAATATTACATCCCAGATGTTAGGTTGCGTTAGGTTAGAATATATAACGTTATAGACGTATATAATGTCCCCATCGAGAAGCAGGCGACGACACGACAGGAATGTTGTAAAATATTACATTTTACAAGTTAGGTTGCCTTAGGATAGGATATATAACGTTATAGACGTATATAATGTTCCCCTCGAGAAGTAGGCGACGACACGCCAGGAATGTTTTAAAATATTATACCCGAGATGTTAGGTTCCCTTAGGTTAGGATATATGACGTTATAGATGTATATAATGTCCCCATCCAGAAGTAGGCGACGACACGCCAGGAATGTTGTAAAATATAACATCCCAGATGTTAGGTTGCGTTAGGTTAGAATATACCACGTTATAGACGTATATAATGTCCCCATCGAGAAGCAGGCGACGACACGACAGGAATGTTGTAAAATATTACATCCGAGATGTTAGGTTGCCTTAGGTTAGGATATACAACGTTATAGATGTATATAATGTTCCCATCCACAAGTAGGCGACGACACGCCAGGAATGTTGTAAAATATTACATTCTACAAGTTAGGTTCCCTTAGGTTATGATATACAACGTTATAGACGTATAGAATGTTCCCACCGAGAAATAGGGCCGACGCGGCAGCAATGTTGTAAAATATTACACCCGAGATGTTAGGTTCCCTTAGGTTAGGATATACAACGTTATAGACGTACATAAAGTCCCCATCGAGAAGCAGGCGACGACACGCCAGGAATGTTGTAAAATATAACATCCGAGATGTTATGTTGCCATACGTTAGGATGTGTAACGTTATAGACGTATATAATGTTCCCACCGAAAAGTAGCAGCCGAAGCGCCAGGAATGTTGTAAAATATTACATCCGAGATGTTAGGTTGCCTTAGGTTAGGATATATATCGTTATAGACGTATATAATGTTCCCACCGAGACGTAGGGCCCGACATGCCAGGAATGTTGTAAAATATTACATCCCAGATGTTAGGTTGTGTTAGGTTAGAATATACAACGTTATAGATGTATATAATGTCCCCATCGAGAAGTAGGCGACGACACGCCAGGTATGTTGTAAAATATTACACCCGAGATGTTAGGTTCCGTTAGGTTAGGATATATGACGTTATAGATGTATATAATGTCCCCATACAGAAGTAGGCGACGACACGCCAGGAATGTTGTAAAATATTACATTCTACAAGTTAGGTTCCCTTAGGTTATGATATACAACGTTATAGACGTATAGAATGTTCCCACCGAGAAATAGGGGCCGACGCGGCAGCAATCTTGTAAAATATTACACCCGAGATGTTAGGTTCCCTTAGGTTAGGATATACAACGTTATAGACGTACATAAAGTCCCCATCGAGACGTAGGGACCGACATGCTAGGAATGTTTTAAAATGTTACATCCCAGATGTTAGGTTGCGTTAGGTTAGAATATACAACGTTATAGACGTATATAATGTCCCCATCGAGATGCAGGCGACGACACGACAGGAATGTTGTAAAATATTACATTCGACATGTTAGGTTGCCTTAGGATAGGATATATATCGTTATAGACGTATACAATGTTCCCACCGAGAAGTAGGGACCGACATGACAGGAATGTTGTAAAATATTACATCCGAGGTGTTAGGTTAGGATATACAACGTTATAGATGTATATAATGTTCCCATAGAGAAGTAGGCGACGACACGCCAGGAATGTTGTAAAATATTACATTCTACAAGTTAGGTTGCCTTAGGGTAGGATATATAACGTTATAGACGTATATAATGTTCCCACCGAGAAATAGGGACTGACGCGTCAGGAATGTTGTAAAATATTACATCCGAGATGTTAGGTTGCATTAGGTTAGGATATACAACGTTATAGATGTATATAATGTCCCCATCGAGAAGTAGGCGACGACACGCCAGGAATGTTGTAAAATATTACACCCGAGATGTTAGGTTCCATTAGGTTAGGATATATGACGTTATAGATGTATATAATGTCCCCATCCAGAAGTAGGCGACGACACGCCAGGAATGTTGTAAAATATTACATCCCAGATGTTAGGTTGCGTTAGGTTAGAATATACAACGTTATAGACGTATATAATGTCCCCATCGAGGAGCAGGCGACGACACGATAGGAATGTTGTAAAATATTACATTCGACATGTTAGGTTGCCTTAGGCTAGAATATATATCGTTATAGACGTATACAATGTTCCCACCGAGAAGTAGGGACCGACATGCCAGGAATGTTGTAAAATATTTCATCCGAGATGTTAGGTTGCCTTAGGTTAGGATATACAACGTTATAGATGTATATAATGTCCCCATCGAGAAGTAGGCGACGACACGCCAGGAATGTTGTAAAATATTACATTCTACATGTTGGGTTGCCTTAGGCTAGGATATATATCGTTATAGACGTATACATTGTTTCCACCGAGAAGTAGAGACCGACATGCCAGGAATGTTGTAAAATATTACATCCGAGATGTTAGGTTGCCTTAGGTTAGGATATATATCGTTATAGACTTATATAATGTTCCCACCGAGACGTGGGGACCGACATGCCAGGGATCTTGTAAAATATTACATCCCAGATGTTAGGTTGCCTTAGGTTAGGATATACAACGTTATGGATGTATATAATGTCCCCATCGAGAAGTAGGCGACGACACGCCAGAAATGTTGTAAAATATTACACCCGAGATGTTAGGTTCCCTTAGGTTAGGATATATAACGTTATAGATGTATATAATGTCCCCATCGAGAAGCAGGCGACGACACGACAGGAATGTTGTAAAATATTACATTCGACATGTTAGGTTGCCTTAGGCTAGGATATGTATCGTTATAGACGTATACAATGTTCCCACCGAGAAGTAGGGCCCGACATGCCAGGAATGTTGTAAAATATTACATCCGAGATGTTAGGTTGCCTTAGGTTAGGATATACAACGTTATAGATGTATATAATGTCCCCATCGAGAAGTAGGCGACGACACGCCAGGAATGTTGTAAAATATTACACCCGAGATGTTAGGTTCCCTTAGGTTAGGATATATAACGTTATAGATGTATATAATGTCCCCATCCAGAAGTAGGCGACGACACGCCAGGAATGTTGTAAAATATTACATCCCAGATGTTAGGTTGCGTTAGGTTAGAATATACAACGTTATAGACGTATATAATGTCCCCATCGAGAAGCAGGCGACGACACGACAGGAATGTTGTAAAATATTACATTCGACATGTTAGGTTGCCTTAGGCTAGGATATATATCGTTATAGACGTATACTATGTTCCCACCGAGCAGTAGGGACCGACATGACAGGAATATAGTAAAATATTACACCCGAGATGTTAGGTTGCCATAGGCTAGGATATATAACGTTATAGACGTATATAATGTTACCACAGAGATATAGGTACTTGCATGCCAGGAATGTTGTAAAATTGTACGGTAGAGATGTTAGGTTGCCTTAGGTTAGGATATATAGCGTTATAGACGTATATAATGTTCCCACCGAGAAGTAGGGGCCGACGTGCCAGGAATGTAGTAAAATATTACATCCGAGATGGTAGGTTGCCTTACGTTAGAATGTATAACGTTATTGACTTATATAATGTTCCCACTGAGAAGTAGGGGCCGACGTGCCAGGAATGTAGTAAAATATTACATACGAGATGTTAGGTTGCCTTACGTTAGGATATATATCGTTAATGACTTATATAATGTTACCGCCGATAGGTACGGGCCGACGTGCCAGGAATGTAGTAAAATATTACACCCGTGATGCTAGGTTGCCTTAGGTTAGGATATATAACGTTATTGACCTATATAATGATCCCACCGAGAAGTAGTAGCGGACGCGCCTGGAATGTTGTAAAATATTACATTCGACATGTTAGGATTGCCTTAGGCTAGGATATATAACCTTATAGACGTATATAATGGTACCACAGAGAAGTAGGGACCGAAGCGCCGGGAATGTTGTAAAATATTACATTCGGTATGTTAGGTTGCCTTAGGTTAGGATATATAACGTTTTAGACGTATATACTGTTCCCACCGAGAAGTAGGTGCCGCCGCGCCAGGAATGTAGTAAAATATTACATCCGAGATGTTAGGTTGCAGTAGGTTAGGATATATAACGTTATAGACGTATATAATATTACCATAGAGAACTAGGCACTTGCATGCCAGGAATGTTGTAAATTATTACGGTAGAGATGATAGGTTGCCTTAGCTTAGGATATATTACGTTATTGACTTATATAATGTTCCCACCGTAAGTAGGGGCCGACGCGCCAGGAATGTTGTAAAATATTACATTCGACATGTTAGGTTGCCTTAAGCAAGGATATATAGCTTTATAGACGTATATAATATTCCCACCGAGAAGTAGGTGCTGAAGCGCCAGGAATGTTGTAAAATATTACATTCGACACGTTAGCTTGTCTTAGTCTAGGATATATAGCGTTACAGACGTATATAATGTTCCCACCGAGATGTAGGGTCCAGCGCGCCAGGAATGTAGTAAAATATTACATCTTAGATGTTAGGTTGCCTTAGGCTAGGATATATAACGTTATAGATGTATATACTGTTCCCACCGAGAAGTAGGAGCCGACATGCCAGGAATGTTGTAAAATATTACAATCGACATGTTAGGATTGCCTTAGGCTAGGATATATAACGTTATAGACGTATATAATGTTCCCACCGAGAAGTAGGAGCCGACGATCCAGGAATGTTGTAAAATATTACGCTCGACATGCTAGGTTACCCTAGGCTAGGATATATAGCGTTATAGACGTATATAATGTTCCCACCGAGAAGTGGGGGCCGACTAGCCAGGAATGTTATAAAATATTACATTCGAAAGATTAGGTTGCCTTAGGCTAGGAGATATAGCGTTATAGACGTATATAATGTTCCCACCGAGAAGTAGGGGCCGACGTGCCAGGAATGTAGTTAAATATTACATCCGAGATGTTAGGTTGCCTTAGGTTAGGATATATAACGTTATTGACTTATATATTGTTCCCAACGAGAAGTAGGTGCCGACGCGCCAGGTATGTTGTAAAATATTACATTCGACATGTCAGGTTGCCTTAGGCTAGGATATATAGCGTTATAGACGTATATAATGTTCCCACCGAGGAGTAGGGGCCGACGTGCCAGGAATATAGTAAAATATTACACCCGAGATGTTAGGTTGCCATAGGCTAGGATATAAAACGTTATAGACGTATATAATGTTACCACAGAGGTATAGGTACATGCATGCCAGGAATGTTGTAAAATTGTACGGTAGAGATGTTAGGTTGCCTTAGGTTATGATATATAGCGTTATAGACGTATATAATGTTCCTACCGAGAAGTAGGGGCCGACGTGCGAGGAATGTAGTAAAATATTACATCCGAGATGTTAGGTTGCCTTAGGTTAGGATATATAACGTTATAGACGTATATAATGTTCCCACCGAGAAGTAGGATCCGACGAGCCAGGAATGTTGTAAAGTATTACATTCGACATGTTAGGTTGCCTTAGGCTAGGATATATAACGTTATAGACGTATATGATATTCCTACCGAGAAATAGGGGCCGACGCGTCAGGAATGTTGCAAAATATTACATCCGAAATGTTAGTATCCCTTAGGTTAGGATATACAACGTTATAGACGTATAGAATGTCCCCACCGAGATGTAGGGACCGACATGCCAGGAATGTTCTAAAATATTACATCCGAGTTGTTAGGTTGCTTTAGGACAGGATATATATCGTTATAGACTTATATAATGTTCCTACCGAGACGTGGGGACCGACATGCCAGGAATGTTGTAAAATATTACATCCCAGAAGTTAGGTTGCTTTGGGTTACGATATACAACGTTATACACGTATATAATGTCCCCATCGAGAAGCAGGCGACGACACGCTAGGAATGTTGTAAAATATTACATCCGAGATGTTAGGTTGCCTTAGGCTAGGATATATAACGTTATAGATGTATATAATGTCCCCATCCAGAAGTAGGTGACGACACGCCAGGAATGTTGTACAATATTACATGCGACATGTTAGGTTGCTTTAGGTTAGGATATTTATCGTTATAGACTTATATAATGTTCCCACCGAGACGTGGGGACCGACATGCCAGGAATGTTGCAAAATATTACATCCCAGACGTTAGGTTGCTTTGGGTTAGGATATACAACGTTATAGACGTATATAATGTCCCCATCGAGAAGCAGGCGACGACACGCCAGGAATGTTGTTAAATATTACATCCGAGATGTTATGTTGCCTTACGTTAGGATATATAACGTTATAGACGTATATAATATTCCCACCGAGAAATAGGGGCCGACACGTCAGGAATGTTGTAAAATATCACACCCGATATGTTAGGTTGCCTTAGGTTAGGATGTACAACGTTATAGATGTATATAATGTCCCCATCCAGAAGTAGGTGACGACACGCCAGGAATGTTGTACAATATTACATGCGACATGATGGGTTGCCTTAGGCTAGGATATCTATCCTTATAGACGTATATAATGTTACCACCGAGAACTACGGGCCGACACGTCAGGAATGATGTAAAATATTACATTCGACATGTTAGGTCGCCTTAGGCTAGGATATATAACGTTATAGACGTATATAATGTTCCCACAGAGAAATAGGGGCCGACGCGTCAGGAATGTTGTAAAATATTACATCCGATATGTTAGGTTGCCTTAGGTTAGGATGTACAACGTTATAGATGTATATAATGTCCCCATCCAGAAGTAGGTGACGACACGCCAGGAATATTGTACAATATTACATGAGACATGTTAGGTTGCTTTAGGTTAGGATATATATCGTTATAGACTTATATAATGTTCCCACCGAGACGTGGGGACCGACATGCCTGGAATGTTGCAAAATATTACATCCCAGAAGTTAGGTTGCTTTGGGTTAGGATATACAACGTTATAGACGTATATAATGTCCCCATCGAGAAGCAGGCGACGACACGCCAGGAATGTTGTAAAATATTACATCCGAGATGTTATGTTGCCTTACGTTAGGATATATAACGTTATAGACGTATATAATATTCCCACCGAGAAATAGGGGCCGACGCGTCAGGAATGTTGTAAAATATCACACCCGAAATGTTAGGTTCCCTTAGGTTAGGATATACAACGTTATAGACGTATAGAATGTCCCCACCGAGATGTAGGGACCGACAAGCCAGGAATGTTCTAAAACATTACCTCCGAGTTGTTAGGTTGCTTTAGGTTCAGATATATATCGTTATAGACTTATATAATGTTCCCACCAAGACGTGGGGGCCGACATGCCAGGAATGTTGTAAAATATTACATCCCAGAAGTTAGGTTGCTTTGGGTTAGGATATACAACGTTATAGATGTATATAATGTCCCCACCGAGAAGTAGGGACCGACATGCCAGGAATGTTGTAAAATATTACATCCGAGATGTTAGGTTGCCTTAGGTTAGGATATACAACGTTATAGATGTATATAATGTCCACATCGCGAAGTAGGCGACGACACGCCAGGAATGTTGTAAAATATTACTTTCGACATGTTAGGTTGCCTTAGGCTAGGATATATAACGTTATAGACGTATATAACGTTCACACCGAGAAATAGGGGCCGACGCGTCAGGAATGTTGTAAAATATTACATCCCAGATGTTAGGTTGCGTTAGGTTAGCATATACAACGTTATAGAAGTATATAATGTCCCCTTCGAGAAGCAGGCGACGACACGCCAGAATGTTGTATAATATTACATTCGACATGTTGGGTTGCCTTAGGCTAGGATATATAACGTTATAGACGTATATAATATTCCCACCGAGAAATAGGGGCCGACGCGTCAGGAATGTTGTAAAATATTACATCCGATATGTTAGGTTGCCTTAGGTTAGGATGTACACCGTTATAGATGTATATAATGTCCCCATCCAGAAGTAGGTGACGACACGCCAGGAATATTGCACAATATTACATGCGACATGTTAGCTTGCTTTAGGTTGGGATATATATCGTTATAGACTTATATAATGTTCCCACCAAGACGTGGGGGCCGACATGCCAGGAATGTTGTAAAATATTACATCCCAGAAGTTAGGTTGCTTTGGGTTAGGATATACAACGTTATAGACGTATATAATGTCCCCATCGAGAAGCAGGCGACGACACGCCAGGAATGTTGTACAATATTGCATGCGACATGTTAGGTTGCCTTAGGCTAGGATATATAACGTTATAGACGTATATAATATTCTCACCGAGAAATAGGGGCCGACGCGTCAGGAATGTTGTAAAATATTACATCCGATATGTTAGGTTGCCTTAGGTTAGGATGTACAACGTTATAGATGTATATAATGTCCCCATCCAGAAGTAGGTGACGACACGCCAGGAATATTGTACAATATTACATGCGACATGTTAGCTTGCTTTAGGTTGGGATATATATCGTTATAGACTTATATAATGTTCCCACCAAGACGTGGGGGCCGACATGCCAGGAATGTTGTAAAATATTACATCCCAGAAGTTAGGTTGCTTTGGGTTAGGATATACAACGTTATAGACGTATATAATGTCCCCATCGAGAAGCAGGCGACGACACGCCAGGAATGTTGTAAAATATTACATCCGAGATGTTAGGTTGCCTTAGGCTAGGATATATAACGTTATAGACGTATATAATATTCCCACCTAGAAATAGGGGCCGACGCGTCAGGAATGTTGTAAAATATTACATCCGATATGTTAGGTTGCCTTAGGTTAGGATGTACAACGTTATAGATGTATATAATGTCCCCATCCAGAAGTAGGTGACGACACGCCAGGAATGTTGTACAATATTACATGCGACATGTTAGGTTGCTTTAGGTTAGGATATTTATCGTTATAGACTTATATAATGTTCCCACCGAGACGTGGGGACCGACATGCCAGGAATGTTGCAAAATATTACATCCCAGAAGTTAGGTTGCTTTGGGTTAGGATATACAACGTTATAGACGAATATAATGTCCCCATCGAGAAGCAGGCGACGACACGCCAGGAATGTTGTAAAATATTACATCCGAGATGTTATGTTGCCTTACGTTAGGATATATAACGTTATAGACGTATATAATATTCCCACCGAGAAATAGGGGCCGACGCGTCAGGAATGTTGTAAAATATCACACCCGATATGTTAGGTTGCCTTAGGTTAGGATGTACAACGTTATAGATGTATATAATGTCCCCATCCAGAAGTAGGTGACGACACGCCAGGAATGTTGTACAATATTACATGCGACATGATGGGTTGCCTTAGGCTAGGATATCTATCCTTATAGACGTATATAATGTTACCACCGAGAACTACGGGCCGACACGTCAGGAATGATGTAAAATATTACATTCGACATGTTAGGTTGCCTTAGGCTAGGATATATAACGTTATAGACGTATATAATGTTCCCACAGAGAAATAGGGGCCGACGCGTCAGGAATGTTGTAAAATATTACACCCGAGATGTTAGGTTCCCTTAGGTGAGGATATACAACGTTATAGACGTATAGAATGTTCCCACCGAGAAGTAGGGACCGACATGCCAGGAATGTTGTAAAATATTACATCCGAGATGTTAGGTTGCCTTAGGTTAGGATATACAACGTTATAGATGTATATAATGTCCCCATCGCGAAGTAGGCGACGACACGCCAGGAATGTTGTAAAATATTACTTTCGACATGTTAGGTTGCCTTAGGCTAGGATATATAACGTTATAGACGTATATAACGTTCACACCGAGAAATAGGGGCCGACGCGTCAGGAATGTTGTAAAATATTACATCCCAGATGTTAGGTTGCGTTAGGTTAGGATATACAACGTTATAGAAGTATATAATGTCCCCTTCGAGAAGCAGGCGACGACACGCCAGAATGTTGTATAATATTACATTCGACATGTTGGGTTGCCTTAGGCTAGGATATATAACGTTATAGACGTATATAATATTCCCACCGAGAAATAGGGGCCGACGCGTCAGGAATGTTGTAAAATATTACATCCGATATGTTAGGTTGCCTTAGGTTAGGATGTACAACGTTATAGATGTATATAATGTCCCCATCCAGAAGTAGGTGACGACACGCCAGGAATGTTGTACAATATTACATGCGACATGTTAGGTTGCCTTAGGCTAGGATATCTAACCTTATAGACGTATATAATGTTACCACCGAGAAATAGAGGCCGGCGCGTCAGGAATGTTGTAAAATATTACATCCGATATGTTAGGTTGCCTTAGGTTAGGATGTACAACGTTATAAATGTATATAATGTCCCCACCCAGAAGTAGGTGACGACACACCAGGAATGTTGAACAATATTACATGCGACATGTTAGGTTGCCTTAGGCTAGGATATCTAACCTTATAGACGTATATAATGTTACCACCGAGAACTACGGGCCGACACGACAGGAATGATGTAAAATATTACATTCGACATGTTAGGTCGCCTTAGGCTAGGATATATAACGTTGTAGACGTATATAATATTCCCACCGAGAAATAGGGGCCGACGCGTCAGGAATGTTGTAAAATATTACATCCCAGATGTTAGGTTGCGTTAGGTTATGATATACAACGTTATAGACGTATATAATTTCCCCTTTGAGAAGCAGGCGACGACACTCCAGAATGTTGTGAAATATTACATTCGACATGTTAGGTTGCCTTAGGCTAGGATGTACAACGTTATAGACGCATATAATATTCCCACCGAGAAATAGGGGTCGACGCGTCAGGACTGTTGTAAAATATTACACCCGAAATGTTAGTTTGCCTTAGGCTAGGATATATAACGTTATAGATGTATATAATATTCCCACCGAGAAATAGGGGCCGACGCGTCAGGAATGTTGCAAAATATTACACACGAAATGTTAGGTTCCCTTAGGTTTGAATATACAACGTTATAGACGTATAGATTGTCCCCACCGAGATGTAGGGACAGACATGACAGGAATGTTCTAAAATATTACATCCGAGGTGTTAGGTTGCTTTAGGTTAGGATATATATCGTTATAGACTTATATAATGTTCCCGCCGAGACTAGGGACAGACATGCCAGGAATGTTGTAAAATATTACATCCCAGAAGTTAGGTTGCTTTGGGTTAGAATATACAACGTTATAGACGTATATAATGTCCCCATCGAGAAGCAGGCGACGACACGCCAGGAATGTTGTAAAATATTACATCCGAGATGTTATGTTTGCTTACGTTAGGATATATAACGTTATAGACGTATATAATATTCCCACCGAGAAATAGGGGCCGACGCGTTAGGAATGTTGCAAAATATTACACCCGAAATGTTAGGTTCCCTTAGGTTAGGATATACAACGTTATAGACGTATATAATGTCCCCATCGAGAAGCAGGCGACGACACGCCAGGAATGTTGTAAAATATTACATCCGAGATGTTGGGTTGCCTTAGGCTAGGACATATTCCGTTATAGACGTATACAATGCTCCCACCGAGAAGTAGGGACCGACGCGTCAGGAATGTTGTAAAATATTACATCCCAGATGTTAGGTTGCGTTAGGTTAGGATATACAACGTTATAGACGTATATAATGTCCCCTTCGAGAAGCAGGCGACGACACGCCAGAATGTTGTAAAATATTACTTTCGACATGTTAGGTTGCCTTAGGCTAGGATATATAACGTTATAGACGTATATAATATTCCCACCGAGAAATAGGGGCCGACGCGTCAGGAATGTTGTAAAATATTACACCCGAAATGTTAGGTTCCCTTAGGTTAGGATATACAACGTTATAGACGTATAGAATGTTCCCACCGAGATGTAGGGACCGACATGCCAGGAATGTTCTAAAATATTACATTCGAGTTGTTTGGTTGCTTTAGGTTAGGATATATATCGTTATAGACTTATATAATGTTCCCACCGAGACGTGGGGACCGACATGCCAGGAATGTTGCAAAATATTACATCCCAGAAGTTAAGTTGCTTTGGGTTAGGATATACAACGTTATAGACGTATATAATGTCCCCATCGAGAAGCAGGCGACGACACGCCAGGAATGTTGTAAAATATTACATCCGAGATGTTACGTTTGCTTACGTTAGGATATATAACGTTATAGACGTATATAATATTCCCACCGAGAAATAGGAGCCGACGCGTCAGGAATGTTGTAAAATATTACACCCGAGAAGTTAGGTTCCCTTAGGTTAGGATATACAACGGTATAGACGTATAGAATGTTCCCACCGAGATGTAGGGACCGCCAGGAATGTGGTAAACTATTACATCCGAGTTGTTAGGTTGCTTTAGGTTAGGATATATATCGTCATAGACTAATATAATGTTCCCACCGAGACGTGGGGACCGACATGCCAGTTATGTTGTAAACTATTACATCCCAGAAGTTAGGTTGCGTTAGGTTAGGATATACAACGTTATAGACGTATATAGTGTCCCCTTTGAGAAGCAGGCGACGACACGCCAGAATGTTGTAAAATATTACATTCGTCATGTTAGGTTGCCTTAGGCTAGGATATGTAACGTTATAGACGTATATAATATTCCCACCGAGAAATAGGAGCCGACGCGTCAGGAATGTTGCAAAATATTACACCCGAAATGTTAGGTTCCCTTAGGTTAGGATATACAACGTTATAGACGTATATAATATTCCCACCGAGAAATAGGGGCCGACGCGTTAGGAATGTTGCAAAATATTACACCCGAAATGTTAGGTTCCCTTAGGTTAGGATATACAACGTTATAGACGTATAGAATGTCCCCACCGAGATGTAGGGACCGACATGACAGGAATGATCTAAAATATTACATCCGAGGTGTTAGGTTGCTTTAGGTTAGGATATATATCGTTATAGACTTATATAATGTTCCCACCGAGACGTGGGGACCGACATGCCTGGAATGTTGCAAAATATTACATCCCAGAAGTTAGGTTGCTTTGGGTTAGGATATACAACGTTATAGACGTATATAATGTCCCCATCGAGAAGCAGGCGACGACACGCCAGGAATGTTGTAAAATATTACATCCGAGATGTTATGTTGCCTTACGTTAGGATATATAACGTTATAGACGTATATAATATTCCCACCGAGAAATAGGGGCCGACGCGTCAGGAATGTTGTAAAATATCACACCCGAAATGTTAGGTTCCCTTAGGTTAGGATATACAACGTTATAGACGTATAGAATGTCCCCACCGAGATGTAGGGACCGACAAGCCAGGAATGTTCTAAAATATTACCTCCGATTTGTTAGGTTGCTTTAGGTTGGGATATATATCGTTATAGACTTATATAATGTTCCCACCAAGACGTGGGGACCGACATGCCAGGAATGTTGTAAAATATTACATCCCAGAAGTTAGGTTGCTTTGGGTTAGGATATACAACGTCATAGACGTATATAATGTCCCCATCGAGAAGCAGGCGACGACACGCCAGGAATGTTGTACAATATTGCATGCGACATGTTAGGTTGCCTTAGGCTAGGATATATAACGGTATAGACGTATATAATATTCCCACCGAGAAATAGGAGCCGAAGCGTCAGGAATGTTGTAAAATATTACATCCGATATGTTAGGTTGCCTTAGGTTAGGATGTACAACGTTATAGATGTATATAATGTCCCCATCCAGAAGTAGGTGACGACACGCCAGGAATGTTGTACAATATTACATGCGACATGTTAGGTTGCCTTAGGCTAGGATATCTAACCTTATAGACGTATATAATGTTACCACCGAGAAATAGAGGCCGGCGCGTCAGGAATGTTGTAAAATATTACATCCGATATGTTAGGTTGCCTTAGGTTAGGATGTACAACGTTATAGATGTATATAATGTCCCCACCCAGAAGTAGGTGACGACACACCAGGAATGTTGAACAATATTACATGCGACATGTTAGGTTGCCTTAGGCTAGGATATCTAACCTTATAGACGTATATAATGTTACCACCGAGAACTACGGGCCGACACGACAGGAATGATGTAAAATATTACATTCGACATGTTAGGTCGCCTTAGGCTAGGATATATAACGTTATAGACGTATATAATATTCCCACCGAGAAATAGGGGCCGACGCGTCAGGAATGTTGTAAAATATCACACCCGAAATGTTAGGTTCCCTTAGGTTAGGATATACAACGTTATAGACGTATAGAATGTCCCCACCGAGATGTAGGGACCGACAAGCCAGGAATGTTCTAAAATATTACCTCCGAGTTGTTAGGTTGCTTTAGGTTGTGATATATATCGTTATAGACTTATATAATGTTCCCACCAAGACGTGGGGGCCGACATGCCAGGAATGTTGTAAAATATTACATCCCAGAAGTTAGGTTGCTTTGGGTTAGGATATACAACGTTATAGATGTATATAATGTCCCCACCGAGAAGTAGGGACCGACATGCCAGGAATGTTGTAAAATATTACATCCGAGATGTTAGGTTGCCTTAGGTTAGGATATACAACGTTATAGATGTATATAATGTCCACATCGCGAAGTAGGCGACGACACGCCAGGAATGTTGTAAAATATTACTTTCGACATGTTAGGTTGCCTTAGGCTAGGATATATAACGTTATAGACGTATATAACGTTCACACCGAGAAATAGGGGCCGACGCGTCAGGAATGTTGTAAAATATTACATCCCAGATGTTAGGTTGCGTTAGGTTAGCATATACAACGTTATAGAAGTATATAATGTCCCCTTCGAGAAGCAGGCGACGACACGCCAGAATGTTGTATAATATTACATTCGACATGTTGGGTTGCCTTAGGCTAGGATATATAACGTTATAGACGTATATAATATTCCCACCGAGAAATAGGGGTCCGACGCGTCAGGAATGTTGTAAAATATTACATCCGATATGTTAGGTTGCCTTAGGTTAGGATGTACACCGTTATAGATGTATATAATGTCCCCATCCAGAAGTAGGTGACGACACGCCAGGAATATTGCACAATATTACATGCGACATGTTAGCTTGCTTTAGGTTGGGATATATATCGTTATAGACTTATATAATGTTCCCACCAAGACGTGGGGGCCGACATGCCAGGAATGTTGTAAAATATTACATCCCAGAAGTTAGGTTGCTTTGGGTTAGGATATACAACGTTATAGACGTATATAATGTCCCCATCGAGAAGCAGGCGACGACACGCCAGGAATGTTGTACAATATTGCATGCGACATGTTAGGTTGCCTTAGGCTAGGATATATAACGTTATAGACGTATATAATATTCTCACCGAGAAATAGGGGCCGACGCGTCAGGAATGTTGTAAAATATTACATCCGATATGTTAGGTTGCCTTAGGTTAGGATGTACAACGTTATAGATGTATATAATGTCCCCATCCAGAAGTAGGTGACGACACGCCAGGAATATTGTACAATATTACATGCGACATGTTAGCTTGCTTTAGGTTGGGATATATATCGTTATAGACTTATATAATGTTCCCACCAAGACGTGGGGGCCGACATGCCAGGAATGTTGTAAAATATTACATCCCAGAAGTTAGGTTGCTTTGGGTTAGGATATACAACGTTATAGACGTATATAATGTCCCCATCGAGAAGCAGGCGACGACACGCCAGGAATGTTGTACAATATTGCATGCGACATGTTAGGTTGCCTTAGGCTAGGATATATAACGTTATAGACGTATATAATATTCCCACCGAGAAATAGGAGCCGACGCGTCAGGAATGTTGTAAAATATTACATCCGATATGTTTGGTTGCCTTAGGTTAGGATGTACAACGTTATAGATGTATATAATGTCCCCATCCAGAAGTAGGTGACGACACGCCAGGAATGTTGTACAATATTACATGCGACATGTTAGGTTGCCTTAGGCTAGGATATCTAACCTTATAGACGTATATAATGTCACCACCGAGAAATAGAGGCCGGCGCGTCAGGAATGTTGTAAAATATTACATCCGATATGTTAGGTTGCCTTAGGTTAGGATGTACAACGTTATAGATGTATATAATGTCCCCATCCAGAAGTAGGTGACGACACACCAGGAATGTTGAACAATATTACATGCGACATGTTAGGTTGCCTTAGGCTAGGATATCTAACCTTATAGACGTATATAATGTTACCACCGAGAACTACGGGCCGACACGACAGGAATGATGTAAAATATTACATTCGACATGTTAGGTCGCCTTAGGCTAGGATATATAACGTTGTAGACGTATATAATATTCCCACCGAGAAATAGGGGCCGACGCGTCAGGAATGTTGTAAAATATTACATCCCAGATGTTAGGTTGCGTTAGGTTAGGATATACAACGTTATAGACGTATATAATGTCCCCTTCGAGAAGCAGGCGACGATACGCCAGAATGTTGTAAAATATTACATTCGACATGTTGGGTTGCCTTAGGCTAGGATATATAACGTTATAGACGTATATAATATTCCCACCGGGAAATAGGGGCCGACGCGTCAGGAATGTTGTAAAATATTACAACCGATATGTTAGGTTGCCTTAGGCTAGGATATATAACGTTATAGACGTATATAATATTCCCACCGACGAATAGGGGCCGACGCGTCAGGAATGTTGCAAAATATTACACCCGAAATGTTAGGTTCCCTCAGGTTAGGATATACAACGTTATAGACGTATAGAATGTCCCCACCGAGATGTAGGGACCGACATGCCAGGAATGTTCTAAAATATTACCTCCGAGATGATAGGTTGCTTTAGGTTAGGATATATATCGTTATAGACTTATATAATTTTCCCACCGAGACGTGGGGACCGACATGCCAGGAATGTTGTAAAATATTACATCCCAGAAGTTAGGTTGCTTTCGGTTAGGATATACAACGTTATAGACGTATATAATGTCCCCATCGAGAAGCAGGCGACGACACGCCAGGAATGTTGTAAAATATTACATCCGAGATGTTAGGTTGCCTTAGGCTAGGATATATAACGTTATAGACGTATATAATATTCCCACCTAGAAATAGGGGCCGACGCGTCAGGAATGTTGTAAAATATTACATCCGATATGTTAGGTTGCCTTAGGTTAGGATGTACAACGTTATAGATGTATATAATGTCCCCATCCAGAAGTAGGTGACGACACGCCAGGAATGTTGTACAATATTACATGCGACATGTTAGGTTGCTTTAGGTTAGGATATTTATCGTTATAGACTTATATAATGTTCCCACCGAGACGTGGGGACCGACATGCCAGGAATGTTGCAAAATATTACATCCCAGAAGTTAGGTTGCTTTGGGTTAGGATATACAACGTTATAGACGAATATAATGTCCCCATCGAGAAGCAGGCGACGACACGCCAGGAATGTTGTAAAATATTACATCCGAGATGTTATGTTGCCTTACGTTAGGATATATAACGTTATAGACGTATATAATATTCCCACCGAGAAATAGGGGCCGACGCGTCAGGAATGTTGTAAAATATCACACCCGATATGTTAGGTTGCCTTAGGTTAGGATGTACAACGTTATAGATGTATATAATGTCCCCATCCAGAAGTAGGTGACGACACGCCAGGAATGTTGTACAATATTACATGCGACATGATGGGTTGCCTTAGGCTAGGATATCTATCCTTATAGACGTATATAATGTTACCACCGAGAACTACGGGCCGACACGTCAGGAATGATGTAAAATATTACATTCGACATGTTAGGTTGCCTTAGGCTAGGATATATAACGTTATAGACGTATATAATGTTCCCACAGAGAAATAGGGGCCGACGCGTCAGGAATGTTGTAAAATATTACACCCGAGATGTTAGGTTCCCTTAGGTGAGGATATACAACGTTATAGACGTATAGAATGTTCCCACCGAGAAGTAGGGACCGACATGCCAGGAATGTTGTAAAATATTACATCCGAGATGTTAGGTTGCCTTAGGTTAGGATATACAACGTTATAGATGTATATAATGTCCCCATCGCGAAGTAGGCGACGACACGCCAGGAATGTTGTAAAATATTACTTTCGACATGTTAGGTTGCCTTAGGCTAGGATATATAACGTTATAGACGTATATAACGTTCACACCGAGAAATAGGGGCCGACGCGTCAGGAATGTTGTAAAATATTACATCCCAGATGTTAGGTTGCGTTAGGTTAGGATATACAACGTTATAGAAGTATATAATGTCCCCTTCGAGAAGCAGGCGACGACACGCCAGAATGTTGTATAATATTACATTCGACATGTTGGGTTGCCTTAGGCTAGGATATATAACGTTATAGACGTATATAATATTCCCACCGGGAAATAGGGGCCGACGCGTCAGGAATGTTGTAAAATATTACATCCGATATGTTAGGTTGCCTTAGGTTAGGATGTACAACGTTATAGATGTATATAATGTCCCCATCCAGAAGTAGGTGACGACACGCCAGGAATGTTGTACAATATTACATGCGACATGTTAGGTTGCCTTAGGCTAGGATATCTAACCTTATAGACGTATATAATGTTACCACCGAGAAATAGAGGCCGGCGCGTCAGGAATGTTGTAAAATATTACATCCGATATGTTAGGTTGCCTTAGGTTAGGATGTACAACGTTATAAATGTATATAATGTCCCCACCCAGAAGTAGGTGACGACACACCAGGAATGTTGAACAATATTACATGCGACATGTTAGGTTGCCTTAGGCTAGGATATCTAACCTTATAGACGTATATAATGTTACCACCGAGAACTACGGGCCGACACGACAGGAATGATGTAAAATATTACATTCGACATGTTAGGTCGCCTTAGGCTAGGATATATAACGTTGTAGACGTATATAATATTCCCACCGAGAAATAGGGGCCGACGCGTCAGGAATGTTGTAAAATATTACATCCCAGATGTTAGGTTGCGTTAGGTTATGATATACAACGTTATAGACGTATATAATTTCCCCTTTGAGAAGCAGGCGACGACACTCCAGAATGTTGTGAAATATTACATTCGACATGTTAGGTTGCCTTAGGCTAGGATATACAACGTTATAGACGCATATAATATTCCCACCGAGAAATAGGGGTCGACGCGTCAGGACTGTTGTAAAATATTACACCCGAAATGTTAGTTTGCCTTAGGCTAGGATATATAACGTTATAGATGTATATAATATTCCCACCGAGTAATAGGGGCCGACGCGTCAGGAATGTTGCAAAATATTACACACGAAATGTTAGGTTCCCTTAGGTTTGAATATACAACGTTATAGACGTATAGATTGTCCCCACCGAGATGTAGGGACAGACATGACAGGAATGTTCTAAAATATTACATCCGAGGTGTTAGGTTGCTTTAGGTTAGGATATATATCGTTATAGACTTATATAATGTTCCCGCCGAGACTAGGGACAGACATGCCAGGAATGTTGTAAAATATTACATCCCAGAAGTTAGGTTGCTTTGGGTTAGAATATACAACGTTATAGACGTATATAATGTCCCCATCGAGAAGCAGGCGACGACACGCCAGGAATGTTGTAAAATATTACATCCGAGATGTTATGTTTGCTTACGTTAGGATATATAACGTTATAGACGTATATAATATTCCCACCGAGAAATAGGGGCCGACGCGTTAGGAATGTTGCAAAATATTACACCCGAAATGTTAGGTTCCCTTAGGTTAGGATATACAACGTTATAGACGTATATAATGTCCCCATCGAGAAGCAGGCGACGACACGCCAGGAATGTTGTAAAATATTACATCCCAGAAGTTAGGTTGCTTTGGGTTAGGATATACAACGTCATAGACGTATATAATGTCCCCATCGAGAAGCAGGCGACGACACGCCAGGAATGTTGTACAATATTGCATGCGACATGTTAGGTTGCCTTAGGCTAGGATATATAACGGTATAGACGTATATAATGTCCCCATCGAGAAGCAGGCGACGACACGCCAGGAATGTTGTAAAACATTACATCCGAGATGTTGGGTTGCCTTAGGCTAGGACATATTCCGTTATAGACGTATACAATGTTCCCACCGAGAAGTAGGGACCGACGCGTCAGGAATGTTGTAAAATATTACATCCCAGATGTTAGGTTGCGTTAGGTTAGGATATACAACGTTATAGACGTATATAATGTCCCCTTCGAGAAGCAGGCGACGACACGCCAGAATGTTGTAAAATATTACTTTCGACATGTTAGGTTGCCTTAGGCTAGGATATATAACGTTATAGACGTATATAATATTCCCACCGAGAAATAGGGGCCGACGCGTCAGGAATGTTGTAAAATATTACACCCGAGATGTTAGGTTGCCTTATGCTAGGATATATAACGTGATAGACGTATATAATGTTCCCACCGAGAAATAGGGGCCGACGAGTCATGAATGTTGTAAAATATTACATCCCAGATGTTAGGTTGCGTTGGCTTAGGATATACAACGTTATAGACGTATATAATGTCCCCTTTGAGAAGCAGGCGACGACACGCCAGAATGTTGTAAAATATTACATTCGACATGTTAGGTTGCCTTAGGCTAGGATATGTAACGTTATAGACGTATATAATATTCCCCCCGAGAAATAGGGGCCGACGAGTCAGGAATGTTGCAAAATATTACACACGAAATGTTAGGTTCCCTTAGGTTAGGATATACAACGCTATAGACGTATATAATGTCCCCATCGAGAAGCAGGCGACGACACGCCAGGAATGTTGTAAAATATTACATCCCAGATGTTAGGTTGCGTTAGGTTAGGATATACAACGTTATAGACGTATATAATGTCCCCTTCGAGAAGCAGGCGAC
This sequence comes from Xylocopa violacea, assembly GCA_963969225.1. NCBI lineage: Eukaryota > Metazoa > Arthropoda > Insecta > Hymenoptera > Apidae > Xylocopa > Xylocopa violacea. The sequence goes on along the minus strand of CAXAJV010001073.1, from coordinate 1,345,925 downwards.
GACACGCCAGAATGTTGTAAAATATTACTTTCGACATGTTAGGTTGCCTTAGGCTAGGATATATAACGTTATAGACGTATATAATATTCCCACCGAGAAATAGGGTCCGACGCGTCAGGAATGTTGTAAAATATTACACCCGAGATGTTAGGTTGCCTTATGCTGAGATATACAACGTTATAGACGTATATAATATTCCCACCGAGAAATAGGGGCCGACGCGTCAGGAATGTTGTAAAATATTACACCCGAAATGTTAGGTTCCCTTAGGTTAGGATATACAACGTTATAGACGTATAGAATGTTCCCACCGAGATGTAGGGACCGACATGCCAGGAATGTTCTAAAATATTACATTCGAGTTGTTTGGTTGCTTTAGGTTAGGATATATATCGTTATAGACTTATATAATGTTCCCACCGAGACGTGGGGACCGACATGCCAGGAATGTTGCAAAATATTACATCCCAGAAGTTAAGTTGCTTTGGGTTAGGATATACAACGTTATAGACGTATATAATGTCCCCATCGAGAAGCAGGCGACGACACGCCAGGAATGTTGTAAAATATTACATCCGAGATGTTACGTTTGCTTACGTTAGGATATATAACGTTATAGACGTATATAATATTCCCACCGAGAAATAGGAGCCGACGCGTCAGGAATGTTGTAAAATATTACACCCGAGAAGTTAGGTTCCCTTAGGTTAGGATATACAACGGTATAGACGTATAGAATGTTCCCACCGAGATGTAGGGACCGCCAGGAATGTGGTAAACTATTACATCCGAGTTGTTAGGTTGCTTTAGGTTAGGATATATATCGTCATAGACTAATATAATATTCCCACCGAGACGTGGGGACCGACATGCCAGTTATGTTGTAAACTATTACATCCCAGAAGTAAGGTTGCTTTGGGTTAGGATATACAACGTTATAGACGTATATCATGTCCCCATCGAGAAGCAGGCGACGACACGTCAGGAATGTTGTAAAATATTACATCCGAGATGTTAGGTTACCTTAGGCTAGGACATATATCGTTATAGACGTATACAATGTTCCCACCGAGAAGTAGGGACCGACGCGTCAGGAATGTTGTAAAATAAAACAACCCAGATGTTAGGTTGCGTTAGGTTAGGATATACAACGTTATAGACGTATATAATGTCCCCTTTGAGAAGCAGGCGACGACACGCCAGAATGTTGTAAAATATTACATTCGTCATGTTAGGTTGCCTTAGGCTAGGATATGTAACGTTATAGACGTATATAAAATTCCCACCGAGAAATAGGAGCCGACGCGTCAGGAATGTTGCAAAATATTACACCCGAAATGTTAGGTTCCCTTAGGTTAGGATATACAACGTTACAGATGTATATAATGTCCCCATCGCGAAGTAGGCGACGACACGCCAGGAATGTTGTAAAATATTACTTTCGACATGTTAGGTTGCCTTAGGCTAGGATATATAACGTTATAGACGTATATAATGTTCACACCGAGAAATAGGTGCCGACGCGTCAGGAATGTTGTAAAATATTACATCCCAGATGTTAGGTTGCATTAGGTTAGGATATACGACGTTATAGACGTATAGAATGTTCCCACCGAGAAGCAGGCGACGACTAGCCAGGAATGTTGTAAAATATCACATGCGAGATGTTAGGTTACCTTAGGCTGGGACATATATCGTTATAGACGTATACAATGTTCCCACCGAGGAGTAGGGACCGACACGCCAGAATGTTGTAAAATATTACATCCGAGATGTTAGGTTGCCTTAGGCTAGTATATATCGTTATAGACGTATACAATTTTGCCACCGAGAAGTAGGGACCGACATGCCAGGAATGTTGTTAAGTATTACATCCGAAATGTTAGGTTGCCTTAGGTTAGGATGTACAACGTTATAGATGTATATAATGTCCCCATCCAGAAGTAGGTGACGACACGCCAGGAATGTTGTACAATATTACATGCGACATGTTAGGTTGCCTTAGGCTAGGATATCTAACCTTATAGACGTATATAATGTTACCACCGAGAACTACGGGCCGACACGTCAGGAATGATGTAAAATATTACATTCGACGTGTTAGGTCGCCTTAGGCTAGGATATATAACGTTATAGACGTATATAATGATCCCACCGAGAAATAGGGGCCGACGCGTCAGGAATGTTGTAAAATATTACACGCGAGATGTTAGGTTCCCTTAGGTTAGCATATACAACGTTATAGACGTATATAATGTTACCACAGAGAAGTAGGGGCCGACATGCCAGGAATGTTGTAAAATATTACATCCGAGTTGTTAGGTTGCTTTAGGTTAGGATATATATCGTTATAGACTTATATAATGTTCCCACCGAGACGCGGGGACCGACATGCCAGGAATGTTGTAAACTATTACATCCCAGAAGTTAGGTTGCTTTGGGTTAGGATACACAACGTTATAGACGTATATAATGTCCCCATCGAGAAGCAGGCGACGACTAGCCAGGAATGTTGTAAAATATCACATGCGAGATGTTAGGTTACCTTAGGCTAGGACATATATCGTTATAGACGTATACAATGTTCCCACCGAGAAGTAGGGACCGACGCGTCAGGAATGTTGTAAAATAAAACAACCCAGATGTTAGGTTGCGTTAGGTTAGGATATACAACGCTATAGACGTATATAATGTCCCCTTCAAGAAGCAGGCGACGACACGCCAGAATGATGTAAAATATTACATTCGATATGTTAGGTTGCCTTAGGCTAGGATATATAACGTTATAGACGTATATAATATTCCCACCGAGAAATAGGGGCCGACGCGTCAGGAATGTTGTAAAATATTACACCCGAGATGATAGGTTCCCTTAGGTTAGGATATACAACGTTATAGACGTATAGAATGTTCCCACCGAGATGTAGGGACCGACATGCCAGGAATGTTGTAAAATATTACATCCGAGATGTTAGGTTGCCTTAGGCTAGGACATATTCCGTTATAGACGTACACAATGTTCCCACCGAGAAGTAGGGACCGACGCGTCAGGAATGCTGTAAAATATTACATCCCAGATGTTAGGTTGCGTTAGGTTAGGATATACAACGTTATAGATGTACATAATGTTCCCATCGCGAAGTAGGCGACGACACGCCAGGAATGTTGTAAAATATTACTTTCGACGTGTTAGGTTGCCTTAGGCTAGGATATATAACGTTATAGACGTATATAATGTGCACACCGAGAAATAAGGGCCGACGCGTCAGGAATGTTGTAAAATATTACATCCCAGATGTTAGGTTGCGTTAGGTTAGGATATACAACGTTATAGACGTATATAATGTCCCCTTCGAGAAGCAGGCGACGACACGCCAGAATGTTGTAAAATATTACATTCGACATGTTAGGTTGCCTTAGGCTAGGATATATAACGTTATAGACGTATATAATATTCCCACCGAGAAATAGGGTCGACGCGACAGGAATGTTGTAAAATATTACACCCGAGATGTTAGGTTCCCTTAGGTTAGCATATACAACGTTATAGACGTATATAATGTTACCACAGAGAAGTAGGGGCCGACATGCCAGGAATGTTGTAAAATATTACATCCCAGAAGTTAGGTTGCTTTGGGTTAGGATACACAAAGTTATAGACGTATATAATGTCCCCATCGAGAAGCAGGCGACGACTCGCCAGGAATGTTGTAAAATATCACATGCGAGATGTTAGGTTACCTTAGGCTAGGACATATATCGTTATAGACGTATACAATGTTCCCACCGAGAAGTAGGGACCGACGCGTCAGGAATGTTGTAAAATAAAACAACCCAGATGTTAGGTTGCGTTAGGTTAGGATATACAACGTTATAGACGTATATAATGTCCCCTTCAAGAAGCAGGCGACGACACGCCAGATTGTTGTAAAATATTACATTCGACATGTTAGGATGCCTTAGGCTAGGATATATAACGTTATAGACGTATATAATATTCCCACCGAGAAATAGGGGCCGACGCGTCAGGAATGTTGTAAAATATTACACCCGAGATGTTAGGTTCCCTTAGGTTAGGATATACAACGTTATAGACGTATAGAATGTTCCCACCGAGATGTAGGGACCGACATGCCAGGAATGTTGTAAAATATTACATCCCAGATATTAGGTTGCGTTAGGTTAGGATACACAACGTTATAGACGTATATAATGTCCCCTTCGAGAAGCAGGCGACGACACGCCAGGAATGTTGTAAAATATTACATCCGATATGTTAGGTTGCCTTAGGCTAGGACATATTCCGTTATAGACGTACACAATGTTCCCACCGAGAAGTAGGGACCGACGCGTCAGGAATGTTGTAAAATATTACATCCCAGATGTTAGGTTGCGTTAGGTTAGGATATACAACGTTATAGACATATATAATGTCCCCTTCGAGAAGCAGTCGACGACACGCCAGAATGTTGTAAAATATTACATTCGACATGTTAGGTTGCCTTAGGCTAGGATATATAACGTTATAGACGTATATAATATTCCCACCGAGAAATAGGTGCCGACGCGACAGGAATGTTGTAAAATATTACACCCGAGATGTTAGGTTCCCTTAGGTTAGGATATATAACGTTATAGACTTATATAATGTTCCCACCGAGACGTGGGGACCGACATGCCAGGAATGTTGTAAAATATTACATCCCAGAAGTTAGGTTGCTTTGGATTAGGATATACAACGTTATAGATGTATATAATGTCCCCATCGCGAAGTAGGCGACGACACGCCAGGAATGTTGTATAATATTACTTTCGACGTGTTAGGTTGCCTTAGGCTAGGATATATAACGTTATAGACGTATATAATGTGCACACCGAGAAATAAGGGCCGACGCGTCAGGAATGTTGTAAAATATTACATCCCAGATATTAGGTTGCGTTAGGTTAGGATATACAACGTTATAGACGTATATAATGTCCCCTTCGAGAAGCAGGCGACGACACGCCAGGAATGTTGTAGAATATTACATCCCAGATGTTAGGTTGCCTTAGGCTAGGATATATAACGTTATAGACGTATATAATATTCCCACCGAGAAATAGGGGCCGACGCGTCAGGAATGTTGCAAAATATTACACCCGAAATGTTAGGTTCCCTTAGGTTAGGATATACAACGTTATAGACGTGTAGAATGTTCCCACCGAGATGTAGGGACCGCCAGGAATGTGGTAATCTATTACATCCGAGTTGTTAGGTTGCTTTAGGATAGGATATATATCGTTATAGACTTATATAATGTTCCCACCGAGACGTGGCGACCGACATGCCAGAAAGGTTGTAAAATATTACATCCCAGAAGATAGGTTTCTTTGGGTTAGGATATACAACGTTATAGACGTATATAATGTCCCCATCGAGAAGCAGGCGTCGACACGCCAGAATGTTGTAAAATATTACATCCGAGATGTTAGGTTCCCTTAGATTAGGATATACAACGTTATAGACGTATCTAATGTCCCCATCGAGAAGCAGGCGACGACACGCCAGAATGTTGTAAAATATTACCTACGATATGTTAGGTTGCCTTAGGCTAGGATATGTAACGTGATAGACGTATATAATGTTCCCACCGAGAAATAGGGGCCGACGCGTCAGGAATGTTGTAAAATATTACATCCCAGATGTTAGGTTACGTCAGGTTGGGATATACAACGTTATAGACGTATATAATGTCCCCTTCGAGAAGCAGGCGACGACACGCCAGAATGTTGTAAAATATTACATTCGACATGTTAGGTTGCCTTAGGCTAGGATATGTAACGTTATAGACATATATAATATTCCCACCGAGAAATAGGGGCCGACGCGTCAGGAATGTTATAAAATATTACACTCGAAATGTTAGGTTCCCTTAGGTTAGGATATACAACGTTATAGACGTATAGAATGTTCCCACCGAGATGTATGGACCGACATGCCATGAATGTTGTAAAACATTACATCCGAGTTGTTAGGTTGCTTTAGGTTATGATATATATCGTTATAGACTTATATAATGTTCCCACCGAGACGTGGCGACCGACATGCCAGGAATGTTGTAAAATATTACATCCCAGAAGTTAGGTTTCTTTGGGTTAGGATATACAACGTTATAGACGTATATAATGTCCCCATGGAGAAGCAGGCGACGACACGCCAGAATGTTGTAAAATATTACATCCGAGATGTTAGGTTCCCTTAGATTAGGATATACAACGTTATAGACGTATCTAATGTCCCCATCGAGAAGCAGGCGACGACACGCCAGAATGTTGTAAAATATTACCTACGATATGTTAGGTTGCCTTAGGCTAGGATATGTAACGTGATAGACGTATATAATGTTCCCACCGAGAAGTAGGGGCCGACGCGTCAGGAATGTTGTAAAATATTACATCCCAGATGTTAGGTTACGTCAGGTTGGGATATACAACGTTATAGACGTATATAATGTCCCCTTCGAGAAGCAGGCGACGACACGCCAGAATGTTGTAAAATATTACATTCGACATGTTAGGTTGCCTTAGGCTAGGATATGTAACGTTATAGACGTATATAATATTCCCACCGAGAAATAGGGGCCGACGCGTCAGGAATGTTGTAAAATATTACACCCGAAATGTTAGGTTGCCTTAGGTTAGGATATACAACGTTAGAGACGTATAGAATGTTCCCACCGAGATGTAGGGACCGACATGCCAGGAATGTTGTAAAATATTACATCCGAGTTGTTAGGTTGCTTTAGGTTAGGATATATATCGTTATAGACGTATAGAATGTTCCCACCGAGATGTATGGACCGACATGCCAGGAATGTTGTAAAACATTACATCCGAGTCGTTAGGTTGCTTTAGGTTAGGATAAATATCGTTATAGACTTATATAATGTTCCCACCGAGACGTGGCGACCGACATGCCAGGAATGTTGTAAAATATTACATCCCAGAAGTTACGTTGCTTTGGATTAGGATATACAACGTTATGGATGTATATAATGTCCCCATCGAGAAGTAGGCGACGACACGCCAGAAATGTTGTAAAATATTACACCCGAGATGTTAGGTTCCCTTATGTTAGGATATACAACGTTATAGACGTATATAATGTCACCTTCGTGAAGCAGGCGACGACACGCCAGAATGATGTAAAATATTACATTCGACATGTTAGGTTGCCTTAGGCTAGGTTATATAACGTTACAGACGTATATAATATTCCCACCGAGAAATAGGGGACGACGCTTCAGGAATGTTGTAAAATATTACACCCGAGATGTTAGGTTCCCTTACGTTAGCATATACAACGTTATAGACTTATAGAATGTTCCCACCGAGATGTAGGGATCGACATGCCAGGAATGTTGTAAAATATTACATCCGAGATGTTAGGTTGCGTTAGGTTAGGACATATAACGTTATAGACGTATATAATGTGCACACCGAGAAATAAGGGCCGACGCGTCAGGAATGTTGTAAAATATTACATCCCAGATATTAGATTGCGTTAGGTTAGGATATACAACGTTATAGACGTATATAATGTCCCCTTCGAGAAGCAGGCGACGACACGCCAGGAATGTTGTAAAATATTACATCCCAGATGTTAGGTTGCCTTAGGCTAGGACATATTCCGTTATAGACGTACACAATGTTCCCACCGAGAAGTAGGGACCGACGCGTCAGGAATGTTGTAAAATATTACATCCCAGATGTTAGGTTGCGTTAGGTTAGGATATACAACGTTATAGACGTATATAATATCCCCTTCGAGAAGCAGTCGACGACACGCCAGAATGTTGTAAAATATTACATTCGACATGTTAGGTTGCCTTAGGCTGGGATATATAACGTTATAGACGTATATAATATTCCCACCGAGAAATAGGGGCCGACGCGACAGGAATGTTGTAAAATATTACACCCGAGATGTTAGGTTCCCTTAGGTTAGCATATACAACGTTATAGACGTATATAATGTTACCACCGAGAAGTGGGGGCCGACGCGTCAGGAATGTTGTAAAATATTACACCCGAAATGTTAGGTTCCCTTAGGTTAGGATATACAACGTTATAGACGTATAGAATGTTCCCACCGAGATATAGGGACCGACATGCCAGGAATGTTGTAAAATATTACATCCGAGTTGTTAGGTTGCCTTAGGCTAGGATATATAACGTGATAGACGTATATAATGTTCCCACCGAGAAATAGGGGCCGACGCGTCAGGAATGTTGTAAAGTATTACACTCGAAATGTTAGGTTCCCTTAGGTTAGGATATACAACGTTATAGACGTATAGAATGTTCCCACCGAGATGTATGGACCGACATGCCAGGAATGTTGTAAAACATTACATCCGAGTTGTTAGGTTGCTTTAGGTTAGGATATATATCGTTATAGACTTATATAATGTTCCCACCGAGACGTGGCGACCGACATGCCAGGAATGTTGTAAAATATTACATCCCAGAAGTTAGGTTGCTTTGGATTAGGATATACAACGTTATAGATGTATATAATGTCCCCATCGCGAAGTAGGCGACGACACGCCAGGAATGTTGTAAAATATTACTTTCGACGTGTTAGGTTGCCTTAGGCTAGGATATATAACGTTATAGACGTATATAATGTGCACACCGAGAAATAAGGGCCGACGCGTCAGGAATGTTGTAAAATATTACGTCCCAGATATTAGGTTGCGTTAGGTTAGGATATACAACGTTATAGAGGTATATAATGTCCCCTTCGAGAAGCAGGCGACGACACGCCAGGAATGTTGTAAAATATTACATCCCAGATGTTAGGTTGCCTTAGGCTAGGACATATTCCGTTATCGACGTACACAATGTTCCCACCGAGAAGTAGGTTCCGACGCGTCAGGAATGTTGTAAAATATTACATCCCAGATGTTAGGTTGCGTTAGGTTAGGATATACAACGTTATAGACGTATATAATGTCCCCTTCGAGAAGCAGTCGACGACACGCCAGAATGTTGTAAAATATTACATTCGACATGTTAGGTTGCCTTAGGCTAGGATATATAACGTTAGAGACGGATATAATATTCCCACCGAGAAATAGGGGCCGACGCGACAGGAATGTTGTAAAATATTACACCCGAGATGTTAGGTTCCCTTAGGTTAGCATATACAACGTTATAGACGTATATAATGTTACCACCGAGAAGTAGGGGCCGACGCGTCAGGAATGTTGTAAAATATTACACCCGAAATGTTAGGTTAACTTAGGTTAGGATATACAACGTTATAGACGTATAGAATGTTCCCACCGAGATGTAGGGACCGACATGCCAGGAATGCTGTAAAATATTACATCCGAGTTGTTAGGTTGCCTTAGGCTAGGATATATAACGTGATAGACGTATATAATGTTCCCACCGAGAAATAGGGTCCGACGCGTCAGGAATGTTGCAAAATATTACACCCGAAATGTTAGGTTCCCTTAGGATAGGATATACAACGTTATAGACGTATAGAATGTTCCCACCGAGATGTATGGACCGACATGCCAGGAATGTTGTAAAACATTACATCCGAGTTGTTAGGTTGCTTTAGGTTAGGATATATATCGTTATAGACTTATATAATGTTCCCACCGAGACGTGGCGACTGACATGCCAGAAAGGTTGTAAAATATTACATCCCAGAAGATAGGTTGCTTTGGGTTAGGATATACAACGTTATAGACGTATATAATGTCCCCATCGAGAAGCAGGCGACGACACGCCAGAATGTTGTAAAATATTACATCCGAGATGTTAGGTTCCCTTAGATTAGGATATACAACGTTATAGACGTATCTAATGTCCCCATCGAGAAGCAGGCGACGACACGCCAGAATGTTGTAAAATATTACCTCCGATACGTTAGGTTGCCTTAGGCTAGGATATGTAACGTGATAGACGTATATAATGTTCCCACCGAGAAATAGGGGCCGACGCGTCAGGAATGTTGTAAAATATTACATCCCAGATGTTAGGTTACGTCAGGTTGGGATATACAACGTTATAGACGTATATAATGTCCCCTTCGAGAAGCAGGCGACGACACGCCAGAATGTTGTAAAATATTACATTCGACATGATAGGTTGCCTTAGGCTAGGATATGTAACGTTATAGACGTATATAATATTCCCACCGAGAAATAGGGGCCGACGCGTCAGGAATGTTGTAAAATATTACACCCGAAATGTTAGGTTCCCTTAGGTTAGGATATACAACGTTATAGACGTATAGAATGTTCCCACCGAGATGTAGGGACCGACATGCCAGGAATGTTGTAAAATATTACATCCGAGTTGTTAGGTTGCTTTAGGTTAGGATATATATCGTTATAGACGTATAGAATGTTCCCACCGAGATGTAGGGACCGCCAGGAATGTGGCAAACTATTACATCCGAGTTGTTAGGTTGCTTTAGGTTAGGATATATATCGTTATAGACTTATATAATGTTCCCACCGAGACGTGGGGCCCGACATGCCAGAAAGGTTGAAAATATTACATCCCAGAAGATAGGTTGCTTTGGGTTAGGATATACAACGTTATAGACGTTTATAATCTCCCCATCGAGAAGCCGACGACGAAACGCCAGAATGTTGTAAAATATTACATCCCAGATGTTAGGTTGCCTTAGGTTAGGATATACAATGTTATAGATGTATATAATGTCCCCATCGAGAAGTAGGCGACGACACGCCAGGAATATTACATCCCAGATGTAAGGTTGCGTTAGGTTAGGATATCCAACGTTATAGAAGTATATAATCTCCCCATCGAGAAGCAGGCAACGAAACGCCAGAATGTTGTAAAATATTACATCCGAGATGTTAGGTTGCCTTAGGTTATGATATATAACGTTATAGACGTATATAATATTCCCACCGAGAAGTAGGGACCGACATGCCAGGAATGTTTTAAAATATTACATCCGAGATGTTAGGTTCCCTTAGGTTTGGATATATATCGTTATAGACGTATATAATGTCCCCATCGAGAAGTAGGCGACGACACGCCAGGAATGTTGTAAAATATTACATACGACATGTTAGGGTCCCTTAGGTTAGGATATATAACGTTATAGACGTATATAATGTTCCCACCGTAAAATAGGAGCCGACGCGCCAGGAATGTTGTAAAATATTACATCCGAGATGTTAGGTTGCCTTAGGCTAGGATATATATCGCTATAGACGTATATGATGTTCCCACCGAGAAGTACGTGCTAACACGCCAGGAATGTTTTCAAATATTACATAAGAGGTAATAGGTTGCGTTAGGTTAGGATATACAACGTTATAGACGTATATAATCTCCCCATCGAGAAGCAGGCGACGGCACGCCAGAATGTTGTAAAATATTGCATCCGAGATGTTAGGTTCCCTTACGTTTGGATATATATCGTTATAGACGCACACAATGTCCCCACCGATACGTACGGGACGACACGAACTGGATTCTGTAAAACATTACCAGCGAGAGGCTAGATGGGTTAGGTTAGGTTATATTACGTTGTAGACGTATATAACGTTCCCACCGAGACGTATTGACCGACATGCCAGTAATGTTGTAAAATTATACATCCCAGAAGTTAGGTTGCGTTAGGTTGGGATATACAACGTTATAGACGTATATAATGTTCCCACCGAGAAATAGGGGCCGACGCGTCAGGAATGTTGTAAAATATTACGGTATTGAGGTTAGTTTGCCTTAGGTTAGGATATACAACGTTATAGGTGTATATAATGTCCCCATCGAGAAGTAGGCGACGACACGCCAGGAAATGTTATTAAATATTACATTCGACATGTTAGGCTGCCTTAGTCTAGGATATATAAGGTTATAGACGTATATAAAGTTACCACTGAGACGTAGGGACGGACATGCCAGGAATGATGTAAAATATTACATACCAGATGTTAGGTTGCGTTAGGTTAGGATATACAACGTTATAGATGTATATAATGTCCCCATCGAGAAGTAGGCGACGACACGCCGGGAATGATGTAAAATATTACATTCGATATGTTAGATCGCCTTATGCTAGGATATATAACGTTATAGACGTATACAATGTTCCCACCGAGAAGTACGGGCCTACACGCCAGGAATGTTGTCAACTATTACATCCGAGGTGTTAGGTTCCCTTAGGTTTGGATATATATCGTTATAGACGTATATAATGTTCCTACCGAGACTTGGGGACCGACATGCCAGGAATCTTGTAAAATATTACATCCCAGATGTTAGGTTGCTTTAGGTTAGGATATACAACGTTATAGACGTATATAATGTCCCCATCGAGAAGCAGGCGACGACACGCCAGGAATGTTGTAAAATATGACATTCGACATGTTATGTGGCCTTAGGCTAGGATGTATAACGTTATAGGCGTATATAATGTTCCCACCGAGGAGTTCGGGCGGACACGCCATGAATGTTGTCAACTATTACATCCGATATGTTAGGTTGCCTTAGGTTAGGATATATAACGTTATAGACGTATATAATATCCCCATCCAGAAGTAGGCGACGACACGCCAGGAATATTACATCCCTGATGTTAGGTTGCGTTAGGTTAGGATACACAACGTTATAGACGTATATAATGTTCCCATCGAGAAGCAGGAGACGACACGCCAGAATGTTGTAAAATATTACATCCGAGATGTTAGGTTGCCTTAGGCTAGGATATATATCGTTATAGACGTATACAATGTTTCCACCGAGAAGTAGGCACCGATATGCCAGGAATGTTGTAAAATATTCCATCCGAGATGTTAGGTTGCCTTGGGTTAGGATATACAATGTTATAGACGTATATAATGTCCCCATCGAGAAGCAGGAGACGACACGCCAGGAATGTTGTAAAATATTACATTCGACATGTTAGGTCGCCTTAGGTTAGGATATATAACGTTCTAGACGTATATAATGTTCCCATCGAAAAATAGGGGCCGACGCGTCAGGAATGTTGTAAAACATTACATCCGAGGTGTTAGGTTGCCTTAGGCTAGGATATATATCGTTATAGACGTATACAATGTTTCCACCGGGAAGTAGGGAGCGACATGCCAGGAATGTTGTAAAATATTACATCCGAGATGTTAGGTTCCCTTAGGTTTGGATATATATCGTTATAGACGTATATAATGTTCCTACCGAGACTTGCGGACCGACATGCCAGGAATCTGGTAAAATATTACATCCCAGATGTTAGGTTGCTTTAGGTTAGGATATACAACGTTATAGACGTATATAATGTCCCCATCGAGAAGCAGGCGACGGCACGCCAGAATGTTGTAAAATATTGCATCCGAGATGTTAGGTTGCCCTAGGTTAGGATATACAATGTTAAAGATGTATATAATGTCCCCATCGAGAAGTAGGCGACGACACGCCAGGAATGTTGTAAAATATTACATCCGAGATGTTATGTTGCCTTAGGCTAGGATATATATCGTTATAGACGTATACAATGTTTCCACCGAGAAGTGGGGACCGATATGCCAGGAATGTTGTAAAATGTCACATCCGAGAAGTTAGGTTGCCTTAGGTTATGATATATAACGTTATAGACGTATATAATATTCCCACCGAGAAGTAGGGACCGACATGCCAGGAATGTTGTAAAATATTACATCCGAGATGTTAGGTTCCCTTACGATTGGATATATATCGTTATAGACGTATATAATGTTCCTACCGAGACTTGGGGACCGACATGCCACGAATCTTGTAAAATATTACATCCCAGATGTTAGGTTGCGTTCGGTTAGGATATACAACATTGTAGACGTATATAATGTCCCCATCGAGAAGCAGGAGACGACACGCCAGAATGTTGTAAAATATTACATCCGAGATGTTAGGTTGCCTTAGGCTAGGATATATATCGTTATAGATGTATGCAATGTTTCTACCGAGAAGTAGGGACCGATATGCCAGGAATGTTGTAAAATATTCCATCCGAGATGTTAGGTTGCCTTGGGTTAGGATATACAATGTTATAGATGTATATAATGTCCCCATCGAGAAGTAGGCGACGACACGGTAGGAATGTTATAAAATATTACATTCGACATGTTAGGTTGCCTTAGGCTAGGATATATAACATTATCGACGTATATAATGTCCCCATCGAGAAGTAGGCGACGACACGCCAGGAATGTTGTAAAATATTACATAGGAGATGTTAGGTTGGCTTAGGCTAGGATATATATCGTTATAGACGTATACAATGTTTACACCGAGAAGTAGGGACCGATATGCCAGGAATGTTGTAAAATATTACATCCCAGATGTTCGGTTGCCTTAGGTTATGATATATAACGTTATAGACGTATATAATGTTCCCATCGAGAAGCAGGCGACGACACACCAGGCATGATGTAAAATATTACATTCGACATGTTAGGTCGCCTTACGCTAGGATATATAACGTTATAGGCGTATACAATGTTCCCACCGAGAAGTACGGGCCTACACGCCAGGAATGTGGTCAACTATTACATCCGACGTGTTAGGTTGCCTTGGGTTAGGATATATATCGTTATAGACGTATATAATGTTCCCACCGAGACGTAGGCACCGACATGCAAGGAATGTTGTAAAATATTACATCACAAACGTTAGGTTGCGTTAGGTTAGGATATACAACGTTATAGACGTATATAATCTCCCCATCGAGAAGCCGGCGACGACACGCCAGAATGTTGTAAAATATTACATCCGAGATGTTAGGTTGCCTTAGGTTAGGATATACAATGTTATAGATGTATATTATGTCCCCATCGAGAAGCAAGCGACGACACGCCAGGAATGTTGTAAAATATAACATTCGACATGTTATGTTGCCTTAGACTAGGATATATAACGTTATAGACGTATATAATGTTCCCACCGAAAAATAGGGGCCGACGCGTCAGGAATGTTGTAAAATATTACATTCGACATGTTAAGTTGCCTTAGGCTAGGATATATAACGTTATAGCCGTATATAATGTTCCCACCGAAAAATAGGGCCCGACGCGTTAGGAATGTTGTAAAAGTTTACACCCGAGATGTTAGGTTCCCTTAGGTTAGGATATACAACGTTATAGACGTATAGTATGTTCCCACCGAGATGTAGGGACCGACATGCCAGGAATGTTGTAAAATATTACATCCGAGATGTTAGGTTGCCTTAGGTTAGGATATACAGCGTTATAGATGTATATAATGACCCCATCCAAACTAGGCGACGACACGCCAGGAATGTTGTAAAATATTACATCCCAGATGTTAGGTTGCTTTAGGTTAGGATATACATCGTTATAGACGTATATAATGTCCCCATCGAGAAGCAGGCGACGACACGCCAGGAATGTTGTAAAATATTACATACGACATGTTAGGGTCCCTTAGGTTAGGATATATAACGTTATAGACGTATATAATGTTCCCACCGTAAAATAGGAGCCGACGCGCCAGGAATGTTGTAAAATATTACATCCGAGATGTTAGGTTGCCTTAGGCTAGGATATATATCGCTATAGACGTATATGATGTTCCCACCGAGAAGTACGTGCTAACACGCCAGGAATGTTTTCAAATATTACACCCGAGATGTTAGGTTCCCTTAGGTTAGGATATATAACGTTACAGACGTATATAATGTCCCCATCCAGAAGTAGGCGACAACACGCCTGGAATATTACATCCCAGATGTTAGGTTGCGTTAGGTTAGGATATCCAATGTTATAGAAGTATATAATCCCCCCATCGAGAAGCAGGCGACGAAACGCCAGAATGTTGTAAAATATTACATCCGAGATGTTAGGTTGCCTTAGGTTAGGATATACAATGTTATAGATGTATATAATGTCACCATCGAGAAGTAGGCGACGACACGCCAGGAATGTTGTAAAATATTACATTCGACATGTTAGGTTGCCTTAGGCTAGGATATATATCGTTATAGACGTATACAATGTTTTCACCGAGAAGTAGGGACCGATATGCCAGGAATGTTGTAAAATATTCCATCCGAGATGTTAGGTTGCCTTGGGTTAGGATATACAATGTTATAGACGATAATATTCCCACCGAGAAGTAGGGACCGACATGCCAGGAATGTTGTAAAATATTACATCCGAGATGTTTGGTTGCGGTAGGTTAGGATATACAACGTTATAGACGTATATAATGTCCCCATCGAGAAGCAGGCAACGACACGCCAGGAATGTTGTAAAATATTCCATCCGAGATGTTAGGTTGCCTTGGGTTAGGATATACAATGTTATAGATGTATATAATGTCCCGATCGAGAAGTAGGCGACGACACGCCAGGAATGTTGTAAAACATTACATCCGAGATGTTAGGTTGCCTTAGGCTAGGATATATATCGTTATAGACGTATACAATGCTTCCACCGAGAAGTAGGGACCGATATGCCAGGAATGTTGCAAAATATTACATCCCAGATGTTCGGTTGCCTTAGGTCATGATATATAACGTTATAGACGTATATAATGTTCCCAGCGAGAAGCAGGCGACGACACGCCAGGAATGATGTAAAATATTACATTCGACATGTTAGGTCGCCTTAGGCTAGGATATATAACGTTATAGGCGTATACAATGTTCCCACCGAGAAGTACGGGCCTACACGCCAGGAATGTGGTCAACTATTACATCCGAGGTGTTAGGTTGCCTTGGGTTAGGATATATATCGTTATAGACGTATATAATGTTCCCACCGAGACGTAGGCACCGACATGCAAGGAATGTTGTAAAATATTACATCCCAAATGTTAGGTTGCGTTAGGTTAGGATATACCACGTTATAGACGTATATAATCTCCCCATCGAGAAGCAGGCGACGACACGCCAGGAATGTTGTAAAATATTACATTCGACATGTTAGGTTGCCTTAGGCTAGGATATATATCGTTATAGACGTATATAATGTTCCTACCGAGACTTGGGGACCGACACGCCAGAATGTTGTAAAATATTACATCCGAGATGTTAGGTTGCCTTAGGTTAGGATATACAATTTTATAGATGTATATAATGTCCCCATCGAGAAGCAGCGACGACACGCCAGGAATGTTGTAAAATATTACATTCGACATGTTATGTGGCCTTAGGCTAGGATATATAACGTTATAGAGGTATATAATGTTCCCACCGAGTAGTATGGGTGGACACGCCAGGAATGTTGTCAACTATTACATCCGAGATGTTAGGTTGCCTTAGGTTAGGATATATAACTTTATAGACGTATATAATGTCCCCATCCAGAAGTAGGCGACGACACGCCAGGAATATTACATCCCAGATGTTAGGTTGCGTTAGGTTAGGATACACAACGTTATAGACGTATATAATGTTCCCATCGAGAAGCAGGCGACGACACGCCAGGAATGATGTAAAATATTACATTCGATATGTTAGGTCGCCTTAGGCTAGGATATATAACGTTATAGATGTATACAACGTTCCCGCCGAGAAGTACGGGCCTACACGCCAGGAATGTTGTCAACTATTACATCCGAGGTGTTAGCTTGCCCTAGGCTAGGGTATATAACGTTATAGACGTATATAATATTCCCACCGAAAAATAGGGACCGACGCGTCAGGAATGTTGTAAAATATTACACCCGAGATGTTAGGTTCCCTTAGGTTAGGATATACAACGTTATGGATGTATATAATGACCCCATCCAGAAGTAGGCGACGACACGCCAGGAATGTTGAAAAATACTACATCCGTGATGTTAGGCTGCCTTAGGTTAGGATATACAACATTATAGATGTATATAATGTCCCCATCGAGAAGTAGGCGACAACACGCCAGGAATGTTGTAAAATATTACATTCGCTATGTTAGGTTGCCTTAGACTAGGATATATAACGTTATAGACGTATATAATGTTCCCACCGAAAAATAGGGGCCGTCGCGTCAGGAATGTTGTAAAATATTACACCCGAGATGTTAGGTTGCGTTAGGTAAGGATATACAATGTTATAGACGTATATTATGTCCCCATCGAGAAGCAGGCGACGACACGCCAGGAATGTTGTAAAATATTACATTCCAGATGTTAGGTTGCGTTAGGTTAGGATACACAACGTTATAGACGTATATAATGTTCCCATCGAGAAGCAGGCGACGACACGCCAGGAATGATGTAAAATATTACATTCGACATGTTAGGTGGCCTTAGGCTAGGATATATAACGTTATAGACGTATGTAAGGTTCCCACCGAGAAGTACGGGCGCACACGCCAGGAATGTTGTCAACTATTACATCCGAGATGTTAGGTTGCCTTAGGCTAGGATATATATCGTTATAGACGTATACAATGTTTCCACCGAGAAGTAGGGACCGATATGCCAGGAATGTTGTAAAATATTACATCCGAGATGTTAGGTTGCCTTAGGTTATGATATATAACGTTATAGACGTATATAATATTCGCACCGAGAAGTAGGGACCGGCACGCCAGAATGTTGTAAAATATTACATTCGACATGTTAGGTCGCCTTAGGCTAGGATATATAACGTTATAGACGTATATAATGTTCCCACCGAGAAGTACGGGCGGACACGCCAGGAATGTTGTCAACTATTACATCCGAGATGTTAGGTTGCCCTAGGTTAGGATATATATCGTTATAGACGTATACAATGTTCCCACCGAGAAGTAGGGACAGACATGCCAAGAATGTTGTAAAATATTACATCCGAGATGTTAGGTTGCCTTAGGTTAGGATATATAACGTTATAGACGTATATAATGTCTCCATCCAGAAGGAGGCGACGACACGCCAGGAATATTACATCCCAGATGTTAGGTTGCGTTAGGTTAGGATACACAACGTTATAGACGTATATAATGTTCCCATCGAGAAGCAGGCGACGACACGCCAGGAATGATGTAAAATATTACATTCGATATGTTAGGTCGCCTTAGGCTAGGATATATAACGTTATAGATGTATACAACGTTCCCACCGAGAAGTACGGGCCTACACGCCAGGAATGTTGTCAACTATTACATCCGAGGTGTTAGGTTGCCTTAGGCTAGGATATATAACGTTATAGACGTATATAATATTCCCACCGAAAAATAGGGACCGACGCGTCAGGAATGCTGTAAAATATTACACCCGAGATGTCAGGTTCCCTTAGGTTAGGATATACAACGTTATGGATGTATATAATGACCCCATCCAGAAGTAGGCGACGACACGCCAGGAATGTTGTAAAATACTACATCCGAGATGTTAGGCTGCCTTAGGTTAGGATATACAAGATTATAGATGTATATAATGTCCCCATCGAGAAGTAGGCGACGACACGCCAGGAATGTTGTCAACTATTACATCCGAGATGTTAGGTTGCCTTAGGTTAGGATATATAACGTTATAGACGTATATAATGTCCGCATCCAGAAGTAGGCGACGACACGCCAGGAATATTACATCCCAGATGTTAGGTTGCGTTAGGTTAGGATACACAACGTTATAGACGTATATAATGTTCCCATCGAGAAGCAGGCGACGACACGCCAGGAATGTTGTAAAATATGACATTCGACATGTTACGTGGCCTTAGGCTAGGATATATAACGTTATAGGCGTATATAATGTTCCCACCGAGAAGTACGGGCGGACACGCCAGGAATGTTATCAACTATTACATCCGAGATGTTAGGTTGCCTTAGGTTAGGATATATAACGTTATAGACGTATATAATCTCCCCATCCAGAAGTAGGCGACGACACGCCAGGAATATTACATCCCTGATGTTAGGTTGCGTTAGGTTAGGATACACAACGTTATAGACGTATATAATCTCCCCATCGAGAAGCAGGCGACGGCACGCTAGAATGCTGTAAAATATTGCATCCGAGATCTTAGGTTGCCTTAGGCTAGGATATATAACGTTATCGACGTATATAATGTCCCCATCGAGAAGTAGGCGACGACACGCCAGGAATGTTGTAAAATATTACATTCGACATGTTAGGTTGCCTTAGACTAGGATATATAACGATATAGACGTATATAATGTTCCCACCGAAAAATAGGGGCCGACGCGTCAGGAATGTTGTAAAATATTACATCCGAGGTGTTAGGTTGCCTTAGGTTAGGATATATATCGTTATAGACGTATATAATGTTCCCACCGAGACGTAGGCACCGACATGCAAGGAATGTTGAAAAATATTACATCCCAAATGTTAGGTTGCGTTAGGTTAGGACATACAACGTTATAGACGTATATAATCTCCCCATCGAGAAGCAGGCGACGACACGCCAGAATGTTGTAAAATATTACATCCGAGATGTTAGGTTGCCTTAGGTTACGATATACAATGTTATAGATGTATATAATGTCCCCATCGAGAAGTAGGCGACGACACGCCAGGAATGTTGTCAACTATTACATCCGAGATGTTAGGTTGCCTTAGGTTAGGATATATAACGTTATAGACGTATATAATGTCCGCATCCAGAAGTAGGCGACGACACGCCAGGAATATTACATCCCAGATGTTAGGTTGCGTTAGGTTAGGATACACAACGTTATAGACGTATATAATGTTCCCATCGAGAAGCAGGCGACGACACGCCAGGAATGATGTAAAATATTACATTCGATATGTTAGGTCGCCTTAGGCTAGGATATATAACGTTATAGACGTATACAATGTTCGCACCGAGAAGTAGGGACCTACACGCCAGGAATGTTGTCAACTATTACATCCGAGGTGTTAGGTTGCCTTAGGTTAGGATATATATCGTTATAGACATATATAATGTTCCCACCGAGACGTAGGCACCGACATGCAAGGAATGTTGTAAAATAATACATCCCAAATGTTAGGTTGCGTTAGTTTAGGATATACAACGTTATAGAAGTATATAATCTCCCCATCGAGAAGCAGGCGACGAAACGCCAGAATGTTATAAAATATTACATTCGAGGTGTTAGGTTGCCTTAGGTTAGGATATACAACGTTATAGATGTATATAATGACCCTAGCCAGAAGTAGGCGACGACACTCCAGGAATGTCGTAAAATATTACATCCCAGATGTTAGGTTGCCTTAGGTTATGATATATAACGTTATAGACGTATATAATATTCCCACCGAGAAGTAGGGACCGACATGCCAGGAATGTTGTAAAATATTACATCCGAGATGTTAGGTTCCCTTACGATTGGATATATATCGTTATAGACGTATATAATGTTACTACCGAGACTTGGGGACCGACATGCCACGAATCTTGTAAAATATTACATCCCAGATGTTAGGTTGCGTTCGGTTAGGATATACAACATTGTAGACGTATATAATGTCCCCATCGAGAAGCAGGAGACGACACGCCAGAATGTTGTAAAATATTACATCCGAGATGTTAGGTTGCCTTAGGCTAGGATATATATCGTTATAGATGTATGCAATGTTTCTACCGAGAAGTAGGGACCGATATGCCAGGAATGTTGTAAAATATTCCATCCGAGATGTTAGGTTGCCTTGGGTTAGGATATACAATGTTATAGATGTATATAATGTCCCCATCGAGAAGTAGGCGACGACACGGTAGGAATGTTATAAAATATTACATTCGACATGTTAGGTTGCCTTAGGCTAGGATATATAACATTATCGACGTATATAATGTCCCCATCGAGAAGTAGGCGACGACACGCCAGGAATGTTGTAAAATATTACATAGGAGATGTTAGGTTGCCTTAGGCTAGGATATATATCGTTATAGACGTATACAATGTTTCCACCGAGAAGTAGGGACCGATATGCCAGGAATGTTGTAAGATATTACATCCCAGATGTTCGGTTGCCTTAGGTTATGATATATAACGTTATAGACGTATATAATGTTCCCATCGAGAAGCAGGCGACGACACACCAGGCATGATGTAAAATATTACATTCGACATGTTAGGTCGCCTTACGCTAGGATATATAACGTTATAGGCGTATACAATGTTCCCACCGAGAAGTACGGGCCTACACGCCAGGAATGTGGTCAACTATTACATCCGACGTGTTAGGTTGCCTTGGGTTAGGATATATATCGTTATAGACGTATATAATGTTCCCACCGAGACGTAGGCACCGACATGCAAGGAATGTTGTAAAATATTACATCACAAACGTTAGGTTGCGTTAGGTTAGGATATACAACGTTATAGACGTATATAATCTCCCCATCGAGAAGCCGGCGACGACACGCCAGGAATGTTGTAAAATATAACATTCGACATGTTATGTTGCCTTAGACTAGGATATATAACGTTATAGACGTATATAATGTTCCCACCGAAAAATAGGGGCCGACGCGTCAGGAATGTTGTAAAATATTACATTCGACATGTTAGGTTGCCTTAGGCTAGGATATATAACGTTATAGCCGTATATAATGTTCCCACCGAAAAATAGGGCCCGACGCGTCAGGAATGTTGTAAAAGTTTACACCCGAGATGTTAGGTTCCCTTAGGTTAGGATATACAACGTTATAGACGTATAGTATGTTCCCACCGAGATGTAGGGACCGACATGCCAGGAATGTTGTAAAATATTACATCCGAGATGTTAGGTTGCCTTAGGTTAGGATATACAGCGTTATAGATGTATATAATGACCCCATCCAAACTAGGCGACGACACGCCAGGAATGTTGTAAAATATTACATCCCAGATGTTAGGTTGCTTTAGGTTAGGATATACATCGTTATAGACGTATATAATGTCCCCATCCAGAAGTAGGCGACAACACGCCTGGAATATTACATCCCAGATGTTAGGTTGCGTTAGGTTAGGATATCCAATGTTATAGAAGTATATAATCCCCCCATCGAGAAGCAGGCGACGAAACGCCAGAATGTTGTAAAATATTACATCCGAGATGTTAGGTTGCCTTAGGTTAGGATATACAATGTTATAGATGTATATAATGTCACCATCGAGAAGTAGGCGACGACACGCCAGGAATGTTGTAAAATATTACATTCGACATGTTAGGTTGCCTTAGGCTAGGATATATATCGTTATAGACGTATACAATGTTTTCACCGAGAAGTAGGGACCGATATGCCAGGAATGTTGTAAAATATTCCATCCGAGATGTTAGGTTGCCTTGGGTTAGGATATACAATGTTATAGACGATAATATTCCCACCGAGAAGTAGGGACCGACATGCCAGGAATGTTGTAAAATATTCCATCCGAGATGTTAGGTTGCCTTGGGTTAGGATATACAATGTTATAGATGTATATAATGTCCCGATCGAGAAGTAGGCGACGACACGCCAGGAATGTTGTAAAACATTACATCCGAGATGTTAGGTTGCCTTAGGCTAGGATATATATCGTTATAGACGTATACAATGCTTCCACCGAGAAGTAGGGACCGATATGCCAGGAATGTTGCAAAATATTACATCCCAGATGTTCGGTTGCCTTAGGTTATGATATATAACGTTATAGACGTATATAATGTTCCCATCGAGAAGCAGGCGACGACACGCCAGGAATGATGTAAAATATTACATTCGACATGTTAGGTCGCCTTAGGCTAGGATATATAACGTTATAGACGTATACAATGTTCCCACCGAGAAGTACGGGCCTACACGCCAGGAATGTTGTCAACTATTTCATCCGAGGTGTTAGGTTGCCTTAGGTTAGGATATATATCGTTATAGACGTATATAATGTTCCCACCGAGAAGTACTGGCGGACACGCCAGGTATGTTGTCAACTATTACATCCGAGACGTTAGGTTGCCCTAGGTTAGGATATATATCGTTATAGACGTATACAATGTTTCCACCGAGAAGTAGGGACCGACATGCCAGGAATGTGGTAAAATATTACATCCGAGTTGTTAGGTTGCCTTAGGTTAGGATATACAATGTTATAGATGTATATAATGTCCCCATCGAGAAGTAGGCGACGACACGCCAGGAATGTTGTAAAATATTACATTCGACATGTTAGGTTGCCTTAGGCTAGGATATATATCGTTATAGACGTATACAATGTTTCCACCGAGAAGTAGGGACCGATATGCCAGGAATGTTGTAAAATATTCCATCCGAGATGTTAGGTTGCCTTGGGTTAGGATATACAATGTTATATATGTATATAATGTCCCCATCGAGAAGTAGGCGACGACACGCCAGGAATGTTGTAAAATATTACATTCGACATGTTAGGTTGCCTTAGGATAGGATATATAACGTTATCGAAGTATATAATGTCCCCATCGAGAAGTAGGCGACGACACGCCAGGAATGTTGTAAAACATTACATCCGAGATGTTAGGTTGCCTTACGCTAGGATATATATCCTTATACACGTATACAATGTTTCCACCGGGAAGTAGGGACCGATATGCCAGGAATGTTGTAAAATATTACATCCGAGATGTTAGGTTGCCTTAGGTTATGATATATAACGTTATAGACGTATATAATATTCCCACCGAGAAGTAGGGAGCGACATGCCAGGAATGTTGTAAAATATTATATCCGAGATGTTAGGTTCCCTTCGGTTTGGATATATATCGTTATAGACGTATATAATGTTCCTACCGAGACTTGCGGACCGACATGCCAGGAATCTTGTAAAATATTACATCCCAGATGTTCGGTTGCCTTAGGTCATGATATATAACGTTATAGACGTATATAATGTTCCCACCGAGTAGTATGGGTGGACACGCCAGGAATGTTGTCAACTATTACATCCGAGATGTTAGGTTGCCTTAGGTTAGGATATATAACTTTATAGACGTATATAATGTCTCCATCCAGAAGGAGGCGACGACACGCCAGGAATATTACATCCCAGATGTTAGGTTGCGTTAGGTTAGGATACACAACGTTATAGACGTATATAATGTTCCCATCGAGAAGCAGGCGACGACACGCCAGGAATGATGTAAAATATTACATTCGATATGTTAGGTCGCCTTAGGCTAGGATATATAACGTTATAGATGTATACAACGTTCCCACCGAGAAGTACGGGCCTACACGCCAGGAATGTTGTCAATTATTACATCCGAGGTGTTAGGTTGCCTTAGGCTAGGATATATAACGTTATAGACGTATATAATATTCCCACCGAAAAATAGGGACCGACGCGTCAGGAATGCTGTAAAATATTACACCCGAGATGTCAGGTTCCCTTAGGTTATGATATACAACGTTATGGATGTATATAATGACCCCATCCAGAAGTAGGCGACGACACGCCAGGAATGTTGTAAAATACTACATCCGAGATGTTAGGCTGCCTTAGGTTAGGATATACAAGATTATAGATGTATATAATGTCCCCATCGAGAAGTAGGCGACAACACGCCAGGCATGTTGTAAAATATTACATTCGCTATGTTAGGTTGCCTTAGACTAGGATATATAACGTTATAGACGTATATAATGTTCCCACCGAGAAGTACGGGCGGACACGCCAGGAATGTTGTCAACTATTACATCCGAGATGTTAGGTTGCCTTAGGTGAGGATATATAACGTTATAGACGTATATAATGTCCCCATCCAGAAGTAGGCGACGACACGCCAGGAATATTACATCCCAGATGTTAGGTTGCGTTAGGTTAGGATACACAACGTTATAGACGTATATAATGTTCCCATCGAGAAGCAGGCGACGACACGCCAAGAATGATTTAAAATATTACATTCGATATGTTAGGTCGCCTTAGGCTAGGATATATAACGTTATAGATGTATATAATGTTCCCACCGAAAAATAGGAGCCGACGCGCCAGGAATGTTGTAAAATATTACATCCGAGATGTTAGGTTCCCTTAGGTTTGGATATATATCGTTATAGACGTATATAATGTTCCTACCGAGACTTGGGGACCGACATGCCAGGAATCTTGTAAAATATTACATCCCAGATGTTAGGTTGCTTTAGGTTAGGATATACAACGTTATAGACGTATATAATGTCCCCATCCAGAAGTAGGCGACGACACGCCAGGAATGTTGTAGAATATTACATTCGACATGTTATGTGGCCTTAGGCTAGGATATATAACGTTATAGACGTATATAATGTTACCACCGAGAACTACGCGCCGACACGTCAGGAATGATGTAAAATATTACATTCGACATGTTAGGTCGCCTTAGGCTAGGATATATAACGTTATAGATGTATACAACGTTCCCACCGAGAAGTACGGGCCTACACGCCAGGAATGTTGTCAACTATTACATCCGAGGTGTTAGGTTGCCTTAGGCTAGGATATATAACGTTATAGACGTATATAATATTCCCACCGAAAAATAGGGACCGACGTGTCCGGAATGTTGTAAAATATTACAACTGAGATGTTAGGTTCCCTTAGGTTAGGATATACAACGTTATGGATGTATATAATGTTCCTACCGAGACTTGGGGACGGACACGCCAGAATGTTGTAAAATATTACTTCCGAGATGTTAGGTTGCCTTAGGTTAGGATATACAATGTTATAGATGTATATAATGTCCCCATCGAGAAGCAGGCGACGACACGCCAGGAATGTTGTAAAATATTACATTCGACATGTTATGTGGCCTTAGGCTAGGATATATAACGTTATAGACGTATATAATGTTCCCACCGAGAAGTACGGTTGGACACGCCAGGAATGTTGTCAACTATTACATCCGAGATGTTAGGTTGCCTTAGGTTAGGATATATAACGTTATAGACGTATATAATGTCCCCATCGAGAAGCACGCGACGACACTCCATGAATGTAATAAAATATTACATTCGACATGTTAGGTTGCCTTAGGCTAGGATATATATCGTTATAGACGTATACAATGTTCCCACCGAGAAGTAGGGACCGACATGCCAAGAATGTTGTAAAATATTACATCCCAGATGTTAGGTTGCCTTAGGTTAGGATATACAACGTTATAGATGTATATAATGACCCTATCCAGAAGTAGGCGACGACACTCCAGGAATGTTGTAAAATATTACATCCCAGATGTTAGGTTGCCTTAGGTAAGGATATACAACGTTATAGACGTATATTATGTCCCCATCGAGAAGCAGGCGACGACACGCAAGGAATGTTGTAGAATATTACATTCGACATGTTATGTGGCCTTAGGCTAGGATATATAACGTTATAGACGTATATAATGTTCCCACCGTGTAGTACGGGTGGACACGCCAGGAATGTTGTCAACTATTACATCCGAGATGTTAGGTTGCCTTAGGTTAGGATATATAACTTTATAGACGTATATAATGTCCCCATCCAGAAGTAGGCGACGACACGCCAGGAATATTACATCCCAGATGTTAGGTTGCGTTAGGTTAGGATACACAACGTTATAGACGTATATAATGTTCCCATCGAGAAGAAGGCGACGACACGCCAGGAATGATGTAAAATATTACATTCGATATGTTAGGTCGCCTTAGGCTAGGATATATAACGTTATAGATGTATACAACGTTCCCGCCGAGAAGTACGGGCCTACACGCCAGGAATGTTGTCAACTATTACATCCGAGGTGTTAGGTTGCCCTAGGCTAGGGTATATAACGTTATAGACGTATATAATATTCCCACCGAAAAATAGGGACCGACGCGTCAGGAATGTTGTAAAATATTACACCCGAGATGTTAGGTTCCCTTAGGTTAGGATATACAACGTTATGGATGTATATAATGACCCCATCCAGAAGTAGGCGACGACACGCCAGGAATGTTGAAAAATACTACATCCGTGATGTTAGGCTGCCTTAGGTTAGGATATACAACATTATAGATGTATATAATGTCCCCATCGAGAAGTAGGCGACAACACGCCAGGAATGTTGTAAAATATTACATTCGCTATGTTAGGTTGCCTTAGACTAGGATATATAACGTTATAGACGTATATAATGTTCCCACCGAAAAATAGGGGCCGTCGCGTCAGGAATGTTGTAAAATATTACACCCGAGATGTTAGGTTGCGTTAGGTAAGGATATACAATGTTATAGACGTATATTATGTCCCCATCGAGAAGCAGGCGACGACACGCCAGGAATGTTGTAAAATATTACATTCCAGATGTTAGGTTGCGTTAGGTTAGGATACACAACGTTATAGACGTATATAATGTTCCCATCGAGAAGCAGGCGACGACACGCCAGGAATGATGTAAAATATTACATTCGACATGTTAGGTGGCCTTAGGCTAGGATATATAACGTTATAGACGTATGTAAGGTTCCCACCGAGAAGTACGGGCGCACACGCCAGGAATGTTGTCAACTATTACATCCGAGATGTTAGGTTGCCTTAGGCTAGGATATATATCGTTATAGACGTATACAATGTTTCCACCGAGAAGTAGGGACCGATATGCCAGGAATGTTGTAAAATATTACATCCGAGATGTTAGGTTGCCTTAGGTTATGATATATAACGTTATAGACGTATATAATATTCCCACCGAGAAGTAGGGACCGACACGCCAGAATGTTGTAAAATATTACATTCGACATGTTAGGTCGCCTTAGGCTAGGATATCTAACGTTATAGACGTATATAATGTTCCCACCGAGAAGTACGGGCGGACACGCCAGGAATGTTGTCAACTATTACATTCGAGATGTTAGGTTGCCCTAGGTTAGGATATATATCGTTATAGACGTATACAATGTTCCCACCGAGAAGTAGGGACCGACATGCCAAGAATGTTGTAAAATATTACATCCGAGATGTTAGGTTGCCTTAGGTTAGGATATATAACGTTATAGACGTATGTAAGGTTCCCACCGAGAAGTACGGGCGCACAAGCCAGGAATGTTGTCAACTATTACATCCGAGATGTTAGGTTGCCTTAGGCTAGGATATATATCGTTATAGACGTATACAATGTTTCCACCGAGAAGTAGGGACCGATATGCCAGGAATGTTGTAAAATATTACATCCGAGATGTTAGGTTGCCTTAGGTTATGATATATAACGTTATAGACGTATATAATATTCGCACCGAGAAGTAGGGACCGGCACGCCAGAATGTTGTAAAATATTACATTCGACATGTTAGGTCGCCTTAGGCTAGGATATATAACGTTATAGACGTATATAATGTTCCCACCGAGAAGTACGGGCGGACACGCCAGGAATGTTGTCAACTATTACATCCGAGATGTTAGGTTGCCCTAGGTTAGGATATATATCGTTATAGACGTATACAATGTTCCCACCGAGAAGTAGGGACCGACATGCCAAGAATGTTGTAAAATATTACATCCGAGATGTTAGGTTGCCTTAGGTTAGGATATATAACGTTATAGACGTATATAATGTCTCCATCCAGAAGGAGGCGACGACACGCCAGGAATATTACATCCCAGATGTTAGGTTGCGTTAGGTTAGGATACACAACGTTATAGACGTATATAATGTTCCCATCGAGAAGCAGGCGACGACACGCCAGGAATGATGTAAAATATTACATTCGATATGTTAGGTCGCCTTAGGCTAGGATATATAACGTTATAGATGTATACAACGTTCCCACCGAGAAGTACGGGCCTACACGCCAGGAATGTTGTCAACTATTACATCCGAGGTGTTAGGTTGCCTTAGGCTAGGATATATAACGTTATAGACGTATATAATATTCCCACCGAAAAATAGGGACCGACGCGTCAGGAATGCTGTAAAATATTACACCCGAGATGTCAGGTTCCCTTAGGTTAGGATATACAACGTTATGGATGTATATAATGACCCCATCCAGAAGTAGGCGACGACACGCCAGGAATGTTGTAAAATACTACATCCGAGATGTTAGGCTGCCTTAGGTTAGGATATACAAGATTATAGATGTATATAATGTCCCCATCGAGAAGTAGGCGACAACACGCCAGGCATGTTGTAAAATATTACATTCGCTATGTTAGGTTGCCTTAGACTAGGATATATAACGTTATAGACGTATATAATGTTCCCACCGAGAAGTACGGGCGGACACGCCAGGAATGTTGTCAACTATTACATCCGAGATGTTAGGTTGCCTTAGGTGAGGATATATAACGTTATAGACGTATATAATGTCCCCATGCAGAAGTAGGCGACGACACGCCAGGAATATTACATCCCAGATGTTAGGTTGCGTTAGGTTAGGATACACAACGTTATAGACGTATATAATGTTCCCATCGAGAAGCAGGCGACGACACGCCAGGAATGATGTAAAATATTACATTCGATATGTTAGGTCGCCTTAGGCTAGGATATATAACGTTATAGATGTATACAACGTTCCCACCGAGAAGTACGGGCCTACACGCCAGGAATGTTGTCAACTATTACATCCGAGGTGTTAGGTTGCCTTAGGCTAGGATATATAACGTTATAGACGTATATAATATTCCCACCGAAAAATAGGGACCGACGTGTCCGGAATGTTGTAAAATTTTACAACCGAGATGTTAGGTTCCCTTAGGTTAGGATATACAACGTTATGGATGTATATAATGTTCCTACCGAGACTTGAGGACCGACACGCCAGAATGTTGTAAAATATTACTTCCGAGATGTTAGGTTGCCTTAGGTTAGGATATACAATGTTATAGATGTATATAATGTCCCCATCGAGAAGCAGGCGACGACACGCCAGGAATGTTGTAAAATATTACATTCGACATGTTATGTGGCCTTAGGCTAGGATATATAACGTTATAGACGTATATAATGTTCCCACCGAGAAGTACGGGTGGACACGCAAGGAATGTTGTAGAATATTACATTCGACATGTTATGTGGCCTTAGGCTAGGATATATAACGTTATAGACGTATATAATGTTCCCACCGTGTAGTACGGGTGGACACGCCAGGAATGTTGTCAACTATTACATCCGAGATGTTAGGTTGCCTTAGGTTAGGATATATAACGTTATAGACGTATATAATGTCCCCATGCAGAAGCAGGCGACGACACGCCAGGAATATTACATCCCAGATGTTAGGTTGCGTTAGGTTAGGATACACAACGTTATAGACGTATATAATGTTCCCATCGAGAAGCAGGCGACGACACGCCAGGAATGATGTAAACTATTACATTCGATATGTTAGGTCGCCTTAGGCTAGGATATATAACGTTATAGATGTATACAACGTTCCCACCGAGAAGTACGGGCCTACACGCCAGGAATGTTGTCAACTATTACATCCGAGGTGTTAGGTTGCCTTAGGCTAGGATATACAACGTTATAGACGTATATAATATTCCCACCGAAAAATAGGGACCGACGCGTCAGGAATGCTGTAAAATATTACACCCGAGATGTCAGGTTCCCTTAGGTTAGGATATACAACGTTATGGATGTATATAATGTTCCTACCGAGACTTGGGGACGGACACGCCAGAATGTTGTAAAATATTACTTCCGAGATGTTAGGTTGCCTTAGGTTAGGATATACAATGTTATAGATGTATATAATGTCCCCATCGAGAAGCAGGCGACGACACGCCAGGAATGTTGTAAAATATTACATTCGACATGTTATGTGGCCTTAGGCTAGGATATATAACGTTATAGACGTATATAATGTTCCCACCGAGAAGTACGGGTGGACACGCCAGGAATGTTGTCAACTATTACATCCGAGATGTTAGGTTGCCTTAGGTTAGGATATATAACGTTATAGACGTATATAATGTCCCCATCGAGAAGCACGCGACGACACTCCATGAATGTAATAAAATATTACATTCGACATGTTAGGTTGCCTTAGGCTAGGATATATATCGTTATAGACGTATACAATGTTCCCACCGAGAAGTAGGGACCGACATGCCAAGAATGTTGTAAAATATTACATCCCAGATGTTAGGTTGCCTTAGGTTAGGATATACAACGTTATAGATGTATATAATGACCCTATCCAGAAGTAGGCGACGACACTCCAGGAATGTTGTAAAATATTACATCCCAGATGTTAGGTTGCCTTAGGTAAGGATATACAACGTTATAGACGTATATTATGTCCCCATCGAGAAGCAGGCGACGACACGCAAGGAATGTTGTAGAATATTACATTCGACATGTTATGTCGCCTTAGGCTAGGATATATAACGTTATAGACGTATATAATGTTCCCACCGTGTAGTACGGGTGGACACGCCAGGAATGTTGTCAACTATTACATCGGAGATGTTAGGTTGCCTTAGGTTAGGATATATAACTTTATAGACGTATATAATGTCCCCATCCAGAAGTAGGCGACGACACGCCAGGAATATTACATCCCAGATGTTAGGTTGCGTTAGGTTAGGATACACAACGTTATAGACGTATATAATGTTCCCATCGAGAAGCAGGCGACGACACGCCAGGAATGATGTAAAATATTACATTCGATATGTTAGGTCGCCTTAGGCTAGGATATATAACGTTATAGATGTATACAACGTTCCCGCCGAGAAGTACGGGCCTACACGCCAGGAATGTTGTCAACTATTACATCCGAGGTGTTAGGTTGCCCTAGGCTAGGGTATATAACGTTATAGACGTATATAATATTCCCACCGAAAAATAGGGACCGACGCGTCAGGAATGTTGTAAAATATTACACCCGAGATGTTAGGTTCCCTTAGGTTAGGATATACAACGTTATGGATGTATATAATGACCCCATCCAGAAGTAGGCGACGACACGCCAGGAATGTTGAAAAATACTACATCCGTGATGTTAGGCTGCCTTAGGTTAGGATATACAACATTATAGATGTATATAATGTCCCCATCGAGAAGTAGGCGACAACACGCCAGGAATGTTGTAAAATATTACATTCGCTATGTTAGGTTGCCTTAGACTAGGATATATAACGTTATAGACGTATATAATGTTCCCACCGAAAAATAGGGGCCGTCGCGTCAGGAATGTTGTAAAATATTACACCCGAGATGTTAGGTTGCGTTAGGTAAGGATATACAATGTTATAGACGTATATTATGTCCCCATCGAGAAGCAGGCGACGACACGCCAGGAATGTTGTAAAATATTACATTCCAGATGTTAGGTTGCGTTAGGTTAGGATACACAACGTTATAGACGTATATAATGTTCCCATCGAGAAGCAGGCGACGACACGCCAGGAATGATGTAAAATATTACATTCGACATGTTAGGTGGCCTTAGGCTAGGATATATAACGTTATAGACGTATGTAAGGTTCCCACCGAGAAGTACGGGCGCACACGCCAGGAATGTTGTCAACTATTACATCCGAGATGTTAGGTTGCCTTAGGCTAGGATATATATCGTTATAGACGTATACAATGTTTCCACCGAGAAGTAGGGACCGATATGCCAGGAATGTTGTAAAATATTACATCCGAGATGTTAGGTTGCCTTAGGTTATGATATATAACGTTATAGACGTATATAATATTCCCACCGAGAAGTAGGGACCGACACGCCAGAATGTTGTAAAATATTACATTCGACATGTTAGGTCGCCTTAGGCTAGGATATCTAACGTTATAGACGTATATAATGTTCCCACCGAGAAGTACGGGCGGACACGCCAGGAATGTTGTCAACTATTACATTCGAGATGTTAGGTTGCCCTAGGTTAGGATATATATCGTTATAGACGTATACAATGTTCCCACCGAGAAGTAGGGACCGACATGCCAAGAATGTTGTAAAATATTACATCCGAGATGTTAGGTTGCCTTAGGTTAGGATATATAACGTTATAGACGTATATAATGTCTCCATCCAGAAGGAGGCGACGACACGCCAGGAATATTACATCCCAGATGTTAGGTTGCGTTAGGTTAGGATACACAACGTTATAGACGTATATAATGTTCCCATCGAGAAGCAGGCGACGACACGCCAGGAATGATGTAAAATATTACATTCGATATGTTAGGTCGCCTTAGGCTAGGATATATAACGTTATAGATGTATACAACGTTCCCACCGAGAAGTACGGGCCTACACGCCAGGAATGTTGTCAACTATTACATCCGAGGTGTTAGGTTGCCTTAGGCTAGGATATATAACGTTATAGACGTATATAATATTCCCACCGAAAAATAGGGACCGACGCGTCAGGAATGCTGTAAAATATTACACCCGAGATGTCAGGTTCCCTTAGGTTAGGATATACAACGTTATGGATGTATATAATGACCCCATCCAGAAGTAGGCGACGACACGCCAGGAATGTTGTAAAATACTACATCCGAGATGTTAGGCTGCCTTAGGTTAGGATATACAAGATTATAGATGTATATAATGTCCCCATCGAGAAGTAGGCGACAACACGCCAGGCATGTTGTAAAATATTACATTCGCTATGTTAGGTTGCCTTAGACTAGGATATATAACGTTATAGACGTATATAATGTTCCCACCGAGAAGTACGGGCGGACACGCCAGGAATGTTGTCAACTATTACATCCGAGATGTTAGGTTGCCTTAGGTGAGGATATATAACGTTATAGACGTATATAATGTCCCCATCCAGAAGTAGGCGACGACACGCCAGGAATATTACATCCCAGATGTTAGGTTGCGTTAGGTTAGGATACACAACGTTATAGACGTATATAATGTTCCCATCGAGAAGCAGGCGACGACACGCCAGGAATGATTTAAAATATTACATTCGATATGTTAGGTCGCCTTAGGCTAGGATATATAACGTTATAGATGTATATAATGTTCCCACCGAAAAATAGGAGCCGACGCGCCAGGAATGTTGTAAAATATTACATCCGAGATGTTAGGTTCCCTTAGGTTTGGATATATATCGTTATAGACGTATATAATGTTCCTACCGAGACTTGGGGACCGACATGCCAGGAATCTTGTAAAATATTACATCCCAGATGTTAGGTTGCTTTAGGTTAGGATATACAACGTTATAGACGTATATAATGTCCCCATCCAGAAGTAGGCGACGACACGCCAGGAATGTTGTAGAATATTACATTCGACATGTTATGTGGCCTTAGGCTAGGATATATAACGTTATAGACGTATATAATATTCGCACCGAGAAGTAGGGACCGGCACGCCAGAATGTTGTAAAATATTACATTCGACATGTTAGGTCGCCTTAGGCTAGGATATATAACGTTATAGACGTATATAATGTCCCCATGCAGAAGTAGGCGACGACACGCCAGGAATATTACATCCCAGATGTTAGGTTGCGTTAGGTTAGGATACACAACGTTATAGACGTATATAATGTTCCCATCGAGAAGCAGGCGACGACACGCCAGGAATGATGTAAAATATTACATTCGATATGTTAGGTCGCCTTAGGCTAGGATATATAACGTTATAGATGTATACAACGTTCCCACCGAGAAGTACGGGCCTACACGCCAGGAATGTTGTCAACTATTACATCCGAGGTGTTAGGTTGCCTTAGGCTAGGATATATAACGTTATAGACGTATATAATATTCCCACCGAAAAATAGGGACAGACGCGTCAGGAATGCTGTAAAATATTACACCCGAGATGTCAGGTTCCCTTAGGTTAGGATATATAACGTTATAGACGTATATAATGTCCCCATGCAGAAGTAGGCGACGACACGCCAGGAATATTACATCCCAGATGTTAGGTTGCGTTAGGTTAGGATACACAACGTTATAGACGTATATAATGTTCCCATCGAGAAGCAGGCGACGACACGCCAGGAATGATGTAAAATATTACATTCGATATGTTAGGTCGCCTTAGGCTAGGATATATAACGTTATAGATGTATACAACGTTCCCACCGAGAAGTACGGGCCTACACGCCAGGAATGTTGTCAACTATTACATCCGAGGTGTTAGGTTGCCTTAGGCTAGGATATATAACGTTATAGACGTATATAATATTCCCACCGAAAAATAGGGACCGACGTGTCCGGAATGTTGTAAAATATTACAACCGAGATGTTAGGTTCCCTTAGGTTAGGATATACAACGTTATGGATGTATATAATGTTCCTACCGAGACTTGAGGACCGACACGCCAGAATGTTGTAAAATATTACTTCCGAGATGTTAGGTTGCCTTAGGTTAGGATATACAATGTTATAGATGTATATAATGTCCCCATCGAGAAGCAGGCGACGACACGCCAGGAATGTTGTAAAATATTACATTCGACATGTTATGTGGCCTTAGGCTAGGATATATAACGTTATAGACGTATATAATGTTCCCACCGAGAAGTACGGGTGGACACGCAAGGAATGTTGTAGAATATTACATTCGACATGTTATGTGGCCTTAGGCTAGGATATATAACGTTATAGACGTATATAATGTTCCCACCGTGTAGTACGGGTGGACACGCCAGGAATGTTGTCAACTATTACATCCGAGATGTTAGGTTGCCTTAGGTTAGGATATATAACGTTATAGACGTATATAATGTCCCCATGCAGAAGCAGGCGACGACACGCCAGGAATATTACATCCCAGATGTTAGGTTGCGTTAGGTTAGGATACACAACGTTATAGACGTATATAATGTTCCCATCGAGAAGCAGGCGACGACACGCCAGGAATGATGTAAACTATTACATTCGATATGTTAGGTCGCCTTAGGCTAGGATATATAACGTTATAGATGTATACAACGTTCCCACCGAGAAGTACGGGCCTACACGCCAGGAATGTTGTCAACTATTACATCCGAGGTGTTAGGTTGCCTTAGGCTAGGATATACAACGTTATAGACGTATATAATATTCCCACCGAAAAATAGGGACCGACGCGTCAGGAATGCTGTAAAATATTACACCCGAGATGTCAGGTTCCCTTAGGTTAGGATATACAACGTTATGGATGTATATAATGACCCCATCCAGAAGTAGGCGACGACATGCCAGGAATGTTGTAAAATACTACATCCGAGATGTTAGGCTGCCTTAGGTTAGGATATACAAGATTATAGATGTATATAATGTCCCCATCGAGAAGTAGGCGACAACACGCCAGGCATGTTGTAAAATATTACATTCGCTATGTTAGGTTGCCTTAGACTAGGATATATAACGTTATAGACGTATATAATGTTCCCACCGAGAAGTACGGGCGGACACGCCAGGAATGTTGTCAACTATTACATCCGAGATGTTAGGTTGCCTTAGGTGAGGATATATAACGTTATAGACGTATATAATGTCCCCATCCAGAAGTAGGCGACGACACGCCAGGAATATTACATCCCAGATGTTAGGTTGCGTTAGGTTAGGATACACAACGTTATAGACGTATATAATGTTCCCATCGAGAAGCAGGCGACGACACGCCAGGAATGATGTAAAATATTACATTCGATATGTTAGGTCGCCTTAGGCTAGGATATATAACGTTATAGACGTATATAATGTTCCCACCGAAAAATACGAGCCGACGCGCCAGGAATGTTGTAGAATATTACATCGAGATGTTAGGTTGCCTTAGGCTAGGATATATTACGTTATAGACGTATATAATGTTACCACCGAGAACTACGCGCCGACACGTCAGGAATGATGTAAAATATTACATTCGACATGTTAGGTCGCCTTAGGCTAGGATATATAACGTTATAGATGTATACAACGTTCCCACCGAGAAGTACGGGCCTACACGCCAGGAATGTTGTCAACTATTACATCCGAGGTGTTAGGTTGCCTTAGGCTAGGATATATAACGTTATAGACGTATATAATATTCCCACCGAAAAATAGGGACCGACGTGTCCGGAATGTTGTAAAATATTACAACTGAGATGTTAGGTTCCCTTAGGTTAGGATATACAACGTTATGGATGTATATAATGTTCCTACCGAGACTTGGGGACGGACACGCCAGAATGTTGTAAAATATTACTTCCGAGATGTTAGGTTGCCTTAGGTTAGGATATACAATGTTATAGATGTATATAATGTCCCCATCGAGAAGCAGGCGACGACACGCCAGGAATGTTGTAAAATATTACATTCGACATGTTATGTGGCCTTAGGCTAGGATATATAACGTTATAGACGTATATAATGTTCCCACCGAGAAGTACGGGTGGACACGCCAGGAATGTTGTCAACTATTACATCCGAGATGTTAGGTTGCCTTAGGTTAGGATATATAACGTTATAGACGTATATAATGTCCCCATCGAGAAGCACGCGACGACACTCCATGAATGTAATAAAATATTACATTCGACATGTTAGGTTGCCTTAGGCTAGGATATATATCGTTATAGACGTATACAATGTTCCCACCGAGAAGTAGGGACCGACATGCCAAGAATGTTGTAAAATATTACATCCCAGATGTTAGGTTGCCTTAGGTTAGGATATACAACGTTATAGATGTATATAATGACCCTATCCAGAAGTAGGCGACGACACTCCAGGAATGTTGTAAAATATTCCATCCCAGATGTTAGGTTGCCTTAGGTAAGGATATACAACGTTATAGACGTATATTATGTCCCCATCGAGAAGCAGGCGACGACACGCAAGGAATGTTGTAGAATATTACATTCGACATGTTATGTGGCCTTAGGCTAGGATATATAACGTTATAGACGTATATAATGTTCCCACCGTGTAGTACGGGTGGACACGCCAGGAATGTTGTCAACTATTACATCCGAGATGTTAGGTTGCCTTAGGTTAGGATATATAACGTTATAGACGTATATAATGTCCCCATGCAGAAGCAGGCGACGACACGCCAGGAATATTACATCCCAGATGTTAGGTTGCGTTAGGTTAGGATACACAACGTTATAGACGTATATAATGTTCCCATCGAGAAGCAGGCGACGACACGCCAGGAATGATGTAAAATATTACATTCGATATGTTAGGTCGCCTTAGGCTAGGATATATAACGTTATAGATGTATACAACGTTCCCACCGAGAAGTACGGGCCTACACGCCAGGAATGTTGTCAACTATTACATCCGAGGTGTTAGGTTGCCTTAGGCTAGGATATATAACGTTATAGACGTATATAATATTCCCACCGAAAAATAGGGACCGACGTGTCCGGAATGTTGTAAAATATTACAACTGAGATGTTAGGTTCCCTTAGGTTAGGATATACAACGTTATGGATGTATATAATGTTCCTACCGAGACTTGAGGACCGACACGCCAGAATGTTGTAAAATATTACTTCCGAGATGTTAGGTTGCCTTAGGTTAGGATATACAATGTTATAGATGTATATAATGTCCCCATCGAGAAGCAGGCGACGACACGCCAGGAATGTTGTAAAATATTACATTCGACATGTTATGTGGCCTTAGGCTAGGATATATAACGTTATAGACGTATATAATGTTCCCACCGAGAAGTACGGGTGGACACGCAAGGAATGTTGTAGAATATTACATTCGACATGTTATGTGGCCTTAGGCTAGGATATATAACGTTATAGACGTATATAATGTTCCCAC
The DNA here is from genome assembly GCA_963969225.1 of Xylocopa violacea. Classification (NCBI taxonomy): domain Eukaryota; kingdom Metazoa; phylum Arthropoda; class Insecta; order Hymenoptera; family Apidae; genus Xylocopa; species Xylocopa violacea. The sequence goes on along the minus strand of CAXAJV010001073.1, from coordinate 1,306,349 downwards.
CGTGTAGTACGGGTGGACACGCCAGGAATGTTGTCAACTATTACATCCGAGATGTTAGGTTGCCTTAGGTTAGGATATATAACGTTATAGACGTATATAATGTCCCCATGCAGAAGTAGGCGACGACACGCCAGGAATATTACATCCCAGATGTTAGGTTGCGTTAGGTTAGGATACACAACGTTATAGACGTATATAATGTTCCCATCGAGAAGCAGGCGACGACACGCCAGGAATGATGTAAAATATTACATTCGATATGTTAGGTCGCCTTAGGCTAGGATATATAACGTTATAGATGTATACAACGTTCCCACCGAGAAGTACGGGCCTACACGCCAGGAATGTTGTCAACTATTACATCCGAGGTGTTAGGTTGCCTTAGGCTAGGATATATAACGTTATAGACGTATATAATATTCCCACCGAAAAATAGGGACCGACGTGTCCGGAATGTTGTAAAATATTACAACCGAGATGTTAGGTTCCCTTAGGTTAGGATATACAACGTTATGGATGTATATAATGTTCCTACCGAGACTTGAGGACCGACACGCCAGAATGTTGTAAAATATTACTTCCGAGATGTTAGGTTGCCTTAGGTTAGGATATACAATGTTATAGATGTATATAATGTCCCCATCGAGAAGCAGGCGACGACACGCCAGGAATGTTGTAAAATATTACATTCGACATGTTATGTGGCCTTAGGCTAGGATATATAACGTTATAGACGTATATAATGTTCCCACCGAGAAGTACGGGTGGACACGCAAGGAATGTTGTAGAATATTACATTCGACATGTTATGTGGCCTTAGGCTAGGATATATAACGTTATAGACGTATATAATGTTCCCACCGTGTAGTACGGGTGGACACGCCAGGAATGTTGTCAACTATTACATCCGAGATGTTAGGTTGCCTTAGGTTAGGATATATAACGTTATAGACGTATATAATGTCCCCATGCAGAAGCAGGCGACGACACGCCAGGAATATTACATCCCAGATGTTAGGTTGCGTTAGGTTAGGATACACAACGTTATAGACGTATATAATGTTCCCATCGAGAAGCAGGCGACGACACGCCAGGAATGATGTAAACTATTACATTCGATATGTTAGGTCGCCTTAGGCTAGGATATATAACGTTATAGATGTATACAACGTTCCCACCGAGAAGTACGGGCCTACACGCCAGGAATGTTGTCAACTATTACATCCGAGGTGTTAGGTTGCCTTAGGCTAGGATATACAACGTTATAGACATATATAATATTCCCACCGAAAAATAGGGACCGACGCGTCAGGAATGCTGTAAAATATTACACCCGAGATGTCAGGTTCCCTTAGGTTAGGATATACAACGTTATGGATGTATATAATGACCCCATCCAGAAGTAGGCGACGACATGCCAGGAATGTTGTAAAATACTACATCCGAGATGTTAGGCTGCCTTAGGTTAGGATATACAAGATTATAGATGTATATAATGTCCCCATCGAGAAGTAGGCGACAACACGCCAGGCATGTTGTAAAATATTACATTCGCTATGTTAGGTTGCCTTAGACTAGGATATATAACGTTATAGACGTATATAATGTTCCCACCGAGAAGTACGGGCGGACACGCCAGGAATGTTGTCAACTATTACATCCGAGATGTTAGGTTGCCTTAGGTGAGGATATATAACGTTATAGACGTATATAATGTCCCCATCCAGAAGTAGGCGACGACACGCCAGGAATATTACATCCCAGATGTTAGGTTGCGTTAGGTTAGGATACACAACGTTATAGACGTATATAATGTTCCCATCGAGAAGCAGGCGACGACACGCCAGGAATGATGTAAAATATTACATTCGATATGTTAGGTCGCCTTAGGCTAGGATATATAACGTTATAGACGTATATAATGTTCCCACCGAAAAATACGAGCCGACGCGCCAGGAATGTTGTAGAATATTACATCGAGATGTTAGGTTGCCTTAGGCTAGGATATATTACGTTATAGACGTATATAATGTTACCACCGAGAACTACGCGCCGACACGTCAGGAATGATGTAAAATATTACATTCGACATGTTAGGTCGCCTTAGGCTAGGATATATAACGTTATAGATGTATACAACGTTCCCACCGAGAAGTACGGGCCTACACGCCAGGAATGTTGTCAACTATTACATCCGAGGTGTTAGGTTGCCTTAGGCTAGGATATATAACGTTATAGACGTATATAATATTCCCACCGAAAAATAGGGACCGACGTGTCCGGAATGTTGTAAAATATTACAACTGAGATGTTAGGTTCCCTTAGGTTAGGATATACAACGTTATGGATGTATATAATGTTCCTACCGAGACTTGGGGACGGACACGCCAGAATGTTGTAAAATATTACTTCCGAGATGTTAGGTTGCCTTAGGTTAGGATATACAATGTTATAGATGTATATAATGTCCCCATCGAGAAGCAGGCGACGACACGCCAGGAATGTTGTAAAATATTACATTCGACATGTTATGTGGCCTTAGGCTAGGATATATAACGTTATAGACGTATATAATGTTCCCACCGAGAAGTACGGGTGGACACGCCAGGAATGTTGTCAACTATTACATCCGAGATGTTAGGTTGCCTTAGGTTAGGATATATAACGTTATAGACGTATATAATGTCCCCATCGAGAAGCACGCGACGACACTCCATGAATGTAATAAAATATTACATTCGACATGTTAGGTTGCCTTAGGCTAGGATATATATCGTTATAGACGTATACAATGTTCCCACCGAGAAGTAGGGACCGACATGCCAAGAATGTTGTAAAATATTACATCCCAGATGTTAGGTTGCCTTAGGTTAGGATATACAACGTTATAGATGTATATAATGACCCTATCCAGAAGTAGGCGACGACACTCCAGGAATGTTGTAAAATATTCCATCCCAGATGTTAGGTTGCCTTAGGTAAGGATATACAACGTTATAGACGTATATTATGTCCCCATCGAGAAGCAGGCGACGACACGCAAGGAATGTTGTAGAATATTACATTCGACATGTTATGTGGCCTTAGGCTAGGATATATAACGTTATAGACGTATATAATGTTCCCACCGTGTAGTACGGGTGGACACGCCAGGAATGTTGTCAACTATTACATCCGAGATGTTAGGTTGCCTTAGGTTAGGATATATAACGTTATAGACGTATATAATGTCCCCATGCAGAAGCAGGCGACGACACGCCAGGAATATTACATCCCAGATGTTAGGTTGCGTTAGGTTAGGATACACAACGTTATAGACGTATATAATGTTCCCATCGAGAAGCAGGCGACGACACGCCAGGAATGATGTAAAATATTACATTCGATATGTTAGGTCGCCTTAGGCTAGGATATATAACGTTATAGATGTATACAACGTTCCCACCGAGAAGTACGGGCCTACACGCCAGGAATGTTGTCAACTATTACATCCGAGGTGTTAGGTTGCCTTAGGCTAGGATATATAACGTTATAGACGTATATAATATTCCCACCGAAAAATAGGGACCGACGTGTCCGGAATGTTGTAAAATATTACAACTGAGATGTTAGGTTCCCTTAGGTTAGGATATACAACGTTATGGATGTATATAATGTTCCTACCGAGACTTGAGGACCGACACGCCAGAATGTTGCAAAATATTACTTCCGAGATGTTAGGTTGCCTTAGGTTAGGATATACAATGTTATAGATGTATATAATGTCCCCATCGAGAAGCAGGCGACGACACGCCAGGAATGTTGTAAAATATTACATTCGACATCTTATGTGGCCTTAGGCTAGGATATATAACGTTATAGACGTATATAATGTTCCCACCGAGAAGTACGGGTGGACACGCAAGGAATGTTGTAGAATATTACATTCGACATGTTATGTGGCCTTAGGCTAGGATATATAACGTTATAGACGTATATAATGTTCCCACCGTGTAGTACGGGTGAACACGCCAGGAATGTTGTCAACTATTACATCCGAGATGTTAGGTTGCCTTAGGTTAGGATATATAACGTTATAGACGTATATAATGTCCCCATGCAGAAGCAGGCGACGACACGCCAGGAATATTACATCCCAGATGTTAGGTTGCGTTAGGTTAGGATACACAACGTTATAGACGTATATAATGTTCCCATCGAGAAGCAGGCGACGACACGCCAGGAATGATGTAAACTATTACATTCGATATGTTAGGTCGCCTTAGGCTAGGATATATAACGTTATAGATGTATACAACGTTCCCACCGAGAAGTACGGGCCTACACGCCAGGAATGTTGTCAACTATTACATCCGAGGTGTTAGGTTGCCTTAGGCTAGGATATACAACGTTATAGACGTATATAATATTCCCACCGAAAAATAGGGACCGACGCGTCAGGAATGCTGTAAAATATTACACCCGAGATGTCAGGTTCCCTTAGGTTAGGATATACAACGTTATGGATGTATATAATGACCCCATCCAGAAGTAGGCGACGACATGCCAGGAATGTTGTAAAATACTACATCCGAGATGTTAGGCTGCCTTAGGTTAGGATATACAATGTTATAGATGTATATAATGTCCCCATCGAGAAGCAGGCGACGACACGCCAGGAATGTTGTAAAATATTACATTCGACATGTTATGTGGCCTTAGGCTAGGATATATAACGTTATAGACGTATATAATGTTCCCACCGAGAAGTACGGGTGGACACGCCAGGAATGTTGTCAACTATTACATCCGAGATGTTAGGTTGCCTTAGGTTAGGATATATAACGTTATAGACGTATATAATGTCCCCATCGAGAAGCACGCGACGACACTCCATGAATGTAATAAAATATTACATTCGACATGTTAGGTTGCCTTAGGCTAGGATATATATCGTTATAGACGTATACAATGTTCCCACCGAGAAGTAGGGACCGACATGCCAAGAATGTTGTAAAATATTACATCCCAGATGTTAGGTTGCCTTAGGTTAGGATATACAACGTTATAGATGTATATAATGACCCTATCCAGAAGTAGGCGACGACACTCCAGGAATGTTGTAAAATATTACATCCCAGATGTTAGGTTGCGTTAGGTAAGGATATACAACGTTATAGACGTATATTATGTCCCCATCGAGAAGCAGGCGACGACACGCCAGGAATGTTGTAAAATATTACATTCCAGATGTTAGGTTGCGTTAGGTTAGGATATACAACGTTATGGACGTATATTATGTCCCCATCGAGAAGCAGGCGACGACACGCCAGGAATGTTGTAAAATATTACATCCGAGATGTTAGGTTCCCTTAGGTTTGGATATACATCGTTATAGACGTATATAATGTTCCTACCGAGACTTGGGGACCGACATGCCAGGAATCTTGTAAAATATTACATCCCAGATGTTAGGTTGCTTTGGGTTAGGATATACAACGTTATAGACGTATATAATGTCCCCATCCAGAAGTAGGCGACGACACGCCAGGAATGTTGTAGAATATTACATTCGACATGTTATGTGGCCTTAGGCTAGGATATATAACGTTATAGACGTATATAATGTTCCCACCGTGTAGTACGGGTGGACACGCCAGGAATGTTGTCAACTATTACATCCGAGATGTTAGGTTGCCTTAGGTTAGGATATATAACGTTATAGACGTATATAATGTCCCCATGCAGAAGTAGGCGACGACACGCCAGGAATATTACATCCCAGATGTTAGGTTGCGTTAGGTTAGGATACACAACGTTATAGACGTATATAATGTTCCCATTGAGAAGCAGGCGACGACACGCCAGGAATGATGTAAAATATTACATTCGATACGTTAGGTCGCCTTAGGCTAGGATATATAACGTTATAGACGTATATAATGTTCCCACCGAAAAATAGGAGCCGACGCGCCAGGAATGTTGTAGAATATTACATCGAGATGTTAGGTTGCCTTAGGCTAGGATATATTACGTTATAGACGTATATAATGTTACCACCGAGAACTACGCGCCGACACGTCAGAAATGATGTAAAATATTACATTCGACATGTTAGGTCGCCTTAGGCTAGGATATGTATCGCTATAGACGTATATGATGTTCCCACCGAGAAGTACGGGTGGACACGCCAGGAATGTTGTCAACTATTACATCCGAGATGTTAGGTTGCCTTAGGTTAGGATATATAACGTTATAGACGTATATAATGTCCCCATCCAGAAGTAGGCGACGACACGCCAGGAATATTACATCCCAGATGTTAGGTTGCGTTAGGTTAGGATACACAACGTTATAGACGTATATAATGTTCCCATCGAGAAGCAGGCGACGACACGCCAGGAATGATGTAAAATATTACATTCGATATGTTAGGTCGCCTTAGGCTAGGATATATAACGTTATAGATGTATACAACGTTCCCACCGAGAAGTACGGGCCTACACGCCAGGAATGTTGTCAACTATTACATCCGAGGTGTTAGGTTGCCTTAGGCTAGGATATATAACGTTATAGACGTATATAATATTCCCACCGAAAAATAGGGACCGACGTGTCCGGAATGTTGTAAAATATTACAACCGAGATGTTAGGTTCCCTTAGGTTAGGATATACAACGTTATGGATGTATATAATGTTCCTACCGAGACTTGGGGACCGACACGCCAGAATGTTGTAAAATATTACATCCGAGATGTTAGGTTGCCTTAGGTTAGGATATACAATGTTATAGATGTATATAATGTCCCCATCGAGAAGCAGGCGACGACACGCCAGGAATGTTGTAAAATATTACATTCGACATGTTATGTGGCCTTAGGCTAGGATATATAACGTTATAGACGTATATAATGTTCCCACCGAGAAGTACGGGTGGACACGCCAGGAATGTTGTCAACTATTACATCCGAGATGTTAGGTTGCCTTAGGTTAGGATATATAACGTTATAGACGTATATAATATCCCCATCGAGAAGCACGCGACGTCACTCCATGAATGTAATAAAATATTACATTCGACATGTTAGGTTGCCTTAGGCTAGGATATATATCGTTATAGACGTATACAATGTTCCCACCGAGAAGTAGGGACCGACATGCCAAGAATGTTGTAAAATATTACATCCCAGATGTTAGGTTGCCTTAGGTTAGGATATACAACGTTATAGATGTATATAATGACCCTATCCAGAAGCAGGCGACGACACGCCAGGAATGTTGTAAAATATTACATTCCAGATGTTAGGTTGCGTTAGGTTAGGATATACAACGTTATGGACGTATATTATGTCCCCATCGAGAAGCAGGCGACGACACGCCAGGAATGTTGTAAAATATTACATCCGAGATGTTAGGTTCCCTTAGGTTTGGATATATATCGCTATAGACGTATATAATGTTCCTACCGAGACTTGGGGACCGACATGCCAGGAATCTTGTAAAATATTACATCCCAGATGTTAGGTTGCTTTGGGTTAGGATATACAACGTTATAGACGTATATAATGTCCCCATCCAGAAGTAGGCGACGACACGCCAGGAATGTTGTAGAATATTACATTCGACATGTTATGTGGCCTTAGGCTAGGATATATAACGTTATAGACGTATATAATGTTCCCACCGTGTAGTACGGGTGGACACGCCAGGAATGTTGTCAACTATTACATCCGAGATGTTAGGTTGCCTTAGGTTAGGATATATAACGTTATAGACGTATATAATGTCCCCATGCAGAAGTAGGCGACGACACGCCAGGAATATTACATCCCAGATGTTAGGTTGCGTTAGGTTAGGATACACAACGTTATAGACGTATATAATGTTCCCATCGAGAAGCAGGCGACGACACGCCAGGAATGATGTAAAATATTACATTCGATACGTTAGGTCGCCTTAGGCTAGGATATATAACGTTATAGACGTATATAATGTTCCCACCGAAAAATAGGAGCCGACGCGCCAGGAATGTTGTAGAATATTACATCGAGATGTTAGGTTGCCTTAGGCTAGGATATATTACGTTATAGACGTATATAATGTTACCACCGAGAACTACGCGCCGACACGTCAGAAATGATGTAAAATATTACATTCGACATGTTAGGTCGCCTTAGGCTAGGATATGTATCGCTATAGACGTATATGATGTTCCCACCGAGAAGTACGGGTGGACACGCCAGGAATGTTGTCAACTATTACATCCGAGATGTTAGGTTGCCTTAGGTTAGGATATATAACGTTATAGACGTATATAATGTCCCCATCCAGAAGTAGGCGACGACACGCCAGGAATATTACATCCCAGATGTTAGGTTGCGTTAGGTTAGGATACACAACGTTATAGACGTATATAATGTTCCCATCGAGAAGCAGGCGACGACACGCCAGGAATGATGTAAAATATTACATTCGATATGTTAGGTCGCCTTAGGCTAGGATATATAACGTTATAGATGTATACAACGTTCCCACCGAGAAGTACGGGCCTACACGCCAGGAATGTTGTCAACTATTACATCCGAGGTGTTAGGTTGCCTTAGGCTAGGATATATAACGTTATAGACGTATATAATATTCCCACCGAAAAATAGGGACCGACGTGTCCGGAATGTTGTAAAATATTACAACCGAGATGTTAGGTTCCCTTAGGTTAGGATATACAACGTTATAGATGTATATAATGTTCCTACCGAGACTTGGGGACCGACACGCCAGAATGTTGTAAAATATTACATCCGAGATGTTAGGTTGCCTTAGGTTAGGATATACAATGTTATAGATGTATATAATGTCCCCATCGAGAAGCAGGCGACGACACGCCTGGAATGTTGTAAAATATTACATTCGACATGTTATGTGGCCTTAGGCTAGGATATATAACGTTATAGACGTATATAATGTTCCCACCGAGAAGTACGGGTGGACACGCCAGGAATGTTGTCAACTATTACATCCGAGATGTTAGGTTGCCTTAGGTTAGGATATATAACGTTATAGACGTATATAATGTCCCCATCGAGAAGCACGCGACGACACTCCATGAATGTAATAAAATATTACATTCGACATGTTAGGTTGCCTTAGGCTAGGATATATATCGTTATAGACGTATACAATGTTCCCACCGAGAAGTAGGGACCGACATGCCAAGAATGTTGTAAAATATTACATCCCAGATGTTAGGTTGCCTTAGGTTAGGATATACAACGTTATAGATGTATATAATGACCCTATCCAGAAGTAGGCGACGACACTCCAGGAATGTTGTAAAATATTACATCCCAGATGTTAGGTTGCGTTAGGTAAGGATATACAACGTTATAGACGTATATTATGTCCCCATCGAGAAGCAGGCGACGACACGCCAGGAATGTTGTAAAATATTACATTCCAGATGTTAGGTTGCGTTAGGTTAGGATATACAACGTTATGGACGTATATTATGTCCCCATCGAGAAGCAGGCGACGACACGCCAGGAATGTTGTAAAATATTACATCCGAGATGTTAGGTTCCCTTAGGTTTGGATATATATCGTTATAGACGTATATAATGTTCCTACCGAGACTTGGGAACCGACATGCCAGGAATCTTGTAAAATATTACATCCCAGATGTTAGGTTGCTTTAGGTTAGGATATACAACGTTATAGACGTATATAATGTCCCCATCCAGAAGTAGGCGACGACACGCCAGGAATGTTGTAGAATATTACATTCGACATGTTATGTGGCCTTAGGCTAGGATATATAACGTTATAGACGTATATAATGTTCCCACCGTGTAGTACGGGTGGACACGCCAGGAATGTTGTCAACTATTACATCCGAGATGTTAGGTTGCCTTAGGTTAGGATATATAACGTTATAGACGTATATAATGTCCCCATGCAGAAGTAGGCGACGACACGCCAGGAATATTACTTCCCAGATGTTAGGTTGCGTTAGGTTAGGATACACAACGTTATAGACGTATATAATGTTCCCATCGAGAAGCAGGCGACGACACGCCAGGAATGATGTAAAATATTACATTCGATATGTTAGGTCGCCTTAGGCTAGGATATATAACGTTATAGATGTATACAACGTTCCCACCGAGAAGTACGGGCCTACACGCCAGGAATGTTGTCAACTATTACATCCGAGGTGTTAGGTTGCCTTAGGCTAGGATATATAACGTTATAGACGTATATAATATTCCCACCGAAAAATAGGGACCGACGCGTCAGGAATGCTGTAAAATATTACACCCGAGATGTCAGGTTCCCTTAGGTTAGGATATACAACGTTATGGATGTATATAATGACCCCATCCAGAAGTAGGCGACGACACGCCAGGAATGTTGTAAAATACTACATCCGAGATGTTAGGCTGCCTTAGGCTAGGATATATCACGTTATAGACGTATATAATGTTCCCACCGAGAAGTACGGGTGGACACGCCAGGAATGTTGTCAACTATTACATCCGAGATGTTAGGTTGCCTTAGGTTAGGATATATAACGTTATAGACGTATATAATGTCCCCATCCAGAAGTAGGCGACGACATGACAGGAATATTACATCCCAGATGTTAGGTTGCGTTAGGTTAGGATATACAACGTTATAGACTTATATAATGTCCCCATCGAGAAGCAGGCGACGACGTGTCAGGAATGTTGTAAAATATTACACCCGAGATGGTAGGGTCCCTTAGGTTAGGATATATAACGTTATAGACGTATATAATGTTCCCACCGAAAAATAGGAGCCGACGCGCCAGGAATGTTGTAGAATATTACATCGAGATGTTAGGTTGCCTTAGGCTAAGATATATTACGTTATAGACGTATATAATGTTACCACCGAGAACTACGCGCCGACAATTCAGGAATGATGTAAAATATTACATTCGACATGTTAGGTCGCCTTAGGCTAGGATATATAACGTTATAGATGTATACAACGTTCCCACCGAGAAGTACGGGCCTACACGCCAGGAATGTTGTCAACTATTACATCCGAGATGTTAGGTTGCCTTAGGTTAGGATATACAACGTTATAGACGTATATAATGTCCCCATCCAGAAGTAGGCGACGACACGCCAGGAATATTACATCCCAGATGTTAGGTTGCGTTAGGTTAGGATACACAACGTTATAGACGTATATAATGTTCCCATCGAGAAGCAGGCGACGACACGCCAGGAATGATGTAAAATATTACATTCGATATGTTAGGTCGCCTTAGGCTAGGATATATAACGTTATAGATGTATACAACGTTCCCACCGAGAAGTACGGGCCTACACGCCAGGAATGTTGTCAACTATTACATCCGAGGTGTTAGGTTGCCTTAGGCTGGGATATACAACGTTATAGACGTATATAATATTCCCACCGAAAAATAGGGACCGACGTGTTCGGAATGTTGTAAAATATTACAACCGAGATGTTAGGTTCCCTTAGGTTAGGATATACAACGTTATGGATGTATATAATGTTCCTACCGAGACTTGGGGACCGACACGCCAGAATGTTGTAAAATATTACATCCGAGATGTTAGGTTGCCTTAGGTTAGGATATACAATGTTATAGATGTATATAATGACCCCATCGAGAAGCAGGCGACGACACGCCAGGAATGTTGTAAAATATTACATTCGACATGTTATGTGGCCTTAGGCTAGGATATATAACGTTATAGACGTATATAATGTTCCCAACGAGAAGTACGGGTGGACACGCCAGGAATGTTGTCAACTATTACATCCGAAATGTTAGGTTGCCTTAGGTTAGGATATATAACGTTATAGACGTATATAATGTCCCCATCGAGAAGCACGCGACGACACTCCATGAATGTAATAAAATATTACATTCGACATGTTAGGTTGCCTTAGGCTAGGATATATATCGTTATAGACGTATACAATGTTCCCACCGAGAAGTAGGGACCGACATGCCAAGAATGTTGTAAAATATTACATCCGAGATGTTAGGTTGCCTTAGGTTAGGATATATAACGTTATAGACGTATATAATGTCCCCATCCAGAAGTAGGCGACGACACGCCAGGAATGTTGTAAAATATTACATCCGAGATGTTAGGTTGCCTTAGGTTAGGATATACAATGTTATAGATGTATATAATGACCCCATCCAGAAGTAGGCGACGACACGCCAGGAATGTTGTAAAATACTACATCCGAGATGTTAGGCTGCCTTAGGTTAGGATATACAAGATTATAGATGTATATAATGTCCCCATCGAGAAGTAGGCGATGACACGCCAGGAATGTTGTAAAATATTACATTCGACATGTTAGGTCGCCTTAGGCTAGGATATATAACGTTATAGACGTATATAATGTTCCCACCGAGAAGTACGGGTGGACACGCCAGGAATGTTGTCAACTATTACATCCGAGATGTTAGGTTGCCTTAGGTTAGGATATATAACGTTATAGACGTATATAATGTCCCCATCGAGAAGCACGCGACGACACTCCATGAATGTAATAAAATATTACATTCGACATGTTAGGTTGCCTTAGGCTAGGATATATATCGTTATAGACGTATACAATGTTCCCACCGAGAAGTAGGGACCGACATGCCAAGAATGTTGTAAAATATTACATCCGAGATGTTAGGTTCCCTTAGGTTTGGATATATATCGTTATAGACGTATATAATGTTCCTACCGAGACTTGGGGACCGACATGCCAGGAATCTTGTAAAATATTACATCCCAGATGTTAGGTTGCTTTAGGTTAGGATATACAACGTTATAGACGTATATAATGTCCCCATCCAGAAGTAGGCGACGACACGCCAGGAATGTTGTAGAATATTACATTCGACATGTTATGTGGCCTTAGGCTAGGATATATAACGTTATAGACGTATATAATGTTCCCACCGTGTAGTACGGGTGGACACGCCAGGAATGTTGTCAACTATTACATCCGAGATGTTAGGTTGCCTTAGGTTAGGATATATAACGTTATAGACGTATATAATGTCCCCATGCAGAAGTAGGCGACGACACGCCAGGAATATTACATCCCAGATGTTAGGTTGCGTTAGGTTAGGATACACAACGTTATAGACGTATATAATGTTCCCATCGAGAAGCAGGCGACGACACGCCAGGAATGATGTAAAATATTACATTCGATACGTTAGGTCGCCTTAGGCTAGGATATATAACGTTATAGACGTATATAATGTTCCCACCGAAAAATAGGAGCCGACGCGCCAGGAATGTTGTAGAATATTACATCGAGATGTTAGGTTGCCTTAGGTTAGGATATATTACGTTATAGACGTATATAATGTTACCACCGAGAACTACGCGCCGACACGTCAGAAATGATGTAAAATATTACATTCGACATGTTAGGTCGCCTTAGGCTAGGATATGTATCGCTATAGACGTATATGATGTTCCCACCGAGAAGTACGGGTGGACACGCCAGGAATGTTGTCAACTATTACATCCGAGATGTTAGGTTGCCTTAGGTTAGGATATATAACGTTATAGACGTATATAATGTCCCCATCCAGAAGTAGGCGACGACACGCCAGGAATATTACATCCCAGATGTTAGGTTGCGTTAGGTTAGGATACACAACGTTATAGACGTATATAATGTTCCCATCGAGAAGCAGGCGACGACACGCCAGGAATGATGTAAAATATTACATTCGATATGTTAGGTCGCCTTAGGCTAGGATATATAACGTTATAGATGTATACAACGTTCCCACCGAGAAGTACGGGCCTACACGCCAGGAATGTTGTCAACTATTACATCCGAGGTGTTAGGTTGCCTTAGGCTGGGATATACAACGTTATAGACGTATATAATATTCCCACCGAAAAATAGGGACCGACGTGTTCGGAATGTTGTAAAATATTACAACCGAGATGTTAGGTTCCCTTAGGTTAGGATATACAACGTTATGGATGTATATAATGTTCCTACCGAGACTTGGGGACCGACACGCCAGAATGTTGTAAAATATTACATCCGAGATGTTAGGTTGCCTTAGGTTAGGATATACAATGTTATAGATGTATATAATGACCCCATCGAGAAGCAGGCGACGACACGCCAGGAATGTTGTAAAATATTACATTCGACATGTTATGTGGCCTTAGGCTAGGATATATAACGTTATAGACGTATATAATGTTCCCAACGAGAAGTACGGGTGGACACGCCAGGAATGTTGTCAACTATTACATCCGAAATGTTAGGTTGCCTTAGGTTAGGATATATAACGTTATAGACGTATATAATGTCCCCATCGAGAAGCACGCGACGACACTCCATGAATGTAATAAAATATTACATTCGACATGTTAGGTTGCCTTAGGCTAGGATATATATCGTTATAGACGTATACAATGTTCCCACCGAGAAGTAGGGACCGACATGCCAAGAATGTTGTAAAATATTACATCCGAGATGTTAGGTTGCCTTAGGTTAGGATATATAACGTTATAGACGTATATAATGTCCCCATCCAGAAGTAGGCGACGACACGCCAGGAATGTTGTAAAATATTACATCCGAGATGTTAGGTTGCCTTAGGTTAGGATATACAATGTTATAGATGTATATAATGACCCCATCCAGAAGTAGGCGACGACACGCCAGGAATGTTGTAAAATACTACATCCGAGATGTTAGGCTGCCTTAGGTTAGGATATACAAGATTATAGATGTATATAATGTCCCCATCGAGAAGTAGGCGATGACACGCCAGGAATGTTGTAAAATATTACATTCGACATGTTAGGTCGCCTTAGGCTAGGATATATAACGTTATAGACGTATATAATGTTCCCACCGAGAAGTACGGGTGGACACGCCAGGAATGTTGTCAACTATTACATCCGAGATGTTAGGTTGCCTTAGGTTAGGATATATAACGTTATAGACGTATATAATGTCCCCATCGAGAAGCACGCGACGACACTCCATGAATGTAATAAAATATTACATTCGACATGTTAGGTTGCCTTAGGCTAGGATATATATCGTTATAGACGTATACAATGTTCCCACCGAGAAGTAGGGACCGACATGCCAAGAATGTTGTAAAATATTACATCCGAGATGTTAGGTTCCCTTAGGTTTGGATATATATCGTTATAGACGTATATAATGTTCCTACCGAGACTTGGGGACCGACATGCCAGGAATCTTGTAAAATATTACATCCCAGATGTTAGGTTGCTTTAGGTTAGGATATACAACGTTATAGACGTATATAATGTCCCCATCCAGAAGTAGGCGACGACACGCCAGGAATGTTGTAGAATATTACATTCGACATGTTATGTGGCCTTAGGCTAGGATATATAACGTTATAGACGTATATAATGTTCCCACCGTGTAGTACGGGTGGACACGCCAGGAATGTTGTCAACTATTACATCCGAGATGTTAGGTTGCCTTAGGTTAGGATATATAACGTTATAGACGTATATAATGTCCCCATGCAGAAGTAGTCGACGACACGCCAGGAATATTACATCCCAGATGTTAGGTTGCGTTAGGTTAGGATACACAACGTTATAGACGTATATAATGTTCCCATCGAGAAGCAGGCGACGACACGCCAGGAATGATGTAAAATATTACATTCGATACGTTAGGTCGCCTTAGGCTAGGATATATAACGTTATAGACGTATATAATGTTCCCACCGAAAAATAGGAGCCGACGCGCCAGGAATGTTGTAGAATATTACATCGAGATGTTAGGTTGCCTTAGGTTAGGATATATTACGTTATAGACGTATATAATGTTACCACCGAGAACTACGCGCCGACACGTCAGAAATGATGTAAAATATTACATTCGACATGTTAGGTCGCCTTAGGCTAGGATATGTATCGCTATAGACGTATATGATGTTCCCACCGAGAAGTACGGGTGGACACGCCAGGAATGTTGTCAACTATTACATCCGAGATGTTAGGTTGCCTTAGGTTAGGATATATAACGTTATAGACGTATATAATGTCCCCATCCAGAAGTAGGCGACGACACGCCAGGAATATTACATCCCAGATGTTAGGTTGCGTTAGGTTAGGATACACAACGTTATAGACGTATATAATGTTCCCATCGAGAAGCAGGCGACGACACGCCAGGAATGATGTAAAATATTACATTCGATATGTTAGGTCGCCTTAGGCTAGGATATATAACGTTATAGATGTATACAACGTTCCCACCGAGAAGTACGGGCCTACACGCCAGGAATGTTGTCAACTATTACATCCGAGGTGTTAGGTTGCCTTAGGCTAGGATATATAACGTTATAGACGTATATAATATTCCCACCGAAAAATAGGGACCGACGTGTCCGGAATGTTGTAAAATATTACAACCGAGATGTTAGGTTCCCTTAGGTTAGGATATACAACGTTATGGATGTATATAATGTTCCTACCGAGACTTGGGGACCGACACGCCAGAATGTTGTAAAATATTACATCCGAGATGTTAGGTTGCCTTAGGTTAGGATATACAATGTTATAGATGTATATAATGTCCCCATCGAGAAGCAGGCGACGACACGCCAGGAATGTTGTAAAATATTACATTCGACATGTTATGTGGCCTTAGGCTAGGATATATAACGTTATAGACGTATATAATGTTCCCACCGAGAAGTACGGGTGGACACGCCAGGAATGTTGTCAACTATTACATCCGAGATGTTAGGTTGCCTTAGGTTAGGATATATAACGTTATAGACGTATATAATGTCCCCATCGAGAAGCACGCGACGACACTCCATGAATGTAATAAAATATTACATTCGACATGTTAGGTTGCCTTAGGCTAGGATATATATCGTTATAGACGTATACAATGTTCCCACCGAGAAGTAGGGACCGACATGCCAAGAATGTTGTAAAATATTACATCCCAGATGTTAGGTTGCCTTAGGTTAGGATATACAACGTTATAGATGTATATAATGACCCTATCCAGAAGTAGGCGACGACACGCCAGGAATGTTGTAAAATATTACATTCCAGATGTTAGGTTGCGTTAGGTTAGGATATACAACGTTATGGACGTATATTATGTCCCCATCGAGAAGCAGGCGACGACACGCCAGGAATGTTGTAAAATATTACATCCGAGATGTTAGGTTCCCTTAGGTTTGGATATATATCGTTATAGACGTATATAATGTTCCTACCGAGACTTGGGAACCGACATGCCAGGAATCTTGTAAAATATTACATCCCAGATGTTAGGTTGCTTTAGGTTAGGATATACAACGTTATAGACGTATATAATGTCCCCATCCAGAAGTAGGCGACGACACGCCAGGAATGTTGTAGAATATTACATTCGACATGTTATGTGGCCTTAGGCTAGGATATATAACGTTATAGACGTATATAATGTTCCCACCGTGTAGTACGGGTGGACACGCCAGGAATGTTGTGAACTATTACATCCGAGATGTTAGGTTGCCTTAGGTTAGGATATATAACGTTATAGACGTATATAATGTCCCCATGCAGAAGTAGGCGACGACACGCCAGGAATATTACATCCCAGATGTTAGGTTGCGTTAGGTTAGGATACACAACGTTATAGACGTATATAATGTTCCCATCGAGAAGCAGGCGACGACACGCCAGGAATGATGTAAAATATTACATTCGATACGTTAGGTCGCCTTAGGCTAGGATATATAACGTTAAAGACGTATATAATGTTCCCACCGAAAAATAGGAGCCGACGCGCCAGGAATGTTGTAGAATATTACATCGAGATGTTAGGTTGCCTTAGGCTAGGATATATTACGTTATAGACGTATATAATGTTACCACCGAGAACTACGCGCCGACACGTCAGAAATGATGTAAAATATTACATTCGACATGTTAGGTCGCCTTAGGCTAGGATATGTATCGCTATAGACGTATATGATGTTCCCACCGAGAAGTACGGGTGGACACGCCAGGAATGTTGTCAACTATTACATCCGAGATGTTAGGTTGCCTTAGGTTAGGATATATAACGTTATAGACGTATATAATGTCCCCATCCAGAAGTAGGCGACGACACGCCAGGAATATTACATCCCAGATGTTAGGTTGCGTTAGGTTAGGATACACAACGTTATAGACGTATATAATGTTCCCATCGAGAAGCAGGCGACGACACGCCAGGAATGATGTAAAATATTACATTCGATATGTTAGGTCGCCTTAGGCTAGGATATATAACGTTATAGATGTATACAACGTTCCCACCGAGAAGTACGGGCCTACACGCCAGGAATGTTGTCAACTATTACATCCGAGGTGTTAGGTTGCCTTAGGCTAGGATATACAACGTTATGGATGTATATAATGTCCCCATCGAGAAGCAGGCGACGACACGCCAGGAATGTTGTAAAATATTACATTCGACATGTTATGTGGCCTTAGGCTAGGATATATAACGTTATAGACGTATATAATGTTCCCACCGAGAAGTACGGGTGGACACGCCAGGAATGTTGTCAACTATTACATCCGAGATGTTAGGTTGCCTTAGGTTAGGATATATAACGTTATAGACGTATATAATGTCCCCATCGAGAAGCACGCGACGACACTCCATGAATGTAATAAAATATTACATTCGACATGTTAGGTTGCCTTAGGCTAGGATATATATCGTTATAGACGTATACAATGTTCCCACCGAGAAGTAGGGACCGACATGCCAAGAATGTTGTAAAATATTACATCCCAGATGTTAGGTTGCCTTAGGTTAGGATATACAACGTTATAGATGTATATAATGATCCTATCCAGAAGTAGGCGACGACACGCCAGGAATGTTGTAAAATATTACATTCCAGATGTTAGGTTGCGTTAGGTTAGGATATACAACGTTATGGACGTATATTATGTCCCCATCGAGAAGCAGGCGACGACACGCCAGGAATGTTGTAAAATATTACATCCGAGATGTTAGGTTCCCTTAGGTTTGGATATATATCGTTATAGACGTATATAATGTTCCTACCGAGACTTGGGAACCGACATGCCAGGAATCTTGTAAAATATTACATCCCAGATGTTAGGTTGCTTTAGGTTAGGATATACAACGTTATAGACGTATATAATGTCCCCATCCAGAAGTAGGCGACGACACGCCAGGAATGTTGTAGAATATTACATTCGACATGTTATGTGGCCTTAGGCTAGGATATATAACGTTATAGACGTATATAATGTTCCCACCGTGTAGTACGGGTGGACACGCCAGGAATGTTGTCAACTATTACATCCGAGATGTTAGGTTGCCTTAGGTTAGGATATATAACGTTGTAGACGTATATAATGTCCCCATGCAGAAGTAGGCGACGACACGCCAGGAATATTACTTCCCAGATGTTAGGTTGCGTTAGGTTAGGATACACAACGTTATAGACGTATATAATGTTCCCATCGAGAAGCAGGCGACGACACGCCAGGAATGATGTAAAATATTACATTCGATATGTTAGGTCGCCTTAGGCTAGGATATATAACGTTATAGATGTATACAACGTTCCCACCGAGAAGTACGGGCCTACACGCCAGGAATGTTGTCAACTATTACATCCGAGGTGTTAGGTTGCCTTAGGCTAGGATATATAACGTTATAGACGTATATAATATTCCCACCGAAAAATAGGGACCGACGCGTCAGGAATGCTGTAAAATATTACACCCGAGATGTCAGGTTCCCTTAGGTTAGGATATACAACGTTATGGATGTATATAATGACCCCATCCAGAAGTAGGCGACGACACGCCAGGAATGTTGTAAAATACTACATCCGAGATGTTAGGCTGCCTTAGGCTAGGATATATCACGTTATAGACGTATATAATGTTCCCACCGAGAAGTACGGGTGGACACGCCAGGAATGCTGTCAACTATTACATCCGAGATGTTAGGTTGCCTTAGGTTAGGATATATAACGTTATAGACGTATATAATGTCCCCATCCAGAAGTAGGCGACGACATGACAGGAATATTACATCCCAGATGTTAGGTTGCGTTAGGTTAGGATATACAACGTTATAGACTTATATAATGTCCCCATCGAGAAGCAGGCGACGACGTGTCAGGAATGTTGTAAAATATTACACCCGAGATGTTAGGGTCCCTTAGGTTAGGATATATAACGTTATAGACGTATATAATGTTCCCACCGAAAAATAGGAGCCGACGCGCCAGGAATGTTGTAGAATATTACATCGAGATGTTAGGTTGCCTTAGGCTAAGATATATTACGTTATAGACGTATATAATGTTACCACCGAGAACTACGCGCCGACAATTCAGGAATGATGTAAAATATTACATTCGACATGTTAGGTCGCCTTAGGCTAGGATATATAACGTTATAGATGTATACAACGTTCCCACCGAGAAGTACGGGCCTACACGCCAGGAATGTTGTCAACTATTACATCCGAGATGTTAGGTTGCCTTAGGTTAGGATATACAACGTTATAGACGTATATAATGTCCCCATCCAGAAGTAGGCGACGACACGCCAGGAATATTACATCCCAGATGTTAGGTTGCGTTAGGTTAGGATACACAACGTTATAGACGTATATAATGTTCCCATCGAGAAGCAGGCGACGACACGCCAGGAATGATGTAAAATATTACATTCGATATGTTAGGTCGCCTTAGGCTAGGATATATAACGTTATAGATGTATACAACGTTCCCACCGAGAAGTACGGGCCTACACGCCAGGAATGTTGTCAACTATTACATCCGAGGTGTTAGGTTGCCTTAGGCTGGGATATACAACGTTATAGACGTATATAATATTCCCACCGAAAAATAGGGACCGACGTGTTCGGAATGTTGTAAAATATTACAACCGAGATGTTAGGTTCCCTTAGGTTAGGATATACAACGTTATGGATGTATATAATGTTCCTACCGAGACTTGGGGACCGACACGCCAGAATGTTGTAAAATATTACATCCGAGATGTTAGGTTGCCTTAGGTTAGGATATACAATGTTATAGATGTATATAATGACCCCATCGAGAAGCAGGCGACGACACGCCAGGAATGTTGTAAAATATTACATTCGACATGTTATGTGGCCTTAGGCTAGGATATATAACGTTATAGACGTATATAATGTTCCCAACGAGAAGTACGGGTGGACACGCCAGGAATGTTGTCAACTATTACATCCGAAATGTTAGGTTGCCTTAGGTTAGGATATATAACGTTATAGACGTATATAATGTCCCCATCGAGAAGCACGCGACGACACTCCATGAATGTAATAAAATATTACATTCGACATGTTAGGTTGCCTTAGGCTAGGATATATATCGTTATAGACGTATACAATGTTCCCACCGAGAAGTAGGGACCGACATGCCAAGAATGTTGTAAAATATTACATCCGAGGTGTTAGGTTGCCTTAGGTTAGGATATATAACGTTATAGACGTATATAATGTCCCCATCCAGAAGTAGGCGACGACACGCCAGGAATGTTGTAAAATATTACATCCGAGATGTTAGGTTGCCTTAGGTTAGGATATACAATGTTATAGATGTATATAATGACCCCATCCAGAAGTAGGCGACGATACGCCAGGAATGTTGTAAAATACTACATCCGAGATGTTAGGCTGCCTTAGGTTAGGATATACAAGATTATAGATGTATATAATGTCCCCATCGAGAAGTAGGCGATGACACGCCAGGAATGTTGTAAAATATTACATTCGACATGTTAGGTCGCCTTAGGCTAGGATATATAACGTTATAGACGTATATAATGTTCCCACCGAAAAATAGGGGCCGACGCGTCAGGAATGTTGTAAAATATTACATTCGACATATTAGGTGGCCTTAGGCTAGGATATATAACGTTATAGACGTATATAAGGTTCCCACCGAGAAGTACGGGCGGACACGCCAGGAATGTTGTCAACTATTACATCCGAGATGTTAGGTTGCCTTATGTTAGGATATATGACGTTATAGACGTATATAATGTCCCCATCCAAAAGTAGGCGACGACACGCCAGGAATATTACATCCCAGATGTTAGGTTGCGTTAGGTTAGGATACACAACGTTATAGACGTATATAATGTTCCCATCGAGAAGCAGGCGACGACACGCCAGGAATGATGTAAAATATTACATTCGATATGTTAGGTCGCCTTAGGCTAGGATATATAATGTTACAGACGTATATAATGTTACCACCGAGAACTACGCGCCGACACGTCAGGAATGATGTAAAATATTACATTCGACATGTTAGGTCGCCTTAGGCTAGGATATGTATCGCTATAGACGTATATGATGTTCCCACCGAGAAGTACGGGTGGACACGCCAGGAATGTTGTCAACTATTACATCCGAGATGTTAGGTTGCCTTAGGTTAGGATATATAACGTTATAGACGTATATAATGTCCCCATCCAGAAGTAGGCGACGACACGCCAGGAATATTACATCCCAGATGTTAGGTTGCGTTAGGTTAGGATACACAACGTTATAGACGTATAAAATGTTCCCATCGAGAAGCAGGCGACGACACGCCAGGAATGTTGTAAAATATTACATTCGATATGTTAGGTCGCCTTAGGCTAGGATATATAACGTTATAGATGTATACAACGTTCCCACCGAGAAGTACGGGCCTACACGCCAGGAATGTTGTCAACTATTACATCCGAGGTGTTAGGTTGCCTTAGGCTAGGATATATAACGTTATAGACGTATATAATATTCCCACCGAAAAATAGGGACCGACGTGTCCGGAATGTTGTAAAATATTACATCCGAGATGTTAGGTTGCCTTAGGTTAGGATATACAATGTTATAGATGTATATAAGGTTCCCACCGAGAAGTACGGGCGGACACGCCAGGAATGTTGTCAACTATTACATCCGAGATGTTAGGTTGCCTTATGTTAGGATATATAACGTTATAGACGTATATAATGTCCCCATCCAAAAGTAGGCGACGACACGCCAGGAATATTACATCCCAGATGTTAGGTTGCGTTAGGTTAGGATACACAACGTTATAGACGTATATAATGTTCCCATCGAGAAGCAGGCGACGACACGCCAGGAATGATGTAAAATATTACATTCGATATGTTAGGTCGCCTTAGGCTAGGATATATAACGTTATAGACGTATACAATGTTCCCACCGAGAAGTACGGGCCTACACGCCAGGAATGCTGTCAACTATTACATCCGAGGTGTTAGGTTGCCTTAGGTTAGGATATATATCGTTATAGACGTATATAATGTTCCGACCGAGCCGTAGGCACCGACATACAAGGAAGGTTGTAAAATATTACATCCCAAATGTTAGGTTGCGTTAGGTTAGGATATACAACGATATAGACGTAGATAATGTCCCCATCGAGAAGCAGGCGACGACACGCCAGGAATGATGTAAAATATTACATTCCAGATGTTAGGTTGCGTTAGGTTAGGATATACAACGTTATGGACGTATATTATGTCCCCATCGAGAAGCAGGCGACGACACGCCAGGAATGTTGTAAAATATTACATCCGAGATGTTAGGTTCCCTTAGGTTTGGATATATATCGTTATAGACGTATATAATGTTCCTACCGAGACTTGGGGACCGACATGCCAGGAATCTTGTAAAATATTACATCCCAGATGTTAGGTTGCTTTAGGTTAGGATATACAACGTTATAGACGTATATAATGTCCCCATCCAGAAGTAGGCGACGACACGCCAGGAATGTTGTAGAATATTACATTCGACATGTTATGTGGCCTTAGGCTAGGATATATAACGATATAGATGTATACAACGTTCCCACCGAGAAGTACGGGCGGACACGCCAGGAATGTTGTCAACTATTACATCCGAGATGTTAGGTTGCCCTAGGTTAGGATATATATCGTTATAGACGTATACAATGTTCCCACCGAGAAGTAGGGACCGACATGCCAAGAATGTTGTAAAATATTACATCCGAGATGTTAGGTTGCCTTAGGTTAGGATATATAACGTTATAGACGTATATAATGTCCCCATCCAGAAGTAGGCGACGATACGCTAGGAATGTTGTAAAATATTACATCCGAGATGTTAGGTTGCCTTAGGTTAGGATATACAATGTTATAGATGTATATAATGACCCCATCCAGAAGTAGGCGACGACACGCCAGGAATGTTGTAAAATAATACATCCGAGATGTTAGGCTGCCTTAGGTTAGGATATACAAGATTATAGATGTATATAATGTCTCCATCGAGAAGTAGGCGATGACACGCCAGGAATGTTGTAAAATATTACATTCGACATGTTAGGTCGCCTTAGGCTAGGATATATAACGTTATAGACGTATATAATGTTCCCACCGAAAAATAGGGGCCGACGCGTCAGGAATGTTGTAAAATATTACATTCGACATATTAGGTGGCCTTAGGCTAGGATATATAACGTTATAGACGTATATAAGGTTCCCACCGAGAAGTACGGGCGGACACGCCAGGAATGTTGTCAACTATTACATCCGAGATGTTAGGTTGCCTTATGTTAGGATATATAACGTTATAGACGTATATAATGTCCCCATCCAAAAGTAGGCGACGACACGCCAGGAATATTACATCCCAGATGTTAGGTTGCGTTAGGTTAGGATACACAACGTTATAGACGTATATAATGTTCCCATCGAGAAGCAGGCGACGACACGCCAGGAATGATGTAAAATATTACATTCGATATGTTAGGTCGCCTTAGGCTAGGATATATAACGTTATAGACGTATACAATGTTCCCACCGAAAAATAGGGGCCGACGCGTCAGGAATGTTGTAAAATATTACATTCGACATGTTAGGTGGCCTTAGGCTAGGATATATAACGTTATAGACGTATATAATGTTTTCACCGAGAAGTACGGGCGGACACGCCAGGAATGTTGTCAACTATTACATCCGAGATGTTAGGTTGCCTTAGGTTAGGATATATAACGTTATAGACGTATATAATCTCCCCATCCAGAAGTAGGCGACGACACGCCAGGAATATTACGTCCCAGATGTTAGGTTGCGTTAGGTTAGGATACACAACGTTATAGACGTATATAATGTTCCCATCGAGAAGCAGGCGACGACACGCCAGGAATGTTGTAAAATATTACATCCCAGATGTTAGGTTGCGTTAGGTCAGGATACACAACGCTATAGAAGTATATAATGTCCCCATCGAGAAGCAGGCGACGACACGCCAGGAATGTTGTAAAATATTACATCCGAGATGTTAGGTTACCTTAGGCTAGGATCTATAATGTTATAGACGTATATTATGTTCCCACCGAGAAATAGGGGCCGACGCGTCAGGAATGTTGTAAAATATTACATCCGAGATGTTATGTTGCCTTACGTTAGGACATATAACGTTATAGACGTATATAATGTTCCCACCGAAAAATAGGAGCCGACGCGCCAGGAATGTTGTAAAATATTACATCCGAGAGGTTACGTTGCCTTCGGTTAGGATATATATCGCTATAGACGTATATGATGTTCCCACCGTGAAGTACGGACCGACATGCCAGGAATGTTGTCAAATATTACATCCGAGATGTTAGGTTGCCTTAGGATAGGATATATAACGTTATAGACGTATATAATGTTCCCACCGAAAAATAGGGACCGACGCGTCAGGAATGTTGTAAAATATTACACCCGAGATGTTAGGTTCCCTTAGGTTAGGATATACAACGTTATAGACGTATAGTATGTTCCCACCGAGATGTAGGGACCGACATGCCAGGAATGTTGTAAAATATTACATCCGAGATGTTAGGCTGCCTTAGGTTAGGATATACAAAGTTATAGATGTATATAATGTCCCCATCCAGAAGTAGGCGACTACACGACAGGAGTGTTGTAAAATATTACATTCGACATGTCAGGTTGCCTTAGACTAGGATATATAACGTTATAGACGTATATATTGTTCCCACCGGAAAATAGGGGCCGACGCGTCAGGAATGTTGTAAAATATTACATTCGACATGTTAGGTGGCCTTAGGCTAGGATATATAACGTTATAGACGTATATAATGTTTCCACCGAGACGTAGGCACCGACATGCAAGCAATGTTGTAAAATATTACATCCCAAATGTTAGGTTGCGTTAGGTCAGGATACACAACGCTATAGACGTATATAATGTCCCCATCGAGAAGCAGGCGACGACACGCCAGGAATGTTGTCAAATATTACATCCGAGATGTTATGTTGCCTTACGTTAGGATATGCAACGTTATAGACTTGTATAATGTTCCCACCGAAAAGTAGGATCCGACGCGACAGGAATGTTGTAAAATATTACATCCGAGATATTAGGTTGCCTTCGGTTAGGATATATATCGCTATAGTCGTATATGATTTTCCCACCCAGAAATACGGGCTAGCAGGCCAGGAATGTTGTCAAATATTACATTCGAGATGTTAGGTTGCCTTAGGCTAGGATATATAACGTTATAGACGTATATAATGTTACCACCGAGAACTACGGGTCGAAATGCCAGGAATGTTGTAAAATTTCATATCCGAGATGTTAGGTTGCCTTAGGCTAGGATATACCACGTTATAGATGTATATAATGTCCCCATCCAGAAGTAGGCGACGACGCGTCAGGAATGTTGTAAAATATTACACCCGAGATTTTAGGTTCCCTTAGGTTAGGATATACAACGTTATAGACGTATAGAATGTTCCCACCGAAACGTAGGGACCGACATGCCAGGAATGTTGTAAAATATTACATCCCAGATTTTAGGTTGCGTTAGGTTAGGATATACAACGTCAAAGACGTATATAATGTCCCCATCGAGAAGCAGGCGACGACACGCCAGGAATGATGTAAAATATTAAATCCCAGATGTTAGGTTGCGTTAGGTTAGGATATACAACTTTGTAGACGTATATAATGTGCCCATCGAGAAGCAGGCGACGACACGCCAGGAATGTTGTAAAATATTACATTCGACATGTTAGGTCGCCTTAGGCTAGGATGTAAAACGCTATAGACGTATATAATGGTCCCACCGAGAAATAGGTGCCGACGCGTCAGGAATGTTGTAAAATATTACATCCGAGATGTTAGATTGCTTAGGCTAGGATATATATCGTTATAGACGTATACAATGTTCCCACCGAGAAGTGGGGACCGACATGCCGGGAATGTTGTAAAATATTACATCTGAGATGTTAGGTTGCTTTAGGTTAGGACATATATCGATATAGACGTATATAATGTACAGATCGAGACGTGGGGACCTACAAGCCAGAATGTTGTAAAATATTACATCCGAGATGTTGGGTTGCCTTAGGTTAGGATATACAAAGTTATAGATGTATATAATGTCCTCATCCAGAAGTGGGCGACGACACGCCAGGAGTGTTGCAAAATATTACATTTGACATGTTAGGTTTCCTTAGGCTAGGATATATAATGTTATACACGCATATAATGTTATCACCGAGAACTACGGGCCGACACGCCAGGAATGATGTAAAATATTACATTCGACATGGTAGGACGCCTTAGTCTAGGATATGTAACGTTATAGACATATATAATGTTCCCACCGAGAAATAGGGGCCGACGCGTCAGGAATGTTGTAAAATATTACACCCGAGATGTTAGGTTCCCTTAGGTTAGCATATACAACGTTATAGACGTATAGAATGTTCCCACCGAGATGTAGGGACCGACATGCCAGGAATGTTGTAAAATATTACATCCGAGTTGTTAGGTTGCTTTAGGTTAGGATATATATCGTTATAGACGGATATAGTGTCCAGATCGAGACGTGGGGACCGACACGCCAGAATGTTGTAAAATATTACATCCGAGACGTTAGGTTGCCTTAGGCGAATATGTATACCGTTATAGACGTATACAATTTTGCCACCGAGAAGTAGGGACCGACATGCCAGGAATGTTGTTAAATATTACATCCGAAATGTTTGGTTGCCTTAGGTTAGGATGTACAACGTTATAGATGTATATAATGTCTCCATCCAGAAGTAGGTGACGACACGCCAGGAATGTTGTACAATATTACATGCTACATGTTAGGTTGCCTTAGGCTAGGATATCTAACCTTAAAGAGGTATATAATGCTACCACCGAGAACTAAGGGCCGACACGTCAGGAATGA
Source organism: Xylocopa violacea (assembly GCA_963969225.1). Taxonomy (NCBI): domain Eukaryota; kingdom Metazoa; phylum Arthropoda; class Insecta; order Hymenoptera; family Apidae; genus Xylocopa; species Xylocopa violacea. The sequence continues at coordinate 1,278,040 of CAXAJV010001073.1, read as the reverse complement.
TGTAAAATATTACATCCGACATGTTAGGTTGCCTTAGGCTAGGATATATAACGTTATGGACGTATATAATATTCCCACCGAGAAATAGGGGCCGACGTGTCAGGAATGTTATAAAATATTACACCCGAAATGATAGGTTCCCTTAGGTTAGTATATATAACGTTATAGACGCATACAATGTCCCCACCGAGACGTACGGCACGACACGAACTGGATACTGTAAAGCTTTACCAGCGAGGGGCTAGATGGGTTTGGTTATGTTATATTACGTTGTAGACCTATATAATGTTCCCACCGAGAAGTAGGGGCCGACCCGCCAGGAATGTTGTAAAATACTACATCCGAGATGTTAGATTGCCTTAGGTTAGCATATGTAACGTTATAGACGTATATAATGACCGCACCGTGACGTACGGGGCGACACGAACGGGATTCTGTGAAACATTACCAGCGAGGGTATAAATGGGTTAGGTTAGGTTATATTGCGATATAGACTTATATAATGTCCCTACCGAGAAGTGGGGCCGACCCGCCAGGAATGTGGTAAAATAGTACATTCGAGATGTTAGGTTGCCTTCGGGTGGGATATACAATGTTATAGACGTATATAATGTCCCCACCGAGAAGTATGAACCAACCCCAACGGGATTCTGTAAAACATTACCGCCAAGGGGCTAGCTGGGTTAGATTAGGTTATATCACGTTATGGACGTATATAATGTTCCCACCGAGAAGTAGGGGCCGACCCGCCAGGAATGTTGTAAAATACTACATCCGAGATGTTAGGTTGCCTTTGGTTAGTATATATAACGTTATAGACGCATACAATGTCCCCACCGAGACGTACGGGATGACACGAACTCGATTCTGTGAAACATTACCAGCGAGGGTCTAGATGGGTTAGGTTAGGTTATATTACGATATAGACTTATATAATGTTCCCACCGAGAAGCAGGTTCCGCCCCGCCAGGAATGTTGTAAAATTCTACATCCGAGATGTTAGGTTGCCTTAGGTTAGGATATATAACGTTATAGACGCATACAATGTCCCCACCGAGACGTACGGGACGACACGAACTGGATTCTGTAAAACATTACCAGCGAGGGGCTAGATGGGTTAGGTTAGGCAATATTACGATATAGACGTATATAATGTTCCCACCGAGAAGTAGGGGCCGACCCGCCAGGTATTTTGGAAAATAATATATCCGAGATGTTAGGTTGCCTTAGGTTAGGATATATAACGTTATAGACTTATATAATGTCCGCACCGAGACGTACGGTACGACACGAACTGGATTCTGTAAAACATTACCGCCGAGTGGCTAGATGGGTTAGGTTAGGTTATATTACGTTATAGACGTATATAATGTCCCCACCGAGGAGTACGGACAGAGACGACCGGGATTCTGTGAAACATTATCACTTAGGGGCAAAATGGGTTAGGTTAGGTTATATTACGATATAGACGTATATAGTGTGCCCACCGAGATGTAGGGGCAGACCCGCCTGGAATGTTGTAAAATACAACATTCGAGATTTTAGGTTGCCTTAGGTTAGGATATATAACGTTATAGACTTATATAATGTCCGCACCGAGACGTACGGGTCGACACGAACGGGATTCTGTAAAACATTACCAGCGAGGGGCTAGATGTGTTAGATTAGGTTATATTACGTTGTAGACGTGTATAATGTACCCAACGAGAATTAGGGGCCGACCCGAGTGGAATGTCGTAAAATACTACATCCGAGATGTTAGGTTGCCTTAGGTTAGGATATATAACGTTATAGACATATATTATGGCGGCACCGTGACGTACGGGGCGACACGAACGGGATTCTGTGAAACATTACCAGCGAGGGTCTAGATGGGTTAGATTAGGTTATATTACGATATAGACTTATATAATGTCCCCACCGAGAAGTGGGGCCGACCCGCCAGGAATGTTGTGAAATACTACATTCGAGATGTTATGTTGCCTTCGGGTGGGATATACAATGTTATAGACGGATATAATGTCCCCACCGAGAAGTATGCGCCAACACGACCGGGATTCTGTAAAACATTACCAGCGAGGGGCTAAATGGGTTAGGTTAGGTGATATTGCGATATAGACGTATATAATGTTCCCACCGAGAAGTAGGGGCCGACGCGCCAGGAATGTTGTAAAATATTACATCCGAGATGTTATGTTGATTTACGTTAGGATATATAACGTTATAGACGTATGTAATGTTTCCACCGAGAAGTACGGGCAGACACGCCAAGAATGTTGTCAACTATTACAACCGAGATGTTAGGTTGCCTTCGGTTAGGATATACAATGTTATAGATGTATATAATGTCCCCATCGAGAAGTAGGCGACGACACGCCAGCATGTTGTAAAATATTACATCCCAGATGTTAGGTTGCGTTGGGTTAGGATATGCAACGTTATAGACGTATATTATGTCCCCATCGAGAAGCAGGAGACAACACGCCAGGAATGTTGTAAAATATTACATTCGACACGTTAGGTCGCCTTAGGCTACGATATATAACGTTATAGACGTATATAATGTTCCCACCGAGAAGTACGGGCGGACACGCCAGGAATGATGTAAAATATTACATTGGACATGTCAGGTCGCCTTAGGCTAGGATATATAACGTTATAGACGTATATAATGTTACCACCGAGAACTACGGGCGGACATGTCAGGAATGATGTAAAATATTACATTCGACATGTTAGATCGCCTTAGGCTAGGATATATATCGCTATAGACGTATATGATGAGCCCACCGAGAAGTACGGGCTAACACGCCAGGAAAGTTGTCAAATATTACATCCGAGATGTTAGGTTCCCTTAAGTTAGGATATACAACGTTATAGACGTATAGTATGTTCCCACCGAGATGTAGGGACCGACATGCCAGGAATGTTGTAAAATATTACATCCGAGATGTTAGGCCGCTTTAGGTTAGGATATACAACGTTATTGACGTATATAATGTCTCCATCGAGAAGCAGGTGACGACACGCCAGGAATGTTATAAAATATTACATCCGAGATGTTAGGTTGCCTTAGGTTAGGATATACAACGTTATAGACGTATATTATGTCCCCATCGAGAAGCAGGCGACGACACGCCAGGAATGTTGTAAAATATTACATCCCAGATGTTAGGTTGCATTATTCTAGGACATATGTCGTTATAGACGTATACAATGTTGCCACCAAGAAGTAGAGACCGACATGCCAGGAATGTTGTAAAATATTACATCCGAGATGTTATGTTGCCTTAGGTTAGGATATACAACGTTATAGACATATAGAATGTTCCCACCGAGAAGTAGGGACCGACATGCCAGGAGTGTTGTAAAATATTACATCCGAGATGTTAGGTTGCCTTAGGTTAGGATATACAACGTTGTAGACGTATATAATGTTCTCACCGAGACGTAGGGACCGACATGCCAGGAATGTTTTAAAAAATTACATGCGAGATGTTAGGTTCCCTTAGGTTAGGATATACAACGTAATATATTTATATAATATCCCCATCCAGAAGTAGCGACGACACGCCAGGAATGTTGTAAAATATTACATTCGACATGTTAGGTGGCCTTAGGCTAGGATATATAACGTTATAGACGTATATAATGTAACCACCGAGAACTACGGGCCGACACGTCAGGAATGATGTAAAATATTACATTCGACATGTTAGATCGCCTTAGGCTAGGATATATATCGCTATAGACGTATATGATGAGCCCACCGAGAAGTCCGGGCTAACACGCCAGGAAAGTTGTCAAATATTACATCCGAGATGTTAGGTTCCCTTAAGTTAGGATATACAACGTTATAGACGTATAGTATGTTCCCACCGAGATGTAGGGACCGACATGCCAGGAATGTTGTAAAATATTACATCCGAGATGTTAGGCCGCTTTAGGTTAGGATATACAACGTTATTGACGTATATAATGTCTCCATCGAGAAGCAGGTGACGACACGCCAGGAATGTTATAAAATATTACATCCGAGATGTTAGGTTGCCTTAGGATAGGATATACAACGTTATAGACGTATATTATGTCCCCATCGAGAAGCAGGCGACGACACGCCAGGAATGTTGTAAAATATTACATCCCAGATGTTAGGTTGTATTATTCTAGGACATATATCGTTATAGACGTATACAATGTTGCCACCAAGAAGTAGAGACCGACATGCCAGGAATGTTGTAAAATATTACATCCGAGATGTTATGTTGCCTTAGGTTAGGATATACAACGTTATAGACATATAGAATGTTCCCACCGAGAAGTAGGGACCGACATGCCAGGAGTGTTGTAAAATATTACATCCGAGATGTTAGGTTGCCTTAGGTTAGGATATACAACGTTGTAGACGTATATAATGTTCTCACCGAGACGTAGGGCCCGACATGCCAGGAATGTTTTAAAAAATTACATGCGAGATGTTAGGTTCCCTTAGGTTAGGATATACAACGTAATATATTTATATAATATCCCCATCCAGAAGTAGCGACGACACGCCAGGAATGTTGTAAAATATTACATCCGAGATGTTAGGTTGCCTTAGGCTAGGATATATAACGTTATAGACGTATATAATGTTACCACCGAGAACTACGGGCCCACACGTCAGGAATGATGTAAAATATTACATTCGACATGTTAGATCGCCTTAGGCTAGGATATATATCGCTATAGACGTATATGATGAGCCCACCGAGAAGTACGGGCTAACACGCCAGGAAAGTTGTCAAATATTACATCCGAGATGTTAGGTTCCCTTAAGTTAGGATATACAACGTTATAGACGTATAGTATGTTCCCACCGAGATGTAGGGACCGACATGCCAGGAATGTTGTAAAATATTACATCCGAGATGTTAGGTCGCTTTAGGTTAGGATATACAACGTTATTGACGTATATAATGTCTCCATCGAGAAGCAGGAGACGACACGCCAGGAATGTTATAAAATATTACATCCGAGATGTTAGGTTGCGTTAGGTTAGGATATACAACATTATAGACGTATATAATGTCCCCATCGAGAAGCAGGAGTCGACACGCCAGGAATGTTGTAAAATATTACATCCGAGATGTTAGGTTGCATTAGGCTAGGACATATATCGTTATAGACGTATACAATGTTGCCACCAAGAAGTAGAGACCGACATGCCAGGAATGTTGTAAAATATTACATCCGATATGTTAGGTTGCCTTAGGTTAGGATATACAACGTTATAGACATATAGAATGTTCCCACCGAGAAGTAGGGACCGACATGCCAGGAGTGTTGTAAAATATTACATCCGAGATGTTAGGTTGCCTTAGGTTAGGATATACAACGTTGTAGACGTATATAATGTTCTCACCGAGACGTAGGGACCGACATGCCAGGAATGTTTTAAAAAATTACATGCGAGATGTTAGGTTCCCTTAGGTTAGGATATACAACGTAATATATTTATATAATATCCCCATCCAGAAGTAGCGACGACACGCCAGGAATGTTGTAAAATATTACATTCGACATGTTAGGTTGCCTTAGGCTAAGATATATAACGTTATAGACGTATATAATGTTGCCACCGAGAACTACGGGCCGACACGTCAGGAATGATGTAAAATATTACATTCGACATGTTAGATCGCCTTAGGCTAGGATATATATCGCTATAGACGTATATGATGAGCCCACCGAGAAGTACGGGTGGACACGCCAGGAATGTTGTCAACTATTACATCCGAGATGTTAGGTTCCCTTAAGTTAGGATATACAACGTTATAGACGTATAGTATGTTCCCACCGAGATGTAGGGACCGACATGCCAGGAATGTTGTAAAATATTACATCCGAGATGTTAGGCCGCTTTAGGTTAGGATATACAACGTTATTGACGTATATAATGTCTCCATCGAGAAGCAGGTGACGACACGCCAGGAATGTTATAAAATATTACATCCGAGATGTTAGGTTGCCTTAGGTTAGGATATACAACGTTATAGACGTATATTATGTCCCCATCGAGAAGCAGGCGACGACACGCCAGGAATGTTGTAAAATATTACATCCCAGATGTTAGGTTGCATTATTCTAGGACATATGTCGTTATAGACGTATACAATGTTGCCACCAAGAAGTAGAGACCGACATGCCAGGAATGTTGTAAAATATTACATCCGAGATGTTATGTTGCCTTAGGTTAGGATATACAACGTTATAGACATATAGAATGTTCCCACCGAGAAGTAGGGACCGACATGCCAGGAGTGTTGTAAAATATTACATCCGAGATGTTAGGTTGCCTTAGGTTAGGATATACAACGTTGTAGACGTATATAATGTTCTCACCGAGACGTAGGGACCGACATGCCAGGAATGTTTCAAAAAATTACATGCGAGATGTTAGGTTCCCTTAGGTTAGGATATACAACGTAATATATTTATATAATATCCCCATCCAGAAGTAGCGACGACACGCCAGGAATGTTGTAAAATATTACATTCGACATGTTAGGTGGCCTTAGGCTAGGATATATAACGTTATAGACGTATATAATGTTACCACCGAGAACTACGGGCCGACACGTCAGGAATGATGTAAAATATTACATTCGACATGTTAGATCGCCTTAGGCTAGGATATATATCGCTATAGACGTATATGATGAGCCCACCGAGAAGTACGGGCTAACACGCCAGGAAAGTTGTCAAATATTACATCCGAGATGTTAGGTTCCCTTAAGTTAGGATATACAACGTTATAGACGTATAGTATGTTCCCACCGAGATGTAGGGACCGACATGCCAGGAATGTTGTAAAATATTACATCCGAGATGTTAGGCCGCTTTAGGTTAGGATATACAACGTTATTGACGTATATAATGTCTCCATCGAGAAGCAGGTGACGACACGCCAGGAATGTTATAAAATATTACATCCGAGATGTTAGGTTGCCTTAGGATAGGATATACAACGTTATAGACGTATATTATGTCCCCATCGAGAAGCAGGCGACGACACGCCAGGAATGTTGTAAAATATTACATCCCAGATGTTAGGTTGCATTATTCTAGGACATATATCGTTATAGACGTATACAATGTTGCCACCAAGAAGTAGAGACCGACATGCCAGGAATGTTGTAAAATATTACATCCGAGATGTTATGTTGCCTTAGGTTAGGATATACAACGTTATAGACATATAGAATGTTCCCACCGAGAAGTAGGGACCGACATGCCAGGAGTGTTGTAAAATATTACATCCGAGATGTTAGGTTGCCTTAGGTTAGGATATACAACGTTGTAGACGTATATAATGTTCTCACCGAGACGTAGGGCCCGACATGCCAGGAATGTTTTAAAAAATTACATGCGAGATGTTAGGTTCCCTTAGGTTAGGATATACAACGTAATATATTTATATAATATCCCCATCCAGAAGTAGCGACGACACGCCAGGAATGTTGTAAAATATTACATCCGAGATGTTAGGTTGCCTTAGGCTAGGATATATAACGTTATAGACGTATATAATGTTACCACCGAGAACTACGGGCCCACACGTCAGGAATGATGTAAAATATTACATTCGACATGTTAGATCGCCTTAGGCTAGGATATATATCGCTATAGACGTATATGATGAGCCCACCGAGAAGTACGGGCTAACACGCCAGGAAAGTTGTCAAATATTACATCCGAGATGTTAGGTTCCCTTAAGTTAGGATATACAACGTTATAGACGTATAGTATGTTCCCACCGAGATGTAGGGACCGACATGCCAGGAATGTTGTAAAATATTACATCCGAGATGTTAGGTCGCTTTAGGTTAGGATATACAACGTTATTGACGTATATAATGTCTCCATCGAGAAGCAGGAGACGACACGCCAGGAATGTTATAAAATATTACATCCGAGATGTTAGGTTGCGTTAGGTTAGGATATACAACATTATAGACGTATATAATGTCCCCATCGAGAAGCAGGAGTCGACACGCCAGGAATGTTGTAAAATATTACATCCGAGATGTTAGGTTGCATTAGGCTAGGACATATATCGTTATAGACGTATACAATGTTGCCACCAAGAAGTAGAGACCGACATGCCAGGAATGTTGTAAAATATTACATCCGATATGTTAGGTTGCCTTAGGTTAGGATATACAACGTTATAGACATATAGAATGTTCCCACCGAGAAGTAGGGACCGACATGCCAGGAGTGTTGTAAAATATTACATCCGAGATGTTAGGTTGCCTTAGGTTAGGATATACAACGTTGTAGACGTATATAATGTTCTCACCGAGACGTAGGGACCGACATGCCAGGAATGTTTTAAAAAATTACATGCGAGATGTTAGGTTCCCTTAGGTTAGGATATACAACGTAATATATTTATATAATATCCCCATCCAGAAGTAGCGACGACACGCCAGGAATGTTGTAAAATATTACATTCGACATGTTAGGTTGCCTTAGGCTAAGATATATAACGTTATAGACGTATATAATGTTGCCACCGAGAACTACGGGCCGACACGTCAGGAATGATGTAAAATATTACATTCGACATGTTAGATCGCCTTAGGCTAGGATATATATCGCTATAGACGTATATGATGAGCCCACCGAGAAGTACGGGCTAACACGCCAGGAAAGTTGTCAAATATTACATCCGAGATGTTAGGTTCCCTTAAGTTAGGATATACAACGTTATAGACGTATAGTATGTTCCCACCGAGATGTAGGGACCGACACGGCAGGAATGTTGTAAAATATTACATCCGAGGTGTTAGGTCGCTTTAGTTTAGGATATACAACGTTATAGACGTATATAATGTCCCCATCGTGAAGCAGGCGACGACACGCCAGGAATGTTGTAAAATATTACATCCGATATGTTAGGTTGCCTTAGGTTAGGATATACAACGTTATAGACATATAGAATGTTCCCACCGAGAAGTAGGGACCGACATGCCAGGAGTGTTGTAAAATATTACATCCGAGATGTTAGGTTGCCTTAGGTTAGGATATACAACGTTGTAGACGTATATAATGTTCTCACCGAGACGTAGGGACCGACATGCCAGGAATGTTTTAAAAAATTACATGCGAGATGTTAGGTTCCCTTAGGTTAGGATATACAACGTAATATATTTATATAATATCCCCATCCAGAAGTAGCGACGACACGCCAGGAATGTTGTAAAATATTACATTCGACATGTTAGGTTGCCTTAGGCTAAGATATATAACGTTATAGACGTATATAATGTTGCCACCGAGAACTACGGGCCGACACGTCAGGAATGATGTAAAATATTACATTCGACATGTTAGATCGCCTTAGGCTAGGATATATATCGCTATAGACGTATATGATGAGCCCACCGAGAAGTACGGGCTAACACGCCAGGAAAGTTGTCAAATATTACATCCGAGATGTTAGGTTCCCTTAAGTTAGGATATACAACGTTATAGACGTATAGTATGTTCCCACCGAGATGTAGGGACCGACATGCCAGGAATGTTGTAAAATATTACATCCGAGATGTTAGGCCGCTTTAGGTTAGGATATACAACGTTATTGACGTATATAATGTCTCCATCGAGAAGCAGGTGACGACACGCCAGGAATGTTATAAAATATTACATCCGAGATGTTAGGTTGCCTTAGGTTAGGATATACAACGTTATAGACGTATATTATGTCCCCATCGAGAAGCAGGCGACGACACGCCAGGAATGTTGTAAAATATTACATCCCAGATGTTAGGTTGCATTATTCTAGGACATATGTCGTTATAGACGTATACAATGTTGCCACCAAGAAGTAGAGACCGACATGCCAGGAATGTTGTAAAATATTACATCCGAGATGTTATGTTGCCTTAGGTTAGGATATACAACGTTATAGACATATAGAATGTTCCCACCGAGAAGTAGGGACCGACATGCCAGGAGTGTTGTAAAATATTACATCCGAGATGTTAGGTTGCCTTAGGTTAGGATATACAACGTTGTAGACGTATATAATGTTCTCACCGAGACGTAGGGACCGACATGCCAGGAATGTTTTAAAAAATTACATGCGAGATGTTAGGTTCCCTTAGGTTAGGATATACAACGTAATATATTTATATAATATCCCCATCCAGAAGTAGCGACGACACGCCAGGAATGTTGTAAAATATTACATTCGACATGTTAGGTTGCCTTAGGCTAAGATATATAACGTTATAGACGTATATAATGTTGCCACCGAGAACTACGGGCCGACACGTCAGGAATGATGTAAAATATTACATTCGACATGTTAGATCGCCTTAGGCTAGGATATATATCGCTATAGACGTATATGATGAGCCCACCGAGAAGTACGGGCTAACACGCCAGGAAAGTTGTCAAATATTACATCCGAGATGTTAGGTTCCCTTAAGTTAGGATATACAACGTTATAGACGTATAGTATGTTCCCACCGAGATGTAGGGACCGACATGCCAGGAATGTTGTAAAATATTACATCCGAGATGTTAGGCCGCTTTAGGTTAGGATATACAACGTTATTGACGTATATAATGTCTCCATCGAGAAGCAGGTGACGACACGCCAGGAATGTTATAAAATATTACATCCGAGATGTTAGGTTGCCTTAGGTTAGGATATACAACGTTATAGACGTATATTATGTCCCCATCGAGAAGCAGGCGACGACACGCCAGGAATGTTGTAAAATATTACATCCCAGATGTTAGGTTGCATTATTCTAGGACATATGTCGTTATAGACGTATACAATGTTGCCACCAAGAAGTAGAGACCGACATGCCAGGAATGTTGTAAAATATTACATCCGAGATGTTATGTTGCCTTAGGTTAGGATATACAACGTTATAGACATATAGAATGTTCCCACCGAGAAGTAGGGACCGACATGCCAGGAGTGTTGTAAAATATTACATCCGAGATGTTAGGTTGCCTTAGGTTAGGATATACAACGTTGTAGACGTATATAATGTTCTCACCGAGACGTAGGGACCGACATGCCAGGAATGTTTTAAAAAATTACATGCGAGATGTTAGGTTCCCTTAGGTTAGGATATACAACGTAATATATTTATATAATATCCCCATCCAGAAGTAGCGACGACACGCCAGGAATGTTGTAAAATATTACATTCGACATGTTAGGTGGCCTTAGGCTAGGATATATAACGTTATAGACGTATATAATGTTACCACCGAGAACTACGGGCCGACACGTCAGGAATGATGTAAAATATTACATTCGACATGTTAGATCGCCTTAGGCTAGGATATATATCGCTATAGACGTATATGATGAGCCCACCGAGAAGTACGGGCTAACACGCCAGGAAAGTTGTCAAATATTACATCCGAGATGTTAGGTTCCCTTAAGTTAGGATATACAACGTTATAGACGTATAGTATGTTCCCACCGAGATGTAGGGACCGACATGCCAGGAATGTTGTAAAATATTACATCCGAGATGTTAGGCCGCTTTAGGTTAGGATATACAACGTTATTGACGTATATAATGTCTCCATCGAGAAGCAGGTGACGACACGCCAGGAATGTTATAAAATATTACATCCGAGATGTTAGGTTGCCTTAGGTTAGGATATACAACGTTATAGACGTATATTATGTCCCCATCGAGAAGCAGGCGACGACACGCCAGGAATGTTGTAAAATATTACATCCCAGATGTTAGGTTGCATTATTCTAGGACATATGTCGTTATAGACGTATACAATGTTGCCACCAAGAAGTAGAGACCGACATGCCAGGAATGTTGTAAAATATTACATCCGAGATGTTATGTTGCCTTAGGTTAGGATATACAACGTTATAGACATATAGAATTTTCCCACCGAGAAGTAGGGACCGACATGCCAGGAGTGTTGTAAAATATTACATCCGAGATGTTAGGTTGCCTTAGGTTAGGATATACAACGTTGTAGACGTATATAATGTTCTCACCGAGACGTAGGGACCGACATGCCAGGAATGTTTTAAAAAATTACATGCGAGATGTTAGGTTCCCTTAGGTTAGGATATACAACGTAATATATTTATATAATATCCCCATCCAGAAGTAGCGACGACACGCCAGGAATGTTGTAAAATATTACATTCGACATGTTAGGTTGCCTTAGGCTAAGATATATAACGTTATAGACGTATATAATGTTGCCACCGAGAACTACGGGCCGACACGTCAGGAATGATGTAAAATATTACATTCGACATGTTAGATCGCCTTAGGCTAGGATATATATCGCTATAGACGTATATGATGAGCCCACCGAGAAGTACGGGCTAACACGCCAGGAAAGTTGTCAAATATTACATCCGAGATGTTAGGTTCCCTTAAGTTAGGATATACAACGTTATAGACGTATAGTATGTTCCCACCGAGATGTAGGGACCGACATGCCAGGAATGTTGTAAAATATTACATCCGAGATGTTAGGCCGCTTTAGGTTAGGATATACAACGTTATTGACGTATATAATGTCTCCATCGAGAAGCAGGTGACGACACGCCAGGAATGTTATAAAATATTACATCCGAGATGTTAGGTTGCCTTAGGTTAGGATATACAACGTTATAGACGTATATTATGTCCGCATCGAGAAGCAGGCGACGACACGCCAGGAATGTTGTAAAATATTACATCCCAGATGTTAGGTTGCATTATTCTAGGACATATGTCGTTATAGACGTATACAATGTTGCCACCAAGAAGTAGAGACCGACATGCCAGGAATGTTGTAAAATATTACATCCGAGATGTTATGTTGCCTTAGGTTAGGATATACAACGTTATAGACATATAGAATGTTCCCACCGAGAAGTAGGGACCGACATGCCAGGAGTGTTGTAAAATATTACATCCGAGATGTTAGGTTGCCTTAGGTTAGGATATACAACGTTGTAGACGTATATAATGTTCTCACCGAGACGTAGGGACCGACATGCCAGGAATGTTTTAAAAAATTACATGCGAGATGTTAGGTTCCCTTAGGTTAGGATATACAACGTAATATATTTATATAATATCCCCATCCAGAAGTAGCGACGACACGCCAGGAATGTTGTAAAATATTACATTCGACATGTTAGGTGGCCTTAGGCTAGGATATATAACGTTATAGACGTATATAATGTTACCACCGAGAACTACGGGCGGACACGTCAGAAATGATGTAAAATATTACATTCGACATGTTAGATCGCCTTAGGCTAGGATATATATCGCTATAGACGTATATGATGAGCCCACCGAGAAGTACGGGCTAACACGCCAGGAAAGTTGTCAAATATTACATCCGAGATGTTAGGTTCCCTTAAGTTAGGATATACAACGTTATAGACGTATAGTATGTTCCCACCGAGATGTAGGGACCGACATGCCAGGAATGTTGTAAAATATTACATCCGAGATGTTAGGCCGCTTTAGGTTAGGATATACAACGTTATTGACGTATATAATGTCTCCATCGAGAAGCAGGTGACGACACGCCAGGAATGTTATAAAATATTACATCCGAGATGTTAGGTTGCCTTAGGATAGGATATACAACGTTATAGACGTATATTATGTCCCCATCGAGAAGCAGGCGACGACACGCCAGGAATGTTGTAAAATATTACATCCCAGATGTTAGGTTGCATTATTCTAGGACATATATCGTTATAGACGTATACAATGTTGCCACCAAGAAGTAGAGACCGACATGCCAGGAATGTTGTAAAATATTACATCCGAGATGTTATGTTGCCTTAGGTTAGGATATACAACGTTATAGACATATAGAATGTTCCCACCGAGAAGTAGGGACCGACATGCCAGGAGTGTTGTAAAATATTACATCCGAGATGTTAGGTTGCCTTAGGTTAGGATATACAACGTTGTAGACGTATATAATGTTCTCACCGAGACGTAGGGCCCGACATGCCAGGAATGTTTTAAAAAATTACATGCGAGATGTTAGGTTCCCTTAGGTTAGGATATACAACGTAATATATTTATATAATATCCCCATCCAGAAGTAGCGACGACACGCCAGGAATGTTGTAAAATATTACATCCGAGATGTTAGGTTGCCTTAGGCTAGGATATATAACGTTATAGACGTATATAATGTTACCACCGAGAACTACGGGCCCACACGTCAGGAATGATGTAAAATATTACATTCGACATGTTAGATCGCCTTAGGCTAGGATATATATCGCTATAGACGTATATGATGAGCCCACCGAGAAGTACGGGCTAACACGCCAGGAAAGTTGTCAAATATTACATCCGAGATGTTAGGTTCCCTTAAGTTAGGATATACAACGTTATAGACGTATAGTATGTTCCCACCGAGATGTAGGGACCGACACGGCAGGAATGTTGTAAAATATTACATCCGAGGTGTTAGGTCGCTTTAGTTTAGGATATACAACGTTATAGACGTATATAATGTCCCCATCGTGAAGCAGGCGACGACACGCCAGGAATGTTGTAAAATATTACATCCGATATGTTAGGTTGCCTTAGGTTAGGATATACAACGTTATAGACATATAGAATGTTCCCACCGAGAAGTAGGGACCGACATGCCAGGAGTGTTGTAAAATATTACATCCGAGATGTTAGGTTGCCTTAGGTTAGGATATACAACGTTGTAGACGTATATAATGTTCTCACCGAGACGTAGGGACCGACATGCCAGGAATGTTTTAAAAAATTACATGCGAGATGTTAGGTTCCCTTAGGTTAGGATATACAACGTAATATATTTATATAATATCCCCATCCAGAAGTAGCGACGACACGCCAGGAATGTTGTAAAATATTACATTCGACATGTTAGGTTGCCGTAGGCTAAGATATATAACGTTATAGACGTATATAATGTTACCACCGAGAACTACGGGCCGACACGTCAGGAATGATGTAAAATATTACATTCGACATGTTAGATCGCCTTAGGCTAGGATATATATCGCTATAGACGTATATGATGAGCCCACCGAGAAGTACGGGGTAACACGCCAGGAAAGTTGTCAAATATTACATCCGAGATGTTAGGTTCCCTTAAGTTAGGATATACAACGTTATAGACGTATAGTATGTTCCCACCGAGATGTAGGGACCGACATGGCAGGAATGTTGTAAAATATTACATCCGAGATGTTAGGTCGCTTTAGTTTAGGATATACAACGTTATAGACGTATATAATGTCCCCATCGTGAAGCAGGCGACGACACACCAGGAATGTTGTAAAATATTACATCCCAGATGTTAGGTTGCCTTAGGTTAGGATATACAAGGTTATAGATGTATATAATGTCCCCATCGAGAAGTAGGCGATGACACGCCAGGAATGTTGTAAAATATTACATTCGACATGTTAGGTTGCCTTAGACTAGGATATATAACGTTATCGATGTATATAATGTTCCCACCGAGAAATAGGGACTGACGCGTCAGGAATGTTCTAAAATATTACACCCGAGATGATAGGTTCCCTTAGGTTAGGATATACAACGTTATAGACGTATAGAATGTCCCCATCGAGAAGCAGGCGACGACACGACAGGAATGTTGTAAAATATTACACCCGAGATGTTAGGTTCCCTTAGGTTAGGATATATGACGTTATAGATGTATATAATGTCCCCATCCAGAAGTAGGCGACGACACGCCAGGAATGTTGTAAAATATTACATCCCAGGTGTTAGGTTGCGTTAGGTTAGGATATATGACGTTATAGATGTATATAATGTCCCCATCCAGAAGTAGGCGACGACACGCCAGGAATGTTGTAAAATATTACATCCCAGGTGTTAGGTTCCCTTAGGTTAGGATATACAACGTTATAGACGTATAGAATGTCCCCATCGAGAAGCAGGCGACGACACGACAGGAATGTTGTAAAATATTACACCCGAGATGTTAGGTTCCCTTAGGTTAGGATATATGACGTTATAGATGTATATAATGTCCCCATCCAGAAGTAGGCGACGACACGCCAGGACTGTTGTAATATATTACATCCCTGATGTTAGATTGCGGTAGGTTAGAATATACAACGTTATAGACGTATATAATGTCCCCATCGAGAAGCAGGCGACGACACGACAGGAATGTAGTAAAATATTACACTCGCCATGTTAGGTTGCCTTAGGCTAGGATATATATCGTTATAGACGTACACAATGTTCCCACCGAGAAGTAGGGACCGACATGCCAGGAATGTTGTAAAATACTACATCCGAGATGTTAGGTTGCCTTAGGTTAGGATATACAACGTTATAGATGTATATATTGTCCCCATCGAGAAGTAGGCGACGACACGCCAGGAATGTTGTAAAATATTACATTCTACAAGTTAGGTTGCCTTAGGCTAGGATATATAACGTTATAGACGTATATAATGTTCCCACCGAGAAATAGGGACCGACATGCCAGGAATGTTGTAAAATTTTACATCCGAGGTGTTAGGTTGCCTTAGGGTAGGAGGTACAACGTTATAGATGTATATAATGTCCTCAGCGAGAAGTAGGCGACGACACGCCAGGAATGTTGTAAAATATTACATTCGACATGTTGGGTTGCCTTAGGCTAGGATATGTATCGTTATAGACGTATACAATGTTCCCACCGAGAAGTAGGGACCGACTTGCCAGGAATGTTGTAAAATATTACATCCGAGATGTTAGGTTGCCTTAGGGTAGGATATACTACGTTATAGATGTATATAACGTCCCCATCGAGAAGTAGGCGACGACACGCCAGGAATGTTGTAAAATATTACATTCTACATTTTGGGTTGCCTTAGGCTAGGATATATGTCGTTATCGACGTATACATTGTTTCCACCGAGAAGTAGGGACCGACATGCCAGGAATGTTGTAAAATATTACATCCCAGATGTTAGGTTGCTTTAGGTTAGGATATTCAACGTTATAGACGTATATAATGTCCCCATCGAGATGCAGGAGACGACACGACAGGAATGTTGTAAAATATTACATTCGACATGTTAGGTTGCCTTAGGCTAGGATATACATAGTTATAGACGTATACAATGTTCCCACCGAGAAGTAGGCAACGACACGCCAGGAATGTTGTAAAATATTACACCCGAGATGTTAGGTTCCCTTAGGTTAGGATATATGACGTTATAGATGTATATAATGTCCCTATCCAGAAGTAGGCGACGACACGCCAGGAATGTTGTAAAATATTACATCCCAGATTTTAGGTTGCGTTAGGTTAGAATATACAACGTTCTAGACGTACATAAAGTCCCCATCGAGAAGCAGGCGACGACACGCCAGGAATGTTGTAAAATATAACATCCGAGATGTTATGTTGCCATACGTTAGGATATGTAACGTTATAGACGTATATAATGTTCCCACCGAAAAGTAGCAGCCGAAGCGCCAGGAATGTTGTAAAATATTACATCCGAGATGTTAGGTTGCCTTAGGTTAGGATATATATCGTTATAGACGTATATAATGTCCCCATCGAGATGCAGGAGACGACATGACAGGAATGTTGTAAAATATTACATCCGAGATGTTAGGTTGCCTTAGGGTAGGATATACAACGTTATAGATGTATATAACGTCCCCATCGAGAAGTAGGCGACGACACGCCAGGAATGTTGTAAAATATTACATTCTACATTTTGGGTTGCCTTAGGCTACGATATATGTCGTTATAGACGTATACATTGTTTCCATCGAGAAGTAGGGCCCGACATGCCAGGAATGTTGTAAAATATTACATCCGAGATGTAAGGTTCCCTTAGGTTAGGATATATATCGTTATAGACGTATATAACGTTCCTACCGAGACGTAGGGACCGACATGCCAGGAATGTTGAAAATATTACATCCCAGATGTTAGGCTGCGATAGGTTAGGATATACAACGTTCTAGACGTACATAAAGTCCCCATCGAGAAGCAGGCGACGACACGCCAGGAATGTTGTAAAATATAACATCCGAGATGTTATGTTGCCATACGTTAGGATATGTAACGTTATAGACGTATATAATGTTCCCACCGAAAAGTAGCAGCCGAAGCGCCAGGAATGTTGTAAAATATTACATCCGAGATGTTAGGTTGCCTTAGGTTAGGATATATATCGTTATAGACGTATATAATGTCCCCATCGAGATGCAGGAGACGACATGACAGGAATGTTGTAAAATATTACATCCCAGATGTTAGGTTGCGTTAGGTTAGGATATACAACGTTATAGATGTATATAATGTCCTCATCGAGAAGTAGGCGACGACACGCCAGGAATGTTGTAAAATATTACATCCCAGATTTCAGGTTGCGTTAGGCTAGAATATACAACGTTATAGTCGTATATAATGTCCCCATCGAGAAGCAGGCGACGACACGACAGGAATGTTGTAAAATATTACATTCTACATGTTGGGTTGCCTTAGGCTAGGATATATGTCGTTATAGACGTATACATTGTTCCCACCGAGAAGTAGGGACCGACATGCCAGGAATGTTGTAAAATATTACATCCGAGGTGTTAGGTTGCCTTAGGGTAGGATGTACAACGTTATAGATGTATATAATGTCCCCAGCGAGAAGTAGGCGACGACACGCCAGGAATGTTGTAAAATATTACATTCGACATGTTGGGTTGCCTTAGGCTAGGATATGTATCGTTATAGACGTATACAATGTTCCCACCGAGAAGTAGGGCCCGACATGCCAGGAATGTTGTAAAATATTACATCCGAGATGTTAGGTTGCCTTAGGGTAGGATATACAACGTTATAGATGTATATAACGTCCCCATCGAGAAGTAGGCAACGACACGCCAGGAATGTTGTAAAATATTACACCCGAGATGTTAGGTTCCCTTAGGTTAGGATATATGACGTTATAGATGTATATAATGTCCCTATCCAGAAGTAGGCGACGACACGCCAGGAATGTTGTAAAATATTACATCCCAGATTTTAGGTTGCGTTAGGTTAGAATATACAACGTTATAGTCGTATATAATGTCCCCATCGAGAAGCAGGCGACGACACGACAGGAATGTTGTAAAATAATACATTCGACATGTTAGGTTGCCTTGGGCTAGAATATATATCGTTATAGACGTATACAATGTTCCCACCGAGAAGTAGGGACCGACATGCCAGGAATGTTGTAAAATATTACATCCGAGATGTTAGGTTGCCTTAGGGTAGGATATACAACGTTATAGATGTATATAATGTCCCCATCCAGAAGTAGGCGACGACACGCCAGGAATGTTGTAAAATATTACATTCTACATGTTGGGTTGCCTTAGGCTAGGATATATGTCGTTATAGACGTATACAATGTTCCCACCGAGAAGTAGGGCCCAACATGCCAGGAATGTTGTAAAATATTACATCCGAGATGTAAGGTTCCCTTAGGTTAGGATATATATCGTTATAGACGTATATAACGTTCCCACCGAGACGTAGGGACCGACATGCCAGGAATGTTGAAAATATTACATCCCAGATGTTAGGTTGCGATAGGTTAGGATATACAACGTTCTAGACGTACATAAAGTCCCCATCGAGAAGCAGGCGACGACACGCCAGGAATGTTGTAAAATATAACATCCGAGATGTTATGTTGCCATACGTTAGGATATGTAACGTTATAGACGTATATAATGTTCCCACCGAAAAGTAGCAGCCGAAGCGCCAGGAATGTTGTATAATATTACATCCGAGATGTTAGGTTGCCTTAGGTTAGGATATATATCGTTATAGACGTATATAATGTCCCCATCGAGATGCAGGAGACGACATGACAGGAATGTTGTAAAATATTACATCCCAGATGTTAGGTTGCGTTAGGTTAGGATATACAACGTTATGGACGTATAGAATGTTCCCACCGAGAAGTAGGGACCGACATGCCAGGAATGTTGTAAAATATTACATCCGTGGTGTTAGGTTGCCTTAGGGTAGGATGTACAACGTTATAGATGTATATAATGTCCCCAGCGAGAAGTAGGCGACGACACGCCAGGAATGTTGTAAAATATTACATTCGACATGTTGGGTTGCCTTAGGCTAGGATATGTATCGTTATAGACGTATACAATGTTCCCACCGAGAAGTAGGGACCGACATGCCAGGAATGTTGTAAAATATTACATCCGAGATGTTAGGTTGCCTTAGGGTAGGATATACTACGCTATAGATGTATATATCGTCCCCATCGAGAAGTAGGCGACGACACGCCAGGAATGTTGTAAAATATTACATTCTACATTTTGGGTTGCCTTAGGCTAGGATATATGTCGTTATAGACGTATACATTGTTTCCACCGAGAAGTAGGGACCGACATGCCAGGAATGTTGTAAAATATTACATCCCAGATGTTAGGTTGCTTTAGGTTAGGATATTCAACGTTATAGACGTATATAATGTCCCCATCGAGATGCAGGAGACGACACGACAGGAATGTTGTAAAATATTACATTCGACATGTTAGGTTGCCTTAGGCTAGGATATACATAGTTATAGACGTATACAATGTTCCCACCGAGAAGTAGGCGACGACACGCCAGGAATGTTGTAAAATATTACACCCGAGATGTTAGGTTCCCTTAGGTTAGGACATACAGCGTGGAGTCTCGTTCGAGCAGCCGTAGAGAGCAGACGTGTTTCGCTGTGCTCCGCTACCTAAGTTGATCGGCGCGACTTTTTCGGAGAAAAGGATATAAACTCTTGTTTATATCCTTCCAAGGCGGTTTGTGAACACTTCCAGTGTAAAAACTGGAAGTTAGTAACAATATTTGCGGAAATAAAGGGAGAATACGCTTTGCGCTTCCCTTTGTTCGCGCGGGTGAAGTGGAGCTAGCTTCGAGTCGACGTTTTCGGTCGTAGAAGCTGGAAAGTTGTGTGGAACACTTCCCAGTGCTCCGGGTTTACGCGCGCCAACATCTGTGTAAAGCTTGTGGCGGAAAAGTGCAAGTGAAGTGTGAAAACGAGTGAAAATCGACGGAAGGAAAAAAGACGTTACCGCCGACATATTGCCACGTAGCCGTGGCACGTACGCAATATATCGCGATTTGGCCGTTTCTTCACGCGATAATCGCTTGTTCGCGTACCTAGACTGCTCTTTGCGACTAAAATTTTAGTGCGGAAGTGCCAGCAGGTACGGTTGCTACAGGAAAAGTACGAAAATAAGCGATAAAAGCACCGAGAGAAGACGAGGCGTCGCCGCCGCCATTTTGAAAGTCGGGCGTGGCACGTACGCCACGTTGATACGACTGACGAGAATTGGAGTATTCTCTCGGCCTTTTTCGCGTATTTGCGCACTTTTGGCGCTTGCGGACAATAAGTGCAAATTCGGTGGAAAAAGTGCAAGAACACTGACAATCAAAGGGACGCTTGTCAACGACATTTAGAGCTGACAGCGTGAAATTCTGCAGCCTAACGCGGGATTTTGTTGGAGAAAGCAGGTAGCGGACTTCTTCGCGGAGGAAAAACGCGGGAAAAGAGCGGCGGCCATCTCCCACGCGGAAATCCAGCGGGTAGAAACAGCAATACGATAAGCAATCAATTTCGGATTATAGCGGGAGATTGCGACAAGGAAGACGACAAAGGTATGTGTATAGAGACTTTAATACGCGAACCTTTGAACTTTTGCGCTGCTTCGTGGACTCACGTGGGAGTGAGAGAGAGACTCTTTAAGAGACAAGGACTGAAGGACGGTTGGACTGTGTAAGCGGGAGAGAGATAGGCAACCGGCCTGCACTAAAACGTGGAAAGTGCGGGCGTTCCCACGCGGAAGGGCAAGTGAAGTGCGCGGAGTTATTTTCTCCACGGGGAGAAAATCGTGTGCCAGACCGACCCGTCGATCAAGTTAAAAAATCGTGCGAAGCCCTGCTTGGGCAACCAAGCATGGCGGCGCGCGATTACGCGACCGCGACGAGTGGGGGAGAGGGGGCCGGCCCGAGCGGCCTTTCTGATTTTAGTTGTGGCGGAGAGAAGCCGGTGATTATGGATGACAGGATCCTGCCGGAAGCACCGAGGAAGATTACGCGCCAGCGTAAAAGCATAAAGCGAGCCAAGGAGGAAACCTCCGAGTACGACTCGGATACGTCGTTGGCTTCATTACTCTCGACGACACCGTCAGAGCCAACGAAGCCTCTCAAGAAGAGGGGACGCCCCCCCACAGCGGGTGAATACGTCAAGCTGGCGGAAGCCAAACTCGCAGACAAGAAATCTGCAGCGAAGGACGCAGAGGACGCTCTAGAGCGAGAGCTCCTCTCCGGTGAATGCATGCCGCCGCCTCCGGCAAGGTCGTCAAATCCCATCCCGGATCAAGAAGTTTTCGACGAGGAGGCAAGGAAAATGCCAATTCAGGATTTGGCAGCCTGGGCTCTCGAATCGGCGGCGAAGATTGAGTACGCAGCTGCGAAGTCATCGCAGCTAAAAGGTTCAATAAAAAGAACGATGCGAGTAAGCGTAAGGATCCTGCGAGCGGCTACGACGGAAGCCGGACTGCGCGCCAGCCGCGCCATCGCAGGATCCGCAGAGGATCCCGAATTCGGCCTTATTAAAGCGAAGGCCGAAAAGTTAGAGAAGGAGAACGCCCTTCTAAAAGAGAGGCTGACCGCCCTGGAAAACAGGGAAAGCAGCCATTTACCGCCGGCGATTGAACGCATGGAAATCGCCAAGCGCAGCGAGGGGAAATCGCGACGACAATCGCTCGCACCGACGACGGAAGAAACCAGCATCCCCGATGGCGGTCTCGTTCTGCTGATGGAGCAGATCGGGGCAATCATAAATGAAAGACTCTCGAGCTTTTGGGAGAAGGCGGAGAAACGCTTCGCTCCCAAGGAGGAGCGTCCGCGATCGGCGGCAAGAAACTCGGCGCGACGGGAGGAACCTGCGAAAGCGGAAACAAACGCCGAACCGATGAAGAAGGAAAAGTCCGGTGGAGAGAGAGAGGCGTTGCACCCTCCACCGGTGAAGAAAGCCGCGAAAGCGGAAGAAAAAAAGAAGTCTCCCGTCCAGAAGAGGATGGAAGAAATACAAAAAGAGCAGGTGCGTAAGGAGAATGATAAGAAATCTCCTGCAGCAACCACAACTGCTGTGCCGAGTGCGAATAAGATGGAAACGCCGTGGACGAAAGTTCTCGGTAGAAAAATAAAGAAAGAGACAGTGACCGCGGCAAGCAAACCCGCGAGCGCAGGAAAAAAGGCACCGTCGCAGGTAGTAACTGCGAAGCCGGTGCCAAAGGAGAAGCCGAAACTGGCTAAAAACCCGAGCACGGCCGCTATCGTCATTACGATAGGCAGGGATAGCCGTATGACTTACGCCGAGCTGATGACGACAGCTCGGCAGCATATAAAGTTGTCAGAACTGGGTATAGAAGAAGTAAGGCCCAGAAAGGCGCTAACCGGCGCACTTATTTTGGAAATAAGCGGCGGCGGTAAGGAGGAAAAAGCGGATAAGCTCGCGCTAAGACTGAGCCAATTATTCGCGACGACGTGCGGCGTGAAAGTCACGCGCCCATGCAAACGGGCGGCCTTGAGAGTTTTCCGAATGGAAGACTCTCTAACGGTCGACGAAATCGTCGAGGCAGTCGCCGCGCAAGGCGGCTGCACTACCTATGACGTAAAAGTCGGCCCGAGAAGGATAGCAAATAATGGCATGGGCACAATGCTCATGCAATGTCCGATCGCCGCCGCGAGAAAAGTAACGGAGAGCGGCAAGGTTAAAGTCGGCTGGACGTCTGTCCGAGTCGAACATATAGAGGAAAGGCAGTTAATCTGCTTCAAATGCTGGGCGATCGGCCACGTAATCGCTAAATGCACAGCGAACGTGGACCGCACCGAAGCCTGCTACAGGTGCGGCGAAAAGGGACATCGTGCGACAAATTGCAAAGAGAAGTCGCCGACGTGCCCGGTTTGCAAATCGGCGGGCCGCCCGCACGGACATAGAGCAGGTAGTAAGGCCTGCTCTGCTTCGCCGCCGGCGACGAAAGAGAGAGCGACCGCCGCTAAATCCGGCGCGAAATCGACAGGTGTACCTGCACAGAAGAAGGAAGAGGCCGCAACAGCAGCCAAATCAATACCTGCAGTGGAGAAAGCGCGTGAATCTCCGAAGGCGTCCATTAGCCACGAGGAGAAAATGGAAATCGCGTAATACTCAACGCGAAATCACAAATACTGCAAGCTAATTTGAATCACGCCGCGAGAGCACAAGATCTGATGCTCGAAAGCTTACACAGCGGCGTAGTCGAATTAGTCGTTGCAGCGGAGCCGTATTCTATCCACGACAAGCCGTCGTGGATAGCAAACAAAGAGAAGACAGTGGCAATTATTCAGACGACGCCGACACGCATCCGTCCGATCACGCTCATCGCGCAAGGGCGTGGTTACGTAGCCGTATCGTGGTCGGACTGCGTCGTCATCGGAATATACGCTCCGCCGAGCTGGTCACTGGAAGATTACGACCGGCTCTTAGATGAAGTGGAAGGGGTAGTGCGAAGCCACGCCCCCCGTCCAACATTCGTTCTGGGAGATTTTAATGCTCACGCAACTATGTGGCACTCCTCCAGAACGAACCAGCGCGGACACTCGACGATGGATTGGGCAGCATCCGCGAATCTCAGGCTGCTGAATCAAGGATCTGCCAGTACGTGCGTACGTCAGCAGGGCGAGAGCACGGTCGACCTCTCGTTCGCGAACGACGCAGCATCTCGAAGAGTCACCGGCTGGAAAGTTGACACGACCGAAACATTATCTGATCATCTCTACATAAGGATCGACGTGTCAACCATGCAAAGAAGAAAAACTACGACTGGAAAACAAAATAAATGGTCGTTGCGAAAGTTGGACGAGGATATGTTTATGGCGGCTACCCTCGTCGCTACCTGGCCGAGCGAGGCGACCGAAACGGCCGTAGTCGAGCGAGAAGCCGAATGGTTTACAAGGACGTTGACCTCGGTATGCAATGCAAGCATGACGAAATTAAAGTCAAATCCTCCGCGTAAACCTTTGTACTGGTGGAGCAATGAGATCGCTCATCTCCGTGCGGAGAGCACGACCGCGCGGAGACAGTACACGAGATACCGGAAACGGAGGGATCCCGATCCGGAAAGGAAGGCGCAACTCTATGAAGTTTACAAGGAGAAGAAAATAGAGCTGCAAGCCGCCATAAAAACGTCAAAGGCACGAGCATGGGACGGGCTGCTGGAAACGCTGCGTGACGATCCGTGGGGGCGGCCGTACAAGATAGTAATGAATAAATTACGACCGTGGGCGCCCCCGTTAACGGAGACGATGGAAACGCCTTTCTTGAGGCGAGTCGTTGACGCGCTCTTCCCACCGGGAGAATCTGCTTCGGCGAGCAACTCGCAAATTTCAGAACACATCGACCCGATCATCTGGTCGCAGGACAACGACGTCAGCGAGGAGGAAATGGCTCGCGCCATAAAGCGCATGACAAAGAAGAACACCGCGCCCGGACCGGATGGAATTCCCGGCCGTGCCTGGTTGATGGCACTCAGTGTCCTGAATTCAAGATTGCGGAAGTTATTTACAGCATGCTTGAAGACGGGCACGTTGCCAGCAAAATGGAAAACTGGCAGATTAGTGTTGCTCCGAAAGCCGGGAAAACCGGAGGATTCACCGGCCGCGTACAGGCCGATAGTTTTGCTCGACGAGATCGGAAAATTATTTGAAAGAATAATCCACAACCGCCTCGTCGAGCACCTGTCGCGAACCGGGCCGAACTTAGCCGAGAACCAGTTCGGTTTCCGAGAAGGGCGATCGACGATTGACGCGATTCGACAAGTGAAGAGTTTCGCCGAAAACGCGATCGCTGCCGGGGGAGTCGTAATCGCGATATCTTTAGATATTAAGAATGCGTTCAACTCCCTCGAATGGAGTACGATACGTAGAGCGCTTGAAAAGCACGGGTTTCCGCGATACCTGCGAAGGGTCGTGGAAAATTACCTGAGCGACCGCGCGATTCTCTACGATAGCCGGCACGGAATCGAGAAGAAGAAGATTGATCGCGGCGTTCCCCAGGGATCGGTCCTCGGACCGCTTCCCTGGAATCTCGGGTACGACGCGGTCCTGAAGCTGCCAATGCCGTCCGGCGTGCATCTCACATGCTACGCGGATGACACGATGGTGTTGGCAGTCGACACGTGCCGGCAACGCGCAATTTGCCGGGCCGAAATGGCAGTTGCGGTCGTGGCTAATGCCATCAAGAAGATGGGGCTCCAGATGGCACCGGAGAAATCTGAAATCCTGTGCTTCAAGGGACGAAGAAGAGACCCGCGAGGAGGAAACGAAGTGGTCAACATCGGACCAGCCAAAGTTACAGTGGGGAGCGAGATGAAGTATCTTGGACTGCTCCTTGATGATAAATGGAACTTTGGTCTCCACTTCGCTCGTCAGGCCGTTCGACTGGATGCTGCGGCGAATTACCTAAGCCGCATCATGCCGAATCTGCACGGACCGGACGAGAAAGTAAGGAAACTTTATGCCGGGGTGATAAGAAGCATCGCGCTTTACGGAGCCCCGGTATGGAGCGACGCGCTCAACAAAGGAGGCAGAAAGCTGCAGCTGCTGCGAAGCGCGTGGCGAAGAATAGCCATTCGGATCGTAAGAGGATATCGCACGATTTCTTACGATGCGGCAACAATGCTGGCGGGTCTCACACCACTGGAATACCTGGCGCAGGAAGATCTGATAGTGTACGAAACCCTTCGTACAATGCGCCAGGTACAAGAAGAAGGTGCACCCGCTCCGACGAAGGACGAGATTAGAAGAGAAGCGAGACGCTTCACTTTCTCTAAATGGAAGGAGAAACTCGCACCTGCGACCAATCACAGGATCGTCGGAGCGATTCTACCCATCTTGGAAAAATGGGTAGAAAACAGGAGAGGGCAGCTCAACTTCAGAGTGACGCAGATGCTGACTGGACACGGTTGCTTCGGTCAGTACCTGTGCAAGATCGGAAAAGAAGCCACGGCTGAATGTCACCATTGCGGAGACGGAGACGACTCTGCGCAGCACACGCTGGAACACTGTCCGGCATGGCAAACGCTGCGCCACGCTCTCGTGGCAGAGATCGGACCGGATCTCTCGCCGACCAGCATCCTGCCGAAGATGCTGGAAGGGGAGAGATATTGGCGAGCCGTTACATTGTTTTGCGACAAAGTGATGGCTGCGAAGGAAGCCGCCGAGCGCGAAAGGGAGCGCACGCTCTCTGCTCGACGAGTCTTATGTGGTCGGCGTCGTAGACGTTTGCCACGTTCCACTCCAAGGTAGGGGACTCTCGTCCATCACGGCTCGAGAGTCGCTTCAAAGTACCCACCGGGGAGTGGAGCTTCGCCGCTGCCGTCCATCTCGAAATGCCGCAAGCAGGAGAAGAGGAAGACGACGTAGAAGGAAGGAGGCAGAAAAATTAAATTAGAAAAAGAGAAAGAGCCGCCGAGCGCCGGATAGACAGGATTTGGGTCACGTCTCTCCGGCACGCGCTCGACCGAGGAGAGGGCAGCGACCTCGGTGGTTGCGGTCGCTGCCTGTTTAAATAATGAACTCGCGAACGAGCTGTGTGCAGAGAGTTCAACGAACTCAGACACGAGGCCGGATGCTGGATGCGTTCGAAAGAGTTCCCGGCTACCCGCTAGAAGTGTAGGAAGACCACCGCAGGGTTTTAGTCGGTAAGAGTCCGACATAACCGCGGATTTCCCAAAAATCCACGGTATCCATGAGGATTTCCCTGCGACAAAAAAAAAAAAAAAAAAAAAAAAAAAGGACATACAGCGTTATAGACGTATAGAATGTCCCCATCGAGAAGCAGGCGCCGACACGGCAGGAATGTTGTAAAATATTACATTCGACATGTTAGGTTGCGTTAGGCTAGGATACATATCGTTATAGACGTATACAATGTTCCCACCGAGAAGTAGTGCCCGACATGCCAGGAATGTTGTAAAATATTACATCCGAGATGTTAGGTTGCCTTAGGTTAGGATATACAACGTTATAGATGTATATAATGTCCCCATCGAGAAGTAGGCAACGACACGCCAGGAATGTTGTAAAATATTACACCCGAGATGTTAGGTTCCCTTAGGTTAGGATATATGACGTTATAGATGTATATAATGTCCCTATCCAGAAGTAGGCGACGACACGCCAGGAATGTTGTAAAATATTACATCCCAGATTTTAGGTTGCGTTAGGTTAGAATATACAACGTTCTAGACGTACATAAAGTCCCCATCGAGAAGCAGGCGACGACACGCCAGGAATGTTGTAAAATATAACATCCGAGATGTTATGTTGCCATACGTTAGGATATGTAACGTTATAGACGTATATAATGTTCCCACCGAAAAGTAGCAGCCGAAGCGCCAGGAATGTTGTAAAATATTACATCCGAGATGTTAGGTTGCCTTAGGTTAGGATATATATCGTTATAGACGTATATAATGTCCCCATCGAGATGCAGGAGACGACATGACAGGAATGTTGTAAAATATTACATCCGAGATGTTAGGTTGCCTTAGGGTAGGATATACAACGTTATAGATGTATATAACGTCCCCATCGAGAAGTAGGCGACGACACGCCAGGAATGTTGTAAAATATTACATTCTACATTTTGGGTTGCCTTAGGCTACGATATATGTCGTTATAGACGTATACATTGTTTCCATCGAGAAGTAGGGCCCGACATGCCAGGAATGTTGTAAAATATTACATCCGAGATGTAAGGTTCCCTTAGGTTAGGATATATATCGTTATAGACGTATATAACGTTCCCACCGAGACGCAGGAGACGACATGACAGGAATGTTGTAAAATATTACATCCCAGATGTTAGGTTGCGTTAGGTTAGGATATACAACGTTATAGATGTATATAATGTCCTCATCGAGAAGTAGGCGACGACACGCCAGGAATGTTGTAAAATATTACATTCTGCAAGTTAGGTTGCCTTAGGCTAGGATATATAACGTTATAGACGTATATAATGATCCCACCGAGAAATAGGGACTGACGCGTCAGGAATGTTCTAAAATATTACACCCGAGATGTTAGGTTCCCTTAGGTTAGGATATACAACGTTATGGACGTATAGAATGTCCCCATCGAGATGCAGGAGACGACACGACAGGAATGTTGTAAAATATTACATTCGACATGTTAGGTTGCCTTAGGCTAGGATATATATAGTTATAGACGTATACAATGTTCCCACCGAGAAGCAGGCTACGACACGCCAGGAATGTTGTAAAGTATTACATCCGAGGTGTTAGGTTGCCTTAGGGTAGGATGTACAACGTTATAGATGTATATAATGTCCCCAGCGAGAAGTAGGCGACGACACGCCAGGAATGTTGTAAAATATTACATTCGACATGTTGGGTTGCCTTAGGCTAGGATATGTATCGTTATAGACGTATACAATGTTCCCACCGAGAAGTAGGGCCCGACATGCCAGGAATGTTGTAAAATATTACATCCGAGATGTTAGGTTGCCTTAGGGTAGGATATACAACGTTATAGATGTATATAACGTCCCCATCGAGAAGTAGGCGACGACACGCCAGGAATGTTGTAAAATATTACATTCTACATTTTGGGTTGCCTTAGGCTACGATATATGTCGTTATAGACGTATACATTGTTTCCATCGAGAAGTAGGGATCGACATGCCAGGAATGTTGTAAAATATTACATCCCAGATGTTAGGTTGCTTTAGGTTAGGATATTCAACTTTATAGACGTATATAATGTCCCCATCGAGATGCAGGAGACGACACGACAGGAATGTTGTAAAATATTACATTCGACATTTTAGGTTGCCTTAGGCTAGGATATATATAGTTATAGACGTATACAATGTTCCCACCGAGAAGTAGGGCCCAACATGCCAGGAATGTTGTAAAATATTACATCCGAGATGTAAGGTTCCCTTAGGTTAGGATATATATCGTTATAGACGTATATAACGTTCCCACCGAGACGTAGGGACCGACATGCCAGGAATGTTGAAAATATTACATCCCAGATGTTAGGTTGCGATAGGTTAGGATATACAACGTTCTAGACGTACATAAAGTCCCCATCGAGAAGCAGGCGACGACACGCCAGGAATGTTGTAAAATATAACATCCGAGATGTTATGTTGCCATACGTTAGGATATGTAACGTTATAGACGTATATAATGTTCCCACCGAAAAGTAGCAGCCGAAGCGCCAGGAATGTTGTAAAATATTACATCCGAGATGTTAGGTTGCCTTAGGTTAGGATATATATCGTTATAGACGTATATAATGTCCCCATCGAGATGCAGGAGACGACATGACAGGAATGTTGTAAAATATTACATCCCAGATGTTAGGTTGCGTTAGGTTAGGATATACAACGTTATAGATGTATATAATGTCCTCATCGAGAAGTAGGCGACGACACGCCAGGAATGTTGTAAAATATTACATTCTACAAGTTAGGTTGCCTTAGGCTAGGATATATAACGTTATAGACGTATATAATGATCCCACCGAGAAATAGGGACTGACGCGTCAGGAATGTTCTAAAATATTACACCCGAGATGTTAGGTTCCCTTAGGTTAGGATATACAACGTTATGGCCGTATAGAATGTCCCCATCGAGATGCAGGAGACGACACGACAGGAATGTTGTAAAATATTACATTCGACATGTTAGGTTGCCTTAGGCTAGGATATATATAGTTATAGACGTATACAATGTTCCCACCGAGAAGCAGGCGACGACACGCCAGGAATGTTGTAAAATATTACATCCGAGGTGTTAGGTTGCCTTAGGGTAGGATGTACAACGTTATAGATGTATATAATGTCCCCAGCGAGAAGTAGGCGACGACACGCCAGGAATGTTGTAAAATATTACATTCGACATGTTGGGTTGCCTTAGGCTAGGATATGTATCGTTATAGACGTATACAATGTTCCCACCGAGAAGTAGGGCCCGACATGCCAGGAATGTTGTAAAATATTACATCCGAGATGTTAGGTTGCCCTAGGTTAGGATATACAACGTTATAGATGTATATAATGTCCCCATCGAGAAGTAGGCAACGACACGCCAGGAATGTTGTAAAATATTACACCCGAGATGTTAGGTTCCCTTAGGTTAGGATATATGACGTTATAGATGTATATAATGTCCCTATCCAGAAGTAGGCGACGACACGCCAGGAATGTTGTAAAATATTACATCCCAGATTTTAGGTTGCGTTAGGTTAGAATATACAACGTTATAGTCGTATATAATGTCCCCATCGAGAAGCAGGCGACGACACGACAGGAATGTTGTAAAATATTACATTCGACATGTTAGGTTGCCTTGGGCTAGAATATATATCGTTATAGACGTATACAATGTTCCCACCGAGAAGTAGGGACCGACATGCCAGGAATGTTGTAAAATATTACATCCGAGATGTTAGGTTCCCTTAGGTTAGGATATACAACGTTATGGACGTATAGAATGTCCCCATCGAGATGCAGGAGACGACACGACAGGAATGTTGTAAAATATTACATTCGACATGTTAGGTTGCCTTAGGCTAGGATATATATAGTTATAGACGTATACAATGTTCCCACCGAGAAGCAGGCGACGACACGCCAGGAATGTTGTAAAGTATTACATCCGAGGTGTTAGGTTGCCTTAGGGTAGGATGTACAACGTTATAGATGTATATAATGTCCCCAGCGAGAAGTAGGCGACGACACGCCAGGAATGTTGTAAAATATTACATTCGACATGTTGGGTTGCCTTAGGCTAGGATATGTATCGTTATAGACGTATACAATGTTCCCACCGAGAAGTAGGGCCCGACATGCCAGGAATGTTGTAAAATATTACATCCGAGATGTTAGGTTGCCCTAGGTTAGGATATACAACGTTATAGATGTATATAATGTCCCCATCGAGAAGTAGGCAACGACACGCCAGGAATGTTGTAAAATATTACACCCGAGATGTTAGGTTCCCTTAGGTTAGGATATATGACGTTATAGATGTATATAATGTCCCTATCCAGAAGTAGGCGACGACACGCCAGGAATGTTGTAAAATATTACATCCCAGATTTTAGGTTGCGTTAGGTTAGAATATACAACGTTATAGTCGTATATAATGTCCCCATCGAGAAGCAGGCGACGACACGACAGGAATGTTGTAAAATATTACATTCGACATGTTAGGTTGCCTTGGGCTAGAATATATATCGTTATAGACGTATACAATGTTCCCACCGAGAAGTAGGGACCGACATGCCAGGAATGTTGTAAAATATTACATCCGAGATGTTAGGTTGCCTTAGGGTAGGATATACAACGTTATAGATGTATATAATGTCCCCATCCAGAAGTAGGCGACGACACGCCAGGAATGTTGTAAAATATTACATTCTACATGTTGGGTTGCCTTAGGCTAGGATATATGTCGTTATAGACGTATACATTGTTCCCACCGAGAAGTAGGGACCGACATGCCAGGAATGTTGTAAAATATTACATCCGAGATGTTATGTTGCCATACGTTAGGATATGTAACGTTATAGACGTATATAATGTTCCCACCGAAAAGTAGCAGCCGAAGCGCCAGGAATGTTGTAAAATATTACATCCGAGATGTTAGGTTGCCTTAGGTTAGGATATATATCGTTATAGACGTATATAATGTCCCCATCGAGATGCAGGAGACGACATGACAGGAATGTTGTAAAATATTACATCCCAGATGTTAGGTTGCGTTAGGTTAGGATATACAACGTTATAGATGTATATAATGTCCTCATCGAGAAGTAGGCGACGACACGCCAGGAATGTTGTAAAATATTACATTCTACAAGTTACGTTGCCTTAGGCTAGGATATATAACGTTATAGACGTATATAATGATCCCACCGAGAAATAGGGACTGACGCGTCAGGAATGTTCTAAAATATTACACCCGAGATGTTAGGTTCCCTTAGGTTAGGATATACAACGTTATGGACGTATAGAATGTCCCCATCGAGATGCAGGAGACGACACGACAGGAATGTTGTAAAATATTACATTCGACATGTTAGGTTGCCTTAGGCTAGGATATATATAGTTATAGACGTATACAATGTTCCCACCGAGAAGCAGGCGACGACACGCCAGGAATGTTGTAAAATATTACATCCGAGGTGTTAGGTTGCCTTAGGGTAGGATGTACAACGTTATAGATGTATATAATGTCCCCAGCGAGAAGTAGGCGACGACACGCCAGGAATGTTGTAAAATATTACATTCGACATGTTGGGTTGCCTTAGGCTAGGATATGTATCGTTATAGACGTATACAATGTTCCCACCGAGAAGTAGGGCCCGACATGCCAGGAATGTTGTAAAATATTACATCCGAGATGTTAGGTTGCCTTAGGGTAGGATATACAACGTTATAGATGTATATAACGTCCCCATCGAGAAGTAGGCACCGACACGCCAGGAATGTTGTAAAATATTACACCCGAGATGTTAGGTTGCCTTAGGTTAGGATATATATCGTTATAGACGTATATAATGTCCCCATCGAGATGCAGGAGACGACATGACAGGAATGTTGTAAAATATTACATCCCAGATGTTAGGTTGCGTTAGGTTAGGATATACAACGTTATAGATGTATATAATGTCCTCATCGAGAAGTAGGCGACGACACGCCAGGAATGTTGTAAAATAT
Source organism: Xylocopa violacea (assembly GCA_963969225.1). NCBI lineage: Eukaryota > Metazoa > Arthropoda > Insecta > Hymenoptera > Apidae > Xylocopa > Xylocopa violacea. The sequence continues at coordinate 1,244,181 of CAXAJV010001073.1, read as the reverse complement.
TACATTCTACAAGTTAGGTTGCCTTAGGCTAGGATATATAACGTTATAGACGTATATAATGATCCCACCGAGAAATAGGGACTGACGCGTCAGGAATGTTCTAAAATATTACACCCGAGATGTTAGGTTCCCTTAGGTTAGGATATACAACGTTATGGACGTATAGAATGTCCCCATCGAGATGCAGGAGACGACACGACAGGAATGTTGTAAAATATTACATTCGACATGTTAGGTTGCCTTAGGCTAGGATATATATAGTTATAGACGTATACAATGTTCCCACCGAGAAGCAGGCGACGACACGCCAGGAATGTTGTAAAGTATTACATCCGAGGTGTTAGGTTGCCTTAGGGTAGGATGTACAACGTTATAGATGTATATAATGTCCCCAGCGAGAAGTAGGCGACGACACGCCAGGAATGTTGTAAAATATTACATTCGACATGTTGGGTTGCCTTAGGCTAGGATATGTATCGTTATAGACGTATACAATGTTCCCACCGAGAAGTAGGGCCCGACATGCCAGGAATGTTGTAAAATATTACATCCGAGATGTAAGGTTCCCTTAGGTTAGGATATATATCGTTATAGACGTATATAACGTTCCCACCGAGACGTAGGGACCGACATGCCAGGAATGTTGAAAATATTACATCCCAGATGTTAGGTTGCGATAGGTTAGGATATACAACGTTCTAGACGTACATAAAGTCCCCATCGAGAAGCAGGCGACGACACGCCAGGAATGTTGTAAAATATAACATCCGAGATGTTATGTTGCCATACGTTAGGATATGTAACGTTATAGACGTATATAATGTTCCCACCGAAAAGTAGCAGCCGAAGCGCCAGGAATGTTGTAAAATATTACATCCGAGATGTTAGGTTGCCTTAGGTTAGGATATATATCGTTATAGACGTATATAATGTCCCCATCGAGATGCAGGAGACGACATGACAGGAATGTTGTAAAATATTACATCCCAGATGTTAGGTTGCGTTAGGTTAGGATATACAACGTTATAGATGTATATAATGTCCTCATCGAGAAGTAGGCGACGACACGCCAGGAATGTTGTAAATTATTACATTCTACAAGTTAGGTTGCCTTAGGCTAGGATATATAACGTTATAGACGTATATAATGATCCCACCGAGAAATAGGGACTGACGCGTCAGGAATGTTCTAAAATATTACACCCGAGATGTTAGGTTCCCTTAGGTTAGGATATACAACGTTATGGCCGTATAGAATGTCCCCATCGAGATGCAGGAGACGACACGACAGGAATGTTGTAAAATATTACATTCGACATGTTAGGTTGCCTTAGGCTAGGATATATATAGTTATAGACGTATACAATGTTCCCACCGAGAAGCAGGCGACGACACGCCAGGAATGTTGTAAAATATTACATCCGAGGTGTTAGGTTGCCTTAGGGTAGGATGTACATCGTTATAGATGTATATAATGTTCCCAGCGAGAAGTAGGCGACGACACGCCAGGAATGTTGTAAAATATTACATTCGACATGTTGGGTTGCCTTAGGCTAGGATATGTATCGTTATAGACGTATACAATGTTCCCACCGAGAAGTGGGGCCCGACATGCCAGGAATGTTGTAAAATATTACATCCGAGATGTTAGGTTGCCCTAGGTTAGGATATACAACGTTATAGATGTATATAATGTCCCCATCGAGAAGTAGGCAACGACACGCCAGGAATGTTGTAAAATATTACACCCGAGATGTTAGGTTCCCTTAGGTTAGGATATATGACGTTATAGATGTATATAATGTCCCTATCCAGAAGTAGGCGACGACACGCCAGGAATGTTGTAAAATATTACATCCCAGATTTTAGGTTGCGTTAGGTTAGAATATACAACGTTATAGTCGTATATAATGTCCCCATCGAGAAGCAGGCGACGACACGACAGGAATGTTGTAAAATATTACATTCGACATGTTAGGTTGCCTTGGGCTAGAATATATATCGTTATAGACGTATACAATGTTCCCACCGAGAAGTAGGGACCGACATGCCAGGAATGTTGTAAAATATTACATCCGAGATGTTAGGTTGCCTTAGGGTAGGATATACAACGTTATAGATGTATATAATGTCCCCATCCAGAAGTAGGCGACGACACGCCAGGAATGTTGTAAAATATTACATTCTACATGTTGGGTTGCCTTAGGCTAGGATATATGTCGTTATAGACGTATACATTGTTCCCACCGAGAAGTAGGGACCGACATGCCAGGAATGTTGTAAAATATTACATCCGAGATGTTATGTTGCCATACGTTAGGATATGTAACGTTATAGACGTATATAATGTTCCCACCGAAAAGTAGCAGCCGAAGCGCCAGGAATGTTGTAAAATATTACATCCGAGATGTTAGGTTGCCTTAGGTTAGGATATATATCGTTATAGACGTATATAATGTCCCCATCGAGATGCAGGAGACGACATGACAGGAATGTTGTAAAATATTACATCCCAGATGTTAGGTTGCGTTAGGTTAGGATATACAACGTTATAGATGTATATAATGTCCTCATCGAGAAGTAGGCGACGACACGCCAGGAATGTTGTAAAATATTACATTCTACAAGTTACGTTGCCTTAGGCTAGGATATATAACGTTATAGACGTATATAATGATCCCACCGAGAAATAGGGACTGACGCGTCAGGAATGTTCTAAAATATTACACCCGAGATGTTAGGTTCCCTTAGGTTAGGATATACAACGTTATGGACGTATAGAATGTCCCCATCGAGATGCAGGAGACGACACGACAGGAATGTTGTAAAATATTACATTCGACATGTTAGGTTGCCTTAGGCTAGGATATATATAGTTATAGACGTATACAATGTTCCCACCGAGAAGCAGGCGACGACACGCCAGGAATGTTGTAAAATATTACATCCGAGGTGTTAGGTTGCCTTAGGGTAGGATGTACAACGTTATAGATGTATATAATGTCCCCAGCGAGAAGTAGGCGACGACACGCCAGGAATGTTGTAAAATATTACATTCGACATGTTGGGTTGCCTTAGGCTAGGATATGTATCGTTATAGACGTATACAATGTTCCCACCGAGAAGTAGGGCCCGACATGCCAGGAATGTTGTAAAATATTACATCCGAGATGTTAGGTTGCCTTAGGGTAGGATATACAACGTTATAGATGTATATAACGTCCCCATCGAGAAGTAGGCAACGACACGCCAGGAATGTTGTAAAATATTACACCCGAGATGTTAGGTTCCCTTAGGTTAGGATATATGACGTTATAGATGTATATAATGTCCCTATCCAGAAGTAGGCGACGACACGCCAGGAATGTTGTAAAATATTACATCCGAGATGTTAGGTTGCGTTAGGTTAGAATATACAACGTTATAGTCGTATATAATGTCCCCATCGAGAAGCAGGCGACGACACGACAGGAATGTTGTAAAATATTACATTCGACATGTTAGGTTGCCTTGGGGTAGAATATATATCGTTATAGACGTATACAATGTTCCCACCGAGAAGTAGGGACCGACATGCCAGGAATGTTGTAAAATATTACATCCGAGATGTTAGGTTGCCTTAGGGTAGGATATACAACGTTATAGATGTATATAATGTCCCCATCCAGAAGTAGGCGACGACACGCCAGGAATGTTGTAAAATATTACATTCTACATGTTGGGTTGCCTTAGGCTAGGATATATGTCGTTATAGACGTATACAATGTTCCCACCGAGAAGTAGGGCCCAACATGCCAGGAATGTTGTAAAATATTACATCCGAGATGTAAGGTTCCCTTAGGTTAGGATATATATCGTTATAGACGTATATAACGTTCCCACCGAGACGTAGGGACCGACATGCCAGGAATGTTGAAAATATTACATCCCAGATGTTAGGTTGCGATAGGTTAGGATATACAACGTTCTAGACGTACATAAAGTCCCCATCGAGAAGCAGGCGACGACACGCCAGGAATGTTGTAAAATATAACATCCGAGATCTTATGTTGCCATACGTTAGGATATGTAACGTTATAGACGTATATAATGTTCTCACCGAAAAGTAGCAGCCGAAGCGCCAGGAATGTTGTATAATATTACATCCGAGATGTTAGGTTGCCTTAGGTTAGGATATATATCGTTATAGACGTATATAATGTCCCCATCGAGATGCAGGAGACGACATGACAGGAATGTTGTAAAATATTACATCCCAGATGTTAGGTTGCGTTAGGTTAGGATATACAACGTTATGGACGTATAGGATGTTACCACCGAGATGTAGGGACCGACATGCCAGGAATGTTGTAAAATATTACATCCGAGGTGTTAGGTTGCCTTAGGGTAGGATGTACAACGTTATAGATGTATATAATGTCCCCAGCGAGAAGTAGGCGACGACACGCCAGGAATGTTGTAAAATATTACATTCGACATGTTGGGTTGCCTTAGGCTAGGATATGTATCGTTATAGACGTATACAATGTTCCCACCGAGAAGTAGGGACCGACTTGACAGGAATGTTGTAAAATATTACATCCGAGATGTTAGGTTGCCTTAGGGTAGGATATACTACGCTATAGATGTATATATCGTCCCCATCGAGAAGTAGGCGACGACACGCCAGGAATGTTGTAAAATATTACATTCTACATTTTGGGTTGCCTTAGGCTAGGATATATGTCGTTATAGACGTATACATTGTTTCCACCGAGAAGTAGGGACCGACATGCCAGGAATGTTGTAAAATATTACATCCCAGATGTTAGGTTGCTTTAGGTTAGGATATTCAACGTTATAGACGTATATAATGTCCCCATCGAGATGCAGGAGACGACACGACAGGAATGTTGTAAAATATTACATTCGACATGTTAGGTTGCCTTAGGCTAGGATATACATAGTTATAGACGTATACAATGTTCCCACCGAGAAGTAGGCGACGACACGCCAGGAATGTTGTAAAATATTACACCCGAGATGTTAGGTTCCCTTAGGTTAGGACATACAGCGTTATAGACGTATAGAATGTCCCCACCGAGAAGCAGGCGCCGACACGGCAGGAATGTTGTAAAATATTACATTCGACATGTTAGGTTGCGTTAGGCTAGGATGCATATCGTTATAGACGTATACAATGTTCCCACCGAGAAGTAGTGCCCGACATGCCAGGAATGTTGTAAAATATTACATCCGAGATGTTAGGTTGCCTTAGGTTAGGATATACAACGTTATAGATGTATATAATGTCCCCATCGAGAAGTAGGCAACGACACGCCAGGAATGTTGTAAAATATTACACCCGAGATGTTAGGTTCCCTTAGGTTAGGATATATGACGTTATAGATGTATATAATGTCCCTATCCAGAAGTAGGCGACGACACGCCAGGAATGTTGTAAAATATTACATCCCAGATTTTAGGTTGCGTTAGGTTAGAATATACAACGTTCTAGACGTACATAAAGTCCCCATCGAGAAGCAGGCGACGACACGCCAGGAATGTTGTAAAATATAACATCCGAGATGTTATGTTGCCATACGTTAGGATATGTAACGTTATAGACGTATATAATGTTCCCACCGAAAAGTAGCAGCCGAAGCGCCAGGAATGTTGTAAAATATTACATCCGAGATGTTAGGTTGCCTTAGGTTAGGATATATATCGTTATAGACGTATATAATGTCCCCATCGAGATGCAGGAGACGACATGACAGGAATGTTGTAAAATATTACATCCGAGATGTTAGGTTGCCTTAGGGTAGGATATACAACGTTATAGATGTATATAACGTCCCCATCGAGAAGTAGGCGACGACACGCCAGGAATGTTGTAAAATATTACATTCTACATTTTGGGTTGCCTTAGGCTACGATATATGTCGTTATATACGTATACATTGTTTCCATCGAGACGTAGGGCCCGACATGCCAGGAATGTTGTAAAATATTACATCCGAGATGTAAGGTTCCCTTAGGTTAGGATATATATCGTTATAGACGTATATAACGTTCCCACCGAGACGTAGGGACCGACATGCCAGGAATGTTGAAAATATTACATCCCAGATGTTAGGTTGCGATAGGTTAGGATATACAACGTTCTAGACGTACATAAAGTCCCCATCGAGAAGCAGGCGACGACACGCCAGGAATGTTGTAAAATATAACATCCGGGATGTTATGTTGCCATACGTTAGGATATGTAACGTTATAGACGTATATAATGTTCCCACCGAAAAGTAGCAGCCGAAGCGCCAGGAATGTTGTAAAATATTACATCCGAGATGTTAGGTTGCCTTAGGTTAGGATATATATCGTTATAGACGTATATAATGTCCCCATCGAGATGCAGGAGACGACATGACAGGAATGTTGTAAAATATTACATCCCAGGTGTTAGGTTGCGTTAGGTTAGGATATACAACGTTATAGATGTATATAATGTCCTCATCGAGAAGTAGGCGACGACACGCCAGGAATGTTGTAAAATATTACATTCTACAAGTTACGTTGCCTTAGGCTAGGATATATAACGTTATAGACGTATATAATGATCCCACCGAGAAATAGGGACTGACGCGTCAGGAATGTTCTAAAATATTACACCCGAGATGTTAGGTTCCCTTAGGTTAGGATATACAACGTTATGGACGTATAGAATGTCCCCATCGAGATGCAGGAGACGACACGACAGGAATGTTGTAAAATATTACATTCGACATGTTAGGTTGCCTTAGGCTAGGATATATATAGTTATAGACGTATACAATGTTCCCACCGAGAAGCAGGCGACGACACGCCAGGAATGTTGTAAAATATTACATCCGAGGTGTTAGGTTGCCTTAGGGTAGGATGTACAACGTTATAGATGTATATAATGTCCCCAGCGAGAAGTAGGCGACGACACGCCAGGAATGTTGTAAAATATTACATTCGACATGTTGGGTTGCCTTAGGCTAGGATATGTATCGTTATAGACGTATACAATGTTCCCACCGAGAAGTAGGGCCCGACATGCCAGGAATGTTGTAAAATATTACATCCGAGATGTTAGGTTGCCTTCGGGTAGGATATACAACGTTATTGATGTATATAACGTCCCCATCGAGAAGTAGGCGACGACACGCCAGGAATGTTGTAAAATATTACATTCTACATTTTGGGTTGCCTTAGGCTACGATATATGTCGTTATAGACGTATGCATTGTTTCCATCGAGAAGTAGGGACCGACATGCCAGGAATGTTGTAAAATATTACATCCCAGATGTTAGGTTGCTTTAGGTTAGGATATTCAACTTTATAGACGTATATAATGTCCCCATCGAGATGCAGGAGACGACACGACAGGAATGTTGTAAAATATTACATTCGACATGTTAGGTTGCCTTAGGCTAGGATATATATAGTTATAGACGTATACAATGTTCCCACCGAGAAGTAGGGACCGACATGCCAGGAATGTTGTAAAATATTACATCCGAGATGTTAGGTTGCCTTAGGGTAGGATATACAACGTTATAGATGTATATAATGTCCCCATCCAGAAGTAGGCGTCGACACGCCAGGAATGTTGTAAAATATTACATTCTACATTTTGGGTTGCCTTAGGCTACGATATATGTCGTTATAGACGTATACATTGTTTCCATCGAGACGTAGGGCCCGACATGCCAGGAATGTTGTAAAATATTACATCCGAGATGTAAGGTTCCCTTAGGTTAGGATATATATCGTTATAGACGTATATAACGTTCCCACCGAGACGTAGGGACCGACATGCCAGGAATGTTGAAAATATTACATCCCAGATGTTAGGTTGCGATAGGTTAGGATATACAACGTTCTAGACGTACATAAAGTCCCCATCGAGAAGCAGGCGACGACACGCCAGGAATGTTGTAAAATATAACATCCGGGATGTTATGTTGCCATACGTTAGGATATGTAACGTTATAGACGTATATAATGTTCCCACCGAAAAGTAGCAGCCGAAGCGCCAGGAATGTTGTAAAATATTACATCCGAGATGTTAGGTTGCCTTAGGTTAGGATATATATCGTTATAGACGTATATAATGTCCCCATCGAGATGCAGGAGACGACATGACAGGAATGTTGTAAAATATTACATCCCAGATGTTAGGTTGCGTTAGGTTAGGATATACAACGTTATAGATGTATATAATGTCCTCATCGAGAAGTAGGCGACGACACGCCAGGAATGTTGTAAAATATTACATTCTACAAGTTACGATGCCTTAGGCTAGGATATATAACGTTATAGACGTATATAATGATCCCACCGAGAAATAGGGACTGACGCGTCAGGAATGTTCTAAAATATTACACCCGAGATGTTAGGTTCCCTTAGGTTAGGATATACAACGTTATGGACGTATAGAATGTCCCCATCGAGATGCAGGAGACGACACGACAGGAATGTTGTAAAATATTACATTCGACATGTTAGGTTGCCTTAGGCTAGGATATATATAGTTATAGACGTATACAATGTTCCCACCGAGAAGCAGGCGACGACACGCCAGGAATGTTGTAAAATATTACATCCGAGGTGTTAGGTTGCCTTAGGGTAGGATGTACAACGTTATAGATGTATATAATGTCCCCAGCGAGAAGTAGGCGACGACACGCCAGGAATGTTGTAAAATATTACATTCGACATGTTGGGTTGCCTTAGGCTAGGATATGTATCGTTATAGACGTATACAATGTTCCCACCGAGAAGTAGGGCCCGACATGCCAGGAATGTTGTAAAATATTACATCCGAGATGTTAGGTTGCCTTCGGGTAGGATATACAACGTTATTGATGTATATAACGTCCCCATCGAGAAGTAGGCGACGACACGCCAGGAATGTTGTAAAATATTACATTCTACATTTTGGGTTGCCTTAGGCTACGATATATGTCGTTATAGACGTATACATTGTTTCCATCGAGAAGTAGGGACCGACATGCCAGGAATGTTGTAAAATATTACATCCCAGATGTTAGGTTGCTTTAGGTTAGGATATTCAACTTTATAGACGTATATAATGTCCCCATCGAGATGCAGGAGACGACACGACAGGAATGTTGTAAAATATTACATTCGACATGTTAGGTTGCCTTAGGCTAGGATATATATAGTTATAGACGTATACAATGTTCCCACCGAGAAGTAGGGACCGACATGCCAGGAATGTTGTAAAATATTACATCCGAGATGTTAGGTTGCCTTAGGGTAGGATATACAACGTTATAGATGTATATAATGTCCCCATCCAGAAGTAGGCGTCGACACGCCAGGAATGTTGTAAAATATTACATTCTACATGTTGGGTTGCCTTAGGCTAGGATATATGTCGTTATAGACGTATACATTGTTCCCACCGAGAAGTAGGGACCGACATGCCAGGAATGTTGTAAAATATTACATCCGAGATGTTAGGTTGCCTTAGGGTAGGATATACAACGTTATAGATGTATATAACGTCCCCATCGAGAAGTAGGCGACGACACGCCAGGAATGTTGTAAAATATTACATTCTACATTTTGGGTTGCCTTAGGCTACGATATATGTCGTTATAGACGTATACATTGTTTCCATCGAGATGTAGGGACCGACATGCCAGGAATGTTGTAAAATATTACATCCCAGATGTTAGGTTGCTTTAGGTTAGGATATTCAACTTTATAGACGTATATAATGTCCCCATCGAGATGCAGGAGACGACACGACAGGAATGTTGTAAAATATTACATTCGACATGTTAGGTTGCCTTAGGCTAGGATATATATAGTTATAGACGTATACAATGTTCCCACCGAGAAGTAGGGCCCAACATGCCAGGAATGTTGTAAAATATTACATCCGAGATGTAAGGTTCCCTTAGGTTAGGATATATATCGTTATAGACGTATATAACGTTCCCACCGAGACGTAGGGACCGACATGCCAGGAATGTTGAAAATATTACATCCCAGATGTTAGGTTGCGATAGGTTAGGATATACAACGTTCTAGACGTACATAAAGTCCCCATCGAGAAGCAGGCGACGACACGCCAGGAATGTTGTAAAATATAACATCCGAGATGTTATGTTGCCATACGTTAGGATATGTAACGTTATAGACGTATATAATGTTCCCACCGAAAAGTAGCAGCCGAAGCGCCAGGAATGTTGTAAAATATTACATCCGAGATGTTAGGTTGCCTTAGGTTAGGATATATATCGTTATAGACGTATATAATGTCCCCATCGAGATGCAGGAGACGACATGACAGGAATGTTGTAAAATATTACATCCCAGATGTTAGGTTGCGTTAGGTTAGGATATACAACGTTATAGATGTATATAATGTCCTCATCGAGAAGTAGGCGACGACACGCCAGGAATGTTGTAAAATATTACATTCTACAAGTTAGGTTGCCTTAGGCTAGGATATATAACGTTATAGACGTATATAATGATCCCACCGAGAAATAGGGACTGACGCGTCAGGAATGTTCTAAAATATTACACCCGAGATGTTAGGTTCCCTTAGGTTAGGATATACAACGTTATGGCCGTATAGAATGTCCCCATCGAGATGCAGGAGACGACACGACAGGAATGTTGTAAAATATTACATTCGACATGTTAGGTTGCCTTAGGCTAGGATATATATAGTTATAGACGTATACAATGTTCCCACCGAGAAGCAGGCGACGACACGCCAGGAATGTTGTAAAATATTACATCCGAGGTGTTAGGTTGCCTTAGGGTAGGATGTACAACGTTATAGATGTATATAATGTTCCCAGCGAGAAGTAGGCGACGACACGCCAGGAATGTTGTAAAATATTACATTCGACATGTTGGGTTGCCTTAGGCTAGGATATGTATCGTTATAGACGTATACAATGTTCCCACCGAGAAGTGGGGCCCGACATGCCAGGAATGTTGTAAAATATTACATCCGAGATGTTAGGTTGCCCTAGGTTAGGATATACAACGTTATAGATGTATATAATGTCCCCATCGAGAAGTAGGCAACGACACGCCAGGAATGTTGTAAAATATTACACCCGAGATGTTAGGTTCCCTTAGGTTAGGATATATGACGTTATAGATGTATATAATGTCCCTATCCAGAAGTAGGCGACGACACGCCAGGAATGTTGTAAAATATTACATCCCAGATTTTAGGTTGCGTTAGGTTAGAATATACAACGTTATAGTCGTATATAATGTCCCCATCGAGAAGCAGGCGACGACACGACAGGAATGTTGTAAAATATTACATTCGACATGTTAGGTTGCCTTGGGCTAGAATATATATCGTTATAGACGTATACAATGTTCCCACCGAGAAGTAGGGACCGACATGCCAGGAATGTTGTAAAATATTACATCCGAGATGTTAGGTTGCCTTAGGGTAGGATATACAACGTTATAGATGTATATAATGTCCCCATCCAGAAGTAGGCGACGACACGCCAGGAATGTTGTAAAATATTACATTCTACATGTTGGGTTGCCTTAGGCTAGGATATATGTCGTTATAGACGTATACATTGTTCCCACCGGGAAGTAGGGACCGACATGCCAGGAATGTTGTAAAATATTACATCCGAGATGTTATGTTGCCATACGTTAGGATATGTAACGTTATAGACGTATATAATGTTCCCACCGAAAAGTAGCAGCCGAAGCGCCAGGAATGTTGTAAAATATTACATCCGAGATGTTAGGTTGCCTTAGGTTAGGATATATATCGTTATAGACGTATATAATGTCCCCATCGAGATGCAGGAGACGACATGACAGGAATGTTGTAAAATATTACATCCCAGATGTTAGGTTGCGTTAGGTTAGGATATACAACGTTATAGATGTATATAATGTCCTCATCGAGAAGTAGGCGACGACACGCCAGGAATGTTGTAAAATATTACATTCTACAAGTTAGGTTGCCTTAGGCTAGGATATATAACGTTATAGACGTATATAATGATCCCACCGAGAAATAGGGACTGACGCGTCAGGAATGTTCTAAAATATTACACCCGAGATGTTAGGTTCCCTTAGGTTAGGATATACAACGTTATGGACGTATAGAATGTCCCCATCGAGATGCAGGAGACGACACGACAGGAATGTTGTAAAATATTACATTCGACATGTTAGGTTGCCTTAGGCTAGGATATATATAGTTATAGACGTATACAATGTTCCCACCGAGAAGCAGGCGACGACACGCCAGGAATGTTGTAAAGTATTACATCCGAGGTGTTAGGTTGCCTTAGGGTAGGATGTACAACGTTATAGATGTATATAATGTCCCCAGCGAGAAGTAGGCGACGACACGCCAGGAATGTTGTAAAATATTACATTCGACATGTTGGGTTGCCTTAGGCTAGGATATGTATCGTTATAGACGTATACAATGTTCCCACCGAGAAGTAGGGCCCGACATGCCAGGAATGTTGTAAAATATTACATCCGAGATGTTAGGTTGCCCTAGGTTAGGATATACAACGTTATAGATGTATATAATGTCCCCATCGAGAAGTAGGCAACGACGCGCCAGGAATGTTGTAAAATATTACACCCGAGATGTTAGGTTCCCTTAGGTTAGGATATATGACGTTATAGATGTATATAATGTCCCTATCCAGAAGTAGGCGACGACACGCCAGGAATGTTGTAAAATATTACATCCCAGATTTTAGGTTGCGTTAGGTTAGAATATACAACGTTATAGTCGTATATAATGTCCCCATCGAGAAGCAGGCGACGACACGACAGGAATGTTGTAAAATATTACATTCGACATGTTAGGTTGCCTTGGGCTAGAATATATATCGTTATAGACGTATACAATGTTCCCACCGAGAAGTAGGGACCGACATGCCAGGAATGTTGTAAAATATTACATCCGAGATGTTAGGATTGCCTTAGGGTAGGATATACAACGTTATAGATGTATATAATGTCCCCATCCAGAAGTAGGCGACGACACGCCAGGAATGTTGTAAAATATTACATTCTACATGTTGGGTTGCCTTAGGCTAGGATATATGTCGTTATAGACGTATACATTGTTCCCACCGAGAAGTAGGGACCGACATGCCAGGAATGTTGTAAAATATTACATCCGAGATGTTATGTTGCCATACGTTAGGATATGTAACGTTATAGACGTATATAATGTTCCCACCGAAAAGTAGCAGCCGAAGCGCCAGGAATGTTGTAAAATATTACATCCGAGATGTTAGGTTGCCTTAGGTTAGGATATATATCGTTATAGACGTATATAATGTCCCCATCGAGATGCAGGAGACGACATGACAGGAATGTTGTAAAATATTACATCCCAGATGTTAGGTTGCGTTAGGTTAGGATATACAACGTTATAGATGTATATAATGTCCTCATCGAGAAGTAGGCGACGACACGCCAGGAATGTTGTAAAATATTACATTCTACAAGTTAGGTTGCCTTAGGCTAGGATATATAACGTTATAGACGTATATAATGATCCCACCGAGAAATAGGGACTGACGCGTCAGGAATGTTCTAAAATATTACACCCGAGATGTTAGGTTCCCTTAGGTTAGGATATACAACGTTATGGACGTATAGAATGTCCCCATCGAGATGCAGGAGACGACACGACAGGAATGTTGTAAAATATTACATTCGACATGTTAGGTTGCCTTAGGCTAGGATATATATAGTTATAGACGTATACAATGTTCCCACCGAGAAGCAGGCGACGACACGCCAGGAATGTTGTAAAATATTACATCCGAGGTGTTAGGTTGCCTTAGGGTAGGATGTACAACGTTATAGATGTATATAATGTCCCCAGCGAGAAGTAGGCGACGACACGCCAGGAATGTTGTAAAATATTACATTCGACATGTTGGGTTGCCTTAGGCTAGGATATGTATCGTTATAGACGTATACAATTTTCCCACCGAGAAGTAGGGCCCGACATGCCAGGAATGTTGTAAAATATTACATCCGAGATGTTAGGTTGCCTTAGGGTAGGATATACAACGTTATAGATGTATATAACGTCCCCATCGAGAAGTAGGCAACGACACGCCAGGAATGTTGTAAAATATTACACCCGAGATGTTAGGTTGCCTTAGGTTAGGATATATATCGTTATAGACGTATATAATGTCCCCATCGAGATGCAGGAGACGACATGACAGGAATGTTGTAAAATATTACATCCCAGATGTTAGGTTGCGTTAGGTTAGGATATACAACGTTATAGATGTATATAATGTCCTCATCGAGAAGTAGGCGACGACACGCCAGGAATGTTGTAAAATATTACATTCTACAAGTTAGGTTGCCTTAGGCTAGGATATATAACGTTATAGACGTATATAATGATCCCACCGAGAAATAGGGACTGACGCGTCAGGAATGTTCTAAAATATTACACCCGAGATGTTAGGTTCCCTTAGGTTAGGATATACAACGTTATGGACGTATAGAATGTCCCCATCGAGATGCAGGAGACGACACGACAGGAATGTTGTAAAATATTACATTCGACATGTTAGGTTGCCTTAGGCTAGGATATATATAGTTATAGACGTATACAATGTTCCCACCGAGAAGCAGGCGACGACACGCCAGGAATGTTGTAAAGTATTACATCCGAGGTGTTAGGTTGCCTTAGGGTAGGATGTACAACGTTATAGATGTATATAATGTCCCCAGCGAGAAGTAGGCGACGACACGCCAGGAATGTTGTAAAATATTACATTCGACATGTTGGGTTGCCTTAGGCTAGGATATGTATCGTTATAGACGTATACAATGTTCCCACCGAGAAGTAGGGCCCGACATGCCAGGAATGTTGTAAAATATTACATCCGAGATGTAAGGTTCCCTTAGGTTAGGATATATATCGTTATAGACGTATATAACGTTCCCACCGAGACGTAGGGACCGACATGCCAGGAATGTTGAAAATATTACATCCCAGATGTTAGGTTGCGATAGGTTAGGATATACAACGTTCTAGACGTACATAAAGTCCCCATCGAGAAGCAGGCGACGACACGCCAGGAATGTTGTAAAATATAACATCCGAGATGTTATGTTGCCATACGTTAGGATATGTAACGTTATAGACGTATATAATGTTCCCACCGAAAAGTAGCAGCCGAAGCGCCAGGAATGTTGTAAAATATTACATCCGAGATGTTAGGTTGCCTTAGGTTAGGATATATATCGTTATAGACGTATATAATGTCCCCATCGAGATGCAGGAGACGACATGACAGGAATGTTGTAAAATATTACATCCCAGATGTTAGGTTGCGTTAGGTTAGGATATACAACGTTATAGATGTATATAATGTCCTCATCGAGAAGTAGGCGACGACACGCCAGGAATGTTGTAAAATATTACATTCTACAAGTTAGGTTGCCTTAGGCTAGGATATATAACGTTATAGACGTATATAATGATCCCACCGAGAAATAGGGACTGACGCGTCAGGAATGTTCTAAAATATTACACCCGAGATGTTAGGTTCCCTTAGGTTAGGATATACAACGTTATGGCCGTATAGAATGTCCCCATCGAGATGCAGGAGACGACACGACAGGAATGTTGTAAAATATTACATTCGACATGTTAGGTTGCCTTAGGCTAGGATATATATAGTTATAGACGTATACAATGTTCCCACCGAGAAGCAGGCGACGACACGCCAGGAATGTTGTAAAATATTACATCCGAGGTGTTAGGTTGCCTTAGGGTAGGATGTACAACGTTATAGATGTATATAATGTTCCCAGCGAGAAGTAGGCGACGACACGCCAGGAATGTTGTAAAATATTACATTCGACATGTTGGGTTGCCTTAGGCTAGGATATGTATCGTTATAGACGTATACAATGTTCCCACCGAGAAGTGGGGCCCGACATGCCAGGAATGTTGTAAAATATTACATCCGAGATGTTAGGTTGCCCTAGGTTAGGATATACAACGTTATAGATGTATATAATGTCCCCATCGAGAAGTAGGCAACGACACGCCAGGAATGTTGTAAAATATTACACCCGAGATGTTAGGTTCCCTTAGGTTAGGATATATGACGTTATAGATGTATATAATGTCCCTATCCAGAAGTAGGCGACGACACGCCAGGAATGTTGTAAAATATTACATCCCAGATTTTAGGTTGCGTTAGGTTAGAATATACAACGTTATAGTCGTATATAATGTCCCCATCGAGAAGCAGGCGACGACACGACAGGAATGTTGTAAAATATTACATTCGACATGTTAGGTTGCCTTGGGCTAGAATATATATCGTTATAGACGTATACAATGTTCCCACCGAGAAGTAGGGACCGACATGCCAGGAATGTTGTAAAATATTACATCCGAGATGTTAGGTTGCCTTAGGGTAGGATATACAACGTTATAGATGTATATAATGTCCCCATCCAGAAGTAGGCGACGACACGCCAGGAATGTTGTAAAATATTACATTCTACATGTTGGGTTGCCTTAGGCTAGGATATATGTCGTTATAGACGTATACATTGTTCCCACCGAGAAGTAGGGACCGACATGCCAGGAATGTTGTAAAATATTACATCCGAGATGTTATGTTGCCATACGTTAGGATATGTAACGTTATAGACGTATATAATGTTCCCACCGAAAAGTAGCAGCCGAAGCGCCAGGAATGTTGTAAAATATTACATCCGAGATGTTAGGTTGCCTTAGGTTAGGATATATATCGTTATAGACGTATATAATGTCCCCATCGAGATGCAGGAGACGACATGACAGGAATGTTGTAAAATATTACATCCCAGATGTTAGGTTGCGTTAGGTTAGGATATACAACGTTATAGATGTATATAATGTCCTCATCGAGAAGTAGGCGACGACACGCCAGGAATGTTGTAAAATATTACACCCGAGATGTTAGGTTCCCTTAGGTTAGGATATATGACGTTATAGATGTATATAATGTCCCTATCCAGAAGTAGGCGACGACACGCCAGGAATGTTGTAAAATATTACATCCCAGATTTTAGGTTGCGTTAGGTTAGAATATACAACGTTATAGTCGTATATAATGTCCCCATCGAGAAGCAGGCGACGACACGACAGGAATGTTGTAAAATATTACATTCGACATGTTAGGTTGCCTTGGGCTAGAATATATATCGTTATAGACGTATACAATGTTCCCACCGAGAAGTAGGGACCGACATGCCAGGAATGTTGTAAAATATTACATCCGAGATGTTAGGTTGCCTTAGGGTAGGATATACAACGTTATAGATGTATATAATGTCCCCATCCAGAAGTAGGCGACGACACGCCAGGAATGTTGTAAAATATTACATTCTACATGTTGGGTTGCCTTAGGCTAGGATATATGTCGTTATAGACGTATACATTGTTCCCACCGAGAAGTAGGGACCGACATGCCAGGAATGTTGTAAAATATTACATCCGAGATGTTATGTTGCCATACGTTAGGATATGTAACGTTATAGACGTATATAATGTTCCCACCGAAAAGTAGCAGCCGAAGCGCCAGGAATGTTGTAAAATATTACATCCGAGATGTTAGGTTGCCTTAGGTTAGGATATATATCGTTATAGACGTATATAATGTCCCCATCGAGATGCAGGAGACGACATGACAGGAATGTTGTAAAATATTACATCCCAGATGTTAGGTTGCGTTAGGTTAGGATATACAACGTTATAGATGTATATAATGTCCTCATCGAGAAGTAGGCGACGACACGCCAGGAATGTTGTAAAATATTACATTCTACAAGTTACGTTGCCTTAGGCTAGGATATATAACGTTATAGACATATATAATGATCCCACCGAGAAATAGGGACTGACGCGTCAGGAATGTTCTAAAATATTACACCCGAGATGTTAGGTTCCCTTAGGTTAGGATATACAACGTTATGGACGTATAGAATGTCCCCATCGAGATGCAGGAGACGACACGACAGGAATGTTGTAAAATATTACATTCGACATGTTAGGTTGCCTTAGGCTAGGATATATATAGTTATAGACGTATACAATGTTCCCACCGAGAAGCAGGCGACGACACGCCAGGAATGTTGTAAAATATTACATCCGAGGTGTTAGGTTGCCTTAGGGTAGGATGTACAACGTTATAGATGTATATAATGTCCCCAGCGAGAAGTAGGCGACGACACGCCAGGAATGTTGTAAAATATTACATTCGACATGTTGGGTTGCCTTAGGCTAGGATATGTATCGTTATAGACGTATACAATGTTCCCACCGAGAAGTAGGGCCCGACATGCCAGGAATGTTGTAAAATATTACATCCGAGATGTTAGGTTGCCTTAGGGTAGGATATACAACGTTATAGATGTATATAACGTCTCCATCGAGAAGTAGGCAACGACACGCCAGGAATGTTGTAAAATATTACACCCGAGATGTTAGGTTCCCTTAGGTTAGGATATATGACGTTATAGATGTATATAATGTCCCTATCCAGAAGTAGGCGACGACACGCCAGGAATGTTGTAAAATATTACATCCCAGATTTTAGGTTGCGTTAGGTTAGAATATACAACGTTATAGTCGTATATAATGTCCCCATCGAGAAGCAGGCGACGACACGACAGGAATGTTGTAAAATATTACATTCGACATGTTAGGTTGCCTTGGGGTAGAATATATATCGTTATAGACGTATACAATGTTCCCACCGAGAAGTAGGGACCGACATGCCAGGAATGTTGTAAAATATTACATCCGAGATGTTAGGTTGCCTTAGGGTAGGATATACAACGTTATAGATGTATATAATGTCCCCATCCAGAAGTAGGCGACGACACGCCAGGAATGTTGTAAAATATTACATTCTACATGTTGGGTTGCCTTAGGCTAGGATATATGTCGTTATAGACGTATACAATGTTCCCACCGAGAAGTAGGGCCCAACATGCCAGGAATGTTGTAAAATATTACATCCGAGATGTAAGGTTCCCTTAGGTTAGGATATATATCGTTATAGACGTATATAACGTTCCCACCGAGACGTAGGGACCGACATGCCAGGAATGTTGAAAATATTACATCCCAGATGTTAGGTTGCGATAGGTTAGGATATACAACGTTCTAGACGTACATAAAGTCCCCATCGAGAAGCAGGCGACGACACGCCAGGAATGTTGTAAAATATAACATCCGAGATCTTATGTTGCCATACGTTAGGATATGTAACGTTATAGACGTATATAATGTTCTCACCGAAAAGTAGCAGCCGAAGCGCCAGGAATGTTGTATAATATTACATCCGAGATGTTAGGTTGCCTTAGGTTAGGATATATATCGTTATAGACGTATATAATGTCCCCATCGAGATGCAGGAGACGACATGACAGGAATGTTGTAAAATATTACATCCCAGATGTTAGGTTGCGTTAGGTTAGGATATACAACGTTATGGACGTATAGGATGTTCCCACCGAGATGTAGGGACCGACATGCCAGGAATGTTGTAAAATATTACATCCGAGGTGTTAGGTTGCCTTAGGGTAGGATGTACAACGTTATAGATGTATATAATGTCCCCAGCGAGAAGTAGGCGACGACACGCCAGGAATGTTGTAAAATATTACATTCGACATGTTGGGTTGCCTTAGGCTAGGATATGTATCGTTATAGACGTATACAATGTTCCCACCGAGAAGTAGGGACCGACTTGCCAGGAATGTTGTAAAATATTACATCCGAGATGTTAGGTTGCCTTAGGGTAGGATATACTACGCTATAGATGTATATATCGTCCCCATCGAGAAGTAGGCGACGACACGCCAGGAATGTTGTAAAATATTACATTCTACATTTTGGGTTGCCTTAGGCTAGGATATATGTCGTTATAGTCGTATACATTGTTTCCACCGAGAAGTAGGGACCGACATGCCAGGAATGTTGTAAAATATTACATCCCAGATGTTAGGTTGCTTTAGGTTAGGATATTCAACGTTATAGACGTATATAATGTCCCCATCGAGATGCAGGAGACGACACGACAGGAATGTTGTAAAATATTACATTCGACATGTTAGGTTGCCTTAGGCTAGGATATACATAGTTATAGACGTATACAATGTTCCCACCGAGAAGTAGGCGACGACACGCCAGGAATGTTGTAAAATATTACACCCGAGATGTTAGGTTCCCTTAGGTTAGGACATACAGCGTTATAGACGTATAGAATGTCCCCATCGAGAAGCAGGCGCCGACACGGCAGGAATGTTGTAAAATATTACATTCGACATGTTAGGTTGCGTTAGGCTAGGATACATATCGTTATAGATGTATACAATGTTCCCACCGAGAAGTAGTGCCCGACATGCCAGGAATGTTGTAAAATATTACATCCGAGATGTTAGGTTGCCTTAGGTTAGGATATACAACGTTATAGATGTATATAATGTCCCCATCGAGAAGTAGGCAACGACACGCCAGGAATGTTGTAAAATATTACACCCGAGATGTTAGGTTCCCTTAGGTTAGGATATATGACGTTATAGATGTATATAATGTCCCTATCCAGAAGTAGGCGACGACACGCCAGGAATGTTGTAAAATATTACATCCCAGATTTTAGGTTGCGTTAGGTTAGAATATACAACGTTCTAGACGTACATAAAGTCCCCATCGAGAAGCAGGCGACGACACGCCAGGAATGTTGTAAAATATAACATCCGAGATGTTATGTTGCCATACGTTAGGATATGTAACGTTATAGACGTATATAATGTTCCCACCGAAAAGTAGCAGCCGAAGCGCCAGGAATGTTGTAAAATATTACATCCGAGATGTTAGGTTGCCTTAGGTTAGGATATATATCGTTATAGACGTATATAATGTCCCCATCGAGATGCAGGAGACGACATGACAGGAATGTTGTAAAATATTACATCCGAGATGTTAGGTTGCCTTAGGGTAGGATATACAACGTTATAGATGTATATAACGTCCCCATCGAGAAGTAGGCGACGACACGCCAGGAATGTTGTAAAATATTACATTCTACATTTTGGGTTGCCTTAGGCTACGATATATGTCGTTATAGACGTATACATTGTTTCCATCGAGACGTAGGGCCCGACATGCCAGGAATGTTGTAAAATATTACATCCGAGATGTAAGGTTCCCTTAGGTTAGGATATATATCGTTATAGACGTATATAACGTTCCCACCGAGACGTAGGGACCGACATGCCAGGAATGTTGAAAATATTACATCCCAGATGTTAGGTTGCGATAGGTTAGGATATACAACGTTCTAGACGTACATAAAGTCCCCATCGAGAAGCAGGCGACGACACGCCAGGAATGTTGTAAAATATAACATCCGGGATGTTATGTTGCCATACGTTAGGATATGTAACGTTATAGACGTATATAATGTTCCCACCGAAAAGTAGCAGCCGAAGCGCCAGGAATGTTGTAAAATATTACATCCGAGATGTTAGGTTGCCTTAGGTTAGGATATATATCGTTATAGACGTATATAATGTCCCCATCGAGATGCAGGAGTCGACATGACAGGAATGTTGTAAAATATTACATCCCAGATGTTAGGTTGCGTTAGGTTAGGATATACAACGTTATAGATGTATATAATGTCCTCATCGAGAAGTAGGCGACGACACGCCAGGAATGTTGTAAAATATTACATTCTACAAGTTAGGTTGCCTTAGGCTAGGATATATAACGTTATAGACGTATATAATGATCCCACCGAGAAATAGGGACTGACGCGTCAGGAATGTTCTAAAATATTACACCCGAGATGTTAGGTTCCCTTAGGTTAGGATATACAACGTTATGGACGTATAGAATGTCCCCATCGAGATGCAGGAGACGACACGACAGGAATGTTGTAAAATATTACATTCGACATGTTAGGTTGCCTTAGGCTAGGATATATATAGTTATAGACGTATACAATGTTCCCACCGAGAAGCAGGCGACGACACGCCAGGAATGTTGTAAAGTATTACATCCGAGGTGTTAGGTTGCCTTAGGGTAGGATGTACAACGTTATAGATGTATATAATGTCCCCAGCGAGAAGTAGGCGACGACACGCCAGGAATGTTGTAAAATATTACATTCGACATGTTGGGTTGCCTTAGGCTAGGATATGTATCGTTATAGACGTATACAATGTTCCCACCGAGAAGTAGGGCCCGACATGCCAGGAATGTTGTAAAATATTACATCCGAGATGTAAGGTTCCCTTAGGTTAGGATATATATCGTTATAGACGTATATAACGTTCCCACCGAGACGTAGGGACCGACATGCCAGGAATGTTGAAAATATTACATCCCAGATGTTAGGTTGCGATAGGTTAGGATATACAACGTTCTAGACGTACATAAAGTCCCCATCGAGAAGCAGGCGACGACACGCCAGGAATGTTGTAAAATATAACATCCGAGATGTTATGTTGCCATACGTTAGGATATGTAACGTTATAGACGTATATAATGTTCCCACCGAAAAGTAGCAGCCGAAGCGCCAGGAATGTTGTAAAATATTACATCCGAGATGTTAGGTTGCCTTAGGTTAGGATATATATCGTTATAGACGTATATAATGTCCCCATCGAGATGCAGGAGACGACATGACAGGAATGTTGTAAAATATTACATCCCAGATGTTAGGTTGCGTTAGGTTAGGATATACAACGTTATAGATGTATATAATGTCCTCATCGAGAAGTAGGCGACGACACGCCAGGAATGTTGTAAAATATTACATTCTACAAGTTAGGTTGCCTTAGGCTAGGATATATAACGTTATAGACGTATATAATGATCCCACCGAGAAATAGGGACTGACGCGTCAGGAATGTTCTAAAATATTACACCCGAGATGTTAGGTTCCCTTAGGTTAGGATATACAACGTTATGGCCGTATAGAATGTCCCCATCGAGATGCAGGAGACGACACGACAGGAATGTTGTAAAATATTACATTCGACATGTTAGGTTGCCTTAGGCTAGGATATATATAGTTATAGACGTATACAATGTTCCCACCGAGAAGCAGGCGACGACACGCCAGGAATGTTGTAAAATATTACATCCGAGGTGTTAGGTTGCCTTAGGGTAGGATGTACAACGTTATAGATGTATATAATGTTCCCAGCGAGAAGTAGGCGACGACACGCCAGGAATGTTGTAAAATATTACATTCGACATGTTGGGTTGCCTTAGGCTAGGATATGTATCGTTATAGACGTATACAATGTTCCCACCGAGAAGTGGGGCCCGACATGCCAGGAATGTTGTAAAATATTACATCCGAGATGTTAGGTTGCCCTAGGTTAGGATATACAACGTTATAGATGTATATAATGTCCCCATCGAGAAGTAGGCAACGACACGCCAGGAATGTTGTAAAATATTACACCCGAGATGTTAGGTTCCCTTAGGTTAGGATATATGACGTTATAGATGTATATAATGTCCCTATCCAGAAGTAGGCGACGACACGCCAGGAATGTTGTAAAATATTACATCCCAGATTTTAGGTTGCGTTAGGTTAGAATATACAACGTTATAGTCGTATATAATGTCCCCATCGAGAAGCAGGCGACGACACGACAGGAATGTTGTAAAATATTACATTCGACATGTTAGGTTGCCTTGGGCTAGAATATATATCGTTATAGACGTATACAATGTTCCCACCGAGAAGTAGGGACCGACATGCCAGGAATGTTGTAAAATATTACATCCGAGATGTTAGGTTGCCTTAGGGTAGGATATACAACGTTATAGATGTATATAATGTCCCCATCCAGAAGTAGGCGACGACACGCCAGGAATGTTGTAAAATATTACATTCTACATGTTGGGTTGCCTTAGGCTAGGATATATGTCGTTATAGACGTATACATTGTTCCCACCGAGAAGTAGGGACCGACATGCCAGGAATGTTGTAAAATATTACATCCGAGATGTTATGTTGCCATACGTTAGGATATGTAACGTTATAGACGTATATAATGTTCCCACCGAAAAGTAGCAGCCGAAGCGCCAGGAATGTTGTAAAATATTACATCCGAGATGTTAGGTTGCCTTAGGTTAGGATATATATCGTTATAGACGTATATAATGTCCCCATCGAGATGCAGGAGACGACATGACAGGAATGTTGTAAAATATTACATCCCAGATGTTAGGTTGCGTTAGGTTAGGATATACAACGTTATAGATGTATATAATGTCCTCATCGAGAAGTAGGCGACGACACGCCAGGAATGTTGTAAAATATTACATTCTACAAGTTACGTTGCCTTAGGCTAGGATATATAACGTTATAGACGTATATAATGATCCCACCGAGAAATAGGGACTGACGCGTCAGGAATGTTCTAAAATATTACACCCGAGATGTTAGGTTCCCTTAGGTTAGGATATACAACGTTATGGACGTATAGAATGTCCCCATCGAGATGCAGGAGACGACACGACAGGAATGTTGTAAAATATTACATTCGACATGTTAGGTTGCCTTAGGCTAGGATATATATAGTTATAGACGTATACAATGTTCCCACCGAGAAGCAGGCGACGACACGCCAGGAATGTTGTAAAATATTACATCCGAGGTGTTAGGTTGCCTTAGGGTAGGATGTACAACGTTATAGATGTATATAATGTCCCCAGCGAGAAGTAGGCGACGACACGCCAGGAATGTTGTAAAATATTACATTCGACATGTTGGGTTGCCTTAGGCTAGGATATGTATCGTTATAGACGTATACAATGTTCCCACCGAGAAGTAGGGCCCGACATGCCAGGAATGTTGTAAAATATTACATCCGAGATGTTAGGTTGCCTTAGGGTAGGATATACAACGTTATAGATGTATATAACGTCCCCATCGAGAAGTAGGCAACGACACGCCAGGAATGTTGTAAAATATTACACCCGAGATGTTAGGTTCCCTTAGGTTAGGATATATGACGTTATAGATGTATATAATGTCCCTATCCAGAAGTAGGCGACGACACGCCAGGAATGTTGTAAAATATTACATCCCAGATTTTAGGTTGCGTTAGGTTAGAATATACAACGTTATAGTCGTATATAATGTCCCCATCGAGAAGCAGGCGACGACACGACAGGAATGTTGTAAAATATTACATTCGACATGTTAGGTTGCCTTGGGGTAGAATATATATCGTTATAGACGTATACAATGTTCCCACCGAGAAGTAGGGACCGACATGCCAGGAATGTTGTAAAATATTACATCCGAGATGTTAGGTTGCCTTAGGGTAGGATATACAACGTTATAGATGTATATAATGTCCCCATCCAGAAGTAGGCGACGACACGCCAGGAATGTTGTAAAATATTACATTCTACATGTTGGGTTGCCTTAGGCTAGGATATATGTCGTTATAGACGTATACAATGTTCCCACCGAGAAGTAGGGCCCAACATGCCAGGAATGTTGTAAAATATTACATCCGAGATGTAAGGTTCCCTTAGGTTAGGATATATATCGTTATAGACGTATATAACGTTCCCACCGAGACGTAGGGACCGACATGCCAGGAATGTTGAAAATATTACATCCCAGATGTTAGGTTGCGATAGGTTAGGATATACAACGTTCTAGACGTACATAAAGTCCCCATCGAGAAGCAGGCGACGACACGCCAGGAATGTTGTAAAATATAACATCCGAGATCTTATGTTGCCATACGTTAGGATATGTAACGTTATAGACGTATATAATGTTCTCACCGAAAAGTAGCAGCCGAAGCGCCAGGAATGTTGTATAATATTACATCCGAGATGTTAGGTTGCCTTAGGTTAGGATATATATCGTTATAGACGTATATAATGTCCCCATCGAGATGCAGGAGACGACATGACAGGAATGTTGTAAAATATTACATCCCAGATGTTAGGTTGCGTTAGGTTAGGATATACAACGTTATGGACGTATAGGATGTTCCCACCGAGATGTAGGGACCGACATGCCAGGAATGTTGTAAAATATTACATCCGAGGTGTTAGGTTGCCTTAGGTAGGATGTACAACGTTATAGATGTATATAATGTCCCCAGCGAGAAGTAGGCGACGACACGCCAGGAATGTTGTAAAATATTACATTCGACATGTTGGGTTGCCTTAGGCTAGGATATGTATCGTTATAGACGTATACAATGTTCCCACCGAGAAGTAGGGACCGACTTGCCAGGAATGTTGTAAAATATTACATCCGAGATGTTAGGTTGCCTTAGGGTAGGATATACTACGCTATAGATGTATATATCGTCCCCATCGAGAAGTAGGCGACGACACGCCAGGAATGTTGTAAAATATTACATTCTACATTTTGGGTTGCCTTAGGCTAGGATATATGTCGTTATAGACGTATACATTGTTTCCACCGAGAAGTAGGGACCGACATGCCAGGAATGTTGTAAAATATTACATCCCAGATGTTAGGTTGCTTTAGGTTAGGATATTCAACGTTATAGACGTATATAATGTCCCCATCGAGATGCAGGAGACGACACGACAGGAATGTTGTAAAATATTACATTCGACATGTTAGGTTGCCTTAGGCTAGGATATACATAGTTATAGACGTATACAATGTTCCCACCGAGAAGTAGGCGACGACACGCCAGGAATGTTGTAAAATATTACACCCGAGATGTTAGGTTCCCTTAGGTTAGGACATACAGCGTTATAGACGTATAGAATGTCCCCATCGAGAAGCAGGCGCCGACACGGCAGGAATGTTGTAAAATATTACATTCGACATGTTAGGTTGCGTTAGGCTAGGATACATATCGTTATAGATGTATACAATGTTCCCACCGAGAAGTAGTGCCCGACATGCCAGGAATGTTGTAAAATATTACATCCGAGATGTTAGGTTGCCTTAGGTTAGGATATACAACGTTATAGATGTATATAATGTCCCCATCGAGAAGTAGGCAACGACACGCCAGGAATGTTGTAAAATATTACACCCGAGATGTTAGGTTCCCTTAGGTTAGGATATATGACGTTATAGATGTATATAATGTCCCTATCCAGAAGTAGGCGACGACACGCCAGGAATGTTGTAAAATATTACATCCCAGATTTTAGGTTGCGTTAGGTTAGAATATACAACGTTCTAGACGTACATAAAGTCCCCATCGAGAAGCAGGCGACGACACGCCAGGAATGTTGTAAAATATAACATCCGAGATGTTATGTTGCCATACGTTAGGATATGTAACGTTATAGACGTATATAATGTTCCCATCGAAAAGTAGCAGCCGAAGCGCCAGGAATGTTGTAAAATATTACATCCGAGATGTTAGGTTGCCTTAGGTTAGGATATATATCGTTATAGACGTATATAATGTCCCCATCGAGATGCAGGAGACGACATGACAGGAATGTTGTAAAATATTACATCCGAGATGTTAGGTTGCCTTAGGGTAGGATATACAACGTTATAGATGTATATAACGTCCCCATCGAGAAGTAGGCGACGACACGCCAGGAATGTTGTAAAATATTACATTCTACATTTTGGGTTGCCTTAGGCTACGATATATGTCGTTATAGACGTATACATTGTTTCCATCGAGACGTAGGGCCCGACATGCCAGGAATGTTGTAAAATATTACATCCGAGATGTAAGGTTCCCTTAGGTTAGGATATATATCGTTATAGACGTATATAACGTTCCCACCGAGACGTAGGGACCGACATGCCAGGAATGTTGAAAATATTACATCCCAGATGTTAGGTTGCGATAGGTTAGGATATACAACGTTCTAGACGTACATAAAGTCCCCATCGAGAAGCAGGCGACGACACGCCAGGAATGTTGTAAAATATAACATCCGGGATGTTATGTTGCCATACGTTAGGATATGTAACGTTATAGACGTATATAATGTTCCCACCGAAAAGTAGCAGCCGAAGCGCCAGGAATGTTGTAAAATATTACATCCGAGATGTTAGGTTGCCTTAGGTTAGGATATATATCGTTATAGACGTATATAATGTCCCCATCGAGATGCAGGAGACGACATGACAGGAATGTTGTAAAATATTACATCCCAGATGTTAGGTTGCGTTAGGTTAGGATATACAACGTTATAGATGTATATAATGTCCTCATCGAGAAGTAGGCGACGACACGCCAGGAATGTTGTAAAATATTACATTCTACAAGTTACGTTGCCTTAGGCTAGGATATATAACGTTATAGACGTATATAATGATCCCACCGAGAAATAGGGACTGACGCGTCAGGAATGTTCTAAAATATTACACCCGAGATGTTAGGTTCCCTTAGGTTAGGATATACAACGTTATGGACGTATAGAATGTCCCCATCGAGATGCAGGAGACGACACGACAGGAATGTTGTAAAATATTACATTCGACATGTTAGGTTGCCTTAGGCTAGGATATATATAGTTATAGACGTATACAATGTTCCCACCGAGAAGCAGGCGACGACACGCCAGGAATGTTGTAAAATATTACATCCGAGGTGTTAGGTTGCCTTAGGGTAGGATGTACAACGTTATAGATGTATATAATGTCCCCAGCGAGAAGTAGGCGACGACACGCCAGGAATGTTGTAAAATATTACATTCGACATGTTGGGTTGCCTTAGGCTAGGATATGTATCGTTATAGACGTATACAATGTTCCCACCGAGAAGTAGGGCCCGACATGCCAGGAATGTTGTAAAATATTACATCCGAGATGTTAGGTTGCCTTCGGGTAGGATATACAACGTTATTGATGTATATAACGTCCCCATCGAGAAGTAGGCGACGACACGCCAGGAATGTTGTAAAATATTACATTCTACATTTTGGGTTGCCTTAGGCTACGATATATGTCGTTATAGACGTATACATTGTTTCCATCGAGAAGTAGGGACCGACATGCCAGGAATGTTGTAAAATATTACATCCCAGATGTTAGGTTGCTTTAGGTTAGGATATTCAACTTTATAGACGTATATAATGTCCCCATCGAGATGCAGGAGACGACACGACAGGAATGTTGTAAAATATTACATTCGACATGTTAGGTTGCCTTAGGCTAGGATATATATAGTTATAGACGTATACAATGTTCCCACCGAGAAGTAGGGACCGACATGCCAGGAATGTTGTAAAATATTACATCCGAGATGTTAGGTTGCCTTAGGGTAGGATATACAACGTTATAGATGTATATAATGTCCCCATCCAGAAGTAGGCGTCGACACGCCAGGAATGTTGTAAAATATTACATTCTACATGTTGGGTTGCCTTAGGCTAGGATATATGTCGTTATAGACGTATACATTGTTCCCACCGAGAAGTAGGGACCGACATGCCAGGAATGTTGTAAAATATTACATCCGAGATGTTAGGTTGCCTTAGGGTAGGATATACAACGTTATAGATGTATATAACGTCCCCATCGAGAAGTAGGCGACGACACGCCAGGAATGTTGTAAAATATTACATTCTACATTTTGGGTTGCCTTAGGCTACGATATATGTCGTTATAGACGTATACATTGTTTCCATCGAGAAGTAGGGACCGACATGCCAGGAATGTTGTAAAATATTACATCCCAGATGTTAGGTTGCTTTAGGTTAGGATATTCAACTTTATAGACGTATATAATGTCCCCATCGAGATGCAGGAGACGACACGACAGGAATGTTGTAAAATATTACATTCGACATGTTAGGTTGCCTTAGGCTAGGATATATATAGTTATAGACGTATACAATGTTCCCACCGAGAAGTAGGGCCCAACATGCCAGGAATGTTGTAAAATATTACATCCGAGATGTAAGGTTCCCTTAGGTTAGGATATATATCGTTATAGACGTATATAACGTTCCCACCGAGACGTAGGGACCGACATGCCAGGAATGTTGAAAATATTACATCCCAGATGTTAGGTTGCGATAGGTTAGGATATACAACGTTCTAGACGTACATAAAGTCCCCATCGAGAAGCAGGCGACGACACGCCAGGAATGTTGTAAAATATAACATCCGAGATGTTATGTTGCCATACGTTAGGATATGTAACGTTATAGACGTATATAATGTTCCCACCGAAAAGTAGCAGCCGAAGCGCCAGGAATGTTGTAAAATATTACGTCCGAGATGTTAGGTTGCCTTAGGTTAGGATATATATCGTTATAGACGTATATAACGTCCCCATCGAGATGCAGGAGACGACATGACAGGAATGTTGTAAAATATTACATCCCAGATGTTAGGTTGCGTTAGGTTAGGATATACAACGTTATAGATGTATATAATGTCCTCATCGAGAAGTAGGCGACGACACGCCAGGAATGTTGTAAAATATTACATTCTACAAGTTATGTTGCCTTAGGCTAGGATATATAACGTTATAGACGTATATAATGATCCCACCGAGAAATAGGGACTGACGCGTCAGGAATGATCTAAAATATTACACACGAGATGTTAGGTTCCCTTAGGTTAGGGTATACAACGTTATGGACGTATAGAATGTCCCCATCGAGATGCAGGAGACGACACGACAGGAATGTTGTAAAATATTACATTCGACATGTTAGGTTGCCTTAGGCTAGGATATATATAGTTATAGACGTATACAATGTTCCCACCGAGAAGCAGGCGACGACACGCCAGGAATGTTGTAAAATATTACATCCGAGGTGTTAGGTTGCCTTAGGGTAGGATGTACAGCGTTATAGATGTATATAATGTCCCCAGCGAGAAGTAGGCGACGACACGCCAGGAATGTTGTAAAATATAACATTCGACATGTTGGGTTGCCTTAGGCTAGGATATGTATCGTTATAGACGTATACAATGTTCCCACCCAGAAGTAGGGCCCGACATGCCAGGAATGTTGTAAAATATTACATCCGAGGTGTTAGGTTGCCCTAGGTTAGGATATACAACGTTATAGATGTATATAATGTCCCCATCGAGAAGTAGGCAACGACACGCCAGGAATGTTGTAAATTATTACACCCGAGATGTTAGGTTCCCTTAGGTTAGGATATATGACGTTATAGATGTATATAATGTCCCTATCCAGAAGTAGGCGACGACACGCCAGGAATGTTGTAAAATATTACATCCCAGATTTTAGGTTGCGTTAGGTTAGAATATACAACGTTATAGTCGTATATAATGTCCCCATCGAGAAGCAGGCGACGACACGACAGGAATGTTGTAAAATATTACATTCGACATGTTAGGTTGCCTTGGGCTAGAATATATATCGTTATAGACGTATACAATGTTCCCACCGAGAAGTAGGGACCGACATGCCAGGAATGTTGTAAACATTACATCCGAGATGTTAGGTTGCCTTAGGGTAGGATATACAACGTTATAGATGTATATAATGTCCCCATCCAGAAGTAGGCGACGACACGCCAGGAATGTTGTAAAATATTACATTCTACATGTTGGGTTGCCTTAGGCTAGGATATATGTCGTTATAGACGTATACATTGTTTCCACCGAGATGTAGGGACCGACATGCCACGAATGTTGTAAAATATTACATCCCAGATGTTATGTTGCTTTAGGTTAGGATATTCAACGTTATAGACGTATATAATGTCCCCATCGAGATGCAGGAGACGACACGACAGGAATGTTGTAAAATATTACATTCGACATGTTAGGTTGCCTTAGGCTAGGATATGTATAGTTATAGACGTATACAATGTTCCCACCGAGAAGCAGGGCCCAACATGCCAGGAATGTTGTAAAATATTACATCCGAGATGTAAGGTTCCCTTAGGTTAGGATATATATCGTTATAGACGTATATAACGTTCCCACCGAGACGTAGGGACCGACATGCCAGGAATGTTGAAAATATTACATCCCAGATGTTAGGTTGCGATAGGTTAGGATATACAACGTTCTAGACGTACATAAAGTCCCCATCGAGAAGCAGGCGACGACACGCCAGGAATGTTGTAAAATATTACATTCGACATGTTGGGTTGCCTTAGGCTAGGATATGTATCGTTATAGACGTATACAATGTTCCCACCGAGAAGTAGGGACTGACTTGCCAGGAATGTTGTAAAATATTACATCCGAGATGTTAGGTTGCCTTCGGGTAGGATATACAACGTTATTGATGTATATAACGTCCCCATCGAGAAGTAGGCGACGACACGCCAGGAATGTTGTAAAATATTACATTCTACATTTTGGGTTGCCTTAGGCTACGATATATGTCGTTATAGACGTATACATTGTTTCCATCGAGAAGTAGGGACCGACATGCCAGGAATGTTGTAAAATATTACATCCCAGATGTTAGGTTGCTTTAGGTTAGGATATTCAACTTTATAGACGTATATAATGTCCCCATCGAGATGCAGGAGACGACACGACAGGAATGTTGTAAAATATTACATTCGACATGTTAGGTTGCCTTAGGCTAGGATATATATAGTTATAGACGTATACAATGTTCCCACCGAGAAGTAGGGACCGACATGCCAGGAATGTTGTAAAATATTACATCCGAGATGTTAGGTTGCCTTAGGGTAGGATATACAACGTTATAGATGTATATAATGTCCCCATCCAGAAGTAGGCGTCGACACGCCAGGAATGTTGTAAAATATTACATTCTACATGTTGGGTTGCCTTAGGCTAGGATATATGTCGTTATAGACGTATACATTGTTCCCACCGAGAAGTAGGGACCGACATGCCAGGAATGTTGTAAAATATTACATCCGAGATGTTAGGTTGCCTTAGGGTAGGATATACAACGTTATAGATGTATATAACGTCCCCATCGAGAAGTAGGCGACGACACGCCAGGAATGTTGTAAAATATTACATTCTACATTTTGGGTTGCCTTAGGCTACGATATATGTCGTTATAGACGTATACATTGTTTCCATCGAGAAGTAGGGACCGACATGCCAGGAATGTTGTAAAATATTACATCCCAGATGTTAGGTTGCTTTAGGTTAGGATATTCAACTTTATAGACGTATATAATGTCCCCATCGAGATGCAGGAGACGACACGACAGGAATGTTGTAAAATATTACATTCGACATGTTAGGTTGCCTTAGGCTAGGATATATATAGTTATAGACGTATACAATGTTCCCACCGAGAAGTAGGGCCCAACATGCCAGGAATGTTGTAAAATATTACATCCGAGATGTAAGGTTCCCTTAGGTTAGGATATATATCGTTATAGACGTATATAACGTTCCCACCGAGACGTAGGGACCGACATGCCAGGAATGTTGAAAATATTACATCCCAGATGTTAGGTTGCGATAGGTTAGGATATACAACGTTCTAGACGTACATAAAGTCCCCATCGAGAAGCAGGCGACGACACGCCAGGAATGTTGTAAAATATAACATCCGAGATGTTATGTTGCCATACGTTAGGATATGTAACGTTATAGACGTATATAATGTTCCCACCGAAAAGTAGCAGCCGAAGCGCCAGGAATGTTGTAAAATATTACGTCCGAGATGTTAGGTTGCCTTAGGTTAGGATATATATCGTTATAGACGTATATAACGTCCCCATCGAGATGCAGGAGACGACATGACAGGAATGTTGTAAAATATTACATCCCAGATGTTAGGTTGCGTTAGGTTAGGATATACAACGTTATAGATGTATATAATGTCCTCATCGAGAAGTAGGCGACGACACGCCAGGAATGTTGTAAAATATTACATTCTACAAGTTATGTTGCCTTAGGCTAGGATATATAACGTTATAGACGTATATAATGATCCCACCGAGAAATAGGGACTGACGCGTCAGGAATGATCTAAAATATTACACACGAGATGTTAGGTTCCCTTAGGTTAGGATATACAACGTTATGGACGTATAGAATGTCCCCATCGAGATGCAGGAGACGACACGACAGGAATGTTGTAAAATATTACATTCGACATGTTAGGTTGCCTTAGGCTAGGATATATATAGTTATAGACGTATACAATGTTCCCACCGAGAAGCAGGCGACGACACGCCAGGAATGTTGTAAAATATTACATCCGAGGTGTTAGGTTGCCTTAGGGTAGGATGTACAGCGTTATAGATGTATATAATGTCCCCAGCGAGAAGTAGGCGACGACACGCCAGGAATGTTGTAAAATATAACATTCGACATGTTGGGTTGCCTTAGGCTAGGATATGTATCGTTATAGACGTATACAATGTTCCCACCCAGAAGTAGGGCCCGACATGCCAGGAATGTTGTAAAATATTACATCCGAGGTGTTAGGTTGCCCTAGGTTAGGATATACAACGTTATAGATGTATATAATGTCCCCATCGAGAAGTAGGCAACGACACGCCAGGAATGTTGTAAATTATTACACCCGAGATGTTAGGTTCCCTTAGGTTAGGATATATGACGTTATAGATGTATATAATGTCCCTATCCAGAAGTAGGCGACGACACGCCAGGAATGTTGTAAAATATTACATCCCAGATTTTAGGTTGCGTTAGGTTAGAATATACAACGTTATAGTCGTATATAATGTCCCCATCGAGAAGCAGGCGACGACACGACAGGAATGTTGTAAAATATTACATTCGACATGTTAGGTTGCCTTGGGCTAGAATATATATCGTTATAGACGTATACAATGTTCCCACCGAGAAGTAGGGACCGACATGCCAGGAATGTTGTAAACATTACATCCGAGATGTTAGGTTGCCTTAGGGTAGGATATACAACGTTATAGATGTATATAATGTCCCCATCCAGAAGTAGGCGACGACACGCCAGGAATGTTGTAAAATATTACATTCTACATGTTGGGTTGCCTTAGGCTAGGATATATGTCGTTATAGACGTATACATTGTTTCCACCGAGATGTAGGGACCGACATGCCACGAATGTTGTAAAATATTACATCCCAGATGTTATGTTGCTTTAGGTTAGGATATTCAACGTTATAGACGTATATAATGTCCCCATCGAGATGCAGGAGACGACACGACAGGAATGTTGTAAAATATTACATTCGACATGTTAGGTTGCCTTAGGCTAGGATATGTATAGTTATAGACGTATACAATGTTCCCACCGAGAAGCAGGGCCCAAC
Source organism: Xylocopa violacea (assembly GCA_963969225.1). Classification (NCBI taxonomy): domain Eukaryota; kingdom Metazoa; phylum Arthropoda; class Insecta; order Hymenoptera; family Apidae; genus Xylocopa; species Xylocopa violacea. The sequence continues at coordinate 1,208,904 of CAXAJV010001073.1, read as the reverse complement.
ATGCCAGGAATGTTGTAAAATATTACATCCGAGATGTAAGGTTCCCTTAGGTTAGGATATATATCGTTATAGACGTATATAACGTTCCCACCGAGACGTAGGGACCGACATGCCAGGAATGTTGAAAATATTACATCCCAGATGTTAGGTTGCGATAGGTTAGGATATACAACGTTCTAGACGTACATAAAGTCCCCATCGAGAAGCAGGCGACGACACGCCAGGAATGTTGTAAAATATTACATTCGACATGTTGGGTTGCCTTAGGCTAGGATATGTATCGTTATAGACGTATACAATGTTCCCACCGAGAAGTAGGGACTGACTTGCCAGGAATGTTGTAAAATATTACATCCGAGATGTTAGGTTGCCTTAGGGTAGGATATACTACGCTATAGATGTATATAACGTCCCCATCGAGAAGTAGGCGACGACACGCCAGGAATGTTGTAAAATATTACATACTACATTTTGGGTTGCCTTAGGCTAGGATATATGTCGTTATAGACGTATACATTGTTTCCACCGAGAAGTAGGGACCGACATGCCAGGAATGTTGTAAAATATTACATCCCAGATGTTAGGTTGTTTTAGGTTAGGATATTCAACGTTATAGACGTATATAATGTCCCCATCGAGATGCAGGAGACGACGCGACAGGAATGTTGTAAAATATTACATTCGACATGTTAGGTTGCCTTAGGCTAGGATATACATAGTTATAGACGTATACAATGTTCCCACCGAGAAGTAGGCGACGACACGCCAGGAATGTTGTAAAATATTACACCCGAGATGTTAGGTTCCCTTAGGTTAGGACATACAGCGTTATAGACGTATAGAATGTCCCCATCGAGAAGCAGGCGCCGACACGGCAGGAATGTTGTAAAATATTACATTCGACATGTTAGGTTGCGTTAGGCTAGGATACATATCGTTATAGACGTATACAATGTTCCCACCGAGAAGTAGTGCCCGACATGCCAGGAATGTTGTAAAATATTACATCCGAGATGTTAGGTTGCCTTAGGTTAGGATATACAACGTTATAGATGTATATAATGTCCCCATCGAGAAGTAGGCAACGACACGCCAGGAATGTTGTAAAATATTACACCCGAGATGTTAGGTTCCCTTAGGTTAGGATATATGACGTTATAGATGTATATAATGTCACTATCCAGAAGTAGGCGACGACACGCCAGGAATGTTGTAAAATATTACATCCCAGATTTTAGGTTGCGTTAGGTTAGAATATACAACGTTATAGACGTATATAATGTCCCCATCGAGAAGCAGGCGACGACACGACAGGAATGTTGTAAAATATTACATTCGACATGTTAGGTTGCCTTAGGCTAGAATATATATCGTTATAGACGTATATAATGTTCCCAACGAAAAGTAGCAGCCGAAGCGCCAGGAATGTTGTAAAATATTACATCCGAGATGTTAGGTTGCCTTAGGTTAGGATATATATCGTTATAGACGTATATAATGTCCCCATCGAGATGCAGGAGACGACATGACTGGAATGTTGTAAAATATTACGTCCCAGATGTTAGGTTGCGTTAGGTTAGGATATACAACGTTATAGATGTATATAATGTCCTCATCGAGAAGTAGGCGACGCCACGCCAGGAATGTTGTAAAATATTACATTCTACAAGTTAGGTTGCCTTAGGCTAGGATATATAACGTTATAGACGTATATAATGATCCCACCGAGAAATAGGGACTGACGCGTCAGGAATGTTCTAAAATATTACACCCGAGATGTTAGGTTCCCGTAGGTTAGGATATACAACGTTATGGACGTATAGAATGTTCCCACCGAGAGGTAGGGACCGACATGCCAGGAATGTTGTAAAATATTACATCCGAGGTGTTAGGTTGCCTTAGGGTAGGATGTACAACGTTATAGATGTATATAATGTCCCCAGCGAGAAGTAGGCGACGACACGCCAGGAATGTTTTAAAATATTACATCCGAGATGTTATGTTGCCTTACGACAGGATATATAACGTTACAGACGTATATGATGTTACCACCGAGAAGTACGTGCTCACACGCCAGAAATGTTGTGAAATATTACATCCGAGATGTTAGGTTGCCTTAGGCTAGGATATATAACGTTATAGACGTATATAATGTTCCCACTGAAAAGTAGCAGCCGAAGCGCCAGGAATGTTGTAAAATATTACATCCGAGATGTTAGGTTGCCTTAGGTTAGGATATATATCGTTATAGACGTATATAATGTTCCCACCGAGACGTAGGGACCGACATGCCAGGAATGTTTTAAAATATTACATCCCAGATGTTAGGTTCCGTTAGGTTAGGATATACAACGTTATAGACGTATATAATGTACCCACGGAGACGTAGGGACCGACATGCCAGGAATGTTGTAAAATATTACATCCCAGATGTTAGGTTGCGTTAGGTTAGTATATACAAGGTTATAGACGTATATAATGTTCCCACCGAGAAGTAGGGACCGACATGCCAGGAATGTTGTAAAATATTACACCCGAGATGTTAGGTTCCCTTAGGTTAGGATATATGACGTTATAGATGTATATAATGTCCCTATCCAGAAGTAGGCGACGACACGCCAGGAATGTTGTAAAATATTACATCCCAGATTTTAGGTTGCGTTAGGTTAGAATATACAACGTTATAGACGTATATAATGTCCCCATCGAGAAGCAGGCGACGACACGACAGGAATGTTGTAAAATATTACATTCGACATGTTAGGTTGCCTTAGGCTAGAATATATATCGTTATAGACGTATACAATGTTCCCACCGAGAAGTAGGGACCGACATGCCAGGAATGTTGTAAAATATTACATCCGAGATGTTAGGTTGCCTTAGGGTAGGATATACAACGTTATAGATGTATATAACGTCCCCATCGAGAAGTAGGCGACGACACGCCAGGAATGTTGTAAAATATTACATTCTACATTTTGGGTTGCCTTAGGCCACGATATATGTCGTTATGGACGTATACATTGTTTCCATCGAGAAGTAGGGACCGACATGCCAGGAATGTTGTAAAATATTACATCCCAGATGTTAGGTTGCTTTAGGTTAGGATATTCAACTTTATAGACGTATATAATGTCCCCATCGAGATGCAGGAGACGACACGACAGGAATGTTGTAAAATATTACATTCGACATGTTAGGTTGCCTTAGGCTAGGATATATATAGTTATAGACGTATACAATGTTCCCACCGAGAAGTAGGCGACGACACGCCAGGAATGTTGTAAAATATTACACCCGAGATGTTAGATTCCCTTAGGTTAGGATATATAACGTTATAGATGTATATAATGTCCCCATCCAGAAGTAGGCGACGACACGACAGGAATGTTGTAAAATATTACATTCGACATGTTAGGTTGCGTTAGGCTAGAATATATATCGTTATAGACGTATACAATGTTCCCACCGAGAAGTAGGGACCGACATGCCAGGAATGTTGTAAAATATTACATCCGAGATGTTAGGTTGCCTTAGGGTAGGATATACAACGTTATAGATGTATATAACGTCCCCATCGAGAAGTAGGCGACGACACGCCAGGAATGTTGTAAAATATTACATTCTACATTTTGGGTTGCCTTAGGCTAGGATATATGTCGTTATAGACGTATACACTGTTTTCACCGAGAAGTAGGGACCGACATGCCAGGAATGTTGTAAAATATTACATCCCAGATGTTAGGTTGCTTTACGTTAGGATATTCAACGTTATAGACGTATATAATGTCCCCATCGAGATGCAGGAGACGACACGACAGGAATGTTGTAAAATATTACATTCGACATGTTAGGTTGCCTTAGGCTAGGATATATATAGTTATAGACGTATACAATGTTCCCACCGAGAAGTAGGGCCCAACATGCCAGGAATGTTGTAAAATATAACATCCGAGATGTTATGTTGCCATACGTTAGGATATGTAACGTTATAGACGTATATAATGTTCCCACCGAAAAGTAGCAGCCGAAGCGGCAGGAATGTTGTAAAATATTACATCCGAGATGTTAGGTTGCCTTAGGTTAGAATATATATCGTTATAGACGTATATAATGTCCCCATCGAGATGCAGGAGACGACATGACAGGAATGTTGTAAAATATTACATCCCAGATGTTAGGTTGCGTTAGGTTAGGATATACAACGTTATAGATGTATGTAATGTCCTCATCGAGAAGTAGGCGACGACACGCCAGGAATGTTGTAAAATATTACATTCTACAAGTTAGGTTGCCTTAGGCTAGGATATATATAGTTATAGACGTATACAATGTTCCCACCGAGAAGTAGGGCCCAACATGCCAGGAATGTTGTAAAATATAACATCCGAGATGTTATGTTGCCATACGTTAGGATATGTAACGTTATAGACGTATATAATGTTCCCACCGAAAAGTAGCAGCCGAAGCGGCAGGAATGTTGTAAAATATTACATCCGAGATGTTAGGTTGCCTTAGGTTAGAATATATATCGTTATAGACGTATATAATGTCCCCATCGAGATGCAGGAGACGACATGACAGGAATGTTGTAAAATATTACATCCCAGATGTTAGGTTGCGTTAGGTTAGGATATACAACGTTATAGATGTATGTAATGTCCTCATCGAGAAGTAGGCGACGACACGCCAGGAATGTTGTAAAATATTACATTCTACAAGTTAGGTTGCCTTAGGCTAGGATATATAACGTTATAGACGTATATAATGATCCCACCGAGAAATAGGGACTGACGCGTCAGGAATGTTCTAAAATATTACACCCGAGATGTTAGGTTCCCTTAGGTTAGGATATACAACGTTATGGACGTATAGAATGTTCCCACCGAGAAGTAGGGACCGACATGCCAGGAATGTTGTAAAATATTACATCCGAGGTGTTAGGATGCCTTAGGCTAGGATATATAACGTTATAGACGTATATAATGATCCCACCGACAAATAGGGACTGACGCGTCAGGAATGTTCTAAAATATTACACCCGAGATGTTAGGTTCCCTTAGGTTAGGATATACAACGTTATGGACGTATAGAATGTTCCCACCGAGAAGTAGGGACCGACATGCCAGGAATGTTGTAAAATATTACATCCGAGGTGTTAGGTTGCCTTAGGGTAGGATGTACAACGTTATAGATGTATATAATGTCCCCAGCGAGAAGTAGGCGACGACACGCCAGGAATGTTTTAAAATATTACATCCGAGATGTTATGTTGCCTTACGACAGGATATATAACGTTACAGACGTATATGATGTTACCACCGAGAAGTACGTGCTCACACGCCAGAAATGTTGTGAAATATTACATCCGAGATGTTAGGTTGCCTTAGGCTAGGATATATAACGTTATAGACGTATATAATGTTCCCACCGAAAAGTAGCAGCCGAAGCGCCAGGAATGTTGTAAAATATTACATCCGAGATGTTAGGTTGCCTTAGGTTAGGATATATATCGTTATAGACGTATATAATGTTCCCACCGAGACGTAGGGACCGACATGCCAGGAATGTTTTAAAATATTACATCCCAGATGTTAGGTTCCGTTAGGTGAGGATATACAACGTTATAGACGTATATAATGTACCCACGGAGACGTAGGGACCGACATGCCAGGAATGTTGTAAAATATTACATCCCAGATGTTAGGTTGCCTTAGGTTAGGATATATATCGTTATAGACGTATATAATGTCCCCATCGAGATGCAGGAGACGACATGACAGGAATGTTGTAAAATATTACGTCCCAGATGTTAGGTTGCGTTAGGTTAGGATATACAACGTTATAGATGTATATAATGTCCTCATCGAGAAGTAGGCGACGCCACGCCAGGAATGTTGTAAAATATTACATTCTACAAGTTAGGTTGCCTTAGGCTAGGATATATAACGTTATAGACGTATATAATGATCCCACCGAGAAATAGGGACTGACGCGTCAGGAATGTTCTAAAATATTACACCCGAGATGTTAGGTTCCCGTAGGTTAGGATATACAACGTTATGGACGTATAGAATGTTCCCACCGAGAGGTAGGGACCGACATGCCAGGAATGTTGTAAAATATTACATCCGAGGTGTTAGGTTGCCTTAGGGTAGGATGTACAACGTTATAGATGTATATAATGTCCCCAGCGAGAAGTAGGCGAAGACACGCCAGGAATGTTTTAAAATATTACATCCGAGATGTTATGTTGCCTTACGACAGGATATATAACGTTACAGACGTATATGATGTTACCACCGAGAAGTACGTGCTCACACGCCAGAAATGTTGTGAAATATTACATCCGAGATGTTAGGTTGCCTTAGGCTAGGATATATAACGTTATAGACGTATATAATATTCCCACCGAAAAGTAGCAGCCGAAGCGCCAGGAATGTTGTAAAATATTACATCCGAGATGTTAGGTTGCCTTAGGTTAGGATATATATCGTTATAGACGTATATAATGTTCCCACCGAGACGTAGGGACCGACATGCCAGGAATGTTTTAAAATATTACATCCCAGATGTTAGGTTCCGTTAGGTTAGGATATACAACGTTATAGACGTATATAATGTACCCACGGAGACGTAGGGACCGACATGCCAGGAATGTTGTAAAATATTACAACCCAGATGTTAGGTTGCGTTAGGTTAGTATATACAGGGTTATAGACGTATATAATGTTCCCACCGAGAAGTAGGGACCGACATGCCAGGAATGTTGTAAAATATTACATCCGAGATGTTAGGTTGCCTTAGGTTAGGATATACAACGTTATAGATGTATATAATGTCCCCATCGAGAAGTAGGCAACGACACGCCAGGAATGTTGTAAAATATTACACCCGAGATGTTAGGTTCCCTTAGGTTAGGATATATGACGTTATAGATGTATATAATGTCCCTATCCAGAAGTAGGCGACGACACGCCAGGAATGTTGTAAAATATTACATCCCAGATTTTAGGTTGCGTTAGGTTAGAATATACAACGTTATAGACGTATATAATGTCCCCATCGAGAAGCAGGCGACGACACGACAGGAATGTTGTGAAATATTACATTCGACATGTTAGGTTGCCTTAGGCTAGAATATATATCGTTATAGACGTATACAATGTTCCCACCGAGAAGTAGGGACCGACATGCCAGGAATGTTGTAAAATATTACATCCGAGATGTTAGGTTGCCTTAGGGTAGGATATACAACGTTATAGATGTATATAACGTCCCCATCGAGAAGTAGGCGACGACACGCCAGGAATGTTGTAAAATATTACATTCTACATTTTGGGTTGCCTTAGGCTATGATATATGTCGTTATAGACGTATACATTGTTTCCATCGAGAAGTAGGGACCGACATGCCAGGAATGTTGTAAAATATTACATCCCAGATGTTAGGTTGCTTTAGGTTAGGATATTCAACTTTATAGACGTATATAATGTCCCCATCGAGATGCAGGAGACGACACGACAGGAATGTTGTAAAATATTACATTCGACATGTTAGGATGCCTTAGGCTACGATATATATAGTTATAGACGTATACAATGTTCCCACCGAGAAGTAGGGCCCAACATGCCAGGAATGTTGTAAAATATAACATCCGAGATGTTATGTTGCCATACATTAGGATATGTAACGTTATAGACGTATATAATGTTCCCACCGAAAAGTAGCAGCCGAAGCGGCAGGAATGTTGTAAAATATTACATCCGAGATGTTAGGTTGCCTTAGGTTAGAATATATATCGTTATAGACGTATATAATGTCCCCATCGAGATGCAGGAGACGACATGACAGGAATGTTGTAAAATATTACATCCCAGATGTTAGGTTGCGTTAGGTTAGGATATACAACGTTATAGATGTATATAATGTCCTCATCGAGAAGTAGGCGACGCCACGCCAGGAATGTTGTAAAATATTACATTCTACAAGTTAGGTTGCCTTAGGCTAGGATATATAACGTTATAGACGTATATAATGATCCCACCGAGAAATAGGGACTGACGCGTCAGGAATGTTCTAAAATATTACACCCGAGATGTTTGGTTCCCGTAGGTTAGGATATACAACGTTATGGACGTATAGAATGTTCCCACCGAGAGGTAGGGACCGACATGCCAGGAATGTTGTAAAATATTACATCCGAGGTGTTAGGTTGCCTTAGGGTAGGATGTACAACGTTATAGATGTATATAATGTCCCCAGCGAGAAGTAGGCGACGACACGCCAGGAATGTTTTAAAATATTACATCCGAGATGTTATGTTGCCTTACGACAGGATATATAACGTTACAGACGTATATGATGTTACCACCGAGAAGTACGTGCTCACACGCCAGAAATGTTGTGAAATATTACATCCGAGATGTTAGGTTGCCTTAGGCTAGGATATATAACGTTATAGACGTATATAATGTTCCCACCGAAAAGTAGCAGCCGAAGCGCCAGGAATGTTGTAAAATATTACATCCGAGATGTTAGGTTGCCTTAGGTTAGGATATATATCGTTATAGACGTATATAATGTTCCCACCGAGACGTAGGGACCGACATGCCAGGAATGTTTTAAAATATTACATCCCAGATGTTAGGTTCCGTTAGGTTAGGATATACAACGTTATAGACGTATATAATGTACCCACGGAGACGTAGGGACCGACATGCCAGGAATGTTGTAAAATATTACATCCCAGGTGTTAGGTTGCGTTAGGTTAGTATATACAAGGTTATAGACGTATATAATGTTCCCACCGAGAAGTAGGGACCGACATGCCAGGAATGTTGTAAAATATTACATCCGAGATGTTAGGTTGCCTTAGGTTAGGATATACAACGTTATAGATGTATATAATGTCCCCATCGAGAAGTAGGCAACGACACGCCAGGAATGTTGTAAAATATTACACCCGAGATGTTAGGTTCCCTTAGGTTAGGATATATGACGTTATAGATGTATATAATGTCCCTATCCAGAAGTAGGCGACGACACGCCAGGAATGTTGTAAAATATTACATCCCAGATTTTAGGTTGCGTTAGGTTAGAATATACAACGTTATAGACGTATATAATGTCCCCATCGAGAAGCAGGCGACGACACGACAGGAATGTTGTAAAATATTACATTCGACATGTTAGGTTGCCTTAGGCTAGAATATATATCGTTATAGACGTATACAATGTTCCCACCGAGAAGTAGGGACCGACATGCCAGGAATGTTGTAAAATATTACATCCGAGATGTTAGGTTGCCTTAGGGTAGGATATACAACGTTATAGATGTATATAACGTCCCCATCGAGAAGTAGGCGACGACACGCCAGGAATGTTGTAAAATATTACATTCTACATTTTGGGTTGCCTTAGGCTACGATATATGTCGTTATAGACGTATACATTGTTTCCATCGAGAAGTAGGGACCGACATGCCAGGAATGTTGTAAAATATTACATCCCAGATGTTAGGTTGCTTTAGGTTAGGATATTCAACTTTATAGACGTATATAATGTCCCCATCGAGATGCAGGAGACGACACGACAGGAATGTTGTAAAATATTACATTCGACATGTTAGGTTGCCTTAGGCTACGATATATATAGTTATAGACGTATACAATGTTCCCACCGAGAAGTAGGGCCCAACATGCCAGGAATGTTGTAAAATATAACATCCGAGATGTTATGTTGCCATACATTAGGATATGTAACGTTATAGACGTATATAATGTTCACACCGAAAAGTAGCAGCCGAAGCGGCAGGAATGTTGTAAAATATTACATCCGAGATGTTAGGTTGCCTTAGGTTAGAATATATATCGTTATAGACGTATATAATGTCCCCATCGAGATGCAGGAGACGACATGACAGGAATGTTGTAAAATATTACATCCCAGATGTTAGGTTGCGTTAGGTTAGGATATACAACGTTATAGATGTATATAATGTCCTCATCGAGAAGTAGGCGACGCCACGCCAGGAATGTTGTAAAATATTACATTCTACAAGTTAGGTTGCCTTAGGCTAGGATATATAACGTTATAGACGTATATAATGATCCCACCGAGAAATAGGGACTGACGCGTCAGGAATGTTCTAAAATATTACACCCGAGATGTTAGGTTCCCGTAGGTTAGGATATACAACGTTATGGACGTATAGAATGTTCCCACCGAGAGGTAGGGACCGACATGCCAGGAATGTTGTAAAATATTACATCCGAGGTGTTAGGTTGCCTTAGGGTAGGATGTACAACGTTATAGATGTATATAATGTCCCCAGCGAGAAGTAGGCGACGACACGCCAGGAATGTTTTAAAATATTACATCCGAGATGTTATGTTGCCTTACGACAGGATATATAACGTTACAGACGTATATGATGTTACCACCGAGAAGTACGTGCTCACACGCCAGAAATGTTGTGAAATATTACATCCGAGATGTTAGGTTGCCTTAGGCTAGGATATATAACGTTATAGACGTATATAATGTTCCCACCGAAAAGTAGCAGCCGAAGCGCCAGGAATGTTGTAAAATATTACATCCGAGATGTTAGGTTGCCTTAGGTTAGGATATATATCGTTATAGACGTATATAATGTTCCCACCGAGACGTAGGGACCGACATGCCAGGAATGTTGTAAAATATTACATCCGAGGTGTTAGGTTGCCTTAGGGTAGGATGTACAACGTTATAGATGTATATAATGTCCCCAGCGAGAAGTAGGCGAAGACACGCCAGGAATGTTTTAAAATATTACATCCGAGATGTTATGTTGCCTTACGACAGGATATATAACGTTACAGACGTATATGATGTTACCACCGAGAAGTACGTGCTCACACGCCAGAAATGTTGTGAAATATTACATCCGAGATGTTAGGTTGCCTTAGGCTAGGATATATAACGTTATAGACGTATATAATATTCCCACCGAAAAGTAGCAGCCGAAGCGCCAGGAATGTTGTAAAATATTACATCCGAGATGTTAGGTTGCCTTAGGTTAGGATATATATCGTTATAGACGTATATAATGTTCCCACCGAGACGTAGGGACCGACATGCCAGGAATGTTTTAAAATATTACATCCCAGATGTTAGGTTCCGTTAGGTTAGGATATACAACGTTATAGACGTATATAATGTACCCACGGAGACGTAGGGACCGACATGCCAGGAATGTTGTAAAATATTACAACCCAGATGTTAGGTTGCGTTAGGTTAGTATATACAGGGTTATAGACGTATATAATGTTCCCACCGAGAAGTAGGGACCGACATGCCAGGAATGTTGTAAAATATTACATCCGAGATGTTAGGTTGCCTTAGGTTAGGATATACAACGTTATAGATGTATATAATGTCCCCATCGAGAAGTAGGCAACGACACGCCAGGAATGTTGTAAAATATTACACCCGAGATGTTAGGTTCCCTTAGGTTAGGATATATGACGTTATAGATGTATATAATGTCCCTATCCAGAAGTAGGCGACGACACGCCAGGAATGTTGTAAAATATTACATCCCAGATTTTAGGTTGCGTTAGGTTAGAATATACAACGTTATAGACGTATATAATGTCCCCATCGAGAAGCAGGCGACGACACGACAGGAATGTTGTGAAATATTACATTCGACATGTTAGGTTGCCTTAGGCTAGAATATATATCGTTATAGACGTATACAATGTTCCCACCGAGAAGTAGGGACCGACATGCCAGGAATGTTGTAAAATATTACATCCGAGATGTTAGGTTGCCTTAGGGTAGGATATACAACGTTATAGATGTATATAACGTCCCCATCGAGAAGTAGGCGACGACACGCCAGGAATGTTGTAAAATATTACATTCTACATTTTGGGTTGCCTTAGGCTATGATATATGTCGTTATAGACGTATACATTGTTTCCATCGAGAAGTAGGGACCGACATGCCAGGAATGTTGTAAAATATTACATCCCAGATGTTAGGTTGCTTTAGGTTAGGATATTCAACTTTATAGACGTATATAATGTCCCCATCGAGATGCAGGAGACGACACGACAGGAATGTTGTAAAATATTACATTCGACATGTTAGGATGCCTTAGGCTACGATATATATAGCTATAGACGTATACAATGTTCCCACCGAGAAGTAGGGCCCAACATGCCAGGAATGTTGTAAAATATAACATCCGAGATGTTATGTTGCCATACATTAGGATATGTAACGTTATAGACGTATATAATGTTCCCACCGAAAAGTAGCAGCCGAAGCGGCAGGAATGTTGTAAAATATTACATCCGAGATGTTAGGTTGCCTTAGGTTAGAATATATATCGTTATAGACGTATATAATGTCCCCATCGAGATGCAGGAGACGACATGACAGGAATGTTGTAAAATATTACATCCCAGATGTTAGGTTGCGTTAGGTTAGGATATACAACGTTATAGATGTATATAATGTCCTCATCGAGAAGTAGGCGACGCCACGCCAGGAATGTTGTAAAATATTACATTCTACAAGTTAGGTTGCCTTAGGCTAGGATATATAACGTTATAGACGTATATAATGATCCCACCGAGAAATAGGGACTGACGCGTCAGGAATGTTCTAAAATATTACACCCGAGATGTTTGGTTCCCGTAGGTTAGGATATACAACGTTATGGACGTATAGAATGTTCCCACCGAGAGGTAGGGACCGACATGCCAGGAATGTTGTAAAATATTACATCCGAGGTGTTAGGTTGCCTTAGGGTAGGATGTACAACGTTATAGATGTATATAATGTCCCCAGCGAGAAGTAGGCGACGACACGCCAGGAATGTTTTAAAATATTACATCCGAGATGTTATGTTGCCTTACGACAGGATATATAACGTTACAGACGTATATGATGTTACCACCGAGAAGTACGTGCTCACACGCCAGAAATGTTGTGAAATATTACATCCGAGATGTTAGGTTGCCTTAGGCTAGGATATATAACGTTATAGACGTATATAATGTTCCCACCGAAAAGTAGCAGCCGAAGCGCCAGGAATGTTGTAAAATATTACATCCGAGATGTTAGGTTGCCTTAGGTTAGGATATATATCGTTATAGACGTATATAATGTTCCCACCGAGACGTAGGGACCGACATGCCAGGAATGTTTTAAAATATTACATCCCAGATGTTAGGTTCCGTTAGGTTAGGATATACAACGTTATAGACGTATATAATGTACCCACGGAGACGTAGGGACCGACATGCCAGGAATGTTGTAAAATATTACATCCCAGGTGTTAGGTTGCGTTAGGTTAGTATATACAAGGTTATAGACGTATATAATGTTCCCACCGAGAAGTTGGGACCGACATGCCAGGAATGTTGTAAAATATTACATCCGAGATGTTAGGTTGCCTTAGGTTAGGATATACAACGTTATAGATGTATATAATGTCCCCATCGAGAAGTAGGCAACGACACGCCAGGAATGTTGTAAAATATTACACCCGAGATGTTAGGTTCCCTTAGGTTAGGATATATGACGTTATAGATGTATATAATGTCCCTATCCAGAAGTAGGCGACGACACGCCAGGAATGTTGTAAAATATTACATCCCAGATTTTAGGTTGCGTTAGGTTAGAATATACAACGTTATAGACGTATATAATGTCCCCATCGAGAAGCAGGCGACGACACGACAGGAATGTTGTAAAATATTACATTCGACATGTTAGGTTGCCTTAGGCTAGAATATATATCGTTATAGACGTATACAATGTTCCCACCGAGAAGTAGGGACCGACATGCCAGGAATGTTGTAAAATATTACATCCGAGATGTTAGGTTGCCTTAGGGTAGGATATACAACGTTATAGATGTATATAACGTCCCCATCGAGAAGTAGGCGACGACACGCCAGGAATGTTGTAAAATATTACATTCTACATTTTGGGTTGCCTTAGGCTACGATATATGTCGTTATAGACGTATACATTGTTTCCATCGAGAAGTAGGGACCGACATGCCAGGAATGTTGTAAAATATTACATCCCAGATGTTAGGTTGCTTTAGGTTAGGATATTCAACTTTATAGACGTATATAATGTCCCCATCGAGATGCAGGAGACGACACGACAGGAATGTTGTAAAATATTACATTCGACATGTTAGGTTGCCTTAGGCTACGATATATATAGTTATAGACGTATACAATGTTCCCACCGAGAAGTAGGGCCCAACATGCCAGGAATGTTGTAAAATATAACATCCGAGATGTTATGTTGCCATACATTAGGATATGTAACGTTATAGACGTATATAATGTTCCCACCGAAAAGTAGCAGCCGAAGCGGCAGGAATGTTGTAAAATATTACATCCGAGATGTTAGGTTGCCTTAGGTTAGAATATATATCGTTATAGACGTATATAATGTCCCCATCGAGATGCAGGAGACGACATGACAGGAATGTTGTAAAATATTACATCCCAGATGTTAGGTTGCGTTAGGTTAGGATATACAACGTTATAGATGTATATAATGTCCTCATCGAGAAGTAGGCGACGCCACGCCAGGAATGTTGTAAAATATTACATTCTACAAGTTAGGTTGCCTTAGGCTAGGATATATAACGTTATAGACGTATATAATGATCCCACCGAGAAATAGGGACTGACGCGTCAGGAATGTTCTAAAATATTACACCCGAGATGTTAGGTTCCCGTAGGTTAGGATATACAACGTTATGGACGTATAGAATGTTCCCACCGAGAGGTAGGGACCGACATGCCAGGAATGTTGTAAAATATTACATCCGAGGTGTTAGGTTGCCTTAGGGTAGGATGTACAACGTTATAGATGTATATAATGTCCCCAGCGAGAAGTAGGCGACGACACGCCAGGAATGTTTTAAAATATTACATCCGAGATGTTATGTTGCCTTACGACAGGATATATAACGTTACAGACGTATATGATGTTACCACCGAGAAGTACGTGCTCACACGCCAGAAATGTTGTGAAATATTACATCCGAGATGTTAGGTTGCCTTAGGCTAGGATATATAACGTTATAGACGTATATAATGTTCCCACCGAAAAGTAGCAGCCGAAGCGCCAGGAATGTTGTAAAATATTACATCCGAGATGTTAGGTTGCCTTAGGTTAGGATATATATCGTTATAGACGTATATAATGTTCCCACCGAGACGTAGGGACCGACATGCCAGGAATGTTTTAAAATATTACATCCCAGATGTTAGGTTCCGTTAGGTTAGGATATACAACGTTATAGACGTATATAATGTACCCACGGAGACGTAGGGACCGACATGCCAGGAATGTTGTAAAATATTACATCCCAGATGTTAGGTTGCGTTAGGTTAGTATATACAAGGTTATAGACGTATATAATGTTCCCACCGAGAAGTAGGGACCGACATGCCAGGAATGTTGTAAAATATTACATCCGAGATGTTAGGTTGCCTTAGGTTAGGATATACAACGTTATAGATGTATATAATGTCCCCATCGAGAAGTAGGCAACGACACGCCAGGAATGTTGTAAAATATTACACCCGAGATGTTAGGTTCCCTTAGGTTAGGATATATGACGTTATAGATGTATATAATGTCCCTATCCAGAAGTAGGCGACGACACGCCAGGAATGTTGTAAAATATTACATCCCAGATTTTAGGTTGCGTTAGGTTAGAATATACAACGTTATAGACGTATATAATGTCCCCATCGAGAAGCAGGCGACGACACGACAGGAATGTTGTAAAATATTACATTCGACATGTTAGGTTGCCTTAGGCTAGAATATATATCGTTATAGACGTATACAATGTTCCCACCGAGAAGTAGGGACCGACATGCCAGGAATGTTGTAAAATATTACATCCGAGATGTTAGGTTGCCTTAGGGTAGGATATACAACGTTATAGATGTATATAACGTCCCCATCGAGAAGTAGGCGACGACACGCCAGGAATGTTGTAAAATATTACATTCTACATTTTGGGTTGCCTTAGGCTACGATATATGTCGTTATAGACGTATACATTGTTTCCATCGAGAAGTAGGGACCGACATGCCAGGAATGTTGTAAAATATTACATCCCAGATGTTAGGTTGCTTTAGGTTAGGATATTCAACTTTATAGACGTATATAATGTCCCCATCGAGATGCAGGAGACGACACGACAGGAATGTTGTAAAATATTACATTCGACATGTTAGGTTGCCTTAGGCTACGATATATATAGTTATAGACGTATACAATGTTCCCACCGAGAAGTAGGGCCCAACATGCCAGGAATGTTGTAAAATATAACATCCGAGATGTTATGTTGCCATACATTAGGATATGTAACGTTATAGACGTATATAATGTTCCCACCGAAAAGTAGCAGCCGAAGCGGCAGGAATGTTGTAAAATATTACATCCGAGATGTTAGGTTGCCTTAGGTTAGAATATATATCGTTATAGACGTATATAATGTCCCCATCGAGATGCAGGAGACGACATGACAGGAATGTTGTAAAATATTACATCCCAGATGTTAGGTTGCGTTAGGTTAGGATATACAACGTTATAGATGTATATAATGTCCTCATCGAGAAGTAGGCGACGCCACGCCAGGAATGTTGTAAAATATTACATTCTACAAGTTAGGTTGCCTTAGGCTAGGATATATAACGTTATAGACGTATATAATGATCCCACCGAGAAATAGGGACTGACGCGTCAGGAATGTTCTAAAATATTACACCCGAGATGTTAGGTTCCCGTAGGTTAGGATATACAACGTTATGGACGTATAGAATGTTCCCACCGAGAGGTAGGGACCGACATGCCAGGAATGTTGTAAAATATTACATCCGAGGTGTTAGGTTGCCTTAGGGTAGGATGTACAACGTTATAGATGTATATAATGTCCCCAGCGAGAAGTAGGCGACGACACGCCAGGAATGTTTTAAAATATTACATCCGAGATGTTATGTTGCCTTACGACAGGATATATAACGTTACAGACGTATATGATGTTACCACCGAGAAGTACGTGCTCACACGCCAGAAATGTTGTGAAATATTACATCCGAGATGTTAGGTTGCCTTAGGCTAGGATATATAACGTTATAGACGTATATAATGTTCCCACCGAAAAGTAGCAGCCGAAGCGCCAGGAATGTTGTAAAATATTACATCCGAGATGTTAGGTTGCCTTAGGTTAGGATATATATCGTTATAGACGTATATAATGTTCCCACCGAGACGTAGGGACCGACATGCCAGGAATGTTTTAAAATATTACATCCCAGATGTTAGGTTCCGTTAGGTTAGGATATACAACGTTATAGACGTATATAATGTACCCACGGAGACGTAGGGACCGACATGCCAGGAATGTTGTAAAATATTACATCCCAGATGTTAGGTTGCGTTAGGTTAGTATATACAAGGTTATAGACGTATATAATGTTCCCACCGAGAAGTAGGGACCGACATGCCAGGAATGTTGTAAAATATTACATCCGAGATGTTAGGTTGCCTTAGGTTAGGATATACACCGTTATAGATGTATATAATGTCCCCATCGAGAAGTAGGCAACGACACGCCAGGAATGTTGTAAAATATTACACCCGAGATGTTAGGTTCCCTTAGGTTAGGATATATGACGTTATAGATGTATATAATGTCCCTATCCAGAAGTAGGCGACGACACGCCAGGAATGTTGTAAAATATTACATCCCAGATTTTAGGTTGCGTTAGGTTAGAATATACAACGTTATAGACGTATATAATGTCCCCATCGAGAAGCAGGCGACGACACGACAGGAATGTTGTAAAATATTACATTCGACATGTTAGGTTGCCTTAGGCTAGAATATATATCGTTATAGACGTATACAATGTTCCCACCGAGAAGTAGGGACCGACATGCCAGGAATGTTGTAAAATATTACATCCGAGATGTTAGGTTGCCTTAGGGTAGGATATACAACGTTATAGATGTATATAACGTCCCCATCGAGAAGTAGGCGACGACACGCCAGGAATGTTGTAAAATATTACATTCTACATTTTGGGTTGCCTTAGGCTACGATATATGTCGTTATAGACGTATACATTGTTTCCATCGAGAAGTAGAGACCGACATGCCAGGAATGTTGTAAAATATTACATCCCAGATGTTAGGTTGCTTTAGGTTAGGATATTCAACTTTATAGACGTATATAATGTCCCCATCGAGATGCAGGAGACGACACGACAGGAATGTTGTAAAATATTACATTCGACATGTTAGGTTGCCTTAGGCTACGATATATATAGTTATAGACGTATACAATGTTCCCACCGAGAAGTAGGGCCCAACATGCCAGGAATGTTGTAAAATATAACATCCGAGATGTTATGTTGCCATACATTAGGATATGTAACGTTATAGACGTATATAATGTTCCCACCGAAAAGTAGCAGCCGAAGCGGCAGGAATGTTGTAAAATATTACATCCGAGATGTTAGGTTGCCTTAGGTTAGAATATATATCGTTATAGACGTATATAATGTCCCCATCGAGATGCAGGAGACGACATGACAGGAATGTTGTAAAATATTACATCCCAGATGTTAGGTTGCGTTAGGTTAGGATATACAACGTTATAGATGTATATAATGTCCTCATCGAGAAGTAGGCGACGCCACGCCAGGAATGTTGTAAAATATTACATTCTACAAGTTAGGTTGCCTTAGGCTAGGATATATAACGTTATAGACGTATATAATGATCCCACCGAGAAATAGGGACTGACGCGTCAGGAATGTTCTAAAATATTACACCCGAGATGTTAGGTTCCCGTAGGTTAGGATATACAACGTTATGGACGTATAGAATGTTCCCACCGAGAGGTAGGGACCGACATGCCAGGAATGTTGTAAAATATTACATCCGAGGTGTTAGGTTGCCTTAGGGTAGGATGTACAACGTTATAGATGTATATAATGTCCCCAGCGAGAAGTAGGCGACGACACGCCAGGAATGTTTTAAAATATTACATCCGAGATGTTATGTTGCCTTACGACAGGATATATAACGTTACAGACGTATATGATGTTACCACCGAGAAGTACGTGCTCACACGCCAGAAATGTTGTGAAATATTACATCCGAGATGTTAGGTTGCCTTAGGCTAGGATATATAACGTTATAGACGTATATAATGTTCCCACCGAAAAGTAGCAGCCGAAGCGCCAGGAATGTTGTAAAATATTACATCCGAGATGTTAGGTTGCCTTAGGTTAGGATATATATCGTTATAGACGTATATAATGTTCCCACCGAGACGTAGGGACCGACATGCCAGGAATGTTTTAAAATATTACATCCCAGATGTTAGGTTCCGTTAGGTTAGGATATACAACGTTATAGACGTATATAATGTACCCACGGAGACGTAGGGACCGACATGCCAGGAATGTTGTAAAATATTACATCCCAGATGTTAGGTTGCGTTAGGTTAGTATATACAAGGTTATAGACGTATATAATGTTCCCACCGAGAAGTAGGGACCGACATGCCAGGAATGTTGTAAAATATTACATTCGAGATGTTAGGTTGCCTTAGGTTAGGATATACAACGTTATAGATGTATATAATGTCCCCATCGAGAAGTAGGCAACGACACGCCAGGAATGTTGTAAAATATTACATTCTACATTTTGGTTTGCCTTAGGCTACGATATATGTCGTTATAGACGTATACATTGTTTCCATCGAGAAGTAGGGACCGACATGCCAGGAATGTTGTAAAATATTACATCCCAGATGTTAGGTTGCTTTAGGTTAGGATATTCAACTTTATAGACGTATATAATGTCCCCATCGAGATGCAGGAGACGACACGACAGGAATGTTGTAAAATATTACATTCGACATGTTAGGTTGCCTTAGGCTACGATATATATAGTTATAGACGTATACAATGTTCCCACCGAGAAGTAGGGCCCAACATGCCAGGAATGTTGTAAAATATAACATCCGAGATGTTATGTTGCCATACATTAGGATATGTAACGTTATAGACGTATATAATGTTCCCACCGAAAAGTAGCAGCCGAAGCGGCAGGAATGTTGTAAAATATTACATCCGAGATGTTAGGTTGCCTTAGGTTAGAATATATATCGTTATAGACGTATATAATGTCCCCATCGAGATGCAGGAGACGACATGACAGGAATGTTGTAAAATATTACATCCCAGATGTTAGGTTGCGTTAGGTTAGGATATACAACGTTATAGATGTATGTAATGTCCTCATCGAGAAGTAGGCGACGACACGCCAGGAATGTTGTAAAATATTACATTCTACAAGTTAGGTTGCCTTAGGCTAGGATATATAACGTTATAGACGTATATAATGATCCCACCGAGAAATAGGGTCTGACGCGTCAGGAATGTTCTAAAATATTACACCCGAGATGTTAGGTTCCCTTAGGTTAGGATATACAACGTTATGGACGTATAGAATGTTCCCACCGAGAAGTAGGGACCGACATGCCAGGAATGTTGTAAAATATTACATCCGAGGTGTTAGGATGCCTTAGGCTAGGATATATAACGTTATAGACGTATATAATGATCCCACCGAGAAATAGGGACTGACGCGTCAGGAATGTTCTAAAATATTACACCCGAGATGTTAGGTTCCCTTAGGTTAGGATATACAACGTTATGGACGTATAGAATGTTCCCACCGAGAAGTAGGGACCGACATGCCAGGAATGTTGTAAAATATTACATCCGAGGTGTTAGGTTGCCTTAGGGTAGGATGTACAACGTTATAGATGCATATAATGTCCCCAGCGAGAAGTAGGCGACGACACGCCAGGAATGTTTTAAAATATTACATCCGAGATGTTATGTTGCCTTACGACAGGATATATAACGTTACAGACGTATATGATGTTACCACCGAGAAGTACGTGCTCACACGCCAGAAATGTTGTGAAATATTACATCCGAGATGTTAGGTTGCCTTAGGCTAGGATATATAACGTTATAGACGTATATAATGTTCCCACCGAAAAGTAGCAGCCGAAGCGCCAGGAATGTTGTAAAATATTACATCCGAGATGTTAGGTTGCCTTAGGTTAGGATATATATCGTTATAGACGTATATAATGTTCCCACCGAGACGTAGGGACCGACATGCCAGGAATGTTTTAAAATATTACATCCCAGATGTTAGGTTCCGTTAGGTTAGGATATACAACGTTATAGACGTATATAATGTACCCACGGAGACGTAGGGACCGACATGCCAGGAATGTTGTAAAATATTACATCCCAGATGTTAGGTTGCCTTAGGTTAGGATATATATCGTTATAGACGTATATAATGTCCCCATCGAGATGCAGGAGACGACATGACAGGAATAGTGTAAAATATTACGTCCCAGATGTTAGGTTGCGTTAGGTTAGGATATACAACGTTATAGATGTATATAATGTCCTCATCGAGAAGTAGGCGACGCCACGCCAGGAATGTTGTAAAATATTACATTCTACAAGTTAGGTTGCCTTAGGCTAGGATATATAACGTTATAGACGTATATAATGATCCCACCGAGAAATAGGGACTGACGCGTCAGGAATGTTCTAAAATATTACACCCGAGATGTTAGGTTCCCGTAGGTTAGGATATACAACGTTATGGACGTATAGAATGTTCCCACCGAGAGGTAGGGACCGACATGCCAGGAATGTTGTAAAATATTACATCCGAGGTGTTAGGTTGCCTTAGGGTAGGATGTACAACGTTATAGATGTATATAATGTCCCCAGCGAGAAGTAGGCGACGACACGCCAGGAATGTTTTAAAATATTACATCCGAGATGTTATGTTGCCTTACGACAGGATATATAACGTTACAGACGTATATGATGTTACCACCGAGAAGTACGTGCTCACACGCCAGAAATGTTGTGAAATATTACATCCGAGATGTTAGGTTGCCTTAGGCTAGGATATATAACGTTATAGACGTATATAATGTTCCCACCGAAAAGTAGCAGCCGAAGCGCCAGGAATGTTGTAAAATATTACATCCGAGATGTTAGGTTGCCTTAGGTTAGGATATATATCGTTATAGACGTATATAATGTTCCCACCGAGACGTAGGGACCGACATGCCAGGAATGTTTTAAAATATTACATCCCAGATGTTAGGTTCCGTTAGGTTAGGATATACAACGTTATAGACGTATATAATGTACCCACGGAGACGTAGGGACCGACATGCCAGGAATGTTGTAAAATATTACATCCCAGATGTTAGGTTGCGTTAGGTTAGTATATACAAGGTTATAGACGTATATAATGTTCCCACCGAGAAGTAGGGACCGACATGCCAGGAATGTTGTAAAATATTACATCCGAGATGTTAGGTTGCCTTAGGTTAGGATATACAACGTTATAGATGTATATAATGTCCCCATCGAGAAGTAGGCAACGACACGCCAGGAATGTTGTAAAATATTACACCCGAGATGTTAGGTTCCCTTAGGTTAGGATATATGACGTTATAGATGTATATAATGTCCCTATCCAGAAGTAGGCGACGACACGCCAGGAATGTTGTAAAATATTACATCCCAGATTTTAGGTTGCGTTAGGTTAGAATATACAACGATATAGACGTATATAATGTCCCCATCGAGAAGCAGGCGACGACACGACAGGAATGTTGTAAAATATTACATTCGACATGTTAGGTTGCCTTAGGCTAGAATATATATCGTTATAGACGTATACAATGTTCCCACCGAGAAGTAGGGACCGACATGCCAGGAATGTTGTAAAATATTACATCCGAGATGTTAGGTTGCCTTAGGGTAGGATATACAACGTTATAGATGTATATAACGTCCCCATCGAGAAGTAGGCGACGACACGCCAGGAATGTTGTAAAATATTACATTCTACATTTTGGGTTGCCTTAGGCTACGATATATGTCGTTATAGACGTATACATTGTTTCCATCGAGAAGTAGGTACCGACATGCCAGGAATGTTGTAAAATATTACATCCCAGATGTTAGGTTGCTTTAGGTTAGGATATTCAACTTTATAGACGTATATAATGTCCCCATCGAGATGCAGGAGACGACACGACAGGAATGTTGTAAAATATTACATTCGACATGTTAGGTTGCCTTAGGCTAGGATATATATAGTTATAGACGTATACAATGTTCCCACCGAGAAGTAGGGCCCAACATGCCAGGAATGTTGTAAAATATAACATCCGAGATGTTATGTTGCCATACATTAGGATATGTAACGTTATAGACGTATATAATGTTCCCACCGAAAAGTAGCAGCCGAAGCGGCAGGAATGTTGTAAAATATTACATCCGAGATGTTAGGTTGCCTTAGGTTAGAATATATATCGTTATAGACGTATATAATGTCCCCATCGAGATGCAGGAGACGACATGACAGGAATGTTGTAAAATATTACATCCCAGATGTTAGGTTGCGTTAGGTTAGGATATACAACGTTATAGATGTATGTAATGTCCTCATCGAGAAGTAGGCGACGACACGCCAGGAATGTTGTAAAATATTACATTCTACAAGTTAGGTTGCCTTAGGCTAGGATATATAACGTTATAGACGTATATAATGATCCCACCGAGAAATAGGGACTGACGCGTCAGGAATGTTCTAAAATATTACACCCGAGATGTTAGGTTCCCTTAGGTTAGGATATACAACGTTATGGACGTATAGAATGTTCCCACCGAGAAGTAGGGACCGACATGCCAGGAATGTTGTAAAATATTACATCCGAGGTGTTAGGATGCCTTAGGCTAGGATATATAACGTTATAGACGTATATAATGATCCCACCGAGAAATAGGGACTGACGCGTCAGGAATGTTCTAAAATATTACACCCGAGATGTTAGGTTCCCTTAGGTTAGGATATACAACGTTATGGACGTATAGAATGTTCCCACCGAGAAGTAGGGACCGACATGCCAGGAATGTTGTAAAATATTACATCCGAGGTGTTAGGTTGCCTTAGGGTAGGATGTACAACGTTATAGATGTATATAATGTCCCCAGCGAGAAGTAGGCGACGACACGCCAGGAATGTTTTAAAATATTACATCCGAGATGTTATGTTGCCTTACGACAGGATATATAACGTTACAGACGTATATGATGTTACCACCGAGAAGTACGTGCTCACACGCCAGAAATGTTGTGAAATATTACATCCGAGATGTTAGGTTGCCTTAGGCTAGGATATATAACGTTATAGACGTATATAATGTTCCCACCGAAAAGTAGCAGCCGAAGCGCCAGGAATGTTGTAAAATATTACATCCGAGATGTTAGGTTGCCTTAGGTTAGGATATATATCGTTATAGACGTATATAATGTTCCCACCGAGACGTAGGGACCGACATGCCAGGAATGTTTTAAAATATTACATCCCAGATGTTAGGTTCCGTTAGGTTAGGATATACAACGTTATAGACGTATATAATGTACCCACGGAGACGTAGGGACCGACATGCCAGGAATGTTGTAAAATATTACATCCCAGATGTTAGGTTGCCTTAGGTTAGGATATATATCGTTATAGACGTATATAATGTCCCCATCGAGATGCAGGAGACGACATGACAGGAATGTTGTAAAATATTACGTCCCAGATGTTAGGTTGCGTTAGGTTAGGATATACAACGTTATAGATGTATATAATGTCCTCATCGAGAAGTAGGCGACGCCACGCCAGGAATGTTGTAAAATATTACATTCTACAAGTTAGGTTGCCTTAGGCTAGGATATATAACGTTATAGACGTATATAATGATCCCACCGAGAAATAGGGACTGACGCGTCAGGAATGTTCTAAAATATTACACCCGAGATGTTAGGTTCCCGTAGGTTAGGATATACAACGTTATGGACGTATAGAATGTTCCCACCGAGAGGTAGGGACCGACATGCCAGGAATGTTGTAAAATATTACATCCGAGGTGTTAGGTTGCCTTAGGGTAGGATGTACAACGTTATAGATGTATATAATGTCCCCAGCGAGAAGTAGGCGACGACACGCCAGGAATGTTTTAAAATATTACATCCGAGATGTTATGTTGCCTTACGACAGGATATATAACGTTACAGACGTATATGATGTTACCACCGAGAAGTACGTGCTCACACGCCAGAAATGTTGTGAAATATTACATCCGAGATGTTAGGTTGCCTTAGGCTAGGATATATAACGTTATAGGCGTATATAATGTTCCCACCGAAAAGTAGCAGCCGAAGCGCCAGGAATGTTGTAAAATATTACATCCGAGATGTTAGGTTGCCTTAGGTTAGGATATATATCGTTATAGACGTATATAATGTTCCCACCGAGACGTAGGGACCGACATGCCAGGAATGTTTTAAAATATTACATCCCAGATGTTAGGTTCCGTTAGGTTAGGATATACAACGTTATAGACGTATATAATGTACCCACGGAGACGTAGGGACCGACATGCCAGGAATGTTGTAAAATATTACATCCCAGATGTTAGGTTGCGTTAGGTTAGTATATACAAGGTTATAGACGTATATAATGTTCCCACCGAGAAGTAGGGACCGACATGCCAGGAATGTTTTAAAATATTACATCCCAGATGTTAGGTTCCGTTAGGTTAGGATATACAACGTTATAGACGTATATAATGTACCCACGGAGACGTAGGGACCGACATGCCAGGAATGTTGTAAAATATTACATCCCAGGTGTTAGGTTGCGTTAGGTTAGTATATACAAGGTTATAGACGTATATAATGTTCCCACCGAGAAGTAGGGACCGACATGCCAGGAATGTTGTAAAATATTACATCCGAGATGTTAGGTTGCCTTAGGTTAGGATATACAACGTTATAGATGTATATAATGTCCCCATCGAGAAGTAGGCAACGACACGCCAGGAATGTTGTAAAATATTACACCCGAGATGTTAGGTTCCCTTAGGTTAGGATATATGACGTTATAGATGTATATAATGTCCCTATCCAGAAGTAGGCGACGACACGCCAGGAATGTTGTAAAATATTACATCCCAGATTTTAGGTTGCGTTAGGTTAGAATATACAACGTTATAGACGTATATAATGTCCCCATCGAGAAGCAGGCGACGACACGACAGGAATGTTGTAAAATATTACATTCGACATGTTAGGTTGCCTTAGGCTAGAATATATATCGTTATAGACGTATACAATGTTCCCACCGAGAAGTAGGGACCGACATGCCAGGAATGTTGTAAAATATTACATCCGAGATGTTAGGTTGCCTTAGGGTAGGATATACAACGTTATAGATGTATATAACGTCCCCATCGAGAAGTAGGCGACGACACGCCAGGAATGTTGTAAAATATTACATTCTACATTTTGGGTTGCCTTAGGCTACGATATATGTCGTTATAGACGTATACATTGTTTCCATCGAGAAGTAGGGACCGACATGCCAGGAATGTTGTAAAATATTACATCCCAGATGTTAGGTTGCTTTAGGTTAGGATATTCAACTTTATAGACGTATATAATGTCCCCATCGAGATGCAGGAGACGACACGACAGGAATGTTGTAAAATATTACATTCGACATGTTAGGTTGCCTTAGGCTACGATATATATAGTTATAGACGTATACAATGTTCCCACCGAGAAGTAGGGCCCAACATGCCAGGAATGTTGTAAAATATAACATCCGATATGTTATGTTGCCATACATTAGGATATGTAACGTTATAGACGTATATAATGTTCCCACCGAAAAGTAGCAGCCGAAGCGGCAGGAATGTTGTAAAATATTACATCCGAGATGTTAGGTTGCCTTAGGTTAGAATATATATCGTTATAGACGTATATAATGTCCCCATCGAGATGCAGGAGACGACATGACAGGAATGTTGTAAAATATTACATCCCAGATGTTAGGTTGCGTTAGGTTAGGATATACAACGTTATAGATGTATATAATGTCCTCATCGAGAAGTAGGCGACGCCACGCCAGGAATGTTGTAAAATATTACATTCTACAAGTTAGGTTGCCTTAGGCTAGGATATATAACGTTATAGACGTATATAATGATCCCACCGAGAAATAGGGACTGACGCGTCAGGAATGTTCTAAAATATTACACCCGAGATGTTAGGTTCCCGTAGGTTAGGATATACAACGTTATGGACGTATAGAATGTTCCCACCGAGAGGTAGGGACCGACATGCCAGGAATGTTGTAAAATATTACATCCGAGGTGTTAGGTTGCCTTAGGGTAGGATGTACAACGTTATAGATGTATATAATGTCCCCAGCGAGAAGTAGGCGACGACACGCCAGGAATGTTTTAAAATATTACATCCGAGATGTTATGTTGCCTTACGACAGGATATATAACGTTACAGACGTATATGATGTTACCACCGAGAAGTACGTGCTCACACGCCAGAAATGTTGTGAAATATTACATCCGAGATGTTAGGTTGCCTTAGGCTAGGATATATAACGTTATAGACGTATATAATGTTCCCACCGAAAAGTAGCAGCCGAAGCGCCAGGAATGTTGTAAAATATTACATCCGAGATGTTAGGTTGCCTTAGGTTAGGATATATATCGTTATAGACGTATATAATGTTCCCACCGAGACGTAGGGACCGACATGCCAGGAATGTTTTAAAATATTACATCCCAGATGTTAGGTTCCGTTAGGTTAGGATATACAACGTTATAGACGTATATAATGTACCCACGGAGACGTAGGGACCGACATGCCAGGAATGTTGTAAAATATTACATCCCAGATGTTAGGTTGCGTTAGGTTAGTATATACAAGGTTATAGACGTATATAATGTTCCCACCGAGAAGTAGGGACCGACATGCCAGGAATGTTGTAAAATATTACATCCGAGATGTTAGGTTGCCTTAGGTTAGGATATACAACGTTATAGATGTATATAATGTCCCCATCGAGAAGTAGGCAACGACACGCCAGGAATGTTGTAAAATATTACACCCGAGATGTTAGGTTCCCTTAGGTTAGGATATATGACGTTATAGATGTATATAATGTCCCTATCCAGAAGTAGGCGACGACACGCCAGGAATGTTGTAAAATATTACATCCCAGATTTTAGGTTGCGTTAGGTTAGAATATACAACGTTATAGACGTATATAATGTCCCCATCGAGAAGCAGGCGACGACACGACAGGAATGTTGTAAAATATTACATTCGACATGTTAGGTTGCCTTAGGCTAGAATATATATCGTTATAGACGTATACAATGTTCCCACCGAGAAGTAGGGACCGACATGCCAGGAATGTTGTAAAATATTACATCCGAGATGTTAGGTTGCCTTAGGGTAGGATATACAACGTTATAGATGTATATAACGTCCCCATCGAGAAGTAGGCGACGACACGCCAGGAATGTTGTAAAATATTACATTCTACATTTTGGGTTGCCTTAGGCTACGATATATGTCGTTATAGACGTATACATTGTTTCCATCGAGAAGTAGGGACCGACATGCCAGGAATGTTGTAAAATATTACATCCCAGATGTTAGGTTGCTTTAGGTTAGGATATTCAACTTTATAGACGTATATAATGTCCCCATCGAGATGCAGGAGACGACACGACAGGAATGTTGTAAAATATTACATTCGACATGTTAGGTTGCCTTAGGCTACGATATATATAGTTATAGACGTATACAATGTTCCCACCGAGAAGTAGGGCCCAACATGCCAGGAATGTTGTAAAATATAACATCCGAGATGTTATGTTGCCATACATTAGGATATGTAACGTTATAGACGTATATAATGTTCCCACCGAAAAGTAGCAGCCGAAGCGGCAGGAATGTTGTAAAATATTACATCCGAGATGTTAGGTTGCCTGAGGTTAGAATATATATCGTTATAGACGTATATAATGTCCCCATCGAGATGCAGGAGACGACATGACAGGAATGTTGTAAAATATTACATCCCAGATGTTAGGTTGCGTTAGGTTAGGATATACAACGTTATAGATGTATATAATGTCCTCATCGAGAAGTAGGCGACGCCACGCCAGGAATGTTGTAAAATATTACATTCTACAAGTTAGGTTGCCTTAGGCTAGGATATATAACGTTATAGACGTATATAATGATCCCACCGAGAAATAGGGACTGACGCGTCAGGAATGTTCTAAAATATTACACCCGAGATGTTAGGTTCCCGTAGGTTAGGATATACAACGTTATGGACGTATAGAATGTTCCCACCGAGAGGTAGGGACCGACATGCCAGGAATGTTGTAAAATATTACATCCGAGGTGTTAGGTTGCCTTAGGGTAGGATGTACAACGTTATAGATGTATATAATGTCCCCAGCGAGAAGTAGGCGACGACACGCCAGGAATGTTTTAAAATATTACATCCGAGATGTTATGTTGCCTTACGACAGGATATATAACGTTACAGACGTATATGATGTTACCACCGAGAAGTACGTGCTCACACGCCAGAAATGTTGTGAAATATTACATCCGAGATGTTAGGTTGCCTTAGGCTAGGATATATAACGTTATAGACGTATATAATGTTCCCACCGAAAAGTAGCAGCCGAAGCGCCAGGAATGTTGTAAAATATTACATCCGAGATGTTAGGTTGCCTTAGGTTAGGATATATATCGTTATAGACGTATATAATGTTCCCACCGAGACGTAGGGACCGACATGCCAGGAATGTTTTAAAATATTACATCCCAGATGTTAGGTTCCGTTAGGTTAGGATATACAACGTTATAGACGTATATAATGTACCCACGGAGACGTAGGGACCGACATGCCAGGAATGTTGTAAAATATTACATCCCAGATGTTAGGTTGCGTTAGGTTAGTATATACAAGGTTATAGACGTATATAATGTTCCCACCGAGAAGTAGGGACCGACATGCCAGGAATGTTGTAAAATATTACATTCGAGATGTTAGGTTGCCTTAGGTTAGGATATACAACGTTATAGATGTATATAATGTCCCCATCGAGAAGTAGGCAACGACACGCCAGGAATGTTGTAAAATATTACATTCTACATTTTGGTTTGCCTTAGGCTACGATATATGTCGTTATAGACGTATACATTGTTTCCATCGAGAAGTAGGGACCGACATGCCAGGAATGTTGTAAAATATTACATCCCAGATGTTAGGTTGCTTTAGGTTAGGATATTCAACTTTATAGACGTATATAATGTCCCCATCGAGATGCAGGAGACGACACGACAGGAATGTTGTAAAATATTACATTCGACATGTTAGGTTGCCTTAGGCTACGATATATATAGTTATAGACGTATACAATGTTCCCACCGAGAAGTAGGGCCCAACATGCCAGGAATGTTGTAAAATATAACATCCGAGATGTTATGTTGCCATACATTAGGATATGTAACGTTATAGACGTATATAATGTTCCCACCGAAAAGTAGCAGCCGAAGCGGCAGGAATGTTGTAAAATATTACATCCGAGATGTTAGGTTGCCTTAGGTTAGAATATATATCGTTATAGACGTATATAATGTCCCCATCGAGATGCAGGAGACGACATGACAGGAATGTTGTAAAATATTACATCCCAGATGTTAGGTTGCGTTAGGTTAGGATATACAACGTTATAGATGTATGTAATGTCCTCATCGAGAAGTAGGCGACGACACGCCAGGAATGTTGTAAAATATTACATTCTACAAGTTAGGTTGCCTTAGGCTAGGATATATAACGTTATAGACGTATATAATGATCCCACCGAGAAATAGGGTCTGACGCGTCAGGAATGTTCTAAAATATTACACCCGAGATGTTAGGTTCCCTTAGGTTAGGATATACAACGTTATGGACGTATAGAATGTTCCCACCGAGAAGTAGGGACCGACATGCCAGGAATGTTGTAAAATATTACATCCGAGGTGTTAGGTTGCCTTAGGGTAGGATGTACAACGTTATAGATGCATATAATGTCCCCAGCGAGAAGTAGGCGACGACACGCCAGGAATGTTTTAAAATATTACATCCGAGATGTTATGTTGCCTTACGACAGGATATATAACGTTACAGACGTATATGATGTTACCACCGAGAAGTACGTGCTCACACGCCAGAAATGTTGTGAAATATTACATCCGAGATGTTAGGTTGCCTTAGGCTAGGATATATAACGTTATAGACGTATATAATGTTCCCACCGAAAAGTAGCAGCCGAAGCGCCAGGAATGTTGTAAAATATTACATCCGAGATGTTAGGTTGCCTTAGGTTAGGATATATATCGTTATAGACGTATATAATGTTCCCACCGAGACGTAGGGACCGACATGCCAGGAATGTTTTAAAATATTACATCCCAGATGTTAGGTTCCGTTAGGTTAGGATATACAACGTTATAGACGTATATAATGTACCCACGGAGACGTAGGGACCGACATGCCAGGAATGTTGTAAAATATTACATCCCAGATGTTAGGTTGCCTTAGGTTAGGATATATATCGTTATAGACGTATATAATGTCCCCATCGAGATGCAGGAGACGACATGACAGGAATAGTGTAAAATATTACGTCCCAGATGTTAGGTTGCGTTAGGTTAGGATATACAACGTTATAGATGTATATAATGTCCTCATCGAGAAGTAGGCGACGCCACGCCAGGAATGTTGTAAAATATTACATTCTACAAGTTAGGTTGCCTTAGGCTAGGATATATAACGTTATAGACGTATATAATGATCCCACCGAGAAATAGGGACTGACGCGTCAGGAATGTTCTAAAATATTACACCCGAGATGTTAGGTTCCCGTAGGTTAGGATATACAACGTTATGGACGTATAGAATGTTCCCACCGAGAGGTAGGGACCGACATGCCAGGAATGTTGTAAAATATTACATCCGAGGTGTTAGGTTGCCTTAGGGTAGGATGTACAACGTTATAGATGTATATAATGTCCCCAGCGAGAAGTAGGCGACGACACGCCAGGAATGTTTTAAAATATTACATCCGAGATGTTATGTTGCCTTACGACAGGATATATAACGTTACAGACGTATATGATGTTACCACCGAGAAGTACGTGCTCACACGCCAGAAATGTTGTGAAATATTACATCCGAGATGTTAGGTTGCCTTAGGCTAGGATATATAACGTTATAGACGTATATAATGTTCCCACCGAAAAGTAGCAGCCGAAGCGCCAGGAATGTTGTAAAATATTACATCCGAGATGTTAGGTTGCCTTAGGTTAGGATATATATCGTTATAGACGTATATAATGTTCCCACCGAGACGTAGGGACCGACATGCCAGGAATGTTTTAAAATATTACATCCCAGATGTTAGGTTCCGTTAGGTTAGGATATACAACGTTATAGACGTATATAATGTACCCACGGAGACGTAGGGACCGACATGCCAGGAATGTTGTAAAATATTACATCCCAGATGTTAGGTTGCGTTAGGTTAGTATATACAAGGTTATAGACGTATATAATGTTCCCACCGAGAAGTAGGGACCGACATGCCAGGAATGTTGTAAAATATTACATCCGAGATGTTAGGTTGCCTTAGGTTAGGATATACAACGTTATAGATGTATATAATGTCCCCATCGAGAAGTAGGCAACGACACGCCAGGAATGTTGTAAAATATTACACCCGAGATGTTAGGTTCCCTTAGGTTAGGATATATGACGTTATAGATGTATATAATGTCCCTATCCAGAAGTAGGCGACGACACGCCAGGAATGTTGTAAAATATTACATCCCAGATTTTAGGTTGCGTTAGGTTAGAATATACAACGATATAGACGTATATAATGTCCCCATCGAGAAGCAGGCGACGACACGACAGGAATGTTGTAAAATATTACATTCGACATGTTAGGTTGCCTTAGGCTAGAATATATATCGTTATAGACGTATACAATGTTCCCACCGAGAAGTAGGGACCGACATGCCAGGAATGTTGTAAAATATTACATCCGAGATGTTAGGTTGCCTTAGGGTAGGATATACAACGTTATAGATGTATATAACGTCCCCATCGAGAAGTAGGCGACGACACGCCAGGAATGTTGTAAAATATTACATTCTACATTTTGGGTTGCCTTAGGCTACGATATATGTCGTTATAGACGTATACATTGTTTCCATCGAGAAGTAGGTACCGACATGCCAGGAATGTTGTAAAATATTACATCCCAGATGTTAGGTTGCTTTAGGTTAGGATATTCAACTTTATAGACGTATATAATGTCCCCATCGAGATGCAGGAGACGACACGACAGGAATGTTGTAAAATATTACATTCGACATGTTAGGTTGCCTTAGGCTAGGATATATATAGTTATAGACGTATACAATGTTCCCACCGAGAAGTAGGGCCCAACATGCCAGGAATGTTGTAAAATATAACATCCGAGATGTTATGTTGCCATACATTAGGATATGTAACGTTATAGACGTATATAATGTTCCCACCGAAAAGTAGCAGCCGAAGCGGCAGGAATGTTGTAAAATATTACATCCGAGATGTTAGGTTGCCTTAGGTTAGAATATATATCGTTATAGACGTATATAATGTCCCCATCGAGATGCAGGAGACGACATGACAGGAATGTTGTAAAATATTACATCCCAGATGTTAGGTTGCGTTAGGTTAGGATATACAACGTTATAGATGTATGTAATGTCCTCATCGAGAAGTAGGCGACGACACGCCAGGAATGTTGTAAAATATTACATTCTACAAGTTAGGTTGCCTTAGGCTAGGATATATAACGTTATAGACGTATATAATGATCCCACCGAGAAATAGGGACTGACGCGTCAGGAATGTTCTAAAATATTACACCCGAGATGTTAGGTTCCCTTAGGTTAGGATATACAACGTTATGGACGTATAGAATGTTCCCACCGAGAAGTAGGGACCGACATGCCAGGAATGTTGTAAAATATTACATCCGAGGTGTTAGGATGCCTTAGGCTAGGATATATAACGTTATAGACGTATATAATGATCCCACCGAGAAATAGGGACTGACGCGTCAGGAATGTTCTAAAATATTACACCCGAGATGTTAGGTTCCCTTAGGTTAGGATATACAACGTTATGGACGTATAGAATGTTCCCACCGAGAAGTAGGGACCGACATGCCAGGAATGTTGTAAAATATTACATCCGAGGTGTTAGGTTGCCTTAGGGTAGGATGTACAACGTTATAGATGTATATAATGTCCCCAGCGAGAAGTAGGCGACGACACGCCAGGAATGTTTTAAAATATTACATCCGAGATGTTATGTTGCCTTACGACAGGATATATAACGTTACAGACGTATATGATGTTACCACCGAGAAGTACGTGCTCACACGCCAGAAATGTTGTGAAATATTACATCCGAGATGTTAGGTTGCCTTAGGCTAGGATATATAACGTTATAGACGTATATAATGTTCCCACCGAAAAGTAGCAGCCGAAGCGCCAGGAATGTTGTAAAATATTACATCCGAGATGTTAGGTTGCCTTAGGTTAGGATATATATCGTTATAGACGTATATAATGTTCCCACCGAGACGTAGGGACCGACATGCCAGGAATGTTTTAAAATATTACATCCCAGATGTTAGGTTCCGTTAGGTTAGGATATACAACGTTATAGACGTATATAATGTACCCACGGAGACGTAGGGACCGACATGCCAGGAATGTTGTAAAATATTACATCCCAGATGTTAGGTTGCCTTAGGTTAGGATATATATCGTTATAGACGTATATAATGTCCCCATCGAGATGCAGGAGACGACATGACAGGAATGTTGTAAAATATTACGTCCCAGATGTTAGGTTGCGTTAGGTTAGGATATACAACGTTATAGATGTATATAATGTCCTCATCGAGAAGTAGGCGACGCCACGCCAGGAATGTTGTAAAATATTACATTCTACAAGTTAGGTTGCCTTAGGCTAGGATATATAACGTTATAGACGTATATAATGATCCCACCGAGAAATAGGGACTGACGCGTCAGGAATGTTCTAAAATATTACACCCGAAATGTTAGGTTCCCGTAGGTTAGGATATACAACGTTATGGACGTATAGAATGTTCCCACCGAGAGGTAGGGACCGACATGCCAGGAATGTTGTAAAATATTACATCCGAGGTGTTAGGTTGCCTTAGGGTAGGATGTACAACGTTATAGATGTATATAATGTCCCCAGCGAGAAGTAGGCGACGACACGCCAGGAATGTTTTAAAATATTACATCCGAGATGTTATGTTGCCTTACGACAGGATATATAACGTTACAGACGTATATGATGTTACCACCGAGAAGTACGTGCTCACACGCCAGAAATGTTGTGAAATATTACATCCGAGATGTTAGGTTGCCTTAGGCTAGGATATATAACGTTATAGACGTATATAATGTTCCCACCGAAAAGTAGCAGCCGAAGCGCCAGGAATGTTGTAAAATATTACATCCGAGATGTTAGGTTGCCTTAGGTTAGGATATATATCGTTATAGACGTATATAATGTTCCCACCGAGACGTAGGGACCGACATGCCAGGAATGTTTTAAAATATTACATCCCAGATGTTAGGTTCCGTTAGGTTAGGATATACAACGTTATAGACGTATATAATGTACCCACGGAGACGTAGGGACCGACATGCCAGGAATGTGTAAAATATTACATCCCAGATGTTAGGTTGCGTTAGGTTAGTATATACAAGGTTATAGACGTATATAATGTTCCCACCGAGAAGTAGGGACCGACATGCCAGGAATGTTGTAAAATATTACATCCGAGATGTTAGGTTGCCTTAGGTTAGGATATACAACGTTATAGATGTATATAATGTCCCCATCGAGAAGTAGGCAACGACACGCCAGGAATGTTGTAAAATATTACACCCGAGATGTTAGGTTCCCTTAGGTTAGGATATATGACGTTATAGATGTATATAATGTCCCTATCCAGAAGTAGGCGACGACACGCCAGGAATGTTGTAAAATATTACATCCCAGATTTTAGGTTGCGTTAGGTTAGAATATACAACGATATAGACGTATATAATGTCCCCATCGAGAAGCAGGCGACGACACGACAGGAATGTTGTAAAATATTACATTCGACATGTTAGGTTGCCTTAGGCTAGAATATATATCGTTATAGACGTATACAATGTTCCCACCGAGAAGTAGGGACCGACATGCCAGGAATGTTGTAAAATATTACATCCGAGATGTTAGGTTGCCTTAGGGTAGGATATACAACGTTATAGATGTATATAACGTCCCCATCGAGAAGTAGGCGACGACACGCCAGGAATGTTGTAAAATATTACATTCTACATTTTGGGTTGCCTTAGGCTACGATATATGTCGTTATAGACGTATACATTGTTTCCATCGAGAAGTAGGTACCGACATGCCAGGAATGTTGTAAAATATTACATCCCAGATGTTAGGTTGCTTTAGGTTAGGATATTCAACTTTATAGACGTATATAATGTCCCCATCGAGATGCAGGAGACGACACGACAGGAATGTTGTAAAATATTACATTCGACATGTTAGGTTGCCTTAGGCTAGGATATATATAGTTATAGACGTATACAATGTTCCCACCGAGAAGTAGGGCCCAACATGCCAGGAATGTTGTAAAATATAACATCCGAGATGTTATGTTGCCATACATTAGGATATGTAACGTTATAGACGTATATAATGTTCCCACCGAAAAGTAGCAGCCGAAGCGGCAGGAATGTTGTAAAATATTACATCCGAGATGTTAGGTTGCCTTAGGTTAGAATATATATCGTTATAGACGTATATAATATCCCCATCGAGATGCAGGAGACGACATGACAGGAATGTTGTAAAATATTACATCCCAGATGTTAGGTTGCGTTAGGTTAGGATATACAACGTTATAGATGTATGTAATGTCCTCATCGAGAAGTAGGCGACGACACGCCAGGAATGTTGTAAAATATTACATTCTACAAGTTAGGTTGCCTTAGGCTAGGATATATAACGTTATAGACGTATATAATGATCCCACCGAGAAATAGGGACTGACGCGTCAGGAATGTTCTAAAATATTACACCCGAGATGTTAGGTTCCCTTAGGTTAGGATATACAACGTTATGGACGTATAGAATGTTCCCACCGAGAAGTAGGGACCGACATGCCAGGAATGTTGTAAAATATTACATCCGAGGTGTTAGGATGCCTTAGGCTAGGATATATAACGTTATAGACGTATATAATGATCCCACCGAGAAATAGGGACTGACGCGTCAGGAATGTTCTAAAATATTACACCCGAGATGTTAGGTTCCCTTAGGTTAGGATATACAACGTTATGGACGTATAGAATGTTCCCACCGAGAAGTAGGGACCGACATGCCAGGAATGTTGTAAAATATTACATCCGAGGTGTTAGGTTGCCTTAGGGTAGGATGTACAACGTTATAGATGTATATAATGTCCCCAGCGAGAAGTAGGCGACGACACGCCAGGAATGTTTTAAAATATTACATCCGAGATGTTATGTTGCCTTACGACAGGATATATAACGTTACAGACGTATATGATGTTACCACCGAGAAGTACGTGCTCACACGCCAGAAATGTTGTGAAATATTACATCCGAGATGTTAGGTTGCCTTAGGCTAGGATATATAACGTTATAGACGTATATAATGTTCCCACCGAAAAGTAGCAGCCGAAGCGCCAGGAATGTTGTAAAATATTACATCCGAGATGTTAGGTTGCCTTAGGTTAGGATATATATCGTTATAGACGTATATAATGTTCCCACCGAGACGTAGGGACCGACATGCCAGGAATGTTTTAAAATATTACATCCCAGATGTTAGGTTCCGTTAGGTTAGGATATACAACGTTATAGACGTATATAATGTACCCACGGAGACGTAGGGACCGACATGCCAGGAATGTTGTAAAATATTACATCCCAGATGTTAGGTTGCCTTAGGTTAGGATATATATCGTTATAGACGTATATAATGTCCCCATCGAGATGCAGGAGACGACATGACAGGAATGTTGTAAAATATTACGTCCCAGATGTTAGGTTGCGTTAGGTTAGGATATACAACGTTATAGATGTATATAATGTCCTCATCGAGAAGTAGGCGACGCCACGCCAGGAATGTTGTAAAATATTACATTCTACAAGTTAGGTTGCCTTAGGCTAGGATATATAACGTTATAGACGTATATAATGATCCCACCGAGAAATAGGGACTGACGCGTCAGGAATGTTCTAAAATATTACACCCGAGATGTTAGGTTCCCGTAGGTTAGGATATACAACGTTATGGACGTATAGAATGTTCCCACCGAGAGGTAGGGACCGACATGCCAGGAATGTTGTAAAATATTACATCCGAGGTGTTAGGTTGCCTTAGGGTAGGATGTACAACGTTATAGATGTATATAATGTCCCCAGCGAGAAGTAGGCGACGACACGCCAGGAATGTTTTAAAATATTACATCCGAGATGTTATGTTGCCTTACGACAGGATATATAACGTTACAGACGTATATGATGTTACCACCGAGAAGTACGTGCTCACACGCCAGAAATGTTGTGAAATATTACATCCGAGATGTTAGGTTGCCTTAGGCTAGGATATATAACGTTATAGACGTATATAATGTTCCCACCGAAAAGTAGCAGCCGAAGCGCCAGGAATGTTGTAAAATATTACATCCGAGATGTTAGGTTGCCTTAGGTTAGGATATATATCGTTATAGACGTATATAATGTTCCCACCGAGACGTAGGGACCGACATGCCAGGAATGTTTTAAAATATTACATCCCAGATGTTAGGTTCCGTTAGGTTAGGATATACAACGTTATAGACGTATATAATGTACCCACGGAGACGTAGGGACCGACATGCCAGGAATGTTGTAAAATATTACATCCCAGATGTTAGGTTGCGTTAGGTTAGTATATACAAGGTTATAGACGTATATAATGTTCCCACCGAGAAGTAGGGACCGACATGCCAGGAATGTTGTAAAATATTACATCCGAGATGTTAGGTTGCCTTAGGTTAGGATATACAACGTTATAGATGTATATAATGTCCCCATCGAGAAGTAGGCAACGACACGCCAGGAATGTTGTAAAATATTACACCCGAGATGTTAGGTTCCCTTAGGTTAGGATATATGACGTTATAGATGTATATAATGTCCCTATCCAGAAGTAGGCGACGACACGCCAGGAATGTTGTAAAATATTACATCCCAGATTTTAGGTTGCGTTAGGTTAGAATATACAACGTTATAGACGTATATAATGTCCCCATCGAGAAGCAGGCGACGACACGACAGGAATGTTGTAAAATATTACATTCGACATGTTAGGTTGCCTTAGGCTAGAATATATATCGTTATAGACGTATACAATGTTCCCACCGAGAAGTAGGGACCGACATGCCAGGAATGTTGTAAAATATTACATCCGAGATGTTAGGTTGCCTTAGGGTAGGATATACAACGTTATAGATGTATATAACGTCCCCATCGAGAAGTAGGCGACGACACGCCAGGAATGTTGTAAAATATTACATTCTACATTTTGGGTTGCCTTAGGCTATGATATATGTCGTTATAGACGTATACATTGTTTCCATCGAGAAGTAGGGACCGACATGCCAGGAATGTTGTAAAATATTACATCCCAGATGTTAGGTTGCTTTAGGTTAGGATATTCAACTTTATAGACGTATATAATGTCCCCATCGAGATGCAGGAGACGACACGACAGGAATGTTGTAAAATATTACATTCGACATGTTAGGTTGCCTTAGGCTACGATATATATAGTTATAGACGTATACAATGTTCCCACCGAGAAGTAGGGCCCAACATGCCAGGAATGTTGTAAAATATAACATCCGAGATGTTATGTTGCCATACATTAGGATATGTAACGTTATAGACGTATATAATGTTCCCACCGAAAAGTAGCAGCCGAAGCGGCAGGAATGTTGTAAAATATTACATCCGAGATGTTAGGTTGCCTTAGGTTAGAATATATATCGTTATAGACGTATATAATGTCCCCATCGAGATGCAGGAGACGACATGACAGGAATGTTGTAAAATATTACATCCCAGATGTTAGGTTGCGTTAGGTTAGGATATACAACGTTATAGATGTATATAATGTCCTCATCGAGAAGTAGGCGACGCCACGCCAGGAATGTTGTAAAATATTACATTCTACAAGTTAGGTTGCCTTAGGCTAGGATATATAACGTTATAGACGTATATAATGATCCCACCGAGAAATAGGGACTGACGCGTCAGGAATGTTCTAAAATATTACACCCGAGATGTTAGGTTCCCGTAGGTTAGGATATACAACGTTATGGACGTATAGAATGTTCCCACCGAGAGGTAGGGACCGACATGCCAGGAATGTTGTAAAATATTACATCCGAGGTGTTAGGTTGCCTTAGGGTAGGATGTACAACGTTATAGATGTATATAATGTCCCCAGCGAGAAGTAGGCGACGACACGCCAGGAATGTTTTAAAATATTACATCCGAGATGTTATGTTGCCTTACGACAGGATATATAACGTTACAGACGTATATGATGTTACCACCGAGAAGTACGTGCTCACACGCCAGAAATGTTGTGAAATATTACATCCGAGATGTTAGGTTGCCTTAGGCTAGGATATATAACGTTATAGACGTATATAATGTTCCCACCGAAAAGTAGCAGCCGAAGCGCCAGGAATGTTGTAAAATATTACATCCGAGATGTTAGGTTGCCTTAGGTTAGGATATATATCGTTATAGACGTATATAATGTTCCCACCGAGACGTAGGGACCGACATGCCAGGAATGTTTTAAAATATTACATCCCAGATGTTAGGTTCCGTTAGGTTAGGATATACAACGTTATAGACGTATATAATGTACCCACGGAGACGTAGGGACCGACATGCCAGGAATGTTGTAAAATATTACATCCCAGATGTTAGGTTGCGTTAGGTTAGTATATACAAGGTTATAGACGTATATAATGTTCCCACCGAGAAGTAGAGACCGACATGCCAGGAATGTTGTAAAATATTACATCCGAGATGTTAGGTTGCCTTAGGTTAGGATATACAACGTTATAGATGTATATAATGTCCCCATCGAGAAGTAGGCAACGACACGCCAGGAATGTTGTAAAATATTACACCCGAGATGTTAGGTTCCCTTAGGTTAGGATATATGACGTTATAGATGTATATAATGTCCCTATCCAGAAGTAGGCGACGACACGCCAGGAATGTTGTAAAATATTACATCCCAGATTTTAGGTTGCGTTAGGTTAGAATATACAACGTTATAGACGTATATAATGTCCCCATCGAGAAGCAGGCGACGACACGACAGGAATGTTGTAAAATATTACATTCGACATGTTAGGTTGCCTTAGGCTAGAATATATATCGTTATAGACGTATACAATGTTCCCACCGAGAAGTAGGGACCGACATGCCAGGAATGTTGTAAAATATTACATCCCAGATGTTAGGTTGCTTTAGGTTAGGATATTCAACTTTATGGACGTATATAATGTCCCCATCGAGATGCAGGAGACGACACGACAGGAATGTTGTAAAATATTACATTCGACATGTTAGGTTGCCTTAGGCTACGATATATATAGTTATAGACGTATACAATGTTCCCACCGAGAAGTAGGGCCCAACATGCCAGGAATGTTGTAAAATATAACATCCGAGATGTTATGTTGCCATACATTAGGATATGTAACGTTATAGACGTATATAATGTCCCCATCGAGAAGCAGGCGACGACACGACAGGAATGTTGTGAAATATTACATTCGACATGTTAGGTTGCCTTAGGCTAGAATATATATCGTTATAGACGTATACAATGTTCCCACCGAGAAGTAGGGACCGACATGCCAGGAATGTTGTAAAATATTACATCCGAGATGTTAGGTTGCCTTAGGGTAGGATATACAACGTTATAGATGTATATAACGTCCCCATCGAGAAGTAGGCGACGACACGCCAGGAATGTTGTAAAATATTACATTCTACATTTTGGGTTGCCTTAGGCTACGATATATGTCGTTATAGACGTATACATTGTTTCCATCGAGAAGTAGGGACCGACATGCCAGGAATGTTGTAAAATATTACATCCCAGATGTTAGGTTGCTTTAGGTTAGGATATTCAACT
Organism: Xylocopa violacea; assembly: GCA_963969225.1. Taxonomy (NCBI): domain Eukaryota; kingdom Metazoa; phylum Arthropoda; class Insecta; order Hymenoptera; family Apidae; genus Xylocopa; species Xylocopa violacea. The sequence continues at coordinate 1,166,439 of CAXAJV010001073.1, read as the reverse complement.
TTATAGACGTATATAATGTCCCCATCGAGATGCAGGAGACGACACGACAGGAATGTTGTAAAATATTACATTCGACATGTTAGGTTGCCTTAGGCTACGATATATATAGTTATAGACGTATACAATGTTCCCACCGAGAAGTAGGGCCCAACATGCCAGGAATGTTGTAAAATATATCATCCGAGATGTTATGTTGCCATACATTAGGATATGTAACGTTATAGACGTATATAATGTTCCCACCGAAAAGTAGCAGCCGAAGCGGCAGGAATGTTGCAAAATATTACATCCGAGATGTTAGGTTGCCTTAGGTTAGAATATATATCGTTATAGACGTATATAATGTCCCCATCGAGATGCAGGAGACGACATGACAGGTATGTTGTAAAATATTACATCCCAGATGTTAGGTTGCATTAGGTTAGGATATACAACGTTATAGATGTATATAATGTCCTCATCGAGAAGTAGGCGACGACACGCCAGGAATGTTGTAAAATATTACATTCTACAAGTTAGGTTGCCTTAGGCTAGGATATATAACGTTATAGACGTATATAATGATCCCACCGAGAAATAGGGACTGACGCGTCAGGAATGTTCTAAAATATTACACCCGAGATGTTAGGTTCCCTTAGGTTAGGATATACAACGTTATGGACGTATAGAATGTTCCCACCGAGAAGTAGGGACCGACATGCCAGGAATGTTGTAAAATATTACATCCGAGGTGTTAGGTTGCCTTAGGGTAGGATGTACAACGTTATAGATGTATATAATGTCCCCAGCGAGAAGTAGGCGACGACACGCCGGGAATGTTTTAAAATATTACATCCGAGATGCTATGTTGCCTTACGACAGGATATATAACGTTACAGACGTATATGATGTTACCACCGAGAAGTACGTGCTCACACGCCAGAAATGTTGTGAAATATTACATCCGAGATGTTAGGTTGCCTTAGGCTAGGATATATAACGTTATAGACGTATATAATGTTCCCACCGAAAAGTAGCAGCCGAAGCGCCAGGAATGTTGTAAAATATTACATCCGAGATGTTAGGTTGCCTTAGGTTAGGATATATATCGTTATAGACGTATATAATGTTCCCACCGAGACGTAGGGACCGACATGTCAGGAATGTTTTAAAATATTGCATCCCAGATGTTAGGTTCCGTTAGGTTAGGATATACAACGTTATAGACGTATATAATGTACCCACGGAGACGTAGGGACCGACATGCCAGGAATGTTGTAAAATATTACATCCCAGATGTTAGGTTGCGTTAGGTTAGTATATACAAGGTTATAGACGTATATAATGTTCCCATCGAGAAGCAGGCGACGACACGCCAGAATGTTGTAAAATATTACATCCGAGATGTTAGGTTGCCTTAGGTTAGGATATACAACGTTATAGATGTATATAATATCCCCATCGAGAAGTAGGCGACGACACGCCAGGAATGTTGTAAAATATTACACCCGAGATGTTAGGTTCCCTTAGGTTAGGATATATGACGTTATAGATGTATATAATGTCCCTATCCAGAAGTAGGCGACGACACGCCAGGAATGTTGTAAAATATTACATCCCAGGTTTTAGGTTGCGTTAGGTTAGAATATACAACGTTATAGACGTATATAATGTCCCCATCGACAAGCAGGCGACGACACGACAGGAATGTTGTAAAATATTACATTCGACATGTTAGGTTGCCTTAGGCTAGAATATATATCGTTATAGACGTATACAATGTTCCCACCGAGAAGTAGGGACCGACATGCCAGGAATGTTGTAAAATATTACATCCGAGATGTTAGGTTGCCTTAGGGTAGGATATACAACGTTATAGATGTATATAACGTCCCCATCGAGAAGTAGGCGACGACACGCCAGGAATGTTGTAAAATATTACATTCTACATTTTGGGTTGCCTTATGCTACGATATATGTCGTTATAGACGTATACATTGTTTCCATCGAGAAGTAGGGACCGACATGCCAGGAATGTTGTAAAATATTACATCCCAGATGTTAGGTTGCTTTAGGTTAGGATATTCAACTTTATAGACGTATATAATGTCCCCATCGAGATGCAGGAGACGACACGACAGGAATGTTGTAAAATATTACATTCGACATGTTAGGTTGCCTTAGGCTAGGATATATATAGTTATAGACGTATACAATGTTCCCACCGAGAAGTAGGCGACGACACGCCAGGAATGTTGTAAAATATTACACCCGAGATGTTAGATTCCCTTAGGTTAGGATATATAACGTTATAGATGTATATAATGTCCCCATCCAGAAGTAGGCGACGACACGACAGGAATGTTGTAAAATATTACATTCGACATGTTAGGTTGCGTTAGGCTAGAATATATATCGTTATAGACGTATACAATGTTCCCACCGAGAAGTAGGGACCGACATGCCAGGAATGTTGTAAAATATTACATCCGAGATGTTAGGTTGCCTTAGGGTAGGATATACAACGTATTAGATGTATATAACGTCCCCATCGAGAAGTAGGCGACGACACGCCAGGAATGTTGTAAAATATTACATTCTACATTTTGGGTAGCCTTAGGCTAGGATATATGTCGTTATAGACGTATACATTGTTTTCACCGAGAAGTAGGGACCGACATGCCAGGAATGTTGTAAAATATTACATCCCAGATGTTAGGTTGCTTTACGTTAGGATATTCAACGTTATAGACGTATATAATGTCCCCATCGAGATGCAGGAGACGACACGACAGGAATGTTGTAAAATATTACATTCGACATGTTAGGTTGCCTTAGGCTAGGATATATATAGTTATAGACGTATACAATGTTCCCACCGAGAAGTAGGGCCCAACATGCCAGGAATGTTGTAAAATATAACATCCGAGATGTTATGTTGCCATACGTTAGGATATGTAACGTTATAGACGTATATAATGTTCCCACCGAAAAGTAGCAGCCGAAGCGGCAGGAATGTTGTAAAATATTACATCCGAGATGTTAGGTTGCCTTAGGTTAGAATATATATCGTTATAGACGTATATAATGTCCCCATCGAGATGCAGGAGACGACATGACAGGAATGTTGTAAAATATTACATCCCAGATGTTAGGTTGCGTTAGGTTAGGATATACAACGTTATAGATGTATATAACGTCCCCATCGAGAAGTAGGCGACGACACGCCAGGAATGTTGTAAAATATTACATTCTACATTTTGGGTTGCCTTAGGCTACGATATATGTCGTTATAGACGTATACATTGTTTCCATCGAGAAGTAGGGACCGACATGCCAGGAATGTTGTAAAATATTACATCCCAGATGTTAGGTTGCTTTAGGTTAGGATATTCAACTTTATAGACGTATATAATGTCCCCATCGAGATGCAGGAGACGACACGACAGGAATGTTGTAAAATATTACATTCGACATGTTAGGTTGCCTTAGGCTAGGATATATATAGTTATAGACGTATACAATGTTCCCACCGAGAAGTAGGCGACGACACGCCAGGAATGTTGTAAAATATTACACCCGAGATGTTAGATTCCCTTAGGTTAGGATATATAACGTTATAGATGTATATAATGTCCCCATCCAGAAGTAGGCGACGACACGACAGGAATGTTGTAAAATATTACATTCGACATGTTAGGTTGCGTTAGGCTAGAATATATATCGTTATAGACGTATACAATGTTCCCACCGAGAAGTAGGGACCGACATGCCAGGAATGTTGTAAAATATTACATCCGAGATGTTAGGTTGCCTTAGGGTAGGATATACAACGTTATAGATGTATATAATGTCCTCATCGAGAAGTAGGCGACGACACGCCAGGAATGTTGTAAAATATTACATTCTACAAGTTAGGTTGCCTTAGGCTAGGATATATAACGTTATAGACGTATATAATTATCCCACCGAGAAATAGGGACTGACGCGTCAGGAATGTTCTAAAATATTACACCCGAGACGTTAGGTTCCCTTAGGTTAGGATATACAACGTTATGGACGTATAGAATGTTCCCACCGAGAAGTAGGGACCGACATGCCAGGAATGTTGTAAAATATTACATCCGAGGTGTTAGGTTGCCTTAGGGTAGGATGTACAACGTTATAGATGTATATAATGTCCCCAGCGAGAAGTAGGCGACGACACGCCGGGAATGTTTTAAAATATTACATCCGAGATGCTATGTTGCCTTACGACAGGATATATAACGTTACAGACGTATATGATGTTACCACCGAGAAGTACGTGCTCACACGCCAGAAATGTTGTGAAATATTACATCCGAGATGTTAGGTTGCCTTAGGCTAGGATATATAACGTTATAGACGTATATAATGTTCCCACCGAAAAGTAGCAGCCGAAGCGCCAGGAATGTTGTAAAATATTACATCCGAGATGTTAGGTTGCCTTAGGTTAGGATATATATCGTTATAGACGTATATAATGTTCCCACCGAGACGTAGGGACCGACATGCCAGGAATGTTTTAAAATATTGCATCCCAGATGTTAGGTTCCGTTAGGTTAGGATATACAACGTTATAGACGTATATAATGTACCCACGGAGACGTAGGGACCGACATGCCAGGAATGTTGTAAAATATTACATCCCAGATGTTAGGTTGCGTTAGGTTAGTATATACAAGGTTATAGACGTATATAATGTTCCCATCGAGAAGCAGGCGACGACACGCCAGAATGTTGTAAAATATTACATCCGAGATGTTAGGTTGCCTTAGGTTAGGATATACAACGTTATAGATGTATATAATATCCCCATCGAGAAGTAGGCGACGACACGCCAGGAATGTTGTAAAATATTACACCCGAGATGTTAGGTTCCCTTAGGTTAGGATATATGACGTTATAGATGTATATAATGTCCCTATCCAGAAGTAGGCGACGACACGCCAGGAATGTTGTAAAATATTACATCCCAGGTTTTAGGTTGCGTTAGGTTAGAATATACAACGTTATAGACGTATATAATGTCCCCATCGACAAGCAGGCGACGACACGACAGGAATGTTGTAAAATATTACATTCGACATGTTAGGTTGCGTTAGGCTAGAATATATATCGTTATAGACGTATACAATGTTCCCACCGAGAAGTAGGGACCGACATGCCAGGAATGTTGTAAAATATTACATCCGAGATGTTAGGTTGCCTTAGGGTAGGATATACAACGTATTAGATGTATATAACGTCCCCATCGAGAAGTAGGCGACGACACGCCAGGAATGTTGTAAAATATTACATTCTACATTTTGGGTTGCCTTAGGCTAGGATATATGTCGTTATAGACGTATACATTGTTTTCACCGAGAAGTAGGGACCGACATGCCAGGAATGTTGTAAAATATTACATCCCAGATGTTAGGTTGCTTTACGTTAGGATATTCAACGTTATAGACGTATATAATGTCCCCATCGAGATGCAGGAGACGACACGACAGGAATGTTGTAAAATATTACATTCGACATGTTAGGTTGCCTTAGGCTAGGATATATATAGTTATAGACGTATACAATGTTCCCACCGAGAAGTAGGGCCCAACATGCCAGGAATGTTGTAAAATATAACATCCGAGATGTTATGTTGCCATACGTTAGGATATGTAACGTTATAGACGTATATAATGTTCCCACCGAAAAGTAGCAGCCGAAGCGGCAGGAATGTTGTAAAATATTACATCCGAGATGTTAGGTTGCCTTAGGTTAGAATATATATCGTTATAGACGTATATAATGTCCCCATCGAGATGCAGGAGACGACATGACAGGAATGTTGTAAAATATTACATCCCAGATGTTAGGTTGCGTTAGGTTAGGATATACAACGTTATAGATGTATGTAATGTCCTCATCGAGAAGTAGGCGACGACACGCCAGGAATGTTGTAAAATATTACATTCTACAAGTTAGGTTGCCTTAGGCTAGGATATATAACGTTATAGACGTATATAATGATCCCACCGAGAAATAGGGACTGACGCGTCAGGAATGTTCTAAAATATTACACCCGAGATGTTAGGTTCCCTCAGGTTAGGATATACAACGTTATGGACGTATAGAATGTTCCCACCGAGAAGTAGGGACCGACATGCCAGGAATGTTGTAAAATATTACATCCGAGGTATTAGGTTGCCTTAGGGTAGGATGTACAACGTTATAGATGTATATAATGTCCCCAGCGAGAAGTAGGCGACGACACGCCAGGAATGTTTTAAAATATTACATCCGAGATGTTATGTTGCCTTACGACAGGATATATAACGTTACAGACGTATATGATGTTACCACCGAGAAGTACGTGCTCACACGCCAGAAATGTTGTGAAATATTACATCCGAGATGTTAGGTTGCCTTAGGCTAGGATATATAACGTTATAGACGTATATAATGTTCCCACCGAAAAGTAGCAGCCGAAGCGCCAGGAATGTTGTAAAATATTACATCCGAGATGTTAGGTTGCCTTAGGTTAGGATATATATCGTTATAGACGTATATAATGTTCCCACCGAGACGTAGGGACCGACATGCCAGGAATGTTTTAAAATATTGCATCCCAGATGTTAGGTTCCGTTAGGTTAGGATATACAACGTTATAGACGTATATAATGTACCCACGGAGACGTAGGGACCGACATGCCAGGAATGTTGTAAAATATTACATCCCAGATGTTAGGTTGCGTTAGGTTAGTATATACAAGGTTATAGACGTATATAATGTTCCCACCGAGAAGCAGGCGACGACACGCCAGAATGTTGTAAAATATTACATCCGAGATGTTAGGTTGCCTTAGGTTAGGATATACAACGTTATAGATGTATATAATATCCCCATCGAGAAGTAGGCGACGACACGCCAGGAATGTTGTAAAATATTACACCCGAGATGTTAGGTTCCCTTAGGTTAGGATATATGACGTTATAGATGTATATAATGTCCCTATCCAGAAGTAGGCGACGACACGCCAGGAATGTTGTAAAATATTACATCCCAGGTTTTAGGTTGCGTTAGGTTAGAATATACAACGTTATAGACGTATATAATGTCCCCATCGACAAGCAGGCGACGACACGACAGGAATGTTGTAAAATATTACATTCGACATGTTAGGTTGCCTTAGGCTAGAATATATATCGTTATAGACGTATACAATGTTCCCACCGAGAAGTAGGGACCGACATGCCAGGAATGTTTTAAAATATTACATCCGAGATGTTAGGTTGCCTTAGGGTAGGATATACAACGTTATAGATGTATATAACGTCCCCATCGAGAAGTAGGCGACGACACGCCAGGAATGTTGTAAAATATTACATTCTACATTTTGGGTTGCCTTAGGCTACGATATATGTCGTTATAGTCGTATACATTGTTTCCATCGAGAAGTAGGGACCGACATGCCAGGAATGTTGTAAAATATTACATCCCAGATGTTAGGTTGCTTTAGGTTAGGATATTCAACTTTATAGACGTATATAATGTCCCCATCGAGATGCAGGAGACGACACGACAGGAATGTTGTAAAATATTACATTCGACATGTTAGGTTGCCTTAGGCTAGGATATATATAGTTATAGACGTATACAATGTTCCCACCGAGAAGTAGGGCCCAACATGCCAGGAATGTTGTAAAATATTACATCCGAGATGTAAGGTTCCCTTAGGTTAGGATATATATCGTTATAGACGTATATAACGTTCCCACCGAGACGTAGGGACCGACATGCCAGGAATGTTGAAAATATTACATCCCAGATGTTAGGTTGCTTTAGGTTAGGATATGTATCGTTTTAGACGTATACAATGTTCCCACCGAGAAGTAGGGACCGACTTGCCAGGAATGTTGTAAAATATTACATCCGAGATGTTAGGTTGCCTTAGGGTAGGATATACAACGTTATAGATGTATATAACGTCCCCATCGAGAAGTAGGCGACGACACGCCAGGAATGTTGTAAAATATTACATTCTACATTTTGGGTTGCCTTAGGCTAGGATATATGTCGTCATAGACGTATACATTGTTTTCACCGAGAAGTAGGGACCGACATGCCAGGAATGTTGTAAAATATTACATCCCAGATGTTAGGTTGCTTTACGTTAGGATATTCAACGTTATAGACGTATATAATGTCCCCATCGAGATGCAGGAGACGACACGACAGGAATGTTGTAAAATATTACATTCGACATGTTAGGTTGCCTTAGGCTAGGATATATATAGTTATAGACGTATACAATGTTCCCACCGAGAAGTAGGCGACGACACGCCAGGAATGTTGTAAAATATTACACCCGAGATGTTAGATTCCCTTAGGTTAGGATATATAACGTTATAGATGTATATAATGTCCCCATCCAGGAGTAGGCGACGACACGACAGGAATGTTGTAAAATATTACATTCGACATGTTAGGTTGCGTTAGGCTAGAATATATATCGTTATAGACGTATACAATGTTCCCACCGAGAAGTAGGGACCGACATGCCAGGAATGTTGTAAAATATTACATCCGAGATGTTAGGTTGCCTTAGGGTAGGATATACAACGTTATAGATGTATATAACGTCCCCATCGAGAAGTAGGCGACGACACGCCAGGAATGTTGTAAAATATTACATTCTACATTTTGGGTTGCCTTAGGCTAGGATATATGTCGTTATAGACGTATACATTGTTTTCACCGAGAAGTAGGGACCGACATGCCAGGAATGTTGTAAAATATTACATCCCAGATGTTAGGTTGCTTTACGTTAGGATATTCAACGTTATAGACGTATATAATGTCCCCATCGAGATGCAGGAGACGACACGACAGGAATGTTGTAAAATATTACATTCGACATGTTAGGTTGCCTTAGGCTAGGATATATATAGTTATAGACGTATACAATGTTCCCACCGAGAAGTAGGGCCCAACATGCCAGGAATGTTGTAAAATATAACATCCGAGATGTTATGTTGCCATACGTTAGGATATGTAACGTTATAGACGTATATAATGTTCCCACCGAAAAGTAGCAGCCGAAGCGGCAGGAATGTTGTAAAATATTACATCCGAGATGTTAGGTTGCCTTAGGTTAGAATATATATCGTTATAGACGTATATAATGTCCCCATCGAGATGCAGGAGACGACATGACAGGAATGTTGTAAAATATTACATCCCAGATGTTAGGTTGCGTTAGGTTAGGATATACAACGTTATAGATGTATGTAATGTCCTCATCGAGAAGTAGGCGACGACACGCCAGGAATGTTGTAAAATATTACATTCTACAAGTTAGGTTGCCTTAGGCTAGGATATATAACGTTATAGACGTATATAATGATCCCACCGAGAAATAGGGACTGACGCGTCAGGAATGTTCTAAAATATTACACCCGAGATGTTAGGTTCCCTTAGGTTAGGATATACAACGTTATGGACGTATAGAATGTTCCCACCGAGAAGTAGGGACCGACATGCCAGGAATGTTGTAAAATATTACATCCGAGGTGTTAGGATGCCTTAGGCTAGGATATATAACGTTATAGACGTATATAATGATCCCACCGAGAAATAGGGACTGACGCGTCAGGAATGTTCTAAAATATTACACCCGAGATGTTAGGTTCCCTTAGGTTAGGATATACAACGTTATGGACGTATAGAATGTTCCCACCGAGAAGTAGGGACCGACATGCCAGGAATGTTGTAAAATATTACATCCGAGGTGTTAGGTTGCCTTAGGGTAGGATGTACAACGTTATAGATGTATATAATGTCCCCAGCGAGAAGTAGGCGACGACACGCCAGGAATGTTTTAAAATATTACATCCGAGATGTTATGTTGCCTTACGACAGGATATATAACGTTACAGACGTATATGATGTTACCACCGAGAAGTACGTGCTCACACGCCAGAAATGTTGTGAAATATTACATCCGAGATGTTAGGTTGCCTTAGGCTAGGATATATAACGTTATAGACGTATATAATGTTCCCACCGAAAAGTAGCAGCCGAAGCGCCAGGAATGTTGTAAAATATTACATCCGAGATGTTAGGTTGCCTTAGGTTAGGATATATATCGTTATAGACGTAGATAATGTTCCCACCGAGACGTAGGGACCGACATGCCAGGAATGTTTTAAAATATTACATCCCAGATGTTAGGTTCCGTTAGGTTAGGATATACAACGTTATAGACGTATATAATGTACCCACGGAGACGTAGGGACCGACATGCCAGGAATGTTGTAAAATATTACATCCCAGATGTTAGGTTGCGTTAGGTTAGTATATACAAGGTTATAGACGTATATAATGTTCCCATCGAGAAGCAGGCGACGACACGCCAGAATGTTGTAAAATATTACATCCGAGATGTTAGGTTGCCTTAGGTTAGGATATACAACGTTATAGATGTATATAATATCCCCATCGAGAAGTAGGCGACGACACGCCAGGAATGTTGTAAAATATTACACCCGAGATGTTAGGTTCCCTTAGGTTAGGATATATGACGTTATAGATGTATATAATGTCCCTATCCAGAAGCAGGCGACGACACGCCAGGAATGTTGTACAATATTACATCCGAGGTGTTAGGTTGCCTTAGGGTAGGATGTACAACGTTATAGATGTATATAATGTCCCCAGCGAGAAGTAGGCGACGACACGCCAGGAATGTTGTAAAATATTACATTCGACATGTTGGGTTGCCTTAGGCTAGGATATGTATCGTTATAGACGTATACAATGTTCCCACCGAGAAGTAGGGTCCGACATGCCAGGAATGTTGTAAAATATTACATCCGAGATGTTAGGTTGCCCTAGGTTAGGATATACAACGTTATAGATGTATATAATGTCCCCATCGAGAAGTAGGCAACGACACGCCAGGAATGTTGTAAAATATTACACCCGAGATGTTAGATTCCCTTAGGTTAGGATATATAACGTTATAGATGTATATAATGTCCCCATCCAGAAGTAGGCGACGACACGACAGGAATGTTGTAAAATATTACATTCGACATGTTAGGTTGCGTTAGGCTAGAATATATATCGTTATAGACGTATACAATGTTCCCACCGAGAAGTAGGGACCGACATGCCAGGAATGTTGTAAAATATTACATCCGAGATGTTAGGTTGCCTTAGGGTAGGATATACAACGTATTAGATGTATATAACGTCCCCATCGAGAAGTAGGCGACGACACGCCAGGAATGTTGTAAAATATTACATTCTACATTTTGGGTTGCCTTAGGCTAGGATATATGTCGTTATAGACGTATACATTGTTTTCACCGAGAAGTAGGGACCGACATGCCAGGAATGTTGTAAAATATTACATCCCAGATGTTAGGTTGCTTTACGTTAGGATATTCAACGTTATAGACGTATATAATGTCCCCATCGAGATGCAGGAGACGACACGACAGGAATGTTGTAAAATATTACATTCGACATGTTAGGTTGCCTTAGGCTTGGATATATATAGTTATAGACGTATACAATGTTCCCACCGAGAAGTAGGGCCCAACATGCCAGGAATGTTGTAAAATATAACATCCGAGATGTTATGTTGCCATACGTTAGGATATGTAACGTTATAGACGTATATAATGTTCCCACCGAAAAGTAGCAGCCGAAGCGGCAGGAATGTTGTAAAATATTACATCCGAGATGTTAGGTTGCCTTAGGTTAGAATATATATCGTTATAGACGTATATAATGTCCCCATCGAGATGCAGGAGACGACATGACAGGAATGTTGTAAAATATTACATCCCAGATGTTAGGTTGCGTTAGGTTAGGATATACAACGTTATAGATGTATGTAATGTCCTCATCGAGAAGTAGGCGACGACACGCCAGGAATGTTGTAAAATATTACATTCTACAAGTTAGGTTGCCTTAGGCTAGGATATATAACGTTATAGACGTATATAATGATCCCACCGAGAAATAGGGACTGACGCGTCAGGAATGTTCTAAAATATTACACCCGAGATGTTAGGTTCCCTTAGGTTAGGATATACAACGTTATGGACGTATAGAATGTTCCCACCGAGAAGTAGGGACCGACATGCCAGGAATGTTGTAAAATATTATATCCGAGGTGTTAGGTTGCCTTAGGGTAGGATGTACAACGTTATAGATGTATATAATGTCCCCAGCGAGAAGTAGGCGACGACACGCCAGGAATGTTTTAAAATATTACATCCGAGATGTTATGTTGCCTTACGACAGGATATATAACGTTACAGACGTATATGATGTTACCACCGAGAAGTACGTGCTCACACGCCAGAAATGTTGTGAAATATTACATCCGAGATGTTAGGTTGCCTTAGGCTAGGATATATAACGTTATAGACGTATATAATGTTCCCACCGAAAAGTAGCAGCCGAAGCGCCAGGAATGTTGTAAAATATTACATCCGAGATGTTAGGTTGCCTTAGGTTAGGATATATATCGTTATAGACGTATATAATGTTCCCACCGAGACGTAGGGACCGACATGCCAGGAATGTTTTAAAATATTGCATCCCAGATGTTAGGTTCCGTTAGGTTAGGATATACAACGTTATAGACGTATATAATGTTCCCATCGAGAAGCAGGCGACGACACGCCAGAATGTTGTAAAATATTACATCCGAGATGTTAGGTTGCCTTAGGTTAGGATATACAACGTTATAGATGTATATAATATCCCCATCGAGAAGTAGGCGACGACACGCCAGGAATGTTGTAAAATATTACACCCGAGATGTTAGGTTCCCTTAGGTTAGGATATATGACGTTATAGATGTATATAATGTCCCTATCCAGAAGTAGGCGACGACACGCCAGGAATGTTGTAAAATATTACATCCCAGGTTTTAGGTTGCGTTAGGTTAGAATATACAACGTTATAGACGTATATAATGTCCCCATCGACAAGCAGGCGACGACACGACAGGAATGTTGTAAAATATTACATTCGACATGTTAGGTTGCCTTAGGCTAGAATATATATCGTTATAGACGTATACAATGTTCCCACCGAGAAGTAGGGACCGACATGCCAGGAATGTTGTAAAATATTACATCCGAGATGTTAGGTTGCCTTAGGGTAGGATATACAACGTTATAGATGTATATAACGTCCCCATCGAGAAGTAGGCGACGACACGCCAGGAATGTTGTAAAATATTACATTCTACATTTTGGGTTGCCTTAGGCTACGATATATGTCGTTATAGACGTATACATTGTTTCCATCGAGAAGTAGGGACCGACATGCCAGGAATGTTGTAAAATATTACATCCCAGATGTTAGGTTGCTTTAGGTTAGGATATTCAACTTTATAGACGTATATAATGTCCCCATCGAGATGCAGGAGACGACACGACAGGAATGTTGTAAAATATTACATTCGACATGTTAGGTTGCCTTAGGCTAGGATATATATAGTTATAGACGTATACAATGTTCCCACCGAGAAGTAGGGCCCAACATGCCAGGAATGTTGTAAAATATTACATCCGAGATGTAAGGTTCCCTTAGGTTAGGATATATATCGTTATAGACGTATATAACGTTCCCACCGAGACATAGGGACCGACATGCCAGGAATGTTGAAAATATTACATCCCAGATGTTAGGTTGCTTTAGGTTAGGATATGTATCGTTTTAGACGTATACAATGTTCCCACCGAGAAGTAGGGACCGACTTGCCAGGAATGTTGTAAAATATTACATCCGAGATGTTAGGTTGCCTTAGGGTAGGATATACAACGTTATAGATGTATATAACGTCCCCATCGAGAAGTAGGCGACGACACGCCAGGAATGTTGTAAAATATTACATTCTACATTTTGGGTTGCCTTAGGCTAGGATATATGTCGTCATAGACGTATACATTGTTTTCACCGAGAAGTAGGGACCGACATGCCAGGAATGTTGTAAAATATTACATCCCAGATGTTAGGTTGCTTTACGTTAGGATATTCAACGTTATAGACGTATATAATGTCCCCATCGAGATGCAGGAGACGACACGACAGGAATGTTGTAAAATATTACATTCGACATGTTAGGTTGCCTTAGGCTAGGATATATATAGTTATAGACGTATACAATGTTCCCACCGAGAAGTAGGCGACGACACGCCAGGAATGTTGTAAAATATTACACCCGAGATGTTAGATTCCCTTAGGTTAGGATATATAACGTTATAGATGTATATAATGTCCCCATCCAGAAGTAGGCGACGACACGACAGGAATGTTGTAAAATATTACATTCGACATGTTAGGTTGCGTTAGGCTAGAATATATATCGTTATAGACGTATACAATGTTCCCACCGAGAAGTAGGGACCGACATGCCAGGAATGTTGTAAAATATTACATCCGAGATGTTAGGTTGCCTTAGGGTAGGATATACAACGTTATAGAAGTATATAACGTCCCCATCGAGAAGTAGGCGACGACACGCCAGGAATGTTGTAAAATATTACATTCTACATTTTGGGTTGCCTTAGGCTAGGATATATGTCGTTATAGACGTATACATTGTTTTCACCGAGAAGTAGGGACCGACATGCCAGGAATGTTGTAAAATATTACATCCCAGATGTTAGGTTGCTTTACGTTAGGATATTCAACGTTATAGACGTATATAATGTCCCCATCGAGATGCAGGAGACGACGCGACAGGAATGTCGTAAAATATTACATTCGACATGTTAGGTTGCCTTAGGCTAGGATATATATAGTTATAGACGTATACAATGTTCCCACCGAGAAGTAGGGCCCAACATGCCAGGAATGTTGTAAAATATAACATCCGAGATGTTATGTTGCCATACGTTAGGATATGTAACGTTATAGACGTATATAATGTTCCCACCGAAAAGTAGCAGCCGAAGCGGCAGGAATGTTGTAAAATATTACATCCGAGATGTTAGGTTGCCTTAGGTTAGAATATATATCGTTATAGACGTATATAATGTCCCCATCGAGATGCAGGAGACGACATGACAGGAATGTTGTAAAATATTACATCCCAGATGTTAGGTTGCGTTAGGTTAGGATATACAACGTTATAGATGTATGTAATGTCCTCATCGAGAAGTAGGCGACGACACGCCAGGAATGTTGTAAAATATTACATTCTACAAGTTAGGTTGCCTTAGGCTAGGATATATAACGTTATAGACGTATATAATGATCCCACCGAGAAATAGGGACTGACGCGTCAGGAATGTTCTAAAATATTACACCCGAGATGTTAGGTTCCCTTAGGTTAGGATATACAACGTTATGGACGTATAGAATGTTCCCACCGAGAAGTAGGGACCGACATGCCAGGAATGTTGTAAAATATTACATCCGAGGTGTTAGGATGCCTTAGGCTAGGATATATAACGTTATAGACGTATATAATGATCCCACCGAGAAATAGGGACTGACGCGTCAGGAATGTTCTAAAATATTACACCCGAGATGTTAGGTTCCCTTAGGTTAGGACATACAACGTTATGGACGTATAGAATGTTCCCACCGAGAAGTAGGGACCGACATGCCAGGAATGTTGTAAAATATTACATCCGAGGTGTTAGGTTGCCTTAGGGTAGGATGTACAACGTTATAGATGTATATAATGTCCCCAGCGAGAAGTAGGCGACGACACGCCAGGAATGTTTTAAAATATTACATCCGAGATGTTATGTTGCTTTACGACAGGATATATAACGTTACAGACGTATATGATGTTACCACCGAGAAGTACGTGCTCACACGCCAGAAATGTTGTGAAATATTACATCCGAGATGTTAGGTTGCCTTAGGGTAGGATATATAACGTTATAGACGTTTATAATGTTCCCACCGAAAAGTAGCAGCCGAAGCGCCAGGAATGTTGTAAAATATTACATCCGAGATGTTAGGTTGCCTTAGGTTAGGATATATATCGTTATAGACGTAGATAATGTTCCCACCGAGACGTAGGGACCGACATGCCAGGAATGTTTTAAAATATTACATCCCAGATGTTCGGTTCCGTTAGGTTAGGATATACAACGTTATAGACGTATATAATGTACCCACGGAGACGTAGGGACCGACATGCCAGGAATGTTGTAAAATATTACATCCCAGATGTTAGGTTGCGTTAGGTTAGTATATACAAGGTTATAGACGTATATAATGTTCCCATCGAGTAGCAGGCGACGACACGCCAGAATGTTGTAAAATATTACATCCGAGATGTTAGGTTGCCTTAGGTTAGGATATACAACGTTATAGATGTACATAATATCCCCATCGAGAAGTAGGCGACGACACGCCAGGAATGTTGTAAAATATTACACCCGAGATGTTAGGTTCCCTTAGGTTAGGATATATGACGTTATAGATGTATATAATGTCCCTATCCAGAAGTAGGCGACGACACGCCAGGAATGTTGTAAAATATTACATCCCAGGTTTTAGGTTGCGTTAGGTTAGAATATACAACGTTATAGACGTATATAATGTCCCCATCGACAAGCAGGCGACGACACGACAGGAATGTTGTAAAATATTACATTCGACATGTTAGGTTGCCTTAGGCTAGAATATATATCGTTATAGACGTATACAATGTTCCCACCGAGACGTAGGGACCGACATGCCAGGAATGTTGAAAATATTACATCCCAGATGTTAGGTTGCTTTAGGTTAGGATATGTATCGTTATAGACGTATACAATGTTCCCACCGAGAAGTAGGGACCGACTTGCCAGGAATGTTGTAAAATATTACATCCGAGATGTTAGGTTGCCTTAGGATAGGATATACAACGTTATAGATGTATATAACGTCCCCATCGAGAAGTAGGCGACGACACGCCAGGAATGTTGTAAAATATTACATTCGACATGTTGGGTTGCCTTAGGCTAGGATATGTATCGTTATAGACGTATACAATGTTCCCACCGAGAAGTAGGGCCCGACATGCCAGGAATGTTGTAAAATATTACATCCGAGATGTTAGGTTGCCCTAGGTTAGGATATACAACGTTATAGATGTATATAATGTCCCCATCGAGAAGTAGGCAACGACACGCCAGGAATGTTGTAAAATATTACACCCGAGATGTTAGGTTCCCTTAGGTTAGGATATATGACGTTATAGATGTATATAATGTCCCTATCCAGAAGTAGGCGACGACACGCCAGGAATGTTGTAAAATATTACATCCCAGATTTTAGGTTGCGTTAGGTTAGAATATACAACGTTATAGTCGTATATAATGTCCCCATCGAGAAGCAGGCGACGACACGACAGGAATGTTGTAAAATATTACATTCGACATGTTAGGTTGCCTTGGGCTAGAATATATATCGTTATAGACGTATACAATGTTCCCACCGAGAAGTAGGGACCGACATGCCAGGAATGTTGTAAAATATTACATCCGAGATGTTAGGTTGCCTTAGGGTAGAATATACAACGTTATAGATGTATATAATGTCCCCATCCAGAAGTAGGCGACGACACGCCAGGAATGTTGTAAAATATTACATTCTACATGTTGGGTTGCCTTAGGCTAGGATATATGTCGTTATAGACGTATACATTGTTCCCACCGAGAAGTAGGGACCGACATGCCAGGAATGTTGTAAAATATTACATCCGAGGTGTTAGGTTGCCTTAGGGTAGGATGTACAACGTTATAGATGTATATAATGTCCCCAGCGAGAAGTAGGCGACGACACGCCAGGAATGTTTTAAAATATTACATCCGAGATGTTATGTTGCCTCACGACAGGATATATAACGTTACAGACGTATATGATGTTACCACCGAGAAGTACGTGCTCACACGCCAGAAATGTTGTGAAATATTACATCCGAGATGTTAGGTTGCCTTAGGCTAGGATATATAACGTTATAGACGTATATAATGTTCCCACCGAAAAGTAGCAGCCGAAGCGCCAGGAATGTTGTAAAATATTACATTCGACATGTTGGGTTGCGTTAGGCTAGGATATGTATCGTTATAGACGTATACAATGTTCCCACCGAGAAGTAGGGCCCGACATGCCAGGAATGTTGTAAAATATTACATTCTACAAGTTAGGTTGCCTTAGGCTAGGATATATAACGTTATAGACGTATATAATGATCCCACCGAGAAATAGGGACTGACGCGTCAGGAATGTTCTAAAATATTACACCCGAGATGTTAGGTTCCCTTAGGTTAGGATATACAACGTTATGGACGTATAGAATGTCCCCATCGAGATGCAGGAGACGACACGACAGGAATGTTGTAAAATATTACATTCGACATGTTAGGTTGCCTTAGGCTAGGATATATATAGTTATAGACGTATACAATGTTCCCACCGAGAAGCAGGCGACGACACGCCAGGAATGTTGTAAAATATTACATCCGAGGTGTTAGGTTGCCTTAGGGTAGGATGTACAACGTTATAGATGTATATAATGTCCCCAGCGAGAAGTAGGCGACGACACGCCAGGAATGTTGTAAAATATTACATTCGACATGTTGGGTTGCCTTAGGCTAGGATATGTATCGTTATAGACGTATACAATGTTCCCACCGAGAAGTAGGGCCCGACATGCCAGGAATGTTGTAAAATATTACATCCGAGATGTAAGGTTCCCTTAGGTTAGGATATATATCGTTATAGACGTATATAACGTTCCCACCGAGACGTAGGGACCGACATGCCAGGAATGTTGAAAATATTACATCCCAGATGTTAGGTTGCGATAGGTTAGGATATACAACGTTCTAGACGTACATAAAGTCCCCATCGAGAAGCAGGCGACGACACGCCAGGAATGTTGTAAAATATAACTTCCGAGATGTTATGTTGCCATACGTTAGGATATGTAACGTTATAGACGTATATAATGTTCCCACCGAAAAGTAGCAGCCGAAGCGCCAGGAATGTTGTAAAATATTACATCCGAGATGTTAGGTTACCTTAGGTTAGGATATATATCGTTATAGACGTATATAATGTCCCCATCGAGATGCAGGAGACGACATGACAGGAATGTTGTAAAATATTACATCCCAGATGTTAGGTTGCGTTAGGTTAGGATATACAACGTTATAGATGTATATAATGTCCTCATCGAGAAGTAGGCGACGACACGCCAGGAATGTTGTAAAATATTACATTCTACAAGTTAGGTTGCCTTAGGCTAGGATATATATAGTTATAGACGTATACAATGTTCCCACCGAGAAGCAGGCGACGACACGCCAGGAATGTTGTACAATATTACATCCGAGGTGCTAGGTTGCCTTAGGGTAGGATGTACAACGTTATAGATGTATATAATGTCCCCAGCGAGAAGTAGGCGACGACACGCCAGGAATGTTGTAAAATATTACATTCGACATGTTGGCTTGCCTTAGGGTAGGATATATGTCGTTATAGACGTATACATTGTTCCCACCGAGAAGTAGGGACCGACATGCCAGGAATGTTGTAAAATATTACATCCCAGATGTTAGGCTGCTTTAGGTTAGGATATTCAACTTTATAGACGTATATAATGTCCCCATCGAGATGCAGGAGACGACACGACAGGAATGTTGTAAAATATTACATTCGACATGTTAGGTTGCCTTAGGCTAGGATATATATAGTTATAGACGTATACAATGTTCCCACCGAGAAGTAGGGCCCAACATGCCAGGAATGTTGTAAAATATTACATCCGAGATGTAAGGTTCCCTTAGGTTAGGATATATATCGTTATAGACGTATATAACGTTCCCACCGAGACGTAGGGACCGACGTGCCAGGAATGTTGAAAATATTACATCCCAGATGTTAGGTTGCGATAGGTTAGGATATACAACGTTCTAGACGTACATAAAGTCCCCATCGAGAAGCAGGCGACGACACGCCAGGAATGTTGTAAAATATAACATCCGAGATGTTATGTTGCCATACGTTAGGATATGTAACGTTATAGACGTATATAATGTTCCCACCGAAAAGTAGCAGCCGAAGCGCCAGGAATGTTGTAAAATATTACATCCGAGATGTTAGGTTGCCTTAGGTTAGGATATATATCGTTATAGACGTATATAATGTCCCCATCGAGATGCAGGAGACGACATGACAGGAATGTTGTAAAATATTACATCCCAGATGTTAGGTTGCGTTAGGTTAGGATATACAACGTTATAGATGTATATAATGTCCTCATCGAGAAGTAGGCGACGACACGCCAGGAATGTTGTAAAATATTACATTCTACAAGTTAGGTTGCCTTAGGCTAGGATATATAACGTTATAGACGTATATAATGATCCCACCGAGAAATAGGGACTGACGCGTCAGGAATGTTCTAAAATATTACACCCGAGATGTTAGGTTCCCTTAGGTTAGGATATACAACGTTATGGACGTATAGAATGTCCCCATCGAGATGCAGGAGACGACACGACAGGAATGTTGTAAAATATTACATTCGACATGTTAGGTTGCCTTAGGCTAGGATATATATAGTTATAGACGTATACAATGTTCCCACCGAGAAGCAGGCGACGACACGCCAGGAATGTTGTAAAATATTACATCCGAGGTGTTAGGTTGCCTTAGGGTAGGATGTACAACGTTATAGATGTATATAATGTCCCCATCGAGAAGTAGGCAACGACACGCCAGGAATGTTGTAAAATATTACACCCGAGATGTTAGGTTCCCTTAGGTTAGGATATATGACGTTATAGATGTATATAATGTCCCTATCCAGAAGTAGGCGACGACACGCCAGGAATGTTGTAAAATATTACATCCCAGATTTTAGGTTGCGTTAGGTTAGAATATACAACGTTATAGTCGTATATAATGTCCCCATCGAGAAGCAGGCGACGACACGACAGGAATGTTGTAAAATATTACATTCGACATGTTAGGTTGCCTTGGGCTAGAATATATATCGTTATAGACGTATACAATGTTCCCACCGAGAAGTAGGGACCGACATGCCAGGAATGTTGTAAAATATTACATCCGAGATGTTAGGTTGCCTTAGGGTAGGATGTACAACGTTATAGATGTATATAATGTCCCCAGCGAGAAGTAGGCGACGACACGCCAGGAATGTTTTAAAATATTACATCCGAGATGTTATGTTGCCTCACGACAGGATATATAACGTTACAGACGTATATGATGTTACCACCGAGAAGTACGTGCTCACACGCCAGAAATGTTGTGAAATATTACATCCGAGATGTTAGGTTGCCTTAGGCTAGGATATATAACGTTATAGACGTATATAATGTTCCCACCGAAAAGTAGCAGCCGAAGCGCCAGGAATGTTGTAAAATATTACATTCGACATGTTGGGTTGCGTTAGGCTAGGATATGTATCGTTATAGACGTATACAATGTTCCCACCGAGAAGTAGGGCCCGACATGCCAGGAATGTTGTAAAATATTACATTCTACAAGTTAGGTTGCCTTAGGCTAGGATATATAACGTTATAGACGTATATAATGATCCCACCGAGAAATAGGGACTGACGCGTCAGGAATGTTCTAAAATATTACACCCGAGATGTTAGGTTCCCTTAGGTTAGGATATACAACGTTATGGACGTATAGAATGTCCCCATCGAGATGCAGGAGACGACACGACAGGAATGTTGTAAAATATTACATTCGACATGTTAGGTTGCCTTAGGCTAGGATATATATAGTTATAGACGTATACAATGTTCCCACCGAGAAGCAGGCGACGACACGCCAGGAATGTTGTAAAATATTACATCCGAGGTGTTAGGTTGCCTTAGGGTAGGATGTACAACGTTATAGATGTATATAATGTCCCCAGCGAGAAGTAGGCGACGACACGCCAGGAATGTTGTAAAATATTACATTCGACATGTTGGGTTGCCTTAGGCTAGGATATGTATCGTTATAGACGTATACAATGTTCCCACCGAGAAGTAGGGCCCGACATGCCAGGAATGTTGTAAAATATTACATCCGAGATGTAAGGTTCCCTTAGGTTAGGATATATATCGTTATAGACGTATATAACGTTCCCACCGAGACGTAGGGACCGACATGCCAGGAATGTTGAAAATATTACATCCCAGATGTTAGGTTGCGATAGGTTAGGATATACAACGTTCTAGACGTACATAAAGTCCCCATCGAGAAGCAGGCGACGACACGCCAGGAATGTTGTAAAATATAACTTCCGAGATGTTATGTTGCCATACGTTAGGATATGTAACGTTATAGACGTATATAATGTTCCCACCGAAAAGTAGCAGCCGAAGCGCCAGGAATGTTGTAAAATATTACATCCGAGATGTTAGGTTACCTTAGGTTAGGATATATATCGTTATAGACGTATATAATGTCCCCATCGAGATGCAGGAGACGACATGACAGGAATGTTGTAAAATATTACATCCCAGATGTTAGGTTGCGTTAGGTTAGGATATACAACGTTATAGATGTATATAATGTCCTCATCGAGAAGTAGGCGACGACACGCCAGGAATGTTGTAAAATATTACATTCTACAAGTTAGGTTGCCTTAGGCTAGGATATATATAGTTATAGACGTATACAATGTTCCCACCGAGAAGCAGGCGACGACACGCCAGGAATGTTGTACAATATTACATCCGAGGTGCTAGGTTGCCTTAGGGTAGGATGTACAACGTTATAGATGTATATAATGTCCCCAGCGAGAAGTAGGCGACGACACGCCAGGAATGTTGTAAAATATTACATTCGACATGTTGGCTTGCCTTAGGGTAGGATATATGTCGTTATAGACGTATACATTGTTCCCACCGAGAAGTAGGGACCGACATGCCAGGAATGTTGTAAAATATTACATCCCAGATGTTAGGCTGCTTTAGGTTAGGATATTCAACTTTATAGACGTATATAATGTCCCCATCGAGATGCAGGAGACGACACGACAGGAATGTTGTAAAATATTACATTCGACATGTTAGGTTGCCTTAGGCTAGGATATATATAGTTATAGACGTATACAATGTTCCCACCGAGAAGTAGGGCCCAACATGCCAGGAATGTTGTAAAATATTACATCCGAGATGTAAGGTTCCCTTAGGTTAGGATATATATCGTTATAGACGTATATAACGTTCCCACCGAGACGTAGGGACCGACGTGCCAGGAATGTTGAAAATATTACATCCCAGATGTTAGGTTGCGATAGGTTAGGATATACAACGTTCTAGACGTACATAAAGTCCCCATCGAGAAGCAGGCGACGACACGCCAGGAATGTTGTAAAATATAACATCCGAGATGTTATGTTGCCATACGTTAGGATATGTAACGTTATAGACGTATATAATGTTCCCACCGAAAAGTAGCAGCCGAAGCGCCAGGAATGTTGTAAAATATTACATCCGAGATGTTAGGTTGCCTTAGGTTAGGATATATATCGTTATAGACGTATATAATGTCCCCATCGAGATGCAGGAGACGACATGACAGGAATGTTGTAAAATATTACATCCCAGATGTTAGGTTGCGTTAGGTTAGGATATACAACGTTATAGATGTATATAATGTCCTCATCGAGAAGTAGGCGACGACACGCCAGGAATGTTGTAAAATATTACATTCTACAAGTTAGGTTGCCTTAGGCTAGGATATATAACGTTATAGACGTATATAATGATCCCACCGAGAAATAGGGACTGACGCGTCAGGAATGTTCTAAAATATTACACCCGAGATGTTAGGTTCCCTTAGGTTAGGATATACAACGTTATGGACGTATAGAATGTCCCCATCGAGATGCAGGAGACGACACGACAGGAATGTTGTAAAATATTACATTCGAGATGTTAGGTTCCCTTAGGTTAGGATATATGACGTTATAGATGTATATAATGTCCCTATCCAGAAGTAGGCGACGACACGCCAGGAATGTTGTAAAATATTACATCCCAGATTTTAGGTTGCGTTAGGTTAGAATATACAACGTTATAGTCGTATATAATGTCCCCATCGAGAAGCAGGCGACGACACGACAGGAATGTTGTAAAATATTACATTCGACATGTTAGGTTGCCTTGGGCTAGAATATATATCGTTATAGACGTATACAATGTTCCCACCGAGAAGTAGGGACCGACATGCCAGGAATGTTGTAAAATATTACATCCGAGATGTTAGGTTGCCTTAGGGTAGGATATACAACATTATAGATGTATATAATGTCCCCATCCAGAAGTAGGCGACGACACGCCAGGAATGTTGTAAAATATTACATTCTACATGTTGGGTTGCCTTAGGCTAGGATATATGTCGTTATAGACGTATACATTGTTTCCACCGAGATGTAGGGACCGACATGCCACGAATGTTGTAAAATATTACATCCCAGATGTTATGTTGCTTTAGGTTAGGATATTCAACGTTATAGACGTATATAATGTCCCCATCGAGATGCAGGAGACGACACGACAGGAATGTTGTAAAATATTACATACGACATGTTAGGTTGCCTTAGGATAGGATATATATAGTTATAGACGTATACAATGTTCCCACCGAGAAGTAGGGCCCAACATGCCAGGAATGTTGTAAAATATTACATCCGAGATGTAAGGTTCCCTTAGGTTAGGATATACAACGTTATGGACGTATAGAATGTTCCCACCGAGAAGTAGGGACCGACATGCCAGGAATGTTGTAAAATATTACATCCGAGGTGTTAGGATGCCTTAGGGTAGGATGTACAACGTTATAGATGTATATAATGTCCCCAGCGAGAAGTAGGCGACGACACGCCAGGAATGTTGTAAAATATTACATTCGACATGTTGGGTTGCCTTAGGCTAGGATATGTATCGTTATAGACGTATACAATGTTCCCACCGAGAAGTAGGGACCGACTTGCCAGGAATGTTGTAAAATATTACATCCGAGATGTTAAGTTGCCTTAGGGTAGGATATACTACGCTATAGATGTATATAACGTCCCCATCGAGAAGTAGGCGACGACACGCCAGGAATGTTGTAAAATATTACATTCTACATTTTGGGTTGCCTTAGGCTAGGATAGATGTCGTTATAGACGTACACATTGTTTCCACCGAGAAGTAGGGACCGACATGCCAGGAATGTTGTAAAATATTACATCCCAGATGTTAGGTTGCTTTAGGTTAGGATATTCAACTTTATAGACGTATATAATGTCCCCATCGAGATGCAGGAGACGACACGCCAGGAATGTTGTAAAATATAACATCCGAGATGTTATGTTGCCATACGTTAGGATATGTAACGTTATAGACGTATATAATGTTCCCACCGAAAAGTAGCAGCCGAAGCGCCAGGAATGTTGTAAAATATTACATCCGAGATGTTAGGTTGCCTTAGGTTAGGATATATATCGTTATAGACGTATATAATGTCCCCATCGAGATGCAGGAGACGACATGACAGGAATGTTGTAAAATATTACGTCCCAGATGTTAGGTTGCGTTAGGTTAGGATATACAACGTTATAGATGTATATAACGTCCCCATCGAGAAGTAGGCGACGACACGCCAGGAATGTTGTAAAATATTACATTCTACATTTTGGGTTGCCTTAGGCTAGGATATATGTCGTTATAGACGTATACATTGTTTTCACCGAGAAGTAGGGACCGACATGCCAGGAATGTTGTAAAATATTACATCCCAGATGTTAGGTTGCTTTAGGTTAGGATATTCAACGTTATAGACGTATATAATGTCCCCATCGAGATGCAGGAGACGACACGACAGGAATGTTGTAAAATATTACATTCGACATGTTAGGTTGCCTTAGGCTAGGATATATATAGTTATAGACGTATACAATGTTCCCACCGAGAAGTAGGCGACGACACGCCAGGAATGTTGTAAAATATTACACCCGAGATGTTAGATTCCCTTAGGTTAGGATATATAACGTTATAGATGTATATAATGTCCCCATCCAGAAGTAGGCGACGACACGACAGGAATGTTGTAAAATATTACACCCGAGATGTTAGGTTCCCTTAGGTTAGGACATACAGCGTTATAGACGTATACAATGTTCCCACCGAGAAGTAGGGACCGACATGCCAGGAATGTTGTAAAATATTACATCCGAGATGTTAGGTTGCCTTAGGTTAGGATATACAACGTTATAGATGTATATAATGTCCCCATCGAGAAGTAGGCAACGACACGCCAGGAATGTTGTAAAATATTACACCCGAGATGTTAGGTTCCCTTAGGTTAGGATATATGACGTTATAGATGTATATAATGTCCCTATCCAGAAGTAGGCGACGACACGCCAGGAATGTTGTAAAATATTACATCCCAGATTTTAGGTTGCGTTAGGTTAGAATATACAACGTTATAGACGTATATAATGTCCCCATCGAGAAGCAGGCGACGACACGACAGGAATGTTGTAAAATATTACATTCGACATGTTAGGTTGCCTTAGGCTAGAATATATATCGTTATAGACGTATACAATGTTCCCACCGAGAAGTACGGACCGACATGCCAGGAATGTTGTAAAATATTACATCCGAGATGTTAGGTTGCCTTAGGGTAGGATATACAACGTTATAGATGTATATAACGTCCCCATCGAGAAGTAGGCGACGACACGCCAGGAATGTTGTAAAATATTACATTCTACATGTTGGGTTGCCTTAGGCTAGGATATATGTCGTTATAGACGTATACATTGTTTCCACCGAGATGTAGGGACCGACATGCCACGAATGTTGTAAAATATTACATCCCAGATGTTATGTTGCTTTAGGTTAGGATATTCAACGTTATAGACGTATATAATGTCCCCATCGAGATGCAGGAGACGACACGACAGGAATGTTGTAAAATATTACATACGACATGTTAGGTTGCCTTAGGATAGGATATATATAGTTATAGACGTATACAATGTTCCCACCGAGAAGTAGGGCCCAACATGCCAGGAATGTTGTAAAATATTACATCCGAGATGTAAGGTTCCCTTAGGTTAGGATATACAACGTTATGGACGTATAGAATGTTCCCACCGAGAAGTAGGGACCGACATGCCAGGAATGTTGTAAAATATTACATCCGAGGTGTTAGGATGCCTTAGGGTAGGATGTACAACGTTATAGATGTATATAATGTCCCCAGCGAGAAGTAGGCGACGACACGCCAGGAATGTTGTAAAATATTACATTCGACATGTTGGGTTGCCTTAGGCTAGGATATGTATCGTTATAGACGTATACAATGTTCCCACCGAGAAGTAGGGACCGACTTGCCAGGAATGTTGTAAAATATTACATCCGAGATGTTAAGTTGCCTTAGGGTAGGATATACTACGCTATAGATGTATATAACGTCCCCATCGAGAAGTAGGCGACGACACGCCAGGAATGTTGTAAAATATTACATTCTACATTTTGGGTTGCCTTAGGCTAGGATAGATGTCGTTATAGACGTACACATTGTTTCCACCGAGAAGTAGGGACCGACATGCCAGGAATGTTGTAAAATATTACATCCCAGATGTTAGGTTGCTTTAGGTTAGGATATTCACGTTATAGACGTATATAATGACCCCATCGAGATGCAGGAGACGACACGACAGGAATGTTGTAAAATATTACATTCGACATGTTAGGTTGCCTTAGGCTAGGATATACATAGTTATAGACGTATACAATGTTCCCACCGAGAAGTAGGCGACGACACGCCAGGAATGTTGTAAAATATTACACCCGAGATGTTAGGTTCCCTTAGGTTAGGACATACAGCGTTATAGACGTATAGAATGTCCCCATCGAGAAGCAGGCGCCGACACGGCAGGAATGTTGTAAAATATTACATTCGACATGTTAGGTTGCCTTAGGCTAGAATATATATCGTTATAGACGTATACAATGTTCCCACCGAGAAGTAGGGACCGACATGACAGGAATGTTGTAAAATATTACATCCGAGATGTTAGGTTGCCTTAGGGTAGGATATACAACGTTATAGATGTATATAACGTCCCCATCGAGAAGTAGGCGACGACACGCCAGGAATGTTGTAAAATATTACATTCTACATTTTGGGTTGCCTTAGGCTACGATATATGTCGTTATAGACGTATATATTGTTTCCATCGTGAAGTAGGGACCGACATGCCAGGAATGTTGTAAAATATTACATCCCAGATGTTAGGTTGCTTTAGGTTAGGATATTCAACTTTATAGACGTATATAATGTCCCCATCGAGATGCAGGAGACGACACGCCAGGAATGTTGTAAGATATAACATCCGAGATGTTATGTTGCCATACGTTAGGATATGTAACGTTATAGACGTATATAATGTTCCCACCGAAAAGTAGCAGCCGAAGCGCCAGGAATGTTGTAAAATATTACATCCGAGATGTTAGGTTGCCTTAGGTTAGGATATATATCGTTATAGACGTATATAATGTCCCCATCGAGATGCAGGAGACGACATGACAGGAATGTTGTAAAATATTACGTCCCAGATGTTAGGTTGCGTTAGGTTAGGATATACAACGTTATAGATGTATATAACGTCCCGATCGAGAAGTAGGCGACGACACGCCAGGAATGTTGTAAAATATTACATTCTACATTTTGGGTTGCCTTAGGCTACGATATATGTCGTTATAGACGTATACATTGTTTCCATCGTGAAGTAGGGACCGACATGCCAGGAATGTTGTAAAATATTACATCCCAGATGTTAGGTTGCTTTAGGTTAGGATATTCAACTTTATAGACGTATATAATGTCCCCATCGAGATGCAGGAGACGACACGCCAGGAATGTTGTAAAATATAACATCCGAGATGTTATGTTGCCATACGTTAGGATATGTAACGTTATAGACGTATATAATGTTCCCACCGAAAAGTAGCAGCCGAAGCGCCAGGAATGTTGTAAAATATTACATCCGAGATGTTAGGTTGCCTTAGGTTAGGATATATATCGTTATAGACGTATATAATGTCCCCATCGAGATGCAGGAGACGACATGACAGGAATGTTGTAAAATATTACGTCCCAGATGTTAGGTTGCGTTAGGTTAGGATATACAACGTTATAGATGTATATAACGTCCCCATCGAGAAGTAGGCGACGACACGCCAGGAATGTTGTAAAATATTACATTCTACATTTTGGGTTGCCTTAGGCTAGGATATATGTCGTTATAGACGTATACATTGTTTTCACCGAGAAGTAGGGACCGACATGCCAGGAATGTTGTAAAATATTACATCCCAGATGTTAGGTTGCTTTAGGTTAGGATATTCAACGTTATAGACGTATATAATGTCCCCATCGAGATGCAGGAGACGACACGACAGGAATGTTGTAAAATATTACATTCGACATGTTAGGTTGCCTTAGGCTAGGATATATATAGTTATAGACGTATACAATGTTCCCACCGAGAAGTAGGCGACGACACGCCAGGAATGTTGTAAAATATTACATCCCAGATTTTAGGTTGCGTTAGGTTAGAATATACAACGTTATAGACGTATATAATGTCCTCATCGAGAAGCAGGCGACGACACGACAGGAATGTTGTAAAATATTACATTCGACATGTTAGGTTGCCTTAGGCTAGAATATATATCGTTATAGACGTATACAATGTTCCCACCGAGAAGTAGGGACCGACATGCCAGGAATGTTGTAAAATATTACATCCGAGATGTTAGGTTGACTTAGGGTAGGATATACAACGTTATAGATGTATATAACGTCCCCATCGAGAAGTAGGCGACGACACGCCAGGAATGTTGTAAAATATTACATTCTACATTTTGGGTTGCCTTAGGCTACGATATATGTCGTTATAGACGTATACATTGTTTCCATCGAGAAGTAGGGACCGACATGCCAGGAATGTTGTAAAATATTACATCCCAGATGTTAGGTTGCTTTAGGTTAGGATATTCAACTTTATAGACGTATATAATGTCCCCATCGAGATGCAGGAGACGACACGACAGGAATGTTGTAAAATATTACATTCGACATGTTTGGTTGCCTTAGGCTAGGATATATATAGTTATAGACGTATACAATGTTCCCACCGAGAAGTAGGGCCCAACATGCCAGGAATGTTGTAAAATATTACATCCGAGATGTAAGGTTCCCTTAGGTTAGGATATATATCGTTATAGACGTATATAACGTTCCCACCGAGACGTAGGGACCGACATGCCAGGAATGTTGAAAATATTACATCCCAGATCGTAGGTTGCTTTAGGTTAGGATATGTATCGTTATAGACGTATACAATGTTCCCACCGAGAAGTAGGGACCGACTTGCCAGGAATGTTGTAAAATATTACATCCGAGATGTTAGGTTGCCTTAGGGTAGGATATACAACGTTATAGATGTATATAACGTCCCCATTGAGAAGTAGGCGACGACACGCCAGGAATGTTGTAAAATATTACATTCTACATTTTGGGTTGCCTTAGGCTAGGATATATGTCGTTATAGACGTATACATTGTTTTCACCGAGAAGTAGGGACCGACATGCCAGGAATGTTGTAAAATATTACATCCCAGATGTTAGGTTGCTTTAGGTTAGGATATTCAACGTTATAGACGTATATAATGTCCCCATCGAGATGCAGGAGACGACACGACAGGAATGTTGTAAAATATTACATTCGACATGTTACGTTGCCTTAGGCTAGGATATATATAGTTATAGACGTATATAATGTCCCCATCGAGATGCAGGAGACGACATGACAGGAATGTTGTAAAATATTACATCCCAGATGTTAGGTTGCGTTAGGTTAGGATATACAACGTTATAGGTGTATATAATGTCCTCATCGAGAAGTAGGAGACGACACGCCAGGAATGTTGTAAAATATTACATTCGACATGTTAGGTTGCGTTAGGCTAGAATATATATCGTTATAGACGTATACAATGTTCCCACCGAGAAGTAGGGACCGACATGCCAGGAATGTTGTAAAATATTACATCCGAGATGTTAGGTTGCCTTAGGTTAGGATATACAACGTTATAGATGTATATAATATCCCCATCGAGAAGTAGGCGACGACACGCCAGGAATGTTGTAAAATATTACACCCGAGATGTTAGGTTCCCTTAGGTTAGGATATATGACGTTATAGATGTATATAATGTCCCTATCCAGAAGTAGGCGACGACACGCCAGGAATGTTGTAAAATATTACATTCGACATGTTAGGTTGCGTTAGGCTAGAATATATATCGTTATAGACGTATACAATGTTCCCACCGAGAAGTAGGGACCGACATGCCAGGAATGTTGTAAAATATTACATCCGAGATGTTAGGTTGCCTTAGGGTAGGATATACAACGTTATAGATGTATATAACGTCCCCATCGAGAAGTAGGCGACGACACGCCAGGAATGTTGTAAAATATTACATTCTACATTTTGGGTTGCCTTAGGCTACGATATATGTCGTTATAGACGTATACATTGTTTCCATCGAGAAGTAGGGACCGACATGCCAGGAATGTTGTAAAATATTACATCCCAGATGTTAGGTTGCTTTAGGTTAGGATATTCAACTTTATAGACGTATATAATGTCCCCATCGAGATGCAGGAGACGACACGACAGGAATGTTGTAAAATATTACATCCGAGATGTTAGGTTGCCTTAGGTTAGGATATATATCGTTATAGACGTATATAATGTCCCCATCGAGATGCAGGAGACGACATGACAGGAATGTTGTAAAATATTACATCCCAGATGTTAGGTTGCGTTAGGTTAGGATATACAACGTTATAGATGTATATAATGTCCTCATCGAGAAGTAGGCGACGACAAGCCAGGAATGTTGTAAAATATTACATCCGAGATGTTAGGTTGCCTTAGGTTAGGATATACAACGTTATAGATGTATATAATGTTCCCATAGAGAAGTAGGCGACGACACGCCAGGAATGTTGTAAAATAATACATTCTACAAGTGAGGTTGCCTTAGGCTAGGATATATAACGTTATAGACGTATATAATGTTTCCACCGAGAAGTAGGGACCGACATGACAGGAATGTTGTAAAATATTACATCCGAGATGTTAGGTTGCCTTAGGTTAGGATATACAACGTTATAGATGTATATAATGTCCCCATCGAGAAGTAGGCGACGACACGCCAGGAATGTTGTAAAATATTACACCCGAGATGTTAGGTTCCCTTAGGTTAGGATATATGACGTTATAGATGTATATAATGTCCCCATCCAGAAGTAGGCGACGACACGCCAGGAATGTTGTAAAATATAACATCCCAGATGTTAGGTTGCGTTAGGTTAGAATATACAACGTTATAGACGTATATAATGTCCCCATCGAGAAGCAGGCGATGACAAGACAGGAATGTTGTAAAATATTACATTCGACATGTTAGGTTGCCTTAGGCTAGAATATATATCGTTATAGACGTATACAATGTTCCCACCGAGAAGTAGGGACCGACATGCTAGGAATGTTGTAAAATATTACATCCGAGATGTTAGGTTGCCTTAGGTTAGGATATACAACGTTATAGACGTATATAATGTCCCCATCGAGAAGTAGGCGACGACACGCCAGGAATGTTGTAAAATATTACACCCGAGATGTTAGGTTCCCTTAGGTTAGGATATATGACGTTATAGATGTATATAATGTCCCCATCCAGAAGTAGGCGACGACACGCCAGGAATGTTGTAAAATATAACATCCCAGATGTTAGGTTGCGTTAGGTTAGAATATACAACGTTATAGACGTATATAATGTCCCCATCGAGCAGCAGGCGACGACACGACAGGAATGTTGTAAAATATTACATTCGACATGTTAGGTTGCCTTAGGCTAGAATATATATCGTTATAGACGTATACAATGTTCCCACCGAGAAGTAGGGACCGACATGCTAGGAATGTTGTAAAATATTACATCCCAGACGTTAGGTTGCGTTAGGTTAGAATATACAACGTTATAGACGTATATAATGTCCCCATCGAGAAGCAGGCGACGACACGACAGGAACGTTGTAAAATATTACATTCGACATGTTAGGTAGCCTTAGGCTAGAATATATATCGTTATATACGTATACAATGTTCCCACCGAGAAGTAGGGACCGACATGCCAGGAATGCTGTAAAATATTACATCCGAGATGTTAGGTTGCCTTAGGTTAGGATATATATCGTTATAGACGTATATAATGTTCCCACCGAGACGTGGGGACCGACATGCCAGGGATCTTGTAAAATATTACATCCCAGATTTAGGTTGCTTTAGGTTAGGATATTCAACGTTATAGACGGATATAATGTCCCCATCGAGAAGTGGGCGACGATCCACCAGGAATGTTGTAAAATATTACATCCCAGATGTTAGGTTGCGTTAGGTTAGTATATACAAGGTTATAGACGTATATAATGTCCCCATCGAGAATCAGGCGACGACACGCCAGAATGTTGTAGAATATTACATCCGAGATGTTAGGTTGCCTTAGGTTAGGATATATGACGTTATAGATGTATATAATGTCCCCATCCAGAAGTAGGCGACGACACGCCAGGAATGTTGTAAAATATAACATCCCAGATGTTAGGTTGCGTTAGGTTAGAATATACAACGTTATAGACGTATATAATGTCCCCATCGAGAAGCAGGCGACGACACGACAGGAATGTTGTAAAATATTACATTCGACATGTTAGGTTGCCTTAGGCTAGAATATATATCGTTATAGACGTATACAATGTTCCCACCGAGAAGTAGGGACCGACATGCTAGGAATGTTGTAAAATATTACATCCCAGACGTTAGGTTGCGTTAGGTTAGAATATACAACGTTATAGACGTATATAATGTCCCCATCGAGAAGCAGGCGACGACACGACAGGAACGTTGTAAAATATTACATTCGACATGTTAGGTAGCCTTAGGCTAGAATATATATCGTTATAGACGTATACAATGTTCCCACCGAGAAGTAGGGACCGACATGCCAGGAATGCTGTAAAATATTACATCCGAGATGTTAGGTTGCCTTAGGTTAGGATATATATCGTTATAGACGTATATAATGTTCCCACCGAGACGTGGGGACCGACATGCCAGGGATCTTGTAAAATATTACATCCCAGATTTAGGTTGCTTTAGGTTAGGATATTCAACGTTATAGACGTATATAATGTCCCCATCGAGAAGTGGGCGACGATCCACCAGGAATGTTGTAAAATATTACATCCCAGATGTTAGGTTGCGTTAGGTTAGTATATACAAGGTTATAGACGTATATAATGTCCCCATCGAGAATCAGGCGACGACACGCCAGAATGTTGTAGAATATTACATCCGAGATGTTAGGTTGCCTTAGGTTAGGATATACAACGTTATAGATGTATATAATGTCCCCATCGAGAAGTAGGCGACGACACGCCAGGAATGTTGTAAAATATTACACCCGAGATGTTAGGTTCCCTTAGGTTAGGATATATGACGTTATAGATGTATATAATGTCCCCATCCAGAAGTAGGCGACGACACGCCAGGAATGTTGTCAAATATAACATCCCAGATGTTAGGTTGTGTTAGGTTAGAATATACAACGTTATAGACGTATATAATGTCCCCATCGAGAAGCTGGCGACGACACGACAGGAATGTTGTAAAATATTACATTCGACATGTTAGGTTGCCTTAGGCTAGAATATATATCGTTATAGACGTATACAATGTTCCCACCGAGAAGTAGGGACCGACATGCTAGGAATGTTGTAAAATATTACATCCGAGATGTTAGGTTGCCTTAGGTTAGGATATACAACGTTATAGACGTATATAATGTCCCCATCGAGAAGTAGGCGACGACACGCCAGGAATGTTGTAAAATATTACACCCGAGATGTTAGGTTCCCTTAGGTTAGGATATACAAAGTTATAGACGTATATAATGTCCCCATCGAGAAGCGGGCGACGACCCACCAGGAATGTTGTAAAATATTACATCCCAGATGTTAGATTGCGTTAGGTTAGTATATACAAGGTTATAGACGTATATAATGTCCCCATCGAGAAGCAGGCGACGACACGCCAGAATGTTGTAAAATATTACATTCGAGATGTTAGGTTGCCTTAGGTTAGGATATACAACGTTATAGATGTATATAATGTCCCCATCGAGAAGTAGGCGACGACACGCCAGGAATGTTGTAAAATATTACACCCGAGATGTTAGGTTCCCTTAGGTTAGGATATATGACGTTATAGATGTATATAATGTCCCCATCCAGAAGTAGGCGACGACACGCCAGGAATGTTGTAAAATATTACACCCGAGATGTTAGGTTCCCTTAGGTTAGGATATACAACGTTATAGACGTATATAATGTCCCCATCGAGAAGCGGGCGACGACCCACCAGGAATGTTGTAAAATATTACATCCCAGATGTTAGGTTGCGTTAGGTTAGTATATACAAGGTTATAGACGTATATAATGTCCCCATCGAGAAGCAGGCGACGACACGCCAGAATGTTGTAAAATATTACATTCGAGATGTTAGGTTGCCTTAGGTTAGGATATACAACGTTATAGATGTATATAATGTCCCCATCGAGAAGAAGGCGACGACACGCCACGAATGTTGTAAAATATTACACCCGAGATGTTAGGTTCCCTTAGGTTAGGATATATGACGTTATAGATGTATATAATGTCCCCATCCAGAAGTAGGCGACGACACGCCAGGAATGTTGTAAAATATAACATCCCAGATGTTAGGTTGCGTTAGGTTAGAATATACAACGTTATAGACGTATATAATGGCCCCATCGAGAAGCAGGCGACGACACGACAGGAATGTTGTAAAATATTACATTCGACATGTTAGGTTGCCTTCGGCTAGAATATATATCGTTATAGACGTATACAATGTTCCCACCGAGAAGTAGGGACCGACATGCCAGGAATGTTGTAAAATATTACATCCGAGATGTTAGGTTGCCTTAGGTTAGGATATATATCGTTATAGACGTATATAATGTTCCCACCGAGACGTGGGGACCGACATGCCAGGGATCTTGTAAAATATTACATCCCAGATTTAGGTTGCTTTAGGTTAGGATATTCAACGTTATAGACGGATATAATGTCCCCATCGAGAAGTGGGCGACGATCCACCAGGAATGTTGTAAAATATTACATCCCAGATGTTAGGTTGCGTTAGGTTAGTATATACAAGGTTATAGACGTATATAATGTCCCCATCGAGAATCAGGCGACGACACGCCAGAATGTTGTAGAATATTACATCCGAGATGTTAGGTTGCCTTAGGTTAGGATATATGACGTTATAGATGTATATAATGTCCCCATCCAGAAGTAGGCGACGACACGCCAGGAATGTTGTAAAATATAACATCCCAGATGTTAGGTTGCGTTAGGTTAGAATATACAACGTTATAGACGTATATAATGTCCCCATCGAGAAGCAGGCGACGACACGACAGGAATGTTGTAAAATATTACATTCGACATGTTAGGTTGCCTTAGGCTAGAATATATATCGTTATAGACGTATACAATGTTCCCACCGAGAAGTAGGGACCGACATGCTAGGAATGTTGTAAAATATTACATCCCAGACGTTAGGTTGCGTTAGGTTAGAATATACAACGTTATAGACGTATATAATGTCCCCATCGAGAAGCAGGCGACGACACGACAGGAACGTTGTAAAATATTACATTCGACATGTTAGGTAGCCTTAGGCTAGAATATATATCGTTATAGACGTATACAATGTTCCCACCGAGAAGTAGGGACCGACATGCCAGGAATGCTGTAAAATATTACATCCGAGATGT
The DNA here is from genome assembly GCA_963969225.1 of Xylocopa violacea. Taxonomy (NCBI): domain Eukaryota; kingdom Metazoa; phylum Arthropoda; class Insecta; order Hymenoptera; family Apidae; genus Xylocopa; species Xylocopa violacea. The sequence continues at coordinate 1,129,431 of CAXAJV010001073.1, read as the reverse complement.
TAGGTTGCCTTAGGTTAGGATATATATCGTTATAGACGTATATAATGTTCCCACCGAGACGTGGGGACCGACATGCCAGGGATCTTGTAAAATATTACATCCCAGATTTAGGTTGCTTTAGGTTAGGATATTCAACGTTATAGACGTATATAATGTCCCCATCGAGAAGTGGGCGACGATCCACCAGGAATGTTGTAAAATATTACATCCCAGATGTTAGGTTGCGTTAGGTTAGTATATACAAGGTTATAGACGTATATAATGTCCCCATCGAGAATCAGGCGACGACACGCCAGAATGTTGTAGAATATTACATCCGAGATGTTAGGTTGCCTTAGGTTAGGATATACAACGTTATAGATGTATATAATGTCCCCATCGAGAAGTAGGCGACGACACGCCAGGAATGTTGTAAAATATTACACCCGAGATGTTAGGTTCCCTTAGGTTAGGATATATGACGTTATAGATGTATATAATGTCCCCATCCAGAAGTAGGCGACGACACGCCAGGAATGTTGTCAAATATAACATCCCAGATGTTAGGTTGTGTTAGGTTAGAATATACAACGTTATAGACGTATATAATGTCCCCATCGAGAAGCTGGCGACGACACGACAGGAATGTTGTAAAATATTACATTCGACATGTTAGGTTGCCTTAGGCTAGAATATATATCGTTATAGACGTATACAATGTTCCCACCGAGAAGTAGGGACCGACATGCTAGGAATGTTGTAAAATATTACATCCGAGATGTTAGGTTGCCTTAGGTTAGGATATACAACGTTATAGACGTATATAATGTCCCCATCGAGAAGTAGGCGACGACACGCCAGGAATGTTGTAAAATATTACACCCGAGATGTTAGGTTCCCTTAGGTTAGGATATACAAAGTTATAGACGTATATAATGTCCCCATCGAGAAGCGGGCGACGACCCACCAGGAATGTTGTAAAATATTACATCCCAGATGTTAGATTGCGTTAGGTTAGTATATACAAGGTTATAGACGTATATAATGTCCCCATCGAGAAGCAGGCGACGACACGCCAGAATGTTGTAAAATATTACATTCGAGATGTTAGGTTGCCTTAGGTTAGGATATACAACGTTATAGATGTATATAATGTCCCCATCGAGAAGTAGGCGACGACACGCCAGGAATGTTGTAAAATATTACACCCGAGATGTTAGGTTCCCTTAGGTTAGGATATATGACGTTATAGATGTATATAATGTCCCCATCCAGAAGTAGGCGACGACACGCCAGGAATGTTGTAAAATATTACACCCGAGATGTTAGGTTCCCTTAGGTTAGGATATACAACGTTATAGACGTATATAATGTCCCCATCGAGAAGCGGGCGACGACCCACCAGGAATGTTGTAAAATATTACATCCCAGATGTTAGGTTGCGTTAGGTTAGTATATACAAGGTTATAGACGTATATAATGTCCCCATCGAGAAGCAGGCGACGACACGCCAGAATGTTGTAAAATATTACATTCGAGATGTGAGGTTGCCTTAGGTTAGGATATACAACGTTATAGATGTATATAATGTCCCCATCGAGAAGAAGGCGACGACACGCCACGAATGTTGTAAAATATTACACCCGAGATGTTAGGTTCCCTTAGGTTAGGATATATGACGTTATAGATGTATATAATGTCCCCATCCAGAAGTAGGCGACGACACGCCAGGAATGTTGTAAAATATAACATCCCAGATGTTAGGTTGCGTTAGGTTAGAATATACAACGTTATAGACGTATATAATGGCCCCATCGAGAAGCAGGCGACGACACGACAGGAATGTTGTAAAATATTACATTCGACATGTTAGGTTGCCTTCGGCTAGAATATATATCGTTATAGACGTATACAATGTTCCCACCGAGAAGTAGGGACCGACATGCCAGGAATGTTGTAAAATATTACATCCGAGATGTTAGGTTGCCTTAGGTTAGGATATACAACGTTATAGATGTGTAGAATGTCCCCATCGAGAAGTAGGCGACGACACGCCAGGAATGTTGTAAAATAATACATTCTACAAGTGAGGTTGCCTTAGGCTAGGATATATTACGTTATAGACGTATATAATGTTTCCACCGAGAAGTAGGGACCGACATGACAGGAATGTTGTAAAATATTACATCCGAGATGTTAGGTTGCCTTAGGTTAGAATATACCAACGTTATAGACGTATATAATGTCCCCATCGAGAAGCAGGCGACGACACGACAGGAACGTTGTAAAATATTACATTCGACATGTTAGGTAGCCTTAGGCTAGAATATATATCGTTATAGACGTATACAATGTTCCCACCGAGAAGTAGGGACCGACATGCCAGGAATGCTGTAAAATATTACATCCGAGATGTTAGGTTGCCTTAGGTTAGGATATATATCGTTATAGACGTATATAATGTTCCCACCGAGACGTGGGGACCGACATGCCAGGGATCTTGTAAAATATTACATCCCAGATTTAGGTAGCTTTAGGTTAGGATATTCAACGTTATAGACGTATATAATGTCCTCATCGAGAAGTGGGCGACGATCCACCAGGAATGTTGTAAAATATTACATCCCAGATGTTAGGTTGCGTTAGGTTAGTATATACAAGGTTATAGACGTATATAATGTCCCCATCGAGAATCAGGCGACGACACGCCAGAATGTTGTAGAATATTACATCCGAGATGTTAGGTTGCCTTAGGTTAGGATATACAACGTTATAGATGTATATAATGTCCCCATCGAGAAGTAGGCGACGACACGCCAGGAATGTTGTAAAATATTACACCCGAGATGTTAGGTTCCCTTAGGTTAGGATATATGACGTTATAGATGTATATAATGTCCCCATCCAGAAGTAGGCGACGACACGCCAGGAATGTTGTCAAATATAACATCCCAGATGTTAGGTTGTGTTAGGTTAGAATATACAACGTTATAGACGTATATAATGTCCCCATCGAGAAGCTGGCGACGACACGACAGGAATGTTGTAAAATATTACATTCGACATGTTAGGTTGCCTTAGGCTAGAATATATATCGTTATAGACGTATACAATGTTCCCACCGAGAAGTAGGGACCGACATGCTAGGAATGTTGTAAAATATTACATCCGAGATGTTAGGTTGCCTTAGGTTAGGATATACAACGTTATAGACGTATATAATGTCCCCATCGAGAAGTAGGCGACGACACGCCAGGAATGTTGTAAAATATTACACCCGAGATGTTAGGTTCCCTTAGGTTAGGATATACAACGTTATAGACGTATATAATGTCCCCATCGAGAAGCGGGCGACGACCCACCGGGAATGTTGTAAAATATTACATCCCAGATGTTAGGTTGCGTTAGGTTAGAATATACAACGTTATAGATGTATATAATGTCCCCATCGAGAAGTAGGCGACGACACGCCAGGAATGTTGTAAAATATTACACCCGAGATGTTAGGTTCCCTTAGGTTAGGATATATGACGTTATAGATGTATATAATGTCCCCATCCAGAAGTAGGCGACGACACGCCAGGAATGTTGTAAAATATAACATCCCAGATGTTAGGTTGCGTTAGGTTAGAATATACAACGTTATAGACGTATATAATGTCCCCATCGAGAAGCTGGCGACGACACGACAGGAATGTTGTAAAATATTACATTCGACATGTTAGGTTGCCTTAGGCTAGAATATATATCGTTATAGACGTATACAATGTTCCCACCGAGAAGTAGGGACCGACATGCTAGGAATGTTGTAAAATATTACATCCGAGATGTTAGGTTGCCTTAGGTTAGGATATACAACGTTATAGACGTATATAATGTCCCCATCGAGAAGTAGGCGACGACACGCCAGGAATGTTGTAAAATATTACACCCGAGATGTTAGGTTCCCTTAGGTTAGGATATACAACGTTATAGACGTATATAATGTCCCCATCGAGAAGCGGGCGACGACCCACCAGGAATGTTGTAAAATATTACATCCCAGATGTTAGGTTGCGTTAGGTTAGTATATACAAGGTTATAGACGTATATAATGTCCCCATCGAGAAGCAGGCGACGACACGCCAGAATGTTGTAAAATATTACATTCGAGATGTTAGGTTGCCTTAGGTTAGGATATACAACGTTATAGATGTATATAATGTCCCCATCGAGAAGTAGGCGACGACACGCCACGAATGTTGTAAAATATTACACCCGAGATGTTAGGTTCCCTTAGGTTAGGATATATGACGTTATAGATGTATATAATGTCCCCATCCAGAAGTAGGCGACGACACGCCAGGAATGTTGTAAAATATAACATCCCAGATGTTAGGTTGCGTTAGGTTAGAATATACAACGTTATAGACGTATATAATGGCCCCATCGAGAAGCAGGCGACGACACGACAGGAATGTTGTAAAATATTACATTCGACATGTTAGGTTGCCTTCGGCTAGAATATATATCGTTATAGACGTATACAATGTTCCCACCGAGAAGTAGGGACCGACATGCCAGGAATGTTGTAAAATATTACATCCGAGATGTTAGGTTGCCTTAGGTTAGGATATACAACGTTATAGATGTGTAGAATGTCCCCATCGAGAAGTAGGCGACGACACGCCAGGAATGTTGTAAAATAATACATTCTACAAGTGAGGTTGCCTTAGGCTAGGATATATAACGTTATAGACGTATATAATGTTTCCACCGAGAAGTAGGGACCGACATGACAGGAATGTTGTAAAATATTACATCCGAGATGTTAGGTTGCCTTAGGTTAGGATATACAACGTTATAGATGTATATAATGTCCCCATCGAGAAGTAGGCGACGACACGCCAGGAATGTTGTAAAATATTACACCCGAGATGTTAGGTTCCCTTAGGTTAGGATATATATCGTTATAGATGTATATAATGTCCCCATCCAGAAGTAGGCGACGACACGCCAGGAATGTTGTAAAATACAACATCCCAGATGTTAGGTTGCGTTAGGTTAGAATATACAACGTTATAGACGTATATAATGTCCCCATCGAGAAGCAGGCGATGACAAGACAGGAATGTTGTAAAATATTACATTCGACATGTTAGGTTGCCTTAGGCTAGAATATATATCGTTATAGACGTATACAATGTTCCCACCGAGAAGTAGGGACCGACATGCTAGGAATGTTATAAAATATTACATCCGAGATGTTAGGTTGCCTTAGGTTAGGATATACAACGTTATAGACGTATATAATGTCCCCATCGAGAAGTAGGCGACGACACGCCAGGAATGTTGTAAAATATTACACCCGAGATGTTAGGTTCCCTTAGGTTAGGATATATGACGTTATAGATGTATATAATGTCCCCATCCAGAAGTAGGCGACGACACGCCAGGAATGTTGTAAAATATAACATCCCAGATGTTAGGTTGCGTTAGGTTAGAATATACAACGTTATAGACGTATATAATGTCCCCATCGAGAAGCAGGCGACGACACGACAGGAATGTTGTAAAATATTACATTCGACATGTTAGGTTGCCTTAGGCTAGAATATATATCGTTATAGACGTATACAATGTTCCCACCGAGAAGTAGGGACCGACATGCTAGGAATGTTGTAAAATATTACATCCCAGACGTTAGGTTGCGTTAGGTTAGAATATACAACGTTATAGACGTATATAATGTCCCCATCGAGAAGCAGGCGACGACACGACAGGAACGTTGTAAAATATTACATTCGACATGTTAGGTAGCCTTAGGCTAGAATATATATCGTTATAGACGTATACAATGTTCCCACCGAGAAGTAGGGACCGACATGCCAGGAATGCTGTAAAATATTACATCCGAGATGTTAGGTTGCCTTAGGTTAGGATATATATCGTTATAGACGTATATAATGTTCCCACCGAGACGTGGGGACCGACATGCCAGGGATCTTGTAAAATATTACATCCCAGATTTAGGTTGCTTTAGGTTAGGATATTCAACGTTATAGACGTATATAATGTCCCCATCGAGAAGTGGGCGACGATCCACCAGGAATGTTGTAAAATATTACATCCCAGATGTTAGGTTGCGTTAGGTTAGTATATACAAGGTTATAGACGTATATAATGTCCCCATCGAGAATCAGGCGACGACACGCCAGAATGTTGTAGAATATTACATCCGAGATGTTAGGTTGCCTTAGGTTAGGATATACAACGTTATAGATGTATATAATGTCCCCATCGAGAAGTAGGCGACGACACGCCAGGAATGTTGTAAAATATTACACCCGAGATGTTAGGTTCCCTTAGGTTAGGATATATGACGTTATAGATGTATATAATGTCCCCATCCAGAAGTAGGCGACGACACGCCAGGAATGTTGTCAAATATAACATCCCAGATGTTAGGTTGTGTTAGGTTAGAATATACAACGTTATAGACGTATATAATGTTCCCACCGAAAAGTAGCAGCCGAAGCGCCAGGAATGTTGTAAAATATTACATCCGAGATGTTAGGTTGCCTTAGGTTAGGATATATATCGTTATAGACGTATAGAATGTTCCCACCGAGAAGTAGGGGCCGACGCGTCAGCAATGTTGTAAAATATTACACCCGAGATGTTAGGTTCCCTTAGGTTAGGATATACAACGTTATAGACGTATAGGATGTTCCCACCGAGAAGCAGGCGACGACACGACAGGAATGTTGTAAAATATTACATCCCAGATGTTAGGTTGCGTTAGGTTAGGATATACAACGTTATAGATGTATATAATGTCCCCATCGAGAAGTAGGCGACGACACGCCAGGAATGTTGTAAAATATTACACCCGAGATGTTAGGTTCTCTTAGGTTAGGATATATGACGTTATAGATGTATATAATGTCCCCATCCAGAAGTAGGCGACGACACGCCAGGAATGTTGTAAAATATAACATCCCAGATGTTAGGTTGCCTTAGGCTAGAATATATCTCGTTATAGACGTATACAATGTTCCCACCGAGAAGTAGGGACCGACATGACAGGAATGTGGTAAAATATTACATCCGAGATGTTAGGTTGCCTTAGGCTAGGATATATAACGTTATAGACGTATATAATGTTCCCATCGAGAAGTAGGCGACGACACGCCAGGAATGTTGTAAAATATTATACCCGAGATGTTAGGTTCCCTTAGGTTAGGATATATGACGTTATAGATGTATATAACGTCCCCATCCAGAAGTAAGCGACGACACGCCAGGAATGTTGTAAAATATTACATCCCAGATGTTAGGTTGCGTTAGGTTAGAATATACCACGTTATTGACGTATATAATGTCCCCATCGAGAAGCAGGCGACGACACGACAGGAATGTTGTAAAATATTACATCCCAGATGTTAGTGTGCGTTAGGTTAGAATATACCACGTTATTGACGTATATAATGTCCCCATCGGGAAGCAGGCGACGACACGACAGGAATGTTGTAAAATATTACATCCCAGATGTTAGGTTGCGTTAGGTTAGAATATACAACGTTATAGACGTATATAATGTCCCCATCGAGAAGCAGGCGACGACACGACAGGAATGTTGTAAAATATTACATTCGACATGTTAGGTTGCCTTAGGTTAGGATATATGACGGTATAGATGTATATAATGTCCCCGTCGAGAAGCAGGCGACGACACGACAGGAATGTTGTAAAATATTACATCCCAGATGTTAGGTTGCGTTAGGTTAGAATATACAACGTTATAGACGTATATAATGTCCCCATCGAGAAGCAGGCGACGACACGACAGGAATGTTGTAAAATATTACATTCGACATGTTAGGTTGCCTTAGGCTAGGATATATATCGTTATAGACGTATACAATGTTCCCACCGAGAAGTAGGGACCGACATGACAGGAATGTTGTAAAATATTGCATCCGAGATGTTAGGTTGCCTTAGGTTAGGATATGCAACGTTATAGATGTATATAATGTCCCCATCGAGAAGTAGGCGACGACACGCCAGGAATGTTGTAAAATATTACACCCGAGATGTTAGGTTCCCTTAGGTTAGGATATATGACGTTATAGGTGTATATAATGTCCCCATCGAGAAGTAGGCGACGACACGCCAGGAATGTTGTAAAATATAACATCCCAGATGTTAGGTTGCGTTAGGTTAGAGTATACAACGTTATAGACGTATATAATGTCCCCATCGAGAAGCAGGCGACGACACGACAGGAATGTTGTAAAATATTACATTCGACATGTTAGGTTGCCTTAGGCTAGAATATATATCGTTATAGACGTATACAATGTTCCCACCGAGAAGTAGGGACCGACATGCCAGGAGTGTTGTAAAATATTACATCCGAGATGTTAGGTTGCCTTAGGTTAGGATATACAACGTTATAGATGTGTATAATGTCCCCATCGAGAAGTAGGCGACGACACGCCAGGAATGTTGTAAAATATTACATTCTACATGTTGGGTTGCCTTAGGCTAGGATATATATCGTTATAGACGTATACATTGTTTCCACCGAGAAGTAGGGACCGACATGCCAGGGATCTTGTAAAATATTACATCCCAGATTTAGGTTGCTTTAGGTTAGGATATTCAACGTTATAGACGTATATAATGTCCCCATCGAGAAGCTGGCGACGACCCACCAGGAATGTTGTAAAATATTACATCCCAGATGTTAGGTTGCGTTAGGTTAGTATATACAAGGTTATAGACGTATATAATGTCCCCATCGAGAAGCAGGCGACGACACGCCAGAATGTTGTAAAATATTACATCCGAGATGTTAGGTTGCCTTAGGTTAGGATATACAACGTTATAGACGTATATAATGTCCCCATCGAGAAGCAGGCGACGACGCGACAGGAATGTTGTAAAATATTACATCCCAGATGTTAGGTTGCGTTAGGTTAGAATATACAACGTTATAGACGTATATAATGTCCCCATCGAGAAGCAGGCGACGACACGACAGGAATGTTGTAAAATATTACATCCCAGATGTTAGTTTGCGTTAGGTTAGAATATACCACGTTATTGACGTATATAATGTCCCCATCGGGAAGCAGGCGACGACACGACAGGAATGTTGTAAAATATTACATCCCAGATGTTAGGTTGCGTTAGGTTAGTATATACAAGGTTATAGACGTATATAATGTCCCCATCGAGACGCAGGCGACGACACGCCAGAATGTTGTAAAATATTACATCCGAGATGTTAGGTTGCCTTAGGTTAGGATATACAACGTTATAGACGTATATAATGTCCCCATCGAGAAGCAGGCGACGACACGACAGGAATGTTGTAAAATATTACATCCCAGATGTTAGTTTGCGTTAGGTTAGAATATACCACGTTATTGACGTATATAATGTCCCCATCGGGAAGCAGGCGACGACACGACAGGAATGTTGTAAAATATTACATCCCAGATGTTAGGTTGCGTTAGGTTAGAATATACAACGTTATAGACGTATATAATGTCCCCATCGAGAAGCAGGCGACGACACGACAGGAATGTTGTAAAATATTACATTCGACATGTTAGGTAGCCTTAGGCTAGAATATATATCGTTATAGACGTATACAATGTTCCCACCGAGAAGTAGGGACCGACATGCCAGGAATGCTGTAAAATACTACATCCGAGATGTTAGGTTGCCTTAGGTTAGGATATACAACGTTATAGATGTATATAATGTCCCCATCGAGAAGTAGGCGACGACACGCCAGGAATGTTGTAAAATATTACATTCTACATGTTGGGTTGCCTTAGGCTAGGATATATATCGTTATAGACGTATACATTGTTTCCACCGAGAAGTAGGGACCGACATGCCAGGAATGTTGTAAAATATTACATCCGAGATGTTAGGTTGCCTTAGGTTAGGATGTATATCGTTATAGACGTATATAATGTTCCCACCGAGACGTGGGGACCGACATGCCAGGGATCTTGTAAAATATTACATCCCAGATTTAGGTTGCTTTAGGTTAGGATATTCAACGTTATAGACGTATATAATGTCCCCATCGAGAAGTGGGCGACGATCCACCAGGAATGTTGTAAAATATTACATCCCAGATGTTAGGTTGCGTTAGGTTAGTATATACAAGGTTATAGACGTATATAATGTCCCCATCGAGAATCAGGCGACGACACGCCAGAATGTTGTAGAATATTACATCCGAGATGTTAGGTTGCCTTAGGTTAGGATATACAACGTTATAGATGTATATAATGTCCCCATCGAGAAGTAGGCGACGACACGCCAGGAATGTTGTAAAATATTACACCCGAGATGTTAGGTTCCCTTAGGTTAGGATATATGACGTTATAGATGTATATAATGTCCCCATCCAGAAGTAGGCGACGACACGCCAGGAATGTTGTAAAATATAACATCCCAGATGTTAGGTTGTGTTAGGTTAGGATATGTAACGTTATAGACGTATATAATGTTCCCACCGAAAAGTAGCAGCCGAAGCGCCAGGAATGTTGTAAAATATTACATCCGAGATGTTAGGTTGCCTTAGGTTAGGATATATATCGTTATAGACGTATAGAATGTTCCCACCGAGAAGTAGGGGCCGACGCGTCAGCAATGTTGTAAAATATTACACCCGAGATGTTAGGTTCCCTTAGGTTAGGATATACAACGTTATAGACGTATAGGATGTTCCCACCGAGAAGCAGGCGACGACACGACAGGAATGTTGTAAAATATTACATCCCAGATGTTAGGTTGCGTTAGGTTAGGATATACAACGTTATAGATGTATATAATGTCCCCATCGAGAAGTAGGCGACGACACGCCAGGAATGTTGTAAAATATTACACCCGAGATGTTAGGTTCTCTTAGGTTAGGATATATGACGTTATAGATGTATATAATGTCCCCATCCAGAAGTAGGCGACGACACGCCAGGAATGTTGTAAAATATAACATCCCAGATGTTAGGTTGCCTTAGGCTAGAATATATCTCGTTATAGACGTATACAATGTTCCCACCGAGAAGTAGGGACCGACATGACAGGAATGTGGTAAAATATTACATCCGAGATGTTAGGTTGCCTTAGGCTAGGATATATAACGTTATAGACGTATATAATGTTCCCATCGAGAAGTAGGCGACGACACGCCAGGAATGTTGTAAAATATTATACCCGAGATGTTAGGTTCCCTTAGGTTAGGATATATGACGTTATAGATGTATATAACGTCCCCATCCAGAAGTAAGCGACGACACGCCAGGAATGTTGTAAAATATTACATCCCAGATGTTAGGTTGCGTTAGGTTAGAATATACCACGTTATTGACGTATATAATGTCCCCATCGAGAAGCAGGCGACGACACGACAGGAATGTTGTAAAATATTACATCCCAGATGTTAGTTTGCGTTAGGTTAGAATATACCACGTTATTGACGTATATAATGTCCCCATCGGGAAGCAGGCGACGACACGACAGGAATGTTGTAAAATATTACATTCGACATGTTAGGTTGCCTTAGGTTAGGATATATGACGGTATAGATGTATATAATGTCCCCGTCGAGAAGCAGGCGAAGACACGACAGGAATGTTGTAAAATATTACATCCCAGATGTTAGGTTGCGTTAGGTTAGAATATACAACGTTATAGACGTATATAATGTCCCCATCGAGAAGCAGGCGACGACACGACAGGAATGTTGTAAAATATTACATTCGACATGTTAGGTTGCCTTAGGCTAGGATATATATCGTTATAGACGTATACAATGTTCCCACCGAGAAGTAGGGACCGACATGCCAGGAATGCTGTAAAATACTACATCCGAGATGTTAGGTTGCCTTAGGTTAGGATATACAACGTTATAGATGTATATAATGTCCCCATCGAGAAGTAGGCGACGACACGCCAGGAATGTTGTAAAATATTACATTCTACATGTTGGGTTGCCTTAGGCTAGGATATATATCGTTATAGACGTATACATTGTTTCCACCGAGAAGTAGGGACCGACATGCCAGGAATGTTGTAAAATATTACATCCGAGATGTTAGGTTGCCTTAGGTTAGGATGTATATCGTTATAGACGTATATAATGTTCCCACCGAGACGTGGGGACCGACATGCCAGGGATCTTGTAAAATATTACATCCCAGATTTAGGTTGCTTTAGGTTAGGATATTCAACGTTATAGACGTATATAATGTCCCCATCGAGAAGTGGGCGACGATCCACCAGGAATGTTGTAAAATATTATATCCCAGATGTTAGGTTGCGTTAGGTTAGTATATACAAGGTTATAGACGTATATAATGTCCCCATCGAGAATCAGGCGACGACACGCCAGAATGTTGTAGAATATTACATCCGAGATGTTAGGTTGCCTTAGGTTAGGATATACAACGTTATAGATGTATATAATGTCCCCATCGAGAAGTAGGCGACGACACGCCAGGAATGTTGTAAAATATTACACCCGAGATGTTAGGTTCCCTTAGGTTAGGATATATGACGTTATAGATGTATATAATGTCCCCATCCAGAAGTAGGCGACGACACGCCAGGAATGTTGTAAAATATAACATCCCAGATGTTAGGTTGTGTTAGGTTAGGATATGTAACGTTATAGACGTATATAATGTTCCCACCGAAAAGTAGCAGCCGAAGCGCCAGGAATGTTGTAAAATATTACATCCGAGATGTTAGGTTGCCTTAGGTTAGGATATATATCGTTATAGACGTATAGAATGTTCCCACCGAGAAGTAGGGGCCGACGCGTCAGCAATGTTGTAAAATATTACACCCGAGATGTTAGGTTCCCTTAGGTTAGGATATACAACGTTATAGACGTATAGGATGTTCCCACCGAGAAGCAGGCGACGACACGACAGGAATGTTGTAAAATATTACATCCCAGATGTTAGGTTGCGTTAGGTTAGGATATACAACGTTATAGATGTATATAATGTCCCCATCGAGAAGTAGGCGACGACACGCCAGGAATGTTGTAAAATATTACACCCGAGATGTTAGGTTCTCTTAGGTTAGGATATATGACGTTATAGATGTATATAATGTCCCCATCCAGAAGTAGGCGACGACACGCCAGGAATGTTGTAAAATATAACATCCCAGATGTTAGGTTGCCTTAGGCTAGAATATATCTCGTTATAGACGTATACAATGTTCCCACCGAGAAGTAGGGACCGACATGACAGGAATGTGGTAAAATATTACATCCGAGATGTTAGGTTGCCTTAGGCTAGGATATATAACGTTATAGACGTATATAATGTTCCCATCGAGAAGTAGGCGACGACACGCCAGGAATGTTGTAAAATATTATACCCGAGATGTTAGGTTCCCTTAGGTTAGGATATATGACGTTATAGATGTATATAACGTCCCCATCCAGAAGTAAGCGACGACACGCCAGGAATGTTGTAAAATATTACATCCCAGATGTTAGGTTGCGTTAGGTTAGAATATACCACGTTATTGACGTATATAATGTCCCCATCGAGAAGCAGGCGACGACACGACAGGAATGTTGTAAAATATTACATCCCAGATGTTAGTTTGCGTTAGGTTAGAATATACCACGTTATTGACGTATATAATGTCCCCATCGGGAAGCAGGCGACGACACGACAGGAATGTTGTAAAATATTACATTCGACATGTTAGGTTGCCTTAGGTTAGGATATATGACGGTATAGATGTATATAATGTCCCCGTCGAGAAGCAGGCGAAGACACGACAGGAATGTTGTAAAATATTACATCCCAGATGTTAGGTTGCGTTAGGTTAGAATATACAACGTTATAGACGTATATAATGTCCCCATCGAGAAGCAGGCGACGACACGACAGGAATGTTGTAAAATATTACATTCGACATGTTAGGTTGCCTTAGGCTAGGATATATATCGTTATAGACGTATACAATGTTCCCACCGAGAAGTAGGGACCGACATGCCAGGAATGCTGTAAAATACTACATCCGAGATGTTAGGTTGCCTTAGGTTAGGATATACAACGTTATAGATGTATATAATGTCCCCATCGAGAAGTAGGCGACGACACGCCAGGAATGTTGTAAAATATTACATTCTACATGTTGGGTTGCCTTAGGCTAGGATATATATCGTTATAGACGTATACATTGTTTCCACCGAGAAGTAGGGACCGACATGCCAGGAATGTTGTAAAATATTACATCCGAGATGTTAGGTTGCCTTAGGTTAGGATGTATATCGTTATAGACGTATATAATGTTCCCACCGAGACGTGGGGACCGACATGCCAGGGATCTTGTAAAATATTACATCCCAGATTTAGGTTGCTTTAGGTTAGGATATTCAACGTTATAGACGTATATAATGTCCCCATCGAGAAGTGGGCGACGATCCACCAGGAATGTTGTAAAATATTACATCCCAGATGTTAGGTTGCGTTAGGTTAGTATATACAAGGTTATAGACGTATATAATGTCCCCATCGAGAATCAGGCGACGACACGCCAGAATGTTGTAGAATATTACATCCGAGATGTTAGGTTGCCTTAGGTTAGGATATACAACGTTATAGATGTATATAATGTCCCCATCGAGAAGTAGGCGACGACACGCCAGGAATGTTGTAAAATATTACACCCGAGATGTTAGGTTCCCTTAGGTTAGGATATATGACGTTATAGATGTATATAATGTCCCCATCCAGAAGTAGGCGACGACACGCCAGGAATGTTGTAAAATATAACATCCCAGATGTTAGGTTGTGTTAGGTTAGGATATGTAACGTTATAGACGTATATAATGTTCCCACCGAAAAGTAGCAGCCGAAGCGCCAGGAATGTTGTAAAATATTACATCCGAGATGTTAGGTTGCCTTAGGTTAGGATATATATCGTTATAGACGTATAGAATGTTCCCACCGAGAAGTAGGGGCCGACGCGTCAGCAATGTTGTAAAATATTACACCCGAGATGTTAGGTTCCCTTAGGTTAGGATATACAACGTTATAGACGTATAGGATGTTCCCACCGAGAAGCAGGCGACGACACGACAGGAATGTTGTAAAATATTACATCCCAGATGTTAGGTTGCGTTAGGTTAGGATATACAACGTTATAGATGTATATAATGTCCCCATCGAGAAGTAGGCGACGACACGCCAGGAATGTTGTAAAATATTACACCCGAGATGTTAGGTTCTCTTAGGTTAGGATATATGACGTTATAGATGTATATAATGTCCCCATCCAGAAGTAGGCGACGACACGCCAGGAATGTTGTAAAATATAACATCCCAGATGTTAGGTTGCCTTAGGCTAGAATATATCTCGTTATAGACGTATACAATGTTCCCACCGAGAAGTAGGGACCGACATGACAGGAATGTGGTAAAATATTACATCCGAGATGTTAGGTTGCCTTAGGCTAGGATATATAACGTTATAGACGTATATAATGTTCCCATCGAGAAGTAGGCGACGACACGCCAGGAATGTTGTAAAATATTATACCCGAGATGTTAGGTTCCCTTAGGTTAGGATATATGACGTTATAGATGTATATAACGTCCCCATCCAGAAGTAAGCGACGACACGCCAGGAATGTTGTAAAATATTACATCCCAGATGTTAGGTTGCGTTAGGTTAGAATATACCACGTTATTGACGTATATAATGTCCCCATCGAGAAGCAGGCGACGACACGACAGGAATGTTGTAAAATATTACATCCCAGATGTTAGTTTGCGTTAGGTTAGAATATACCACGTTATTGACGTATATAATGTCCCCATCGGGAAGCAGGCGACGACACGACAGTAATGTTGTAAAATATTACATCCCAGATGTTAGGTTGCGTTAGGTTAGAATATACAACGTTATAGACGTATATAATGTCCCCATCGAGAAGCAGGCGACGACACGACAGGAATGTTGTAAAATATTACATTCGACATGTTAGGTTGCCTTAGGTTAGGATATATGACGGTATAGATGTATATAATGTCCCCGTCGAGAAGCAGGCGAAGACACGACAGGAATGTTGTAAAATATTACATCCCAGATGTTAGGTTGCGTTAGGTTAGAATATACAACGTTATAGACGTATATAATGTCCCCATCGAGAAGCAGGCGACGACACGACAGGAATGTTGTAAAATATTACATTCGACATGTTAGGTTGCCTTAGGCTAGGATATATATCGTTATAGACGTATACAATGTTCCCACCGAGAAGTAGGGACCGACATGACAGGAATGTTGTAAAATATTGCATCCGAGATGTTAGGTTGCCTTAGGTTAGGATATGCAACGTTATAGATGTATATAATGTCCCCATCGAGAAGTAGGCGACGACACGCCAGGAATGTTGTAAAATATTACACCCGAGATGTTAGGTTCCCTTAGGTTAGGATATATGACGTTATAGATGTATATAATGTCCCCATCGAGAAGTAGGCGACGACACGCCAGGAATGTTGTAAAATATAACATCCCAGATGTTAGGTTGCGTTAGGTTAGAGTATACAACGTTATAGACGTATATAATGTCCCCATCGAGAAGCAGGCGACGACACGACAGGAATGTTGTAAAATATTACATTCGACATGTTAGGTTGCCTTAGGCTAGAATATATATCGTTATAGACGTATACAATGTTCCCACCGAGAAGTAGGGACCGACATGCCAGGAGTGTTGTAAAATATTACATCCGAGATGTTAGGTTGCCTTAGGTTAGGATATACAACGTTATAGATGTGTATAATGTCCCCATCGAGAAGTAGGCGACGACACGCCAGGAATGTTGTAAAATATTACATTCTACATGTTGGGTTGCCTTAGGCTAGGATATATATCGTTATAGACGTATACATTGTTTCCACCGAGAAGTAGGGACCGACATGCCAGGGATCTTGTAAAATATTACATCCCAGATTTAGGTTGCTTTAGGTTAGGATATTCAACGTTATAGACGTATATAATGTCCCCATCGAGAAGCTGGCGACGACCCACCAGGAATGTTGTAAAATATTACATCCCAGATGTTAGGTTGCGTTAGGTTAGTATATACAAGGTTATAGACGTATACAATGTTCCCACCGAGAAGTAGGGACCGACATGCCAGGAATGCTGTAAAATATTACATCCGAGATGTTAGGTTGCCTTAGGTTAGGATATACAACGTTATAGATGTATATAATGTCCCCATCGAGAAGTAGGCGACGACACGCCAGGAATGTTGTAAAATATTACATTCTACATGTTGGGTTGCCTTAGGCTAGGATATATATCGTTATAGACGTATACATTGTTTCCACCGAGAAGTAGGGACCGACATGCCAGGAATGTTGTAAAATATTACATCCGAGATGTTAGGTTGCCTTAGGTTAGGATATATATCGTTATAGACGTATATAATGTTCCCACCGAGACGTGGGGACCGACATGCCAGGGATCTTGTAAAATATTACATCCCAGATTTAGGTTGCTTTAGGTTAGGATATTCAACGTTATAGACGTATATAATGTCCCCATCGAGAAGTGGGCGACGATCCACCAGGAATGTTGTAAAATATTACATCCCAGATGTTAGGTTGCGTTAGGTTAGTATATACAAGGTTATAGACGTATATAATGTCCCCATCGAGAATCAGGCGACGACACGCCAGAATGTTGTAGAATATTACATCCGAGATGTTAGGTTGCCTTAGGTTAGGATATACAACGTTATAGATGTATATAATGTCCCCATCGAGAAGTAGGCGACGACACGCCAGGAATGTTGTAAAATATTACACCCGAGATGTTAGGTTCCCTTAGGTTAGGATATATGACGTTATAGATGTATATAATGTCCCCATCCAGAAGTAGGCGACGACACGCCAGGAATGTTGTAAAATATAACATCCCAGATGTTAGGTTGTGTTAGGTTAGAATATACAACGTTATAGACGTATATAATGTCCCCATCGAGAAGCAGGCGACGACACGACAGGAATGTTGTAAAATATTACATTCGACATGTTAGGTTGCCTTAGGCTAGAATATATATCGTTATAAACGTATACAATGTTCCCACCGAGAAGTAGGGACCGACATGCTAGGAATGTTGTAAAATATTACATCCGAGATGTTAGGTTGCCTTAAGTTAGGATATACAACGTTATAGACGTATATAATGTCCCCATCGAGAAGTAGGCGACGACACGCCAGGAATGTTGTAAAATATTACACCCGAGATGTTAGGTTCCCTTAGGTTAGGATATACAACGTTATAGACGTATATAATGTCCCCATCGAGAAGCAGACGACGACACGACAGGAACGTTGTAAAATATTACATTCGACATGTTAGGTAGCCTTAGGCTAGAATATATATCGTTATAGACGTATACAATGTTCCCACCGAGAAGTAGGGACCGACATGCCAGGAATGTTGTAAAATATTACATCCGAGATGTTAGGTTGCCTTAGGTTAGGATATACAACGTTATAGATGTGTAGAATGTCCCCATCGAGAAGTAGGCGACGACACGCCAGGAATGTTGTAAAATATTACATTCTACATGTTGGGTTGCCTTAGGCTAGGATATGTATCGTTATAGACGTATACATTGTTTCCACCGAGAAGTAGGGACCGACATGCCAGGAATGTTGTAAAATATTACATCCGAGATGTTAGGTTGCCTTAGGTTGGGATATATATCGTTATAGACGTATATAATGTTCCCACCGAGACGTGGGGACCGACATGCCAGGGATCTTGTAAAATATTACATCCCAGATGTTAGGTTGCTTTAGGTTAGGATATTCAACGTTATAGACGTATATAATGTCCCCATCGAGAAGCGGGCGACGACCCACCAGGTCTGATGTAAAATATTACATCCCAGATTTTAGGTTGCGTTAGGTTAGTATATACAAGGTTATAGACGTATATAATGTCCCCATCGAGAAGCAGGCGACGACACGCCAGAATGTTGTAAAATATTACATCCGAGATGTTAGGTTGCGTTAGGTTAGGATATACAACGTTATAGACGTACATAAAGTCCCCATCGAGAAGCAGGCGACGACACGCCAGGAATGTTGTAATATATAACATCCGAGATGTTATGTTGCCATACGTTAGGATATGTAACGTTATAGACGTATATAATGTTCCCACCGAAAAGTAGCAGCCGAAGCGCCAGGAATGTTGTAAAATATTACATCCGAGATGTTAGGTTGCCTTAGGTTAGGATATATATCGTTATATACGTATAGAATGTTCCCACCGAGAAGTAGGGGCCGACGCGTCAGCAATGTTGTAAAATATTACACCCGAGATGTTAGGTTCCCTTAGGTTAGGATATACAACGTTATAGACGTATAGAATGTTCCCACCGAGAAGTAGGGACCGACATGCCAGGAATGTTGTAAAATATTACATCCCAGATGTTAGGTTGCGTTAGGTTAGGATATACAACGTTATAGATGTATATAATGTCCCCATCGAGAAGTAGGCGACGACACGCCAGGAATGTTGTAAAATATTACACCCGAGATGTAAGGTTCCCTTAGGTTAGGATATATGACGTTATAGATGTATATAATGTCCCCATCCAGAAGTAGGCGACGACACGCCAGGAATGTTGTAAAATATAACATCCCAGATGTTAGGTTGTGTTAGGTTAGAATATACAACGTTATAGACGTATATAATGTCCCCATCGAGAAGCAGGCGACGACACGACAGGAATGTTGTAAAATATTACATTCGACATGTTAGGTTGCCTTAGGCTAGAATATATATCGTTATAGACGTATACAATGTTCCCACCGAGAAGTAGGGACCGACATGCTAGGAATGTTGTAAAATATTACATCCCAGATGTTAGGTTGCGTTAGGTTAGGATATACAACGTTATAGACGTATATAATGTCCCCATCGAGAAGTAGGCGACGACACGCCAGGAATGTTGTAAAATATTACACCCGAGATGTTAGGTTCCCTTAGGTTAGGATATACAACGTTATAGACGTATATAATGTCCCCATCGAGAAGCAGGCGACGACACGACAGGAACGTTGTAAAATATTACATTCGACATGTTAGGTAGCCTTAGGCTAGAATATATATCGTTATAGACGTATACAATGTTCCCACCGAGAAGTAGGGACCGACATGCCAGGAATGTTGTAAAATATTACATCCGAGATGTTAGGTTGCCTTAGGTTAGGATATACAACGTTATAGATGTGTAGAATGTCCCCATCGAGAAGTAGGCGACGACACGCCAGGAATGTTGTAAAATATTACATTCTACATGTTGGGTTGCCTTAGGCTAGGATATATATCGTTATAGACGTATACATTGTTTCCACCGAGAAGTAGGGACCGACATGCCAGGAATGTTGTAAAATATTACATCCGAGATGTTAGGTTGCCTTAGGTTAGGATATATATCGTTATAGACGTATATAATGTTCCCACCGAGACGTGGGGACCGACATGCCAGGGATCTTGTAAAATATTACATCCCAGATGTTAGGTTGCTTTAGGTTAGGATATTCAACGTTATAGACGTATATAATGTCCCCATCGAGAAGCGGGCGACGACCCACCAGGTCTGATGTAAAATATTACATCCCAGATTTTAGGTTGCGTTAGGTTAGTATATACAAGGTTATAGACGTATATAATGTCCCCATCGAGAAGCAGGCGACGACACGCCAGAATGTTGTAAAATATTACATCCGAGATGTTAGGTTGCGTTAGGTTAGGATATACAACGTTATAGACGTACATAAAGTCCCCATCGAGAAGCAGGCGACGACACGCCAGGAATGTTGTAATATATAACATCCGAGATGTTATGTTGCCATACGTTAGGATATGTAACGTTATAGACGTATATAATGTTCCCACCGAAAAGTAGCAGCCGAAGCGCCAGGAATGTTGTAAAATATTACATCCGAGATGTTAGGTTGCCTTAGGTTAGGATATATATCGTTATAGACGTATAGAATGTTCCCACCGAGAAGTAGGGGCCGACGTGTCAGCAATGTTGTAAAATATTACACCCGAGATGTTAGGTTGCCTTAGGTTAGGGTATATATGGTTACAGACGTATATAATGTTCCCACCGAGATGTAGTGACCGACATGCCAGGAATGTTGTAAAATATTACATCCGAGATGTTAGGTTGCCTTAGGTTAGGATATATATCGTTATAGACGTATATAATGATCCCACCGAGACGTAGGGACCGACATGCCAGGAAAGTATCAAAATATTACATCCGATATGTTAGGTTCCTTTAGGTTAGGATATATGACGTTATAGATGTATATAATGTCCACATCCAGAAGTAGGCGACGACACGCCAGGAATGTTGTAAAATATTACATCCCAGATGTTAGGTTGCGTTAGGTTAGAATATACAACGTTATAGACGTATATAATGTTCCCACCGAAAAGTAGCAGCCGAAGCGCCAGGAATGTTGTAAAATATTACATCCGAGATGTTAGGTTGCCTTAGGTTAGGATATATATCGTTATAGACGTATAGAATGTTCCCACCGAGAAGTAGGGGCCGACGCGTCAGCAATGTTGTAAAATATTACACCCGAGATGTTAGGTTCCCTTAGGTTAGGATATACAACGTTATAGACGTATAGAATGTTCCCACCGAGAAGTAGGGACCGACATGCCAGGAATGTTGTAAAATATTACATCCGAGATGTTAGGTTGCCTTAGGTTAGGGTATATATCGTTACAGACGCATATAATGTTCCCACCCAGATGTAGTGACCGACATGCCAGGAATGTTGTAAAATATTACATCCGAGATGTTAGGTTGCCTTAGGTGAGGATATATATCGTTATAGACGTATATAATGATCCCACCGAGACGTAGGGACCGACATGCCAGGAAAGTATCAAAATATTACATCCGATATGTTAGGTTCCTTTAGGTTAGGATATATGACGTTATAGATGTATATAATGTCAACATCCAGAAGTAGGCGACGACACGCCAGGAATGTTGTAAAATATTACATCCCAGATGTTAGGTTGCGTTAGGTTAGAATATACCACGTTATTGACCTATATAATGTCCCCATCGAGAAGCAGGCGACGACACGACATGAATGTTGTAAAATATTACATTCGACATGTTAGGTTGCCTTAGGCTAGGATATATATCGTTATAGACGTATACAATGTTCCCACCGAGAAGTAGGGACCGACATGCCAGGAATGTTGTAAAATATTACATCCGAGATGTTAGGTTGCCTTAGGTTAGGATATACAACGTTATAGATGTGTAGAATGTCCCCATCGAGAAGTAGGCGACGACACGCCAGGAATGTTGTAAAATATTACATTCTACATGTTGGGTTGCCTTAGGCTAGGATATATATCGTTATAGACGTATACATTGTTTCCACCGAGAAGTAGGGACCGACATGCCAGGAATGTTGTAAAATATTACATCCGAGATGTTAGGTTCCCTTAGGTTAGGATATATATCGTTATAGACGTATATAATGTTCCCACCGAGACGTGGGGACCGACATGCCAGGGATCTTGTAAAATATTACATCCCAGATGTTAGGTTGCTTTAGGTTAGGATATTCAACGTTATAGACGTATATAATGTCCCCATCGAGAAGCGGGCGACGACCCACCAGGCCTGATGTAAAATATTACATCCCAGATTTTAGGTTGCGTTAGGTTAGTATATACAAGGTTATAGACGTATATAATGTCCCCATCGAGAAGCAGGCGACGACACGCCAGAATGTTGTAAAATATTACATCCGAGATGTTAGGTTGCGTTAGGTTAGGATATACAACGTTATAGACGTACATAAAGTCCCCATCGAGAAGCAGGCGACGACACGCCAGGAATGTTGTAACATATAACATCCGAGATGTTATGTTGCCATACGTTAGGATATGTAACGTTATAGACGTATAGAATGTTCCCACCGAAAAGTAGCAGCCGAAGCGCCAGGAATGTTGTAAAATATTACATCCGAGATGTTAGGTTGCCTTAGGTTAGGATATATATCGTTATAGACGTATAGAATGTTCCCACCGAGAAGTAGGGGCCGACGCGTCAGCAATGTTGTAAAATATTACACCCGAGATGTTAGGTTCCCTTAGGTTAGGATATACAACGTTATAGACGTATAGAATGTTCCCACCGAGAAGTAGGGACCGACATGCCAGGAATGTTGTAAAATATTACATCCCAGATGTTAGGTTGCGTTAGGTTAGGATATACAACGTTATAGATGTATATAATGTCCCCATCGAGAAGTAGGCGACGACACGCCAGGAATGTTGTAAAATATTACACCCGAGATGTTAGGTTCCCTTAGGTTAGGATATATGACGTTATAGATGTATATAATGTCCCCATCCAGAAGTAGGCGACGACACGCCAGGAATGTTGTAAAATATAACATCCCAGATGTTAGGTTGCGTTAGGTTAGAATATACACCGTTATAGACGTATATAATGTCCCCATCGAGAAGCAGGCGACGACACGACAGGAATGTTGTAAAATATTACATTCGACATGTTAGGTTGCCTTAGGCTAGAATATATATCGTTATAGACGTATACAATGTTCCCGCCGAGAAGTAGGGACCGACATGCCAGGAATGTTGTAAAATATTACATCCGAGATGTTAGGTTGCGTTAGGTTAGGATATACAACGTTATAGACGTATATAATGTCCCCATCGAGAAGTAGGCGACGACACGCCAGGAATGTTGTAAAATATTACACCCGAGATGTTAGGTTCCCTTAGGTTAGGATATACAACGTTATAGACGTATATAATGTCCCCATCGAGAAGCAGGCGACGACACGACAGGAACGTTGTAAAATATTACATTCGACATGTTAGGTAGCCTTAGGCTAGAATATATATCGTTATAGACGTATACAATGTTCCCACCGAGAAGTAGGGACCGACATGCCAGGAATGTTGTAAAATATTACATCCGAGATGTTAGGTTGCCTTAGGTTAGGATATATATCGTTATAGACGTATATAATGTTCCCACCGAGACGTGGGGACCGACATGCCAGGGATCTTGTAAAATATTACATCCCAGATGTTAGGTTGCTTTAGGTTAGGATATTCAACGTTATAGACGTATATAATGTCCCCATCGAGAAGCGGGCGACGACCCACCAGGCCTGATGTAAAATATTACATCCCAGATTTTAGGTTGCGTTAGGTTAGTATATACAAGGTTATAGACGTATATAATGTCCCCATCGAGAAGCAGGCGACGACACGCCAGAATGTTGTAAAATATTACATCCGAGATGTTAGGTTGCGTTAGGTTAGGATATACAACGTTATAGACGTACATAAAGTCCCCATCGAGAAGCAGGCGACGACACGCCAGGAATGTTGTAACATATAACATCCGAGATGTTATGTTGCCATACGTTAGGATATGTAACGTTATAGACGTATATAATGTTCCCACCGAAAAGTAGCAGCCGAAGCGCCAGGAATGTTGTAAAATATTACATCCGAGATGTTAGGTTGCCTTAGGTTAGGATATATATCGTTATAGACGTATAGAATGTTCCCACCGAGAAGTAGGGGCCGACGCGTCAGCAATGTTGTAAAATATTACATTCTACATGTTGGGTTGCCTTAGGCTAGGATATATATCGTTATAGACGTATACATTGTTTCCACCGAGAAGTAGGGACCGACATGCCAGGAATGTTGTAAAATATTACATCCGAGATGTTAGGTTGCCTTAGGTTAGGATATATATCGTTATAGACGTATATAATGTTCCCACCGAGACGTGGGGACCGACATGCCAGGGATCTTGTAAAATATTACATCCCAGATGTTAGGTTGCTTTAGGTTAGGATATTCAACGTTATAGACGTATATAATGTCCCCATCGAGAAGCGGGCGACGACCCACCAGGTCTGATGTAAAATATTACATCCCAGATTTTAGGTTGCGTTAGGTTAGTATATACAAGGTTATAGAGGTATACAATGTCCCGATCGAGAAGCAGGCGACGACACGCCAGAATGTTGTAAAATATTACATCCGAGATGTTAGGTTGCGTTAGGTTAGGATATACAACGTTATAGACGTACATAAAGTCCCCATCGAGAAGCAGGCGACGACACGCCAGGAATGTTGTAATATATAACATCCGAGATGTTATGTTGCCATACGTTAGGATATGTAACGTTATAGACGTATATAATGTTCCCACCGAAAAGTAGCAGCCGAAGCGCCAGGAATGTTGTAAAATATTACATCCGAGATGTTAGGTTGCCTTAGGTTAGGATATATATCGTTATAGACGTATAGAATGTTCCCACCGAGAAGTAGGGGCCGACGCGTCAGCAATGTTGTAAAATATTACACCCGAGATGTTAGGTTCCCTTAGGTTAGGATATACAACGTTATAGGCGTATAGAATGTTCCCACCGAGAAGTAGGGACCGACATGCCAGGAATGTTGTAAAATATTACATCCGAGATGTTAGGTTGCCTTAGGTTAGGGTATATATGGTTACAGACGTATATAATGTTCCCACCGAGATGTAGTGACCGACATGCCAGGAATGTTGTAAAATATTACATCCGAGATGTTAGGTTGCCTTAGGTTAGGATATATATCGTTATAGACGTATATAATGATCCCACCGAGACGTAGGGACCGACATGCCAGGAAAGTATCAAAATATTACATCCGATATGTTAGGTTCCTTTAGGTTAGGATATATGACGTTATAGATGTATATAATGTCAACATCCAGAAGTAGGCGACGACACGCCAGGAATGTTGTAAAATATTACATCCCAGATATTAGGTTGCGTTAGTTTAGAATATACCACGTTATTGACCTATATAATGTCCCCATCGAGAAGCAGGCGACGACACGACATGAATGTTGTAAAATATTACATTCGACATGTTAGGTTGCCTTAGGCTAGGATATATATCGTTATAGACGTATACAATGTTCCCACCGAGAAGTAGGGACCGACATGCCAGGAATGTGGTAAAATATTACATCCGAGATGTTAGGTTGCCTTAGGTTAGGATATACAACGTTATAGATGTGTAGAATGTCCCCATCGAGAAGTAGGCGACGACACGCCAGGAATGTTGTAAAATATTACATTCTACATGTTGGGTTGCCTTAGGCTAGGATATATATCGTTATAGACGTATACATTGTTTCCACCGAGAAGTAGGGACCGACATGCCAGGAATGTTGTAAAATATTACATCCGAGATGTTAGGTTCCCTTAGGTTAGGATATATATCGTTATAGACGTATATAATGTTCCCACCGAGACGTGGGACCGACATGCCAGGGATCTTGTAAAATATTACACCCCAGATGTTAGGTTGCTTTAGGTTAGGATATTCAACGTTATAGACGTATATAATGTCCCCATCGAGAAGCGGGCGACGACCCACCAGGTCTGATGTAAAATATTACATCCCAGATTTTAGGTTGCGTTAGGTTAGTATATACAAGGTTATAGACGTATATAATGTCCCCATCGAGAAGCAGGCGACGACACGCCAGAATGTTGTAAAATATTACATCCGAGATGTTAGGTTGCGTTAGGTTAGGATATACAACGTTATAGACGTACATAAAGTCCCCATCGAGAAGCAGGCGACGACACGCCAGGAATGTTGTAATATATAACATCCGAGATGTTATGTTGCCATACGTTAGGATATGTAACGATATAGACGTATATAATGTTCCCACCGAAAAGTAGCAGCCGAAGCGCCAGGAATGTTGTAAAATATTACATCCGAGATGTTAGGTTGCCTTAGGTTAGGATATATATCGTTATAGACGTATAGAATGTTCCCACCGAGACGTAGGGGCCGACGCGTCAGCAATGTTGTAAAATATTACACCCGAGATGTTAGGTTCCCTTAGGTTAGGATATACAACGTTATAGACGTATAGAATGTTCCCACCGAGAAGCAGGCGACGACACGACAGGAATGTTGTAAAATATTACATCCCAGATGTTAGGTTGCGTTAGGTTAGGATATACAACGTTATAGATGTATATAATGTCCCCATCGAGAAGCAGGCGACGACACGACAGGAATGTTGTAAAATATTACATTCGACATGTTAGGTTGCCTTAGGTTAGGATATATGACGGTATAGATGTATATAATGTCCCCATCCAGAAGTAGGCGACGACACGCCAGGAATGTTGTAAAATATTACATCCCAGATGTTAGGTTGCGTTAGGTTAGAATATACAACGTTATAGATGTATATAATGTCCCCATCGAGAAGCAGGCGACGACACGACAGGAATGTTGTAAAATATTACATTCGACATGTTAGGTTGCCTTAGGCTAGGATATATATCGTTATAGACGTATACAATGTTCCCACCGAGAAGTAGGGACCGACATGACAGGAATGTTGTAAAATATTGCATCCGAGATGTTAGGTTGCCTTAGGTTAGGATATACAACGTTATAGATGTATATAATGTCCCCATCGAGAAGTAGGCGACGACACGCCAGGAATGTTGTAAAATATTACACCCGAGATGTTAGGTTCCCTTAGGTTAGGATATATGACGTTATAGATGTATATAATGTCCCCATCGAGAAGTAGGCGACGACACGCCAGGAATGTTGTAAAATATAACATCCCAGATGTTAGGTTGCGTTAGGTTAGAGTATACAACGTTATAGACGTATATAATGTCCCCATCGAGAAGCAGGCGACGACACGACAGGAATGTTGTACAATATTATATTCGACATGTTAGGTTGCCTTAGGCTAGAATATATATCGTTATAGACGTATACAATGTTCCCACCGAGAAGTAGGGACCGACATGCTAGGAATGTTGTAAAATATTACATCCCAGACGTTAGGTTGCGTTAGGTTGGAATATACAACGTTATAGACGTATATAATGTCCCCATCGAGAAGCAGGCGACGACACGACAGGAACGTTGTAAAATATTACATTCGACATGTTAGGTAGCCTTAGGCTAGAATATATATCGTTATAGACGTATACAATGTTCCCACCGAGAAGTAGGGACCGACATGCCAGGAATGCTGTAAAATATTACATCCGAGATGTTAGGTTGCCTTAGGTTAGGATATACAACGTTATAGATGTATACAATGTCCCCATCGAGAAGTAGGCGACGACACGCCAGGAATGTTGTAAAATATTACATTCTACATGTTGGGTTGCCTTAGGCTAGGATATATATCGTTATAGACGTATACATTGTTTCCACCGAGAAGTAGGGACCGACATGCCAGGAATGTTGTAAAATATTACATCCGAGATGTTAGGTTGCCTTAGGTTAGGATATATATCGTTATAGACGTATATAAGGTTCCCACCGAGACGTGGGGACCGACATGCCAGGGATCTTGTAAAATATTACATCCCAGATGTTAGGTTGCTTTAGGTTAGGATATTCAACGTTATAGACGTATATAATGTCCCCATCGAGAAGCGGGCGACGACCCACCAGGTCTGATGTAAAATATTACATCCCAGATTTTAGGTTGCGTTAGGTTAGTATATACAAGGTTATAGACGTATATAATGTCCCCATCGAGAAGCAGGCGACGACACGCCAGAATGTTGTAAAATATTACATCCGAGATGTTAGGTTGCGTTAGGTTAGGATATACAACGTTATAGACGTACATAAAGTCCCCATCGAGAAGCAGGCGACGACACGCCAGGAATGTTGTAATATATAACATCCGAGATGTTATGTTGCCATACGTTAGGATATGTAACGTTATAGACGTATATAATGTTCCCACCGAAAAGTAGCAGCCGAAGCGCCAGGAATGTTGTAAAATATTACATCCGAGGTGTTAGGTTGCCTTAGTTTAGGATATATATCGTTATAGACGTTTAGAATGTTCCCACCGAGAAGTAGGGGCCGACGCGTCAGCAATGTTGTAAAATATTACACCCGAGATGTTAGGTTCCCTTAGGTTAGGATATACAACGTTATAGACGTATAGAATGTTCCCACCGAGAAGTAGGGACCGCCATGCCAGGAATGTTGTAAAATATTACATCCCAGATGTTAGGTTGCGTTAGGTTAGGATATACAACGTTATAGATGTATATAATGTCCCCATCGAGAAGTAGGCGACGACACGCCAGGAATGTTGTAAAATATTACACCCGAGATGTTAGGTTCCCTTAGGTTAGGATATATGACGTTATAGATGTATATAATGTCCCCATCCAGAAGTAGGCGACGACACGCCAGGAATGTTGTAAAATATAACATCCCAGATGTTAGGTTGCGTTAGGTTAGAATATACACCGTTATAGACGAATATAATGTCCCCATCGAGAAGCAGGCGACGACACGACAGGAATGTTGTAAAATATTACATTCGACATGTTAGGTTGCCTTAGGCTAGAATATATATCGTTATAGACGTATACAATGTTCCCACCGAGAAGTAGGGACCGACATGCCAGGAATGTTGTAAAATATTACATCCGAGATGTTAGGTTGCCTTAGGTTAGGATATACAACGTTATAGATGTGTAGAATGTCCCCATCGAGAAGTAGGCGACGACACGCCAGGAATGTTGTAAAATATTACATTCTACATGTTGGGTTGCCTTAGGCTAGGATATATATCGTTATAGACGTATACATTGTTTCCACTGAGAAGTAGGGACCGACATGCCAGGAATGTTGTAAAATATTACATCCGAGATGTTAGGTTGCCTTAGGTTAGGATATATGTCGTTATAGACGTATATAATGTTCCCACCGAGACGTGGGGACCGACATGCCAGGGATCTTGTAAAATATTACATCCCAGATGTTAGGTTGCTTTAGGTTAGGATATTCAACGTTATAGACGTATATAATGTCCCCATCGAGAAGCGGGCGACGACCCACCAGGTCTGATGTAAAATATTACATCCCAGATTTTAGGTTGCGTTAGGTTAGTATATACAAGGTTATAGACGTATATAATGTCCCCATCGAGAAGCAGGCGACGACACGCCAGAATGTTGTAAAATATTACATCCGAGATGTTAGGTTGCGTTAGGTTAGGATATACAACGTTATAGACGTACATAAAGTCCCCATCGAGAAGCAGGCGACGACACGCCAGGAATGTTGTAATATATAACATCCGAGATGTTATGTTGCCATACGTTAGGATATGTAACGATATAGACGTATATAATGTTCCCACCGAAAAGTAGCAGCCGAAGCGCCAGGAATGTTGTAAAATATTACATCCGAGATGTTAGGTTGCCTTAGGTTAGGATATATATCGTTATAGACGTATAGAATGTTCCCACCGAGAAGTAGGGGCCGACGCGTCAGCAATGTTGTAAAATATTACACCCGAGATGTTAGGTTCCCTTAGGTTAGGATATACAACGTTATAGACGTATAGAATGTTCCCACCGAGAAGCAGGCGACGACACGACAGGAATGTTGTAAAATATTACATCCCAGATGTTAGGTTGCGTTAGGTTAGGATATACAACGTTATAGACGTATATAATGTCCCCATCGAGAAGTAGGCGACGACACGCCAGGAATGTTGTAAAATATTACACCCGAGATGTTAGGTTCCCTTAGGTTAGGATATACAACGTTATAGACGTATATAATGTCCCCATCGAGAAGCAGGCGACGACACGACAGGAACGTTGTAAAATATTACATTCGTCATGTTAGGTAGCCTTAGGCTAGAATATATATCGTTATAGACGTATACAATGTTCCCACCGAGAAGTAGGGACCGACATGCCAGGAATGTTGTAAAATATTACATCCGAGATGTTAGGTTGCCTTAGGTTAGGATATACAACGTTATAGATGTGTAGAATGTCCCCATCGAGAAGTAGGCGACGACACGCCAGGAATGTTGTAAAATATTACATTCTACATGTTGGGTTGCCTTAGGCTAGAATATATATCGTTATAGACGTATACATTGTTTCCACCGAGAAGTAGGGACCGACATGCCAGGAATGTTGTAAAATATTACATCCGAGGTGTTAGGTTGCCTTAGGTTAGGATATATATCGTTATAGACGTATATAATGTTCCCACCGAGACGTGGGGACCGACATGCCAGGGATCTTGTAAAATATTACATCCCAGATGTTAGGTTGCTTTAGGTTAGGATATTCAATGTTATAGACGTATATAATGTCCCCATCGAGAAGCGGGCGACGACCCACCAGGTCTGATGTAAAATATTACATCCCAGATTTTAGGTTGCGTTAGGTTAGTATATACAAGGTTATAGACGTATATAATGTCCCCATCGAGAAGCAGGCGACGACACGCCAGAATGTTGTAAAATATTACATCCGAGATGTTAGGTTGCGTTAGGTTAGGATATACAACGTTATAGACGTACATAAAGTCCCCATCGAGAAGCAGGCGACGACACGCCAGGAATGTTGTAATATATAACATCCGAGATGTTATGTTGCCATACGTTAGGATATGTAACGTTATAGACGTATATAATGTTCCCACCGAAAAGTAGCAGCCGAAGCGCCAGGAATGTTGTAAAATATTACATCCGAGATGTTAGGTTGCCTTAGGTTAGGGTATATATCGTTACAGACGTATATAATGTTCCCACCGAGATGTAGTGACCGACATGCCAGGAATGTTGTAAAATATTACATCCGAGATGTTAGGTTGCCTTAGGTTAGGATATATATCGTTATAGACGTATATAATGATCCCACCGAGACGTAGGGACCGACATGCCAGGAAAGTATCAAAATATTACATCCGATATGTTAGGTTCCTTTAGGTTAGGATATATGACGTTATAGATGTATATAATGTCCACATCCAGAAGTAGGCGACGACACGCCAGGAATGTTGTAAAATATTACATCCCAGATGTTAGGTTGCGTTAGGTCAGAATATACAACGTTATAGACGTATATAATGTTCCCACCGAAAAGTAGCAGCCGAAGCGCCAGGAATGTTGTAAAATATTACATCCGAGATGTTAGGTTGCCTTAGGTTAGGATATATATCGTTATAGACGTATGGAATGTTCCCACCGAGAAGTAGGGGCCGACGCGTCAGCAATGTTGTAAAATATTACACCCGAGATGTTAGGTTCCCTTAGGTTAGGATATACAACGTTATAGACGTATAGAATGTTCCCACCGAGAAGTAGGGACCGACATGCCAGGAATGTTGTAAAATATTACATCCGAGATGTTAGGTTGCCTTAGGTTAGGATATACAACGTTATAGATGTATATAATGTCCCCATCGAGAAGTAGGCGACGACACGCCAGGAATGTTGTAAAATATTACATTCTACATGTTGGGTTGCCTTAGGCTAGGATATATATCGTTATAGGCGTATACATTGTTTCCACCGAGAAGTAGGGACCGGCATGCCAGGAATGATGTAAAATATTACATCCGAGATGCTAGGTTGCTTTAGGTTATGATATATATCGTTATAGACGTATATAATGTTCCCACCGAGACGTGGGGACCGACATGGCAGGGATCTTGTAAAATATTACATCCCAGATGTTAGGTTGCTTTAGGTTAGGATATTCAACGTTATAGACGTATATAATGTCCCCATCGAGAAGCGGGCGACGACCCACCAGGAATGTTGTAAAATAGTACATCCGAGATGTTATGTTGCCTTACGACAGGATATATAACGTTACAGACGTATATGATGTTCCCACCGAGAAGTACGCGCTCACACGCCAGAAATGTTGTCAAATATTACATCCGAGCCGTCAGGTTGCCTTAGGCTAGCATATATAACGTTGTAAGCGTATATAATGTTACCACCGTGAACTACGGGCCGACACGTCAGGAATGATGTAAAATATTACATTCGACATGTTAGGTCGCCTTAGGCTAGGATATATATCGCTATAAACGTATCTGATGTTACCACCGAGAAGTGCGGGTTAACACGCCAGGAATGTTATCAAATATTACATCCGAGATGTTAGGTTGCCTTAGGCTAGGATATATAACGTTATAGACGTATACAATATTTCCACCGAGGAATAGCGGCCGACGCGTCAGGAATGTTGTAAAATATTACACCCGAGATGTTAGGTTCCCTTAGGTTAGGATATATGACGTTATAGATGTATATAATGTCCCCATCCAGAAGTAGGCGGCGACACGTCAGGAATGTTGTAAAATATTACTTCCCAGATGTTAGGTTGCGTTAGGTTAGAATATACAACGTTTTAGACGTATATAATGTCTCCATCGAGAAGCAGGCGACGACACGACAGGAATGTTGTAAAATATTACATTCGACATGTTAGGTTGCCTTAGGCTAGTATATATATCGTTATAGACGTATACAATGTTCCCACCGAGAAGTAGGGCCCGACATGCCAGGAATGTTGTAAAATATTACATCCGAAATGTAAGGTTCCCTTAGGTTAGGATATATATCGTTATAGACGTATATAACGTTCCCACCGAGACGTAGGGACCGACATGCCAGGAATGTTGTAAAATATTACATCCCAGATGTTAGGTTGCGTTAGGTTAGGATATACAACGTTATAGACGTACATAAAGTCCCCATCGAGAAGTAGGCGACGACACGCCAGGAATGTTGTAAAATATTACACCCGAGATGTTAGGTTCCGTTAGGTTAGGATATATGACGTTATAGATGTATATAATGTCCACATCCAGAAGTAGGCGACGACACGCCAGGAATGTTGTAAAATATTACATTCTACAAGTTAGGTTCCCTTAGGTTATGATATAGAACGTTATATACGTATAGAATGTTCCGACCGAGAAATAGGGGCCGACGCGTCAGCAATGTTGTAAAATATTACACACGAGATGTTAGGTTCCCTTAGGTTAGGATATACAACGTTATAAACGTATAGAATGTTCCCACCGAGAAGTAGGGACCGACATGCCAGGAATGTTGTAAAATATTACATCCGAGATGTTAGGTTGCCTTAGGTTAGGGTATATATCGCTACAGACGTATATAATGTTCCTACCGAGATGTAGTGACCGACATGCCAGGAATGTTGTAAAATATTACATCCCAGATGTTAGGTTGCGTTAGGTTAGAATATACAACGTTATAGATGTATATAATGTTCCCATCGAGAAGTAGGCGACGACACGCCAGGAATGTTGTAAAATATTACATTCTGCATGTTGTGTTGCCTTAGGCTAGGATATATATCGTTATAGACGTATATATTGTTTCCACCGAGAAGTAGGGACCGACATGCCAGGAATGTTGTAAAATATTACATCCGAGATGTTAGGTTGCTTTAGGTTATGATATATAGCGTTATAGACGTATATAATGTTCCCACCGAGAAGTAGGGGCCTACGTGCGAGGAATGTAGTAAAATATTACATCCGAGATGTTAGGTTGCCTTAGGTTAGGATATATAACGTTATAGACGTATATAATGTTACCATAGAGAACTAGGCACTTGCATGCCAGGAATGTTGTAAATTATTACGGTAGAGATGATAGGTTGCCTTAGTTTAGGATATATTACGTTATTGACTTATATAATGTTCCCACCGTAAGTAGGGGCCGACGCGCCAGGAATGTTGTAAAATATTACATTCGACATGTTAGGTTGCCTTAAGCTAGGATATATAGCTTTATAGACGTATGTAATATTCCCACCGAGAAGTAGGTGCCGAAGCGCCAGGAATGTTGTAAAATATTACATTCGACACGTTAGCTTGTCTTAGTCTAGGATATATAGCGTTATAGACGTATATAATGTTCCCACCGAGAAGTAGGGGCCAGCGCGCCAGGAATGTAGTAAAATATTACATCTTAGATGTTAGGTTGCCTTAGGCTAGGATATATAACGTTATAGATGTATATACTGTTCCCACCGAGAAGTAGGAGCCGACATGCCAGGAATGTTGTAAAATATTACAATCGACATGTTAGGATTGCCTTAGGCTAGGATATATAACGTTATAGACGTATATAATGTTCCCACCGAGAAGTAGGAGCCGACGAGCCAGCAATGTTGTAAAATATTACGCACGACATGTTAGGTTACCCTAGACTAGGATATATAGCGTTATAGACGTATATAATGGTCCCACCGAGAAGTGGGGGCCGACTAGCCAGGAATGTTATAAAATATTACATTCGAAAGATTAGGTTGCCTTAGGCTAGGAGATATAGCGTTATAGACGTATATAATGTTCCCACCGAGAAGTGGGGGCCGACGTGCCAGGAATGTAGTTAAATATTACACCCGAGATGTTAGGTTGCCATACGCTAGGATATATAACGTTATAGACGTATATAATGTTACCACAGAGATATAGGTACTTGCATGCCAGGAATGTTGTAAAATTGTACGGTAGAGATGTTAGGTTGCCTTAGGTTAGGATATATAACGTTATAGACGTATATAATGTTCCCACCGAGAAGTAAGAGCGGACGAGCCAGGAATGTTGTAAAATATTACATTCGACATATTAGGTTGCCTTAGGCTAGGATATATAACGTTATTGACTTATATAATGTTCCAACCGAGAAGTAGGGGCCGACGCGCTAGGAATGTTGTAAAATATTACATTCGACCTGTTAGGATTGCCTTACGCTAGGATATATAACGTTATAGACGTATATGATATTCCCAGCGAGAAGTACGGGCCCACACGCCAGGAATGTTGTCAAATATTACATCCGAGATGTTAGGTTCCCTGAGGTTAGCATATACAACGTTATAGACGTATATAATGTTCCCACCGAGAAGTAGGGACCGACATGCCAGGAATGTTGTAAAATATTACATCCGAGATGTTAGCTTGCTTTAGGTTAGGATATATATCGTTATAGACTTATATAATGTTCCCACCGAGACGTGGGGACCGACATGCCAGGAATGTTGCAAAATATTACATCCCAGAAGTTATGTTGCTTTAGGTTAGGATATATATCGTTATAGACTTATATTACGTTCCCACCCAGACGTGGGGACCGACATGCCAGGAATGTTGTAAAATATTACATCCCAGAAGTTAGGTTGCTTTGGGTTAGGATATACAACGTTATAGACGTATATAATGTCCCCATCGAGAAGCAGGTGACGACACGCCAGGAATGTTGTAAAATATTACATCCGAGATGTTAGGTTGCCTTAGGTTAGGATATACAACGTTATAGATGTTTATAATGTCCCCATCGCGAAGTAGGCGACGACACGCCAGGAATGTTGTAAAATATTACTTTCGACATGTTAGGTTGCCTTAGGCTAGGATGTACAACGTTATAGATGTATATAATGTCCCCATCCAGAAGTAGGTGACGACACACCAGGAATGTTGTACAATATTACATGCGACATGTTAGGTTGCCTTAGGCTAGGATATATAACGTTGTAGACGTATATAATATTCCCACCGAGAAATAGGGGCCGACGCGTCAGGAATGTTGTAAAATATTACATCCCAGATGATAGGTTGCGTTAGGTTAGGATATACAACGTTATAGACGTATATAATGTCCCCTTTGAGAAGCAGGCGACGACACGCCAGAATGTTGTAAAATATTACATTCGACATGTTAGGTTGCCTTAGGCTAGGATATGTCACGTTATAGACGTATATAATATTCCCCCCGAGAAATAGGGGCCGACGCGTCAGGAATGTTGCAAAATATTACACCCGAAATGTTAGGTTCCCTTAGGTTAGGATATACAACGTTATAGACGTATATAATATTCCCACCGAGAAATAGGGGCCGACGCATCAGGAATGTTGTAAAATATTACACCCGAAATGTTAGGTTCCCTTAGGTTAGGATATACAACGTTATAGACGTATAGAATGTTCCCACCGAGATGTAGGGACCGACATGCCAGGAATGTTCTAAAATATTACATTCGAGTTGTTTGGTTGCTTTAGGTTAGGATATATATCGTTATAGACTTATATAATGTTCCCACCGAGACGTGGGGACCGACATGCCAGGAATGTTGTAAAATATTACATCCCAGAAGTTTGGTTGCTTTCGGTTAGGATATACAACGTTATAGACGTATATAATGTCCCCATCAAGAAGAAGGCGACGACACGCCAGAATGTTGTAAAATATTACGTCCGAGATGTTAGGTTCCCTTAGGTTAGGATATACAAAGTTATAGACGTATCTAATGTCCCCATCGAGAAGCAGGCGACGACACGCCAGAATGTTGTAAAATATTACATCCGATATGTTAGGTTGCCTTAGGCTAGGATATATAACGTTATAGACGTATATAATGTCCCCATCCAGAAGTAGGTGACGACACACCAGGAATGTTGTACAATATTACATCCGATATGTTAGGTTGCCTTAGGTTGGGATGTACAACGTTATAGATGTATATAATGTCCCCATCCAGAAGTAGGTGACGACACACCAGGAATGTTGTACAATATTACATGCGACATGTTAGGTTGCCTTAGGCTAGGATATCTAACCTTATAGACGTATATAATGTTACCACCGAGAACTACGGGCCGACACGACAGGAATGATGTAAAATATTACATTCGACATGTTAGGTCGCCTTAGGCTAGGATATATAACGTTGTGGACGTATATAATATTCCCACCGAGAAATAGGGGCCGTCGCGTCAGGAATGTTGTAAAATATTACATCCCAGATGTTAGGTTGCGTTAGGTTAGGATATACAACGTTATAGACGTATATAATGTCCCCTTTGAGAAGCAGGCGACGACACGCCAGAATGTTGTAAAATATTACGTTCGACATGTTAGGTTGCCTTAGGCTAGGATATGTCACGTTATAGACGTATATAATATTCCCACCGAGAAATAGGGGCCGACGCGCCGGGAATGTTGCAAAATATTACACCCGAAATGTTAGGTTCCCTTAGGTTAGGATATACAACGTTATAGACGTATATAATATTCCCACCGAGAAATAGGGGCCGACGCGTCAGGAATGTTGTAAAATATTACACCCGAAATGTTAGGTTCCCTTAGGTTAGGATATACAACGTTATAGACGTATATAATGTCCCCATCAAGAAGAAGGCGACGACACGCCAGAATGTTGTAAAATATTACGTCCGAGATGTTAGGTTCCCTTAGGTTAGGATATACAAAGTTATAGACGTATCTAATGTCCCCATCGAGAAGCAGGCGACGACACGCCAGAATGTTGTAAAATATTACATTCGACATGTTAAGTTGCCTTAGGCTAGGATGTATAACGTTATAGACGTATATAATGTTCCCACTGAGAAATAGGGGCCGACGCGTCAGGAATGTTGTAAAATATTACATCCGATATGTTAGGTTGCCTTAGGCTAGGATGTATAACGTGATAGACGTATATAATGTTCCCACCGCGAAATAGGGGCCGACGCGTCAGGAATGTTGTAAAATATCGCAACCGAAATGTTAGGTTCTCTTAGGTTAGGATATACGACGTTATAGACGTATAGAATGTTCCCACTGAGATGTAGGGACCGACATGCCAGGAATGTTGTAAAATATGACATCCGAGATGTTAGGTTGCTTTAGGTTAGGATATATATCGTTATAGACTTATATAATGTTCCCACCGAGACGTGGGGACCGACATGCCAGGAATGTTGCAAAATATTACATCAGAGAAGTTAAGTTGCTTTGGGTTAGGATATACAACGATTTAGACGTATATAATGTCCCCATCGAGAAGCAGGCGACGACACGCCAGGAATGTTGTAAAATATTACATCCGAGATGTTATGTTGCCTTACGTTAGGATATATAACGTTATAGACGTATATAATATTCCCACCGAGAAATAGGGGCCGACGCGTCAGGAATGTTGTAAAATATTACATCCGATATGTTAGGTTGCCTTAGGCTAGGATGTATAACGTGATAGACGTATATAATGTTCCCACCGCGAAATAGGGGCCGACGCGTCAGGAATGTTGTAAAATATCGCACCCGAAATGTTAGGTTCTCTTAGGTTAGGATATACGACGTTATAGACGTATAGAATGTTCCCACTGAGATGTAGGGACCGACATGCCAGGAATGTTGTAAAATATGACATCCGAGATGTTAGGTTGCTTTAGGTTAGGATATATATCGTTATAGACTTATATAATGTTCCCACCGAGACGTGGGGACCGACATGCCAGGAATGTTGCAAAATATTACATCCCAGAAGTTAAGTTGCTTTGGGTTAGGATATACAACGATTTAGACGTATATAATGTCCCCATCGAGAAGCAGGCGACGACACGCCAGGAATGTTGTAAAATATTACATCCGAGATGTTATGTTGCCTTACGTTAGGATATATAACGTTATAGACGTATATAATATTCCCACCGAGAAATAGGGGCCGACGCGTCAGGAATGTTGTAAAATATTACATCCGATATGTTAGGTTGCCTTAGGCTAGGATGTATAACGTGATAGACGTATATAAAGTTCCCACAGAGAAATAGGGGCCGACGCGTCAGGAATGTTGCAAAATATTACACCCGAAATGTTAGGTTCCCTTAGGTTAGGATATACAACGCTATAGACGTATAGAATGTCCCCACCGAGATGTAGGGACCGACATGCCAGGAATGTTCTAAAATATTACCTCCGAGATGTTAGGTTGCTTTAGGTTAGGATATATATCGTTATAGACTTATATAATGTTCCCACGGAGACGTGGGGACCGACATGCTAGGAATGTTGTAAAATATTACATCCCAGAAGTTAGGTTGCTTTGTGTTAGGATATACAACGTTATAGACGTATATAATGTCCCCATCGCGAAGTAGGCGACGACACGCCAGGAATGTTGTAAAATATTACTTTCGACATGTTAGGTTGCCTTAGGCTAGGATATATAACGTTATAGACGTATATAATGTTCACACCGGGAAATAGGGGCCGACGCGTCAGGAATGTTGTAAAATATTACATCCCAGATGTTAGGTTGCGTTAGGTTAGGATATACAACGTTATAGACGTATATAATGTCCCCTTCGAGAAGCAGGCGACGACACGCCAGAATGTTGTAAAATATTACATTCGACATGTTGGGTTGCCTTAGGCTAGGATATATAACGTTATAGACGTATATAATATTCCCACCGAGAAATAGGGGCCGACGCGTCAGGAATGTTGTAAAATATTACATCCCAGATGTTAGGTTGCGTTAGGTAAGGATATACAACGTTATAGACGTATATAATGTCCCCATCGAGAAGCAGGCGACGACACGGCAGAATGTTGTAAAATATTACATTCGACATTTTGGGTTGCCTTAGGCTAGGATATATAACGTTATAGACGTATATAATATTCCCACCGAGAAATAGGGGCCGACGCGTCAGGACTGTTGTAAAATGTTACACCCGAGATGTTAGGTTGCTTTAGGTTAGGATATATATCGTTATAGACGTATATAATGTCCAGATCGAGACGTGGGGACCGACACGCCAGAATGTTGTAAAATATTACATCCGAGATGTTAGGTTGCCTTAGGCTAGTATATATATCGTTATAGACGTATACATTTTGCCACCGAGAAGTAGGGACCGACATGCCAGGAATGTTGTTAAATATTACATCCGAAATGTTAGGTTGCCTTAGGTTAGGATGTACAACGTTATAGATGTATATAATGTCCCCATCCAGAAGTAGATGACGACACGCCAGGAATGTTGTACAATATTACATGCGACATTATAGGTTGCCTTAGGCTGGGATATCTATCCTTATAGACGTATATAATGTTATCACCGAGAACTACGGGCCGACACGTCAGGAATGATGTAAAATATTACATTCGACATGTTAGGTCGCCTTATGCTAGGATATATAACGTGATAGACGTATATAATGTTCCCACCGAGAAATAGGGGCCGACGCGTCATGAATGTTGTAAAATATTACATCCCAGATGTTAGGTTGCGTTGGCTTAGGATATACAACGTTATAGACGTATATAATGTCCCCATCGTGAAGCAGGCGACGACACTCCAGAATGTTGTAAAATATTACATTCGACATGTTAGGTTGCCTTAGGCTAGGATATATAACGTTATAGACGTATATAATATTCCCACCGAGAAATAGGGGCCGACGCGTCAGGACTGTTGTAAAATATTACATCCGATATGTTAGGTTGCCTTATGCTAGGATATATAACGTGATAGACGTATATAATGTTCCCACCGAGAAATAGGGGCCGACGCGTCATGAATGTTGTAAAATATTACATCCCAGATGTTAGGTTGCGTTGGCTTAGGATATACAACGTTATAGGCGTATATAATGTCCCCTTTGAGAAGCAGGCGACGACAAGCCAGAATGTTGTAAAATATTACATTCGACATGTTAGGTTGCCTTAGGCTAGGATATGTAACGTTATAGACGTATATAATATTCCCCCCCCCCGAGAAATAGGGGCCGACGCGTCAGGAATGTTGCAAAATATTACACCCGAAATGTTAGGTTCCCTTAGGTTAGGATATACAACGTTATATTCGTATAGAATGTTCCCACCGAGATGTAGGGACCGCCAGGAATGTGGTAAACTATTACATCCGAGTTGTTAGGTTGCTTTAGGTTAGAATATATATCGTCATAGACTTATATAATGTTCCCACCGAGACGTGGGGACCGACATGCCAGGAATGTTGTAAACTATTCCATCCCAGAAGTTAGGTTGCTTTTGGTTAGGATATACAACGTTATAGACGTATATAATGTCCCCATCGAGAGGCAGGCGACGACACGCCAGGAATGTTGTAAAATATTACATCCGAGATGTTAGGTTACCTTAGGCTAGGACATATATCGTTATAGACGTATACAATGTTCCCACCGAGAAGTAGGGACCGACGCGTCAGGAATGTTGTAAAATAAAACAACCCAGATGTTAGGTTGCGTTAGGTTAGGATATACAACGTTATAGACGTATTTAATGTCCCCTTCGAGAAGCAGGCGACGACAGGCCAGAATGTTGTAAAATATTACATTCGACATGTTAGGTTGCCTTAGGCTAGGATATGTACCGTTATAGACGTATATAATATTCCCACCGAGAAATAGGGGCCGACGCGTCAGGAATGTGGTAAAATATTACACCCGAAATGTTAGGTTCCCTTAGGTTAGGATATACAACGTTATAGACGTATAGAATGTTCCCACCAAGAAATAGGGGCCGACGCGTCAGGAATGTTGTAAAATATTACACCCGAGATGTTAGGTTCCCTTAGGTTAGCATATACAACGTTATAGACGTATATAATGTACCCACCGAGAAGTAGGGACCGACATGCCAGGAATGTTGTAAAATATTACATCCGAGATGTTAGCTTGCTTTAGGTTAGGATATATATTGTTATAGACTTATATAATGTTCCCACCGAGACGTGGGGACTGACATGCCAGGAATGTTGCAAAATATTACATCAGAGAAGTTAGGTTGCTTTGGGTTAGGATATACAACGTTATAGACGTATATAATTTCCCCATCGAGAAGCAGGCGACGACACGCCAGGAATGTTGTAAAATATTACATCCGAGATGTTATGTTGCCTTACGTTAGGATATATAACGTTATAGAAGTATATAATATTCTTACCGAGAAATAGGGGCCGACGCGTCAGGAATGTTGTAAAATATCACACCCGAAATGTTAGGTTGCCTTAGGCTCGGATATATAACGTTATAGACGTATATAATGTCCCCATCGAGAAGCAGGCGACGACACGCCAGGAATGTTATAAAATAGTACAAACGAGTTGTTAGGTTGCTTTAGGTTAGGATATATATCGCTATAGACTTATATAATGTTCCTACCGAGACGTGGGGACCGACATGCCAGGAATGTTGTAAAATATTACATCCCAGAAGTTAGGTTGCTTTGGGTTAGGATATACAACGTTATAGACGTATACAATGTCCCCATCGAGATGCAGGCGACGACACGCCAGGAATGTTGAAAAATATTACATCCGATATGTTAGGTTGCTTTAGGTTAGGATATACAACGTTATAGACGTATATAATGTCCCCTTTGAGAAGCAGGCGACGACACGCCAGAATGTTATAAAATATTACATTCGACATGTTAGGTTGCCTTAGGCTAGGATGTATAACGTTATAGACGTATATAATATTCCCACCGAGAAATAGGGGCCGACGCGTCAGGAATGTTGTAAAATATTACATCAGATATGTTAGGTTGCCTTAGGCTAGGATATATAACGTTATAGACG
This sequence comes from Xylocopa violacea, assembly GCA_963969225.1. Taxonomy (NCBI): domain Eukaryota; kingdom Metazoa; phylum Arthropoda; class Insecta; order Hymenoptera; family Apidae; genus Xylocopa; species Xylocopa violacea. The sequence goes on along the minus strand of CAXAJV010001073.1, from coordinate 1,086,055 downwards.
CATATAATATTCCCACCGAGAAATAGGGGCCGACGCGTCAGGAATGTTGCAAAATATTACACCCGAAATGTTAGGTTCCCTTAGGTTAGGATATACAACGTTATAGACGTATAGAATGTCCACACCGAGATGTAGGGACCGACATGCCAGGAATGTTCTAAAATATTACATCCGAGTTGTTAGGTTCCTTTAGGTTAGGATATATATCGTTATAGACTTATATAATGTTCCCACCGAGACGTGGGGACCGACATGCCAGGAATGTTGTAAAATATTACATCCCAGACGTTAGGTTGCTTTGGGTTAGGATATACAACGTTATAGACGTATATAATGTCCCCTTCGAGAAGCAGGCGACGACACGCCAGAATGTTGTAAATTATTACATTCGACATGTTGGGATGCCTTAGGCTAGGATATATAACGTTATAGACGTATATAATATTCCCACCGAGAAATAGGGCCGATGCGTCAGGAATGTTGTAAAATATTACATCCGATATGTTAGGTTGCCTTAGGTTAGGATGTACAATGTTATAGATGTATATAATGTCCCCATCCAGAAGTAGGTGACGACACACCAGGAATGTTGTACAATATTACATGCGACATGTCAGCTTGCCTTAGGCTAGGATATCTAACCTTATAGACGTATATAATGTTACCACCGAGAACTACGGGCCGACACGACAGGAATGATGTAAAATATTACATTTGACATGTTAGGTCGCCTTAGGCTAGGATATATAACGTTGTAGACGTATATAATATTCCCACCGAGAAATAGGGGCCGACGCGTCACGAATGTTGTAAAATATTACATCCCAGATGTTAGGTTGCGTTAGGTTAGGATATACAACGTTATAGACGTATATAATGTCCCCTTTGAGATGTAGGCGACGACACGCCAGGAATGTTGTAAAATATTACATTCGACATGTTGGGTTGCCTTAGGCTAGGATATATAACCTTATAGACGTATATAATATTCCCACCGAAAAATAGGGGCCGACGCGTCAGGAATGTTGTAAAATATTACATCCCAGATGTTAGGTTGCGTTAGGTTAGGACATACAACGTTATAGACGTATATAATGTCCCCTTTGAGAAGCAGGCGACGACACTCCAGAATGTTGTAAAATATTACATTCGACATGTTAGGTTGCCTTAGGCTAGGATATGTAACGTTATAGACGTATATAATATTCCCCCCGAGAAATAGGGGCCGACGCGTCAGGAATGTTGCAAAATATTACACCCGAAATGTTAGGTTCCCTTAGGTTAGGATATACAACGTTATAGACGTATAGAATGTTCCCACCGAGATGTATGGACCGACATGCCAGGAATGTTGTAAAATATTACACACGAGTTGTTAGGTTGCTTTAGGTTAGGATATATATCGTTATAGACTTATATAATGTTCCTACCGAGACGTGGGGACCGACATGCCAGGAATGTTGCAAAATATTACATCAGAGAAGTTAGGTTGCTTTGGGTTAGGATATACAACGTTATAGACGTATATAATTTCCCCATCGAGAAGCAGGCGACGACACGCCACGAATGTTGTAAAATATTACATCCGAGATGTTATGTTGCCTTACGTTAGGATATATAACGTTATAGACGTATATAATATTCTTACCGAGAAATAGGGGCCGACGCGTCAGGAATGTTGTAAAATATCACACCCGAAATGTTAGGTTGCCTTAGGCTCGGATATATAACGTTATAGACGTATATAATGTCCCCATCGAGAAGCAGGCGACGACACGCCAGGAATGTTATAAAATAGTACACACGAGTTGTTAGGTTGCTTTAGGTTAGGATATATATCGTTATAGACTTATATAATGTTCCCACCGAGACGTGGGGAACGACATGCCAGGAATGTTGTAAAATATTACATCCCAGATGTAAGGTTGCGTTAGGTTAGGATATACAACGTTATAGACGTATATAATGTCCCCTTCGAGAAGCAGGCGACGACACGCCAGAATGTTGTAAATTATTACATTCGACATGTTGGGATGCCTTAGGCTAGGATATATAACGTTATAGACGTATATAATATTCCCACCGAGAAATAGGGGCCGACGCGTCAGGAATGTTGTAAAATATTAGACCCGAGATGTTAGGTTCCCTTAGGTTAGTATATACAATGTTATAGACGTATAGAATGTCCCCACCGAGATGTAGGGACCGACATGCCAGGAATGTTGTAAAATATTACACACGAGTTGTTAGGTTGCTTTAGGTTAGGATATATATCGCTATAGACTTATATAATGTTCCTACCGAGACGTGGGGACCGACATGCCAGGAATGTTGTAAAATATTACATCCCAGAAGTTAGGTTGCTTTGGGTTAGGATATACAACGTTATAGACGTATACAATGTCCCCATCGAGATGCAGGCGACGACACGCCAGGAATGTTGAAAAATATTACATCCTATATGTTAGGTTGCTTTAGGTTAGGATATACAACGTTATAGACGTATATAATGTCCCCTTTGGGAAGCAGGCGACGACACGCCAGAATGTTATAAAATATTACATTCGACATGTTAGGTTGCCTTAGGCTAGGATGTATAACGTTATAGACGTATATAATATTCCCACCGAGAAATAGGGGCCGACGCGTCAGGAATGTTGTAAAATATTACATCAGATATGTTAGGTTGCCTTAGGCTAGGATATATAACGTTATAGACGCATATAATATTCCCACCGAGAAATAGGGGCCGACGCGTCAGGAATGTTGCAAAATATTACACCCGAAATGTTAGGTTCCCTTAGGTTAGGATATACAACGTTATAGACGTATAGAATGTCCACACCGAGATGTAGGGACCGACATGCCAGGAATGTTCTAAAATATTACATCCGAGTTGTTAGGTTCCTTTAGGTTAGGATATATATCGTTATAGACTTATATAATGTTCCCACCGAGACGTGGGGACCGACATGCCAGGAATGTTGTAAAATATTACATCCCAGACGTTAGGTTGCTTTGGGTTAGGATATACAACGTTATAGACGTATATAATGTCCCCTTCGAGAAGCAGGCGACGACACGCCAGGAATGTTGTAAAATATTACATCCGAGATGTTAGGTTGCCTTAGGCTAGGATATATAACGTTATAGACGTATATAATATTCCCACCGAGAAATAGGGCCGATGCGTCAGGAATGTTGTAAAATATTACATCCGATATGTTAGGTTGCCTTAGGTTAGGATGTACAATGTTATAGATGTATATAATGTCCCCATCCAGAAGTAGGTGACGACACACCAGGAATGTTGTACAATATTACATGCGACATGTCAGCTTGCCTTAGGCTAGGATATCTAACCTTATAGACGTATATAATGTTACCACCGAGAACTACGGGCCGACACGACAGGAATGATGTAAAATATTACATTTGACATGTTAGGTCGCCTTAGGCTAGGATATATAACGTTGTAGACGTATATAATATTCCCACCGAGAAATAGGGGCCGACGCGTCACGAATGTTGTAAAATATTACATCCCAGATGTTAGGTTGCGTTAGGTTAGGATATACAACGTTATAGACGTATATAATGTCCCCTTTGAGATGTAGGCGACGACACGCCAGGAATGTTGTAAAATATTACATTCGACATGTTGGGTTGCCTTAGGCTAGGATATATAACCTTATAGACGTATATAATATTCCCACCGAAAAATAGGGGCCGACGCGTCAGGAATGTTGTAAAATATTACATCCCAGATGTTAGGTTGCGTTAGGTTAGGACATACAACGTTATAGACGTATATAATGTCCCCTTTGAGAAGCAGGCGACGACACTCCAGAATGTTGTAAAATATTACATTCGACATGTTAGGTTGCCTTAGGCTAGGATATGTAACGTTATAGACGTATATAATATTCCCCCCGAGAAATAGGGGCCGACGCGTCAGGAATGTTGCAAAATATTACACCCGAAATGTTAGGTTCCCTTAGGTTAGGATATACAACGTTATAGACGTATAGAATGTTCCCACCGAGATGTATGGACCGACATGCCAGGAATGTTGTAAAATATTACACACGAGTTGTTAGGTTGCTTTAGGTTAGGATATATATCGTTATAGACTTATATAATGTTCCTACCGAGACGTGGGGACCGACATGCCAGGAATGTTGCAAAATATTACATCAGGGAAGTTAGGTTGCTTTGGGTTAGGATATACAACGTTATAGACGTATATAATTTCCCCATCGAGAAGCAGGCGACGACACGCCACGAATGTTGTAAAATATTACATCCGAGATGTTATGTTGCCTTACGTTAGGATATATAACGTTATAGACGTATATAATATTCTTACCGAGAAATAGGGGCCGACGCGTCAGGAATGTTGTAAAATATCACACCCGAAATGTTAGGTTGCCTTAGGCTCGGATATATAACGTTATAGACGTATATAATGTCCCCATCGAGAAGCAGGCGACGACACGCCAGGAATGTTATAAAATAGTACACACGAGTTGTTAGGTTGCTTTAGGTTAGGATATATATCGTTATAGACTTATATAATGTTCCCACCGAGACGTGGGGAACGACATGCCAGGAATGTTGTAAAATATTACATCCCAGATGTAAGGTTGCGTTAGGTTAGGATATACAACGTTATAGACGTATATAATGTCCCCTTCGAGAAGCAGGCGACGACACGCCAGAATGTTGTAAATTATTACATTCGACATGTTGGGATGCCTTAGGCTAGGATATATAACGTTATAGACGTATATAATATTCCCACCGAGAAATAGGGACCGACGCGTCAGGAATGTTGTAAAATAAAACAACCCAGATGTTAGGTTGCGTTAGGTTAGGATATACAACGTTATAGACGTATTTAATGTCCCCTTCGAGAAGCAGGCGACGACAGGCCAGAATGTTGTAAAATATTACATTCGACATGTTAGGTTGCCTTAGGCTAGGATATGTAACGTTATAGACGTATATAATATTCCCACCGAGAAATAGGGGCCGACGCGTCAGGAATGTGGTAAAATATTACACCCGAAATGTTAGGTTCCCTTAGGTTAGGATATACAACGTTATAGACGTATAGAATGTTCCCACCAAGAAATAGGGGCCGACGCGTCAGGAATGTTGTAAAATATTACACCCGAGATGTTAGGTTCCCTTAGGTTAGCATATACAACGTTATAGACGTATATAATGTACCCACCGAGAAGTAGGGACCGACATGCCAGGAATGTTGTAAAATATTACATCCGAGATGTTAGCTTGCTTTAGGTTAGGATATATATTGTTATAGACTTATATAATGTTCCCACCGAGACGTGGGGACTGACATGCCAGGAATGTTGCAAAATATTACATCAGAGAAGTTAGGTTGCTTTGGGTTAGGATATACAACGTTATAGACGTATATAATTTCCCCATCGAGAAGCAGGCGACGACACGCCAGGAATGTTGTAAAATATTACATCCGAGATGTTATGTTGCCTTACGTTAGGATATATAACGTTATAGACGCATATAATATTCTTACCGAGAAATAGGGGCCGACGCGTCAGGAATGTTGTAAAATATCACACCCGAAATGTTAGGTTGCCTTAGGCTCGGATATATAACGTTATAGACGTATATAATGTCCCCATCGAGAAGCAGGCGACGACACGCCAGGAATGTTATAAAATAGTACACACGAGTTGTTAGGTTGCTTTAGGTTAGGATATATATCGTTATAGACTTATATAATGTTCCCACCGAGACGTGGGGAACGACATGCCAGGAATGTTGTAAAATATTACATCCCAGATGTAAGGTTGCGTTAGGTTAGGATATACAACGTTATAGACGTATATAATGTCCCCTTCGAGAAGCAGGCGACGACACGCCAGAATGTTGTAAATTATTACATTCGACATGTTGGGATGCCTTAGGCTAGGATATATAACGTTATAGACGTATATAATATTCCCACCGAGAAATAGGGGCCGACGCGTCAGGAATGTTGTAAAATATTAGACCCGAGATGTTAGGTTCCCTTAGGTTAGTATGTACAACGTTATAGACGTATAGAATGTCCCCACCGAGATGTAGGGACCGACATGCCAGGAATGTTGTAAAATATTACACACGAGTTGTTAGGTTGCTTTAGGTTAGGATATATATCGCTATAGACTTATATAATGTTCCTACCGAGACGTGGGGACCGACATGCCAGGAATGTTGTAAAATATTACATCCCAGAAGTTAGGTTGCTTTGGGTTAGGATATACAACTTTATAGACGTATACAATGTCCCCATCGAGATGCAGGCGACGACACGCCAGGAATGTTGAAAAATATTACATCCGCTATGTTACGTTGCTTTAGGTTAGGATATACAACGTTATAGACGTATATAATGTCCCCTTTGAGAAGCAGGCGACGACACGCCAGAATGTTATAAAATATTACATTCGACATGTTAGGTTGCCTTAGGCTAGGATATATAACGTTATAGACGTATATAATATTCCCACCGAGAAATAGGGGCCGACGCGTCAGGAATGTTGTAAAATATTACATCAGATATGTTAGGTTGCCTTAGGCTAGGATATATAACGTTATAGACGCATATAATATTCCCACCGAGAAATAGGGGCCGACGCGTCAGGAATGTTGCAAAATATTACACCCGAAATGTTAGGTTCCCTCAGGTTAGGATATACAACGTTATAGACGTATAGAATGTCCACACCGAGATGTAGGGACCGACATGCCAGGAATGTTCTAAAATATTACATCCGAGTTGTTAGGTTCCTTTAGGTTAGGATATATATCGTTATAGACTTATATAATGTTCCCACCGAGACGTGGGGACCGACATGCCAGGAATGTTGTAAAATATTACATCCCAGAAGTTAGGTTGCTTTGGGTTAGGATATACAACGTTATAGACGTATATAATGTCCCCATCGAGAAGCAGGCGACGACACGCCAGGAATGTTGTAAAATATTACATCCGAGATGTTAGGTTGCCTTAGGCTAGGATATATAACGTTATAGACGTATATAATATTCCCACCGAGAAATAGGGCCGATGCGTCAGGAATGTTGTAAAATATTACATCCGATATGTTAGGTTGCCTTAGGTTAGGATGTACAACGTTATAGATGTATATAATGTCCCCATCCAGAAGTAGGTGACGACACACCAGGAATGTTGTACAATATTACATGCGACATGTTAGGTTGCCTTAGGCTAGGATATCTAACCTTATAGACGTATATAATGTTACCACCGAGAACTACGGGCCGACACGACAGCAATGATGTAAAATATTACATTCGACATGTTAGGTCGCCTTAGGTTAGGATATACAACGTTGTAGACGTATATAATATTCCCACCGAGAAGTAGGGGCCGACGCGTCAGGAATGTTGTAAAATATTACATCCCAGATGTTAGGTTGCGTTAGGTTAGGATATACAACGTTATAGACGTATATAATGTCCCCTTTGAAATGTAGGCGACGACACGCCAGGAATGTTGTAAAATATTACATTCGACATGTTGGGTTGCCTTAGGCTAGGATATATAACCTTATAGACGTATATAATATTCCCACCGAAAAATAGGGGCCGACGCGTCAGGAATGTTGTAAAATATTACATCCCAGATGTTAGGTTGCGTTAGGTTAGGACATACAACGTTATAGACGTATATAATGTCCCCTTTGAGAAGCAGGCGACGACACTCCAGAATGTTGTAAAATATTACATTCGACATGTTAGGTTGCCTTAGGCTAGGATATGTAACGTTATAGACGTATATAATATTCCCCCCGAGAAATAGGGGCCGACGCGTCAGGAATGTTGCAAAATATTACACCCGAAATGTTAGGTTCCCTTAGGTTAGGATATACAACGTTATAGACGTATAGAATGTTCCCACCGAGATGTATGGACCGACATGCCAGGAATGTTGTAAAATATTACACACGAGTTGTTAGGTTGCTTTAGGTTAGGATATATATCGTTATAGACTTATATAATGTTCCTACCGAGACGTGGGGACCGACATGCCAGGAATGTTGCAAAATATTACATCAGAGAAGTTAGGTTGCTTTGGGTTAGGATATACAACGTTATAGACGTATATAATTTCCCCATCGAGAAGCAGGCGACGACACGCCACGAATGTTGTAAAATATTACATCCGAGATGTTATGTTGCCTTACGTTAGGATATATAACGTTATAGACGTATATAATATTCTTACCGAGAAATAGGGGCCGACGCGTCAGGAATGTTGTAAAATATCACACCCGAAATGTTAGGTTGCCTTAGGCTCGGATATATAACGTTATAGACGTATATAATGTCCCCATCGAGAAGCAGGCGACGACACGCCAGGAATGTTATAAAATAGTACACACGAGTTGTTAGGTTGCTTTAGGTTAGGATATATATCGTTATAGACTTATATAATGTTCCCACCGAGACGTGGGGAACGACATGCCAGGAATGTTGTAAAATATTACATCCCAGATGTAAGGTTGCGTTAGGTTAGGATATACAACGTTATAGACGTATATAATGTCCCCTTCGAGAAGCAGGCGACGACACGCCAGAATGTTGTAAATTATTACATTCGACATGTTGGGATGCCTTAGGCTAGGATATATAACGTTATAGACGTATATAATATTCCCACCGAGAAATAGGGACCGACGCGTCAGGAATGTTGTAAAATAAAACAACCCAGATGTTAGGTTGCGTTAGGTTAGGATATACAACGTTATAGACGTATTTAATGTCCCCTTCGAGAAGCAGGCGACGACAGGCCAGAATGTTGTAAAATATTACATTCGACATGTTAGGTTGCCTTAGGCTAGGATATGTAACGTTATAGACGTATATAATATTCCCACCGAGAAATAGGGGCCGACGCGTCAGGAATGTGGTAAAATATTACACCCGAAATGTTAGGTTCCCTTAGGTTAGGATATACAACGTTATAGACGTATAGAATGTTCCCACCAAGAAATAGGGGCCGACGCGTCAGGAATGTTGTAAAATATTACACCCGAGATGTTAGGTTCCCTTAGGTTAGCATATACAACGTTATAGACGTATATAATATACCCACCGAGAAGTAGGGACCGACATGCCAGGAATGTTGTAAAATATTACATCCGAGATGTTAGCTTGCTTTAGGTTAGGATATATATTGTTATAGACTTATATAATGTTCCCACCGAGACGTGGGGACTGACATGCCAGGAATGTTGCAAAATATTACATCAGAGAAGTTAGGTTGCTTTGGGTTAGGATATACAACGTTATAGACGTATATAATTTCCCCATCGAGAAGCAGGCGACGACACGCCAGGAATGTTGTAAAATATTACATCCGAGATGTTATGTTGCCTTACGTTAGGATATATAACGTTATAGACGCATATAATATTCTTACCGAGAAATAGGGGCCGACGCGTCAGGAATGTTGTAAAATATCACACCCGAAATGTTAGGTTGCCTTAGGCTCGGATATATAACGTTATAGACGTATATAATGTCCCCATCGAGAAGCAGGCGACGACACGCCAGGAATGTTATAAAATAGTACACACGAGTTGTTAGGTTGCTTTAGGTTAGGATATATATCGTTATAGACTTATATAATGTTCCCACCGAGACGTGGGGAACGACATGCCAGGAATGTTGTAAAATATTACATCCCAGATGTAAGGTTGCGTTAGGTTAGGATATACAACGTTATAGACGTATATAATGTCCCCTTCGAGAAGCAGGCGACGACATGCCAGAATGTTGTAAATTATTACATTCGACATGTTGGGATGCCTTAGGCTAGGATATATAACGTTATAGACGTATATAATATTCCCACCGAGAAATAGGGGCCGACGCGTCAGGAATGTTGTAAAATATTAGACCCGAGATGTTAGGTTCCCTTAGGTTAGTATGTACAACGTTATAGACGTATAGAATGTCCCCACCGAGATGTAGGGACCGACATGCCAGGAATGTTGTAAAATATTACACACGAGTTGTTAGGTTGCTTTAGGTTAGGATATATATCGCTATAGACTTATATAATGTTCCTACCGAGACGTGGGGACCGACATGCCAGGAATGTTGTAAAATATTACATCCCAGAAGTTAGGTTGCTTTGGGTTAGGATATACAACGTTATAGACGTATACAATGTCCCCATCGAGATGCAGGCGACGACACGCCAGTAATGTTGAAAAATATTACATCCGCTATGTTAGGTTGCTTTAGGTTAGGATATACAACGTTATAGACGTATATAATGTCCCCTTTGAGAAGCAGGCGACGACACGCCAGAATGTTATAAAATATTACATTCGACATGTTAGGTTGCCTTAGGCTAGGATATATAACGTTATAGACGTATATAATATTCCCACCGAGAAATAGGGGCCGACGCGTCAGGAATGTTGTAAAATATTACATCAGATATGTTAGGTTGCCTTAGGCTAGGATATATAACGTTATAGACGCATATAATATTCCCACCGAGAAATAGGGGCCGACGCGTCAGGAATGTTGCAAAATATTACACCCGAAATGTTAGGTTCCCTCAGGTTAGGATATACAACGTTATAGACGTATAGAATGTCCACACCGAGATGTAGGGACCGACATGCCAGGAATGTTCTAAAATATTACATCCGAGTTGTTAGGTTCCTTTAGGTTAGGATATATATCGTTATAGACTTATATAATGTTCCCACCGAGACGTGGGGACCGACATGCCAGGAATGTTGTAAAATATTACATCCCAGAAGTTAGGTTGCTTTGGGTTAGGATATACAACGTTATAGACGTATATAATGTCCCCATCGAGAAGCAGGCGACGACACGCCAGGAATGTTGTAAAATATTACATCCGAGATGCTAGGTTGCCTTAGGCTAGGATATATAACGTTATAGACGTATATAATATTCCCACCGAGAAATAGGGGCCGACGCGTCAGGAATGTTGTAAAATATTACATCCGATATGTTACGTTGCCTTAGGTTAGGATGTACAACGTTATAGATGTATATAATGTCCCCATCCAGAAGTAGGTGACGACACACCAGGAATGTTGTACAATATTACATGCGACATGTTAGGTTGCCTTAGGCTAGGATATCTAACATTATAGACGTATATAATGTTACCACCGAGAACTACGGGCCGACACGACAGCAATGATGTAAAATATTACATTCGACATGTTAGGTCGCCTTAGGTTAGGATATATAACGTTGTAGACGTATATAATATTCCCACCGAGAAGTAGGGGCCGACGCGTCAGGAATGTTGTAAAATATTAGATCCCAGATGTTAGGTTGCGTTAGGTTAGGATATACAACGTTATAGACGTATATAATGTCCCCTTTGAGAAGCAGGCGACGACACGCCAGAATGTTATAAAATATTACATTCGACATGTTAGGTTGCCTTAGGCTAGGATATATAACGTTATAGACGTATATAATATTCCCACCGAGAAATAGGGGCCGACGCGTCAGGAATGTTGTAAAATATTACATCAGATATGTTAGGTTGCCTTAGGCTAGGATATATAACGTTATAGACGCATATAATATTCCCACCGAGAAATAGGGGCCGACGCGTCAGGAATGTTGCAAAATATTACACCCGAAATGTTAGGTTCCCTTAGGTTAGGATATACGACGTTATAGACGTATAGAATGTTCCCACCGAGATGTAGGGACAGACATGCCAGGGATATTCTAAAATATTACATTCGAGTTGTTAGGTTGCTTTAGGTTAGGATATATATCGTTATAGACTTATATAATGTTCCCAACGAGACGTGGGGACCGAAATGCCAGGAATGGTGTAAAATATTACATCCCAGAAGTTAGGTTGCTTTGGGTTAGGATATACAACGTTATAGACGTATACAATGTCCCCATCGAGATGCAGGCGACGACACGCCAGGAATGTTGAAAAATATTACATCCGCTATGTTAGGTTGCTTTAGGTTAGGATATACAACGTTATAGACGTATATAATGTCCCCTTTGAGAAGCAGGCGACGACACGCCAGAATGTTATAAAATATTACATTCGACATGTTAGGTTGCCTTAGGCTAGGATATATAACGTTATAGACGTATATAATATTCCCACCGAGAAATAGGGGCCGACGCGTCAGGAATGTTGTAAAATATTACATCAGATATGTTAGGTTGCCTTAGGCTAGGATATATAACGTTATAGACGCATATAATATTCCCACCGAGAAATAGGGGCCGACGCGTCAGGAATGTTGCAAAATATTACACCCGAAATGTTAGGTTCCCTCAGGTTAGGATATACAACGTTATAGACGTATAGAATGTCCACACCGAGATGTAGGGACCGACATGCCAGGAATGTTCTAAAATATTACATCCGAGTTGTTAGGTTCCTTTAGGTTAGGATATATATCGTTATAGACTTATATAATGTTCCCACCGAGACGTGGGGACCGACATGCCAGGAATGTTGTAAAATATTACATCCCAGAAGTTAGGTTGCTTTGGGTTAGGATATACAACGTTATAGACGTATATAATGTCCCCATCGAGAAGCAGGCGACGACACGCCAGGAATGTTGTAAAATATTACATCCGAGATGCTAGGTTGCCTTAGGCTAGGATATATAACGTTATAGACGTATATAATATTCCCACCGAGAAATAGGGGCCGACGCGTCAGGAATGTTGTAAAATATTACATCCGATATGTTACGTTGCCTTAGGTTAGGATGTACAACGTTATAGATGTATATAATGTCCCCATCCAGAAGTAGGTGACGACACACCAGGAATGTTGTACAATATTACATGCGACATGTTAGGTTGCCTTAGGCTAGGATATCTAACATTATAGACGTATATAATGTTACCACCGAGAACTACGGGCCGACACGACAGCAATGATGTAAAATATTACATTCGACATGTTAGGTCGCCTTAGGTTAGGATATATAACGTTGTAGACGTATATAATATTCCCACCGAGAAGTAGGGGCCGACGCGTCAGGAATGTTGTAAAATATTAGATCCCAGATGTTAGGTTGCGTTAGGTTAGGATATACAACGTTATAGACGTATATAATGTCCCCTTTGAGAAGCAGGCGACGACACGCCAGAATGTTATAAAATATTACATTCGACATGTTAGGTTGCCTTAGGCTAGGATATATAACGTTATAGACGTATATAATATTCCCACCGAGAAATAGGGGCCGACGCGTCAGGAATGTTGTAAAATATTACATCAGATATGTTAGGTTGCCTTAGGCTAGGATATATAACGTTATAGACGCATATAATATTCCCACCGAGAAATAGGGGCCGACGCGTCAGGAATGTTGCAAAATATTACACCCGAAATGTTAGGTTCCCTTAGGTTAGGATATACGACGTTATAGACGTATAGAATGTTCCCACCGAGATGTAGGGACAGACATGCCAGGGATATTCTAAAATATTACATTCGAGTTGTTAGGTTGCTTTAGGTTAGGATATATATCGTTATAGACTTATATAATGTTCCCAACGAGACGTGGGGACCGAAATGCCAGGAATGGTGTAAAATATTACATCCCAGAAGTTAGGTTGCTTTGGGTTAGGATATACAACGTTATAGACGTATACAATGTCCCCATCGAGATGCAGGCGACGACACGCCAGGAATGTTGAAAAATATTACATCCGCTATGTTACGTTGCTTTAGGTTAGGATATACAACGTTATAGACGTATATAATGTCCCCTTTGAGAAGCAGGCGACGACACGCCAGAATGTTATAAAATATTACATTCGACATGTTAGGTTGCCTTAGGCTAGGATATATAACGTTATAGACGTATATAATATTCCCACCGAGAAATAGGGGCCGACGCGTCAGGAATGTTGTAAAATATTACATCAGATATGTTAGGTTGCCTTAGGCTAGGATATATAACGTTATAGACGCATATAATATTCCCACCGAGAAATAGGGGCCGACGCGTCAGGAATGTTGCAAAATATTACACCCGAAATGTTAGGTTCCCTCAGGTTAGGATATACAACGTTATAGACGTATAGAATGTCCACACCGAGATGTAGGGACCGACATGCCAGGAATGTTCTAAAATATTACATCCGAGTTGTTAGGTTCCTTTAGGTTAGGATATATATCGTTATAGACTTATATAATGTTCCCACCGAGACGTGGGGACCGACATGCCAGGAATGTTGTAAAATATTACATCCCAGAAGTTAGGTTGCTTTGGGTTAGGATATACAACGTTATAGACGTATATAATGTCCCCATCGAGAAGCAGGCGACGACACGCCAGGAATGTTGTAAAATATTACATCCGAGATGCTAGGTTGCCTTAGGCTAGGATATATAACGTTATAGACGTATATAATATTCCCACCGAGAAATAGGGGCCGACGCGTCAGGAATGTTGTAAAATATTACATCCGATATGTTACGTTGCCTTAGGTTAGGATGTACAACGTTATAGATGTATATAATGTCCCCATCCAGAAGTAGGTGACGACACACCAGGAATGTTGTACAATATTACATGCGACATGTTAGGTTGCCTTAGGCTAGGATATCTAACATTATAGACGTATATAATGTTACCACCGAGAACTACGGGCCGACACGACAGCAATGATGTAAAATATTACATTCGACATGTTAGGTCGCCTTAGGTTAGGATATACAACGTTGTAGACGTATATAATATTCCCACCGAGAAGTAGGGGCCGACGCGTCAGGAATGTTGTAAAATATTACATCCCAGATGTTAGGTTGCGTTAGGTTAGGATATACAACGTTATAGACGTATATAATGTCCCCTTTGAAATGTAGGCGACGACACGCCAGGAATGTTGTAAAATATTACATTCGACATGTTGGGTTGCCTTAGGCTAGGATATATAACCTTATAGACGTATATAATATTCCCACCGAAAAATAGGGGCCGACGCGTCAGGAATGTTGTAAAATATTACATCCCAGATGTTAGGTTGCGTTAGGTTAGGACATACAACGTTATAGACGTATATAATGTCCCCTTTGAGAAGCAGGCGACGACACTCCAGAATGTTGTAAAATATTACATTCGACATGTTAGGTTGCCTTAGGCTAGGATATGTAACGTTATAGACGTATATAATATTCCCCCCGAGAAATAGGGGCCGACGCGTCAGGAATGTTGCAAAATATTACACCCGAAATGTTAGGTTCCCTTAGGTTAGGATATACAACGTTATAGACGTATAGAATGTTCCCACCGAGATGTATGGACCGACATGCCAGGAATGTTGTAAAATATTACACACGAGTTGTTAGGTTGCTTTAGGTTAGGATATATATCGTTATAGACTTATATAATGTTCCTACCGAGACGTGGGGACCGACATGCCAGGAATGTTGCAAAATATTACATCAGAGAAGTTAGGTTGCTTTGGGTTAGGATATACAACGTTATAGACGTATATAATTTCCCCATCGAGAAGCAGGCGACGACACGCCACGAATGTTGTAAAATATTACATCCGAGATGTTATGTTGCCTTACGTTAGGATATATAACGTTATAGACGTATATAATATTCTTACCGAGAAATAGGGGCCGACGCGTCAGGAATGTTGTAAAATATCACACCCGAAATGTTAGGTTGCCTTAGGCTCGGATATATAACGTTATAGACGTATATAATGTCCCCATCGAGAAGCAGGCGACGACACGCCAGGAATGTTATAAAATAGTACACACGAGTTGTTAGGTTGCTTTAGGTTAGGATATATATCGTTATAGACTTATATAATGTTCCCACCGAGACGTGGGGAACGACATGCCAGGAATGTTGTAAAATATTACATCCCAGATGTAAGGTTGCGTTAGGTTAGGATATACAACGTTATAGACGTATATAATGTCCCCTTCGAGAAGCAGGCGACGACACGCCAGAATGTTGTAAATTATTACATTCGACATGTTGGGATGCCTTAGGCTAGGATATATAACGTTATAGACGTATATAATATTCCCACCGAGAAATAGGGACCGACGCGTCAGGAATGTTGTAAAATAAAACAACCCAGATGTTAGGTTGCGTTAGGTTAGGATATACAACGTTATAGACGTATTTAATGTCCCCTTCGAGAAGCAGGCGACGACAGGCCAGAATGTTGTAAAATATTACATTCGACATGTTAGGTTGCCTTAGGCTAGGATATGTAACGTTATAGACGTATATAATATTCCCACCGAGAAATAGGGGCCGACGCGTCAGGAATGTGGTAAAATATTACACCCGAAATGTTAGGTTCCCTTAGGTTAGGATATACAACGTTATAGACGTATAGAATGTTCCCACCAAGAAATAGGGGCCGACGCGTCAGGAATGTTGTAAAATATTACACCCGAGATGTTAGGTTCCCTTAGGTTAGCATATACAACGTTATAGACGTATATAATGTACCCACCGAGAAGTAGGGACCGACATGCCAGGAATGTTGTAAAATATTACATCCGAGATGTTAGCTTGCTTTAGGTTAGGATATATATTGTTATAGACTTATATAATGTTCCCACCGAGACGTGGGGACTGACATGCCAGGAATGTTGCAAAATATTACATCAGAGAAGTTAGGTTGCTTTGGGTTAGGATATACAACGTTATAGACGTATATAATTTCCCCATCGAGAAGCAGGCGACGACACGCCAGGAATGTTGTAAAATATTACATCCGAGATGTTATGTTGCCTTACGTTAGGATATATAACGTTATAGACGCATATAATATTCTTACCGAGAAATAGGGGCCGACGCGTCAGGAATGTTGTAAAATATCACACCCGAAATGTTAGGTTGCCTTAGGCTCGGATATATAACGTTATAGACGTATATAATGTCCCCATCGAGAAGCAGGCGACGACACGCCAGGAATGTTATAAAATAGTACACACGAGTTGTTAGGTTGCTTTAGGTTAGGATATATATCGTTATAGACTTATATAATGTTCCCACCGAGACGTGGGGAACGACATGCCAGGAATGTTGTAAAATATTACATCCCAGATGTAAGGTTGCGTTAGGTTAGGATATACAACGTTATAGACGTATATAATGTCCCCTTCGAGAAGCAGGCGACGACATGCCAGAATGTTGTAAATTATTACATTCGACATGTTGGGATGCCTTAGGCTAGGATATATAACGTTATAGACGTATATAATATTCCCACCGAGAAATAGGGGCCGACGCGTCAGGAATGTTGTAAAATATTAGACCCGAGATGTTAGGTTCCCTTAGGTTAGTATGTACAACGTTATAGACGTATAGAATGTCCCCACCGAGATGTAGGGACCGACATGCCAGGAATGTTGTAAAATATTACACACGAGTTGTTAGGTTGCTTTAGGTTAGGATATATATCGCTATAGACTTATATAATGTTCCTACCGAGACGTGGGGACCGACATGCCAGGAATGTTGTAAAATATTACATCCCAGAAGTTAGGTTGCTTTGGGTTAGGATATACAACGTTATAGACGTATACAATGTCCCCATCGAGATGCAGGCGACGACACGCCAGTAATGTTGAAAAATATTACATCCGCTATGTTAGGTTGCTTTAGGTTAGGATATACAACGTTATAGACGTATATAATGTCCCCTTTGAGAAGCAGGCGACGACACGCCAGAATGTTATAAAATATTACATTCGACATGTTAGGTTGCCTTAGGCTAGGATATATAACGTTATAGACGTATATAATATTCCCACCGAGAAATAGGGGCCGACGCGTCAGGAATGTTGTAAAATATTACATCAGATATGTTAGGTTGCCTTAGGCTAGGATATATAACGTTATAGACGCATATAATATTCCCACCGAGAAATAGGGGCCGACGCGTCAGGAATGTTGCAAAATATTACACCCGAAATGTTAGGTTCCCTCAGGTTAGGATATACAACGTTATAGACGTATAGAATGTCCACACCGAGATGTAGGGACCGACATGCCAGGAATGTTCTAAAATATTACATCCGAGTTGTTAGGTTCCTTTAGGTTAGGATATATATCGTTATAGACTTATATAATGTTCCCACCGAGACGTGGGGACCGACATGCCAGGAATGTTGTAAAATATTACATCCCAGAAGTTAGGTTGCTTTGGGTTAGGATATACAACGTTATAGACGTATATAATTTCCCCATCGAGAAGCAGGCGACGACACGCCACGAATGTTGTAAAATATTACATCCGAGATGTTATGTTGCCTTACGTTAGGATATATAACGTTATAGACGTATATAATATTCTTACCGAGAAATAGGGGCCGACGCGTCAGGAATGTTGTAAAATATCACACCCGAAATGTTAGGTTGCCTTAGGCTCGGATATATAACGTTATAGACGTATATAATGTCCCCATCGAGAAGCAGGCGACGACACGCCAGGAATGTTATAAAATAGTACACACGAGTTGTTAGGTTGCTTTAGGTTAGGATATATATCGTTATAGACTTATATAATGTTCCCACCGAGACGTGGGGAACGACATGCCAGGAATGTTGTAAAATATTACATCCCAGATGTAAGGTTGCGTTAGGTTAGGATATACAACGTTATAGACGTATATAATGTCCCCTTCGAGAAGCAGGCGACGACACGCCAGAATGTTGTAAATTATTACATTCGACATGTTGGGATGCCTTAGGCTAGGATATATAACGTTATAGACGTATATAATATTCCCACCGAGAAATAGGGACCGACGCGTCAGGAATGTTGTAAAATAAAACAACCCAGATGTTAGGTTGCGTTAGGTTAGGATATACAACGTTATAGACGTATTTAATGTCCCCTTCGAGAAGCAGGCGACGACAGGCCAGAATGTTGTAAAATATTACATTCGACATGTTAGGTTGCCTTAGGCTAGGATATGTAACGTTATAGACGTATATAATATTCCCACCGAGAAATAGGGGCCGACGCGTCAGGAATGTGGTAAAATATTACACCCGAAATGTTAGGTTCCCTTAGGTTAGGATATACAACGTTATAGACGTATAGAATGTTCCCACCAAGAAATAGGGGCCGACGCGTCAGGAATGTTGTAAAATATTACACCCGAGATGTTAGGTTCCCTTAGGTTAGCATATACAACGTTATAGACGTATATAATGTACCCACCGAGAAGTAGGGACCGACATGCCAGGAATGTTGTAAAATATTACATCCGAGATGTTAGCTTGCTTTAGGTTAGGATATATATTGTTATAGACTTATATAATGTTCCCACCGAGACGTGGGGACTGACATGCCAGGAATGTTGCAAAATATTACATCAGAGAAGTTAGGTTGCTTTGGGTTAGGATATACAACGTTATAGACGTATATAATTTCCCCATCGAGAAGCAGGCGACGACACGCCAGGAATGTTGTAAAATATTACATCCGAGATGTTATGTTGCCTTACGTTAGGATATATAACGTTATAGACGCATATAATATTCTTACCGAGAAATAGGGGCCGACGCGTCAGGAATGTTGTAAAATATCACACCCGAAATGTTAGGTTGCCTTAGGCTCGGATATATAACGTTATAGACGTATATAATGTCCCCATCGAGAAGCAGGCGACGACACGCCAGGAATGTTATAAAATAGTACACACGAGTTGTTAGGTTGCTTTAGGTTAGGATATATATCGTTATAGACTTATATAATGTTCCCACCGAGACGTGGGGAACGACATGCCAGGAATGTTGTAAAATATTACATCCCAGATGTAAGGTTGCGTTAGGTTAGGATATACAACGTTATAGACGTATATAATGTCCCCTTCGAGAAGCAGGCGACGACATGCCAGAATGTTGTAAATTATTACATTCGACATGTTGGGATGCCTTAGGCTAGGATATATAACGTTATAGACGTATATAATATTCCCACCGAGAAATAGGGGCCGACGCGTCAGGAATGTTGTAAAATATTAGACCCGAGATGTTAGGTTCCCTTAGGTTAGTATGTACAACGTTATAGACGTATAGAATGTCCCCACCGAGATGTAGGGACCGACATGCCAGGAATGTTGTAAAATATTACACACGAGTTGTTAGGTTGCTTTAGGTTAGGATATATATCGCTATAGACTTATATAATGTTCCTACCGAGACGTGGGGACCGACATGCCAGGAATGTTGTAAAATATTACATCCCAGAAGTTAGGTTGCTTTGGGTTAGGATATACAACGTTATAGACGTATACAATGTCCCCATCGAGATGCAGGCGACGACACGCCAGTAATGTTGAAAAATATTACATCCGCTATGTTAGGTTGCTTTAGGTTAGGATATACAACGTTATAGACGTATATAATGTCCCCTTTGAGAAGCAGGCGACGACACGCCAGAATGTTATAAAATATTACATTCGACATGTTAGGTTGCCTTAGGCTAGGATATATAACGTTATAGACGTATATAATATTCCCACCGAGAAATAGGGGCCGACGCGTCAGGAATGTTGTAAAATATTACATCAGATATGTTAGGTTGCCTTAGGCTAGGATATATAACGTTATAGACGCATATAATATTCCCACCGAGAAATAGGGGCCGACGCGTCAGGAATGTTGCAAAATATTACACCCGAAATGTTAGGTTCCCTCAGGTTAGGATATACAACGTTATAGACGTATAGAATGTCCACACCGAGATGTAGGGACCGACATGCCAGGAATGTTCTAAAATATTACATCCGAGTTGTTAGGTTCCTTTAGGTTAGGATATATATCGTTATAGACTTATATAATGTTCCCACCGAGACGTGGGGACCGACATGCCAGGAATGTTGTAAAATATTACATCCCAGAAGTTAGGTTGCTTTGGGTTAGGATATACAACGTTATAGACGTATATAATGTCCCCATCGAGAAGCAGGCGACGACACGCCAGGAATGTTGTAAAATATTACATCCGAGATGCTAGGTTGCCTTAGGCTAGGATATATAACGTTATAGACGTATATAATATTCCCACCGAGAAATAGGGGCCGACGCGTCAGGAATGTTGTAAAATATTACATCCGATATGTTACGTTGCCTTAGGTTAGGATGTACAACGTTATAGATGTATATAATGTCCCCATCCAGAAGTAGGTGACGACACACCAGGAATGTTGTACAATATTACATGCGACATGTTAGGTTGCCTTAGGCTAGGATATCTAACATTATAGACGTATATAATGTTACCACCGAGAACTACGGGCCGACACGACAGCAATGATGTAAAATATTACATTCGACATGTTAGGTCGCCTTAGGTTAGGATATATAACGTTGTAGACGTATATAATATTCCCACCGAGAAGTAGGGGCCGACGCGTCAGGAATGTTGTAAAATATAAGATCCCAGATGTTAGGTTGCGTTAGGTTAGGATATACAACGTTATAGACGTATATAATGTCCCCTTTGAGAAGCAGGCGACGACACGCCAGAATGTTATAAAATATTACATTCGACATGTTAGGTTGCCTTAGGCTAGGATATATAACGTTATAGACGTATATAATATTCCCACCGAGAAATAGGGGCCGACGCGTCAGGAATGTTGTAAAATATTACATCAGATATGTTAGGTTGCCTTAGGCTAGGATATATAACGTTATAGACGCATATAATATTCCCACCGAGAAATAGGGGCCGACGCGTCAGGAATGTTGCAAAATATTACACCCGAAATGTTAGGTTCCCTTAGGTTAGGATATACGACGTTATAGACGTATAGAATGTTCCCACCGAGATGTAGGGACAGACATGCCAGGGATATTCTAAAATATTACATTCGAGTTGTTAGGTTGCTTTAGGTTAGGATATATATCGTTATAGACTTATATAATGTTCCCAACGAGACGTGGGGACCGAAATGCCAGGAATGTTGTAAAATATTACATCCCAGAAGTTAGGTTGCTTTGGGTTAGGATATACAACGTTATAGACGTATATAATGTCCCCATCGAGAAGCAGGCGACGACACGCCAGGAATGTTGTAAAATATTACATCCGAGATGTTAGGTTGCCTTAGGCTAGAATATATAACGTTATAGACGTATATAATATTCCCACCGAGAAATAGGGCCGATGCGTCAGGAATGTTGTAAAATATTACATCCGATATGTTAGGTTGCCTTAGGTTAGGATGTACAACGTTATAGATGTATATAATGTCCCCATCCAGAAGTAGGTGACGACACACCAGGAATGTTGTACAATATTACATGCGACATGTTAGGTTGCCTTAGGCTAGGATATCTAACCTTATAGACGTATATAATGTTACCACCGAGAACTACGGGCCGACACGACAGCAATGATGTAAAATATTACATTCGACATGTTAGGTCGCCTTAGGTTAGGATATACAACGTTGTAGACGTATATAATATTCCCACCGAGAAGTAGGGGCCGACGCGTCAGGAATGTTGTAAAATATTACATCCCAGATGTTAGGTTGCGTTAGGTTAGGATATACAACGTTATAGACGTATATAATGTCCCCTTTGAGAAGCAGGCGACGACACGCCAGAATGTTATAAAATATTACATTCGACATGTTAGGTTGCCTTAGGCTAGGATATATAACGTTATAGACGTATATAATATTCCCACCGAGAAATAGGGGCCGACGCGTCAGGAATGTTGTTAAATATTACATCCGAAATGTTAGGTTGCCTTAGGTTAGGATGTACAACGTTATAGATGTATATAATGTCCCCATCCAGAAGTAGATGACGACACGCCAGGAATGTTGTACAATATTACATGCGACATTATAGGTTGCCTTAGGCTAGGATATCTATCCTTATAGACGTATATAATGTTATCACCGAGAACTACGGGCCGACACGTCAGGAATGATGTAAAATATTACATTCGACATGTTAGGTCGCCTTATGCTAGGATATATAACGTGATAGACGTATATAATGTTCCCACCGAGAAATAGGGGCCGACGCGTCATGAATGTTGTAAAATATTACATCCCAGATGTTAGGTTGCGTTGGGTTAGGATATACAACGTTATAGACGTATATAATGTCCCCATCGAGAAGCAGGCGACGACACTCCAGAATGTTGTAAAATATTACATTCGACATGTTAGGTTGCCTTAGGCTAGGATATATAACGTTATAGACGTATATAATATTCCCACCGAGAAGTAGGGACCGACGCGTCAGGAATGTTGTAAAATAAAACAACCCAGACGTTAGGTTGCGTTAGGTTAGGATATACAACGTTATAGACGTATTTAATGTCCCCTTCGAGAAGCAGGCGACGACAGGCCAGAATGTTGTAAAATATTACATTCGACATGTTAGGTTGCCTTAGGCTAGGATATGTACCGTTATAGACGTATAGAATGTTCCCACCAAGAAATAGGGGCCGACGCGTCAGGAATGTTGTAAAATATTACACCCGAGATGTTAGGTTCCCTTAGGTTAGCATATACAACGTTATAGACGTATATAATGTACCCACCGAGAAGTAGGGACCGACATGCCAGGAATGTTGTAAAATATTACATCCGAGATGTTAGCTTGCTTTAGGTTAGGATATATATTGTTATAGACTTATATAATGTTCCCACCGAGACGTGGGGAACGACATGCCAGGAATGTTGTAAAATATTACATCCCAGATGTAAGGTTGCGTTAGGTTAGGATATACAACGTTATAGACGTATATAATGTCCCCTTCGAGAAGCAGGCGACGACACGCCAGAATGTTGTAAATTATTACATTCGACATGTTGGGATGCCTTAGGCTAGGATATATAACGTTATAGACGCATATAATATTCCCACCGAGAAATAGGGGCCGACGCGTCAGGAATGTTGCAAAATATTACACCTGAAATGTTAGGTTCCCTTAGGTTAGGATATACAACGTTATAGACGTATAGAATGTCCACACCGAGATGTAGGGACCGACATGCCAGGAATGTTCTAAAATATTACATCCGAGTTGTTAGGTTCCTTTAGGTTAGGATATATATCGTTATAGACTTATATAATGTTCCCACCGAGACGTGGGGACCGACATGCCAGGAATGTTGTAAAATATTACATCCCAGAAGTTAGGTTGCTTTGGGTTAGGATATACAACGTTATAGACGTATATAATGTCCCCATCGAGAAGCAGGCGACGACACGCCAGGAATGTTGTAAAATATTACATCTGAGATGCTAGGTTGCCTTAGGCTAGGATATATAACGTTATAGACGTATATAATAT
Organism: Xylocopa violacea; assembly: GCA_963969225.1. NCBI lineage: Eukaryota > Metazoa > Arthropoda > Insecta > Hymenoptera > Apidae > Xylocopa > Xylocopa violacea. The sequence continues at coordinate 1,061,665 of CAXAJV010001073.1, read as the reverse complement.
TCCCACCGAGAAATAGGGGCCGACGCGTCAGGAATGTTGTAAAATATTACATCCTATATGTTAGGTTGCCTTAGGTTAGGATGTACAACGTTATAGATGTGTATAATGTCCCCATCCAGAACTAGGTGACGACACACCAGGAATGTTGTACAATATTACATGCGACATGTTAGGTTGCCTTAGGCTAGGATATCTAACCTTATAGACGTATATAATGTTACCACCGAGAACTACGGGCCGACACGACAGCAATGATGTAAAATATTACATTCGACATGTTAGGTCGCCTTAGGTTAGGATATATAACGTTGTAGACGTATATAATATTCCCACCGAGAAGTAGGGGCCGACGCGTCAGGAATGTTGTAAAATATTACATCCCAGATGTTAGGTTGCGTTAGGTTAGGATATACAACGTTATAGACGTATATAATGTCCCCTTTGAGAAGCAGGCGACGACACGCCAGAATGTTATAAAATATTACATTCGACATGTTAGGTTGCCTTAGGCTAGGATATATAACGTTATAGACGTATATAATATTCCCACCGAGAAATAGGGGCCGACGCGTCAGGAATGTTGTAAAATATTACATCAGATATGTTAGGTTGCCTTAGGCTAGGATATATAACGTTATAGACGCATATAATATTCCCACCGAGAAATAGGGGCCGACGCGTCAGGAATGTTGCAAAATATTACACCTGAAATGTTAGGTTCCCTTAGGTTAGGATATACAACGTTATAGACGTATAGAATGTCCACACCGAGATGTAGGGACCGACATGCCAGGAATGTTCTAAAATATTACATCCGAGTTGTTAGGTTCCTTTAGGTTAGGATATATATCGTTATAGACTTATATAATGTTCCCACCGAGAAGTGGGGACCGACATGCCAGGAATGCTGTAAAATATTACATCCCAGAAGTTAGGTTGCCTTAGGTTAGGATGTACAATGTTATAGATGTATATAATGTCCCCATCCAGAAGTAGGTGACGACACACCAGGAATGTTGTACAATATTACATGCGACATGTCAGCTTGCCTTAGGCTAGGATATCTAACCTTATAGACGTATATAATGTTACCACCGAGAACTACGGGCCGACACGACAGGAATGATGTAAAATATTACATTTGACATGTTAGGTCGCCTTAGGCTAGGATATATAACGTTGTAGACGTATATAATATTCCCACCGAGAAATAGGGGCCGACGCGTCACGAATGTTGTAAAATATTACATCCCAGATGTTAGGTTGCGTTAGGTTAGGATATACAACGTTATAGACGTATATAATGTCCCCTGTGAGATGTAGGCGACGACACGCCAGGAATGTTGTAAAATATTACATTCGACATGTTGGGTTGCCTTAGGCTAGGATATATAACCTTATAGACGTATATAATATTCCCACCGAAAAATAGGGGCCGACGCGTCAGGAATGTTGTAAAATATTACATCCCAGATGTTAGGTTGCGTTAGGTTAGGACATACAACGTTATAGACGTATATAATGTCCCCTTTGAGAAGCAGGCGACGACACTCCAGAATGTTGTAAAATATTACATTCGACATGTTAGGTTGCCTTAGGCTAGGATATGTAACGTTATAGACGTATATAATATTCCCCCCGAGAAATAGGGGCCGACGCGTCAGGAATGTTGCAAAATATTACACCCGAAATGTTAGGTTCCCTTAGGTTAGGATATACAACGTTATAGACGTATAGAATGTTCCCACCGAGATGTATGGACCGACATGCCAGGAATGTTGTAAAATATTACACACGAGTTGTTAGGTTGCTTTAGGTTAGGATATATATCGTTATAGACTTATATAATGTTCCTACCGAGACGTGGGGACCGACATGCCAGGAATGTTGCAAAATATTACATCAGAGAAGTTAGGTTGCTTTGGGTTAGGATATACAACGTTATAGACGTATATAATTTCCCCATCGAGAAGCAGGCGACGACACGCCAGGAATGTTGTAAAATATTACATCCGAGATGTTATGTTGCCTTACGTTAGGATATATAACGTTATAGACGTATATAATATTCTTACCGAGAAATAGGGGCCGACGCGTCAGGAATGTTGTAAAATATCACATCCGAAATGTTAGGTTGCCTTAGGCTCGGATATATAACGTTATAGACGTATATAATGTCCCCATCGAGAAGCAGGCGACGACACGCCAGGAATGTTATAAAATAGTACACACGAGTTGTTAGGTTGCTTTAGGTTAGGATACATATCGTTATAGACTTATATAATGTTCCCACCGAGACGTGGGGAACGACATGCCAGGAATGTTGTAAAATATTACATCCCAGATGTAAGGTTGCGTTAGGTTAGGATATACAACGTTATAGACGTATATAATGTCCCCTTCGAGAAGCAGGCGACGACACGCCAGAATGTTGTAAATTATTACATTCGACATGTTGGGATGCCTTAGGCTAGGATATATAACGTTATAGACGTATATAATATTCCCACCGAGAAATAGGGACCGACGCGTCAGGAATGTTGTAAAATAAAACAACCCAGATGTTAGGTTGCGTTAGGTTAGGATATACAACGTTATAGACGTATTTAATGTCCCCTTCGAGAAGCAGGCGACGACAGGCCAGAATGTTGTAAAATATTACATTCGACCTGTTAGGTTGCCTTAGGCTAGGATATGTAACGTTATAGACGTATATAATATTCCCACCGAGAAATAGGGGCCGACGCGTCAGGAATGTGGTAAAATATTACACCCGAAATGTTAGGTTCCCTTAGGTTAGGATATACAACGTTATAGACGTATAGAATGTTCCCACCAAGAAATAGGGGCCGACGCGTCAGGAATGTTGTAAAATATTACACCCGAGATGTTAGGTTCCCTTAGGTTAGCATATACAACGTTATAGACGTATATAATGTACCCACCGAGAAGTAGGGACCGACATGCCAGGAATGTTGTAAAATATTACATCCGAGATGTTAGCTTGCTTTAGGTTAGGATATATATTGTTATAGACTTATATAATGTTCCCACCGAGACGTGGGGACTGACATGCCAGGAATGTTGCAAAATATTACATCAGAGAAGTTAGGTTGCTTTGGGTTAGGATATACAACGTTATAGACGTATATAATTTCCCCATCGAGAAGCAGGCGACGACACGCCAGGAATGTTGTAAAATATTACATCCGAGATGTTATGTTGCCTTACGTTAGGATATATAACGTTATAGACGCATATAATATTCTTACTGAGAAATAGGGGCCGACGCGTCAGGAATGTTGTAAAATATCACACCCGAAATGTTAGGTTGCCTTAGGCTCGGATATATAACGTTATAGACGTATATAATGTCCCCATCGAGAAGCAGGCGACGACACGCCAGGAATGTTATAAAATAGTACACACGAGTTGTTAGGTTGCTTTAGGTTAGGATATATATCGTTATAGACTTATATAATGTTCCCACCGAGACGTGGGGAACGACATGCCAGGAATGTTGTAAAATATTACATCCCAGATGTAAGGTTGCGTTAGGTTAGGATATACAACGTTATAGACGTATATAATGTCCCCTTCGAGAAGCAGGCGACGACACGCCAGAATGTTGTAAATTATTACATTCGACATGTTGGGATGCCTTAGGCTAGGATATATAACGTTATAGACGTATATAATATTCCCACCGAGAAATAGGGGCCGACGCGTCAGGAATGTTGTAAAATATTAGACCCGAGATGTTAGGTTCCCTTAGGTTAGTATGTACAACGTTATAGACGTATAGAATGTCCCCACCGAGATGTAGGGACCGACATGCCAGGAATGTTGTAAAATATTACACACGAGTTGTTAGGTTGCTTTAGGTTAGGATATATATCGCTATAGACTTATATAATGTTCCTACCGAGACGTGGGGACCGACATGCCAGGAATGTTGTAAAATGTTACATCCCAGAAGTTAGGTTGCTTTGGGTTAGGATATACAACGTTATAGACGTATACAATGTCCCCATCGAGATGCAGGCGACGACACGCCAGGAATGTTGAAAAATATTACATCCGATATGTTAGGTTGCTTTAGGTTAGGATATACAACGTTATAGACGTATATAATGTCCCCTTTGAGAAGCAGGCGACGACACGCCAGAATGTTATAAAATATTACATTCGACATGTTAGGTTGCCTTAGGCTAGGATATATAACGTTATAGACGTATATAATATTCCCACCGAGAAATAGGGGCCGACGCGTCAGGAATGTTGTAAAATATTACATCAGATATGTTAGGTTGCCTTAGGCTAGGATATATAACGTTATAGACGCATATAATATTCCCACCGAGAAATAGGGGCCGACGCGTCAGGAATGTTGCAAAATATTACACCCGAAATGTTAGGTTCCCTCAGGTTAGGATATACAACGTTATAGACGTATAGAATGTCCACACCGAGATGTAGGGACCGACATGCCAGGAATGTTCTAAAATATTACATCCGAGTTGTTAGGTTCCTTTAGGTTAGGATATATATCGTTATAGACTTATATAATGTTCCCACCGAGACGTGGGGACCGACATGCCAGGAATGTTGTAAAATATTACATCCCAGAAGTTAGGTTGCTTTGGGTTAGGATATACAACGTTATCGACGTATATAATGTCCCCATCGAGAAGCAGGCGACGACACGCCAGGAATGTTGTAAAATATTACATCCGAGATGCTAGGTTGCCTTAGGCTAGGATATATAACGTTATAGACGTATATAATATTCCCACCGAGAAATAGGGGCCGACGCGTCAGGAATGTTGTAAAATATTACATCCGATATGTTACGTTGCCTTAGGTTAGGATGTACAACGTTATAGATGTATATAATGTCCCCATCCAGAAGTAGGTGACGACACACCAGGAATGTTGTACAATATTACATGCGACATGTTAGGTTGCCTTAGGCTAGGATATCTAACCTTATAGACGTATATAATGTTACCACCGAGAACTACGGGCCGACACGACAGCAATGATGTAAAATATTACATTCGACATGTTAGGTCGCCTTAGGTTAGGATATATAACGTTGTAGACGTATATAATATTCCCACCGAGAAGTAGGGGCCGACGCGTCAGGAATGTTGTAAAATATTACATCCCAGATGTTAGGTTGCGTTAGGTTAGGATATACAACGTTATAGACGTATATAATGTCCCCTTTGAGAAGCAGGCGACGACACGCCAGAATGTTATAAAATATTACATTCGACATGTTAGGTTGCCTTAGGCTAGGATATATAACGTTATAGACGTATATAATATTCCCACCGAGAAATAGGGGCCGACGCGTCAGGAATGTTGTAAAATATTACATCAGATATGTTAGGTTGCCTTAGGCTAGGATATATAACGTTATAGACGCATATAATATTCCCACCGAGAAATAGGGGCCGACGCGTCAGGAATGTTGCAAAATATTACACCCGAAATGTTAGGTTCCCTTAGGTTAGGATATACAACGTTATAGACGTATAGAATGTCCACACCGAGATGTAGGGACCGACATGCCAGGAATGTTCTAAAATATTACATCCGAGTTGTTAGGTTCCTTTAGGTTAGGATATATATCGTTATAGACTTATATAATGTTCCCACCGAGACGTGGGGACCGACATGCCAGGAATGTTGTAAAATATTACATCCCAGAAGTTAGGTTGCTTTGGGTTAGTATATACAACGTTATAGACGTATATAATGTCCCCATCGAGAAGCAGGCGACGACACGCCAGGAATGTTGTAAAATATTACATCCGAAATGTTAGGTTGCCTTAGGCTAGGATATATAACGTTATAGACGTATATAATATTCCCACCGAGAGATAGGGGCCGACGCGTCAGGAATGTTGTAAAATATTACATTCGACATGTTAGGTTGCCTTAGGCCAGGATATGTCACGTTATAGACGTATATAATATTCCCCCCCCAGAAATAGGGGCCGACGCGTCAGGAATGTTGTAAAATATTACACCCGAAATGTTAGGTTCCCTTAGGTTAGGATATACGACGTTATAGACGTATAGAATGTTCCCACCGAGATGTAGGGACAGACATGCCAGGGATATTCTAAAATATTACATTCGAGTTGTTAGGTTGCTTTAGGTTAGGATATATATCGTTATAGACTTATATAATGTTCCCAACGAGACGTGGGGACCGACATGCCAGGAATGTTGTAAAATATTACATCCCAGAAGTTAGGTTGCTTTGGGTTAGGATATACAACGTTATAGACGTATATAATGTCCCCATCGAGAAGCAGGCGACGACACGCCAGGAATGTTGTAAAATATTACATCCGAGATGTTAGGTTGCCTTAGGCTAGGATATATAACGTTATAGACGTATATAATATTCCCACCGAGGAATAGGGCCGATGCGTCAGGAATGTTGTAAAATATTACATCCGATATGTTAGGTTGCCTTAGGTTAGGATGTACAACGTTATAGATGTATATAATGTCCCCATCCAGAAGTAGGTGACGACACACCAGGAATGTTGTACAATATTACATGCGACATGTTAGGTTGCCTTAGGCTAGGATATCTAACCTTATAGACGTATATAATGTTACCACCGAGAACTACGGGCCGACACGACAGCAATGATGTAAAATATTACATTCGACATGTTAGGTCGCCTTAGGTTAGGATATACAACGTTGTAGACGTATATAATATTCCCACCGAGAAGTAGGGGCCGACGCGTCAGGAATGTTGTAAAATATTACATCCCAGATGTTAGGTTGCGTTAGGTTAGGATATACAACGTTATAGACGTATATAATGTCCCCTTTGAGAAGCAGGCGACGACACGCCAGAATGTTATAAAATATTACATTCGACATGTTAGGTTGCCTTAGGCTAGGATATATAACGTTATAGACGTATATAATATTCCCACCGAGAAATAGGGGCCGACGCGTCAGGAATGTTGTTAAATATTACATCCGAAATGTTAGGTTGCCTTAGGTTAGGATGTACAACGTTATAGATGTATATAATGTCCCCATCCAGAAGTAGATGACGACACGCCAGGAATGTTGTACAATATTACATGCGACATTATAGGTTGCCTTAGGCTAGGATATCTATCCTTATAGACGTATATAATGTTATCACCGAGAACTACGGGCCGACACGTCAGGAATGATGTAAAATATTACATTCGACATGTTAGGTCGCCTTATGCTAGGATATATAACGTGATAGACGTATATAATGTTCCCACCGAGAAATAGGGGCCGACGCGTCATGAATGTTGTAAAATATTACATCCCAGATGTTAGGTTGCGTTGGGTTAGGATATACAACGTTATAGACGTATATAATATTCCCACCGAGAAATAGGGGCCGACGCGTCAGGAATGTTGTAAAATATTACACCCGAAATGTTAGGTTCCCTTAGGTTAGGATATACAACGTTATATTCGTATAGAATGTTCCCACCGAGATGTAGGGCCCGCCAGGAATGTGGTAAACTATTACATCCGAGTTGTTAGGTTGCTTTAGGTTAGAATATATATCGTCATAGACTTATATAATGTTCCCACCGAGACGTGGGGACCGACATGCCAGGAATGTTGTAAACTATTCCATCCCAGAAGTTAGGTTGCTTTTGGTTAGGATATACAACGTTATAGACGTATATAATGTCCCCATCGAGAGGCAGGCGACGACACGCCAGGAATGTTGTAAAATATTACATCCGAGATGTTAGGTTACCTTAGGCTAGGACATATATCGTTATAGACGTATACAATGTTCCCACCGAGAAGTAGGGACCGACGCGTCAGGAATGTTGTAAAATAAAACAACCCAGACGTTAGGTTGCGTTAGGTTAGGATATACAACGTTATAGACGTATTTAATGTCCCCTTCGAGAAGCAGGCGACGACAGGCCAGAATGTTGTAAAATATTACATTCGACATGTTAGGTTGCCTTAGGCTAGGATATGTACCGTTATAGACGTATATAATATTCCCACCGAGAAATAGGGGCCGACGCGTCAGGAATGTGGTAAAATATTACACCCGAAATGTTAGGTTCCCTTAGGTTAGGATATACAACGTTATAGACGTATAGAATGTTCCCACCAAGAAATAGGGGCCGACGCGTCAGGAATGTTGTAAAATATTACACCCGAGATGTTAGGTTCCCTTAGGTTAGCATATACAACGTTATAGACGTATATAATGTACCCACCGAGAAGTAGGGACCGACATGCCAGGAATGTTGTAAAATATTACATCCGAGATGTTAGCTTGCTTTAGGTTAGGATATATATTGTTATAGACTTATATAATGTTCCCACCGAGACGTGGGGACTGACATGCCAGGAATGTTGCAAAATATTACATCAGAGAAGTTAGGTTGCTTTGGGTTAGGATATACAACGTTATAGACGTATATAATTTCCCCATCGAGAAGCAGGCGACGACACGCCAGGAATGTTGTAAAATATTACATCCGAGATGTTATGTTGCCTTACGTTAGGATATATAACGTTATAGACGTATATAATATTCTTACCGAGAAATAGGGGCCGACGCGTCAGGAATGTTGTAAAATATCACACCCGAAATGTTAGGTTGCCTTAGGCTCGGATATATAACGTTATAGACGTATATAATGTCCCCATCGAGAAGCAGGCGACGACACGCCAGGAATGTTATAAAATAGTACACACGAGTTGTTAGGTTGCTTTAGGTTAGGATATATATCGTTATAGACTTATATAATGTTCCCACCGAGACGTGGGGAACGACATGCCAGGAATGTTGTAAAATATTACATCCCAGATGTAAGGTTGCGTTAGGTTAGGATATACAACGTTATAGACGTATATAATGTCCCCTTCGAGAAGCAGGCGACGACACGCCAGAATGTTGTAAATTATTACATTCGACATGTTGGGATGCCTTAGGCTAGGATATATAACGTTATAGACGCATATAATATTCCCACCGAGAAATAGGGGCCGACGCGTCAGGAATGTTGCAAAATATTACACCCGAAATGTTAGGTTCCCTCAGGTTAGGATATACAACGTTATAGACGTATAGAATGTCCACACCGAGATGTAGGGACCGACATGCCAGGAATGTTCTAAAATATTACATCCGAGTTGTTAGGTTCCTTTAGGTTAGGATATATATCGTTATAGACTTATATAATGTTCCCACCGAGACGTGGGGACCGACATGCCAGGAATGTTGTAAAATATTACATCCCAGAAGTTAGGTTGCTTTGGGTTAGGATATACAACGTTATAGACGTATATAATGTCCCCATCGAGAAGCAGGCGACGACACGCCAGGAATGTTGTAAAATATTACATCCGAGATGCTAGGTTGCCTTAGGCTAGGATATATAACGTTATAGACGTATATAATATTCCCACCGAGAAATAGGGGCCGACGCGTCAGGAATGTTGTAAAATATTACATCCGATATGTTACGTTGCCTTAGGTTAGGATGTACAACGTTATAGATGTATATAATGTCCCCATCCAGAAGTAGGTGACGACACACCAGGAATGTTGTACAATATTACATGCGACATGTTAGGTTGCCTTAGGCTAGGATATCTAACCTTATAGACGTATATAATGTTACCACCGAGAACTACGGGCCGACGCGACAGCAATGATGTAAAATATTACATTCGACATGTTAGGTCGCCTTAGGTTAGGATATATAACGTTGTAGACGTATATAATATTCCCACCGAGAAGTAGGGGCCGACGCGTCAGGAATGTTGTAAAATATTACATCCCAGATGTTAGGTTGCGTTAGGTTAGGATATACAACGTTATAGACGTATATAATGTCCCCTTTGAGAAGCAGGCGACGACACGCCAGAATGTTATAAAATATTACATTCGACATGTTAGGTTGCCTTAGGCTAGGATATATAACGTTATAGACGTATATAATATTCCCACCGAGAAATAGGGGCCGACGCGTCAGGAATGTTGTAAAATATTACATTCGACATGTTAGGTTGCCTTAGGCTAGGATATATAACGTTATAGACGTATATAATATTCCCACCGAGAAATAGGGGCCGACGCGTCAGGAATGTTGTAAAATATTACATCAGATATGTTAGGTTGCCTTAGGCTAGGATATATAACGTTATAGACGCATATAATATTCCCACCGAGAAATAGGGGCCGACGCGTCAGGAATGTTGCAAAATATTACACCCGAAATGTTAGGTTCCCTCAGGTTAGGATATACAACGTTATAGACGTATAGAATGTCCACACCGAGATGTAGGGACCGACATGCCAGGAATGTTCTAAAATATTACATCCGAGTTGTTAGGTTCCTTTAGGTTAGGATATATATCGTTATAGACTTATATAATGTTCCCACCGAGACGTGGGGACCGACATGCCAGGAATGTTGTAAAATATTACATCCCAGAAGTTAGGTTGCTTTGGGTTAGGATATACAACGTTATAGACGTATATAATGTCCCCATCGAGAAGCAGGCGACGACACGCCAGGAATGTTGTAAAATATTACATCCGAGATGCTAGGTTGCCTTAGGCTAGGATATATAACGTTATAGACGTATATAATATTCCCACCGAGAAATAGGGGCCGACGCGTCAGGAATGTTGTAAAATATTACATCCGATATGTTAGGTTGCCTTAGGTTAGGATGTACAACGTTATAGATGTATATAATGTCCCCATCCAGAAGTAGGTGACGACACACCAGGAATGTTGTACAATATTACATGCGACATGTTAGGTTGCCTTAGGCTAGGATATCTAACCTTATAGACGTATATAATGTTACCACCGAGAACTACGGGCCGACACGACAGCAATGATGTAAAATATTACATTCGACATGTTAGGTCGCCTTAGGTTAGGATATACAACGTTGTAGACGTATATAATATTCCCACCGAGAAGTAGGGGCCGACGCGTCAGAAATGTTGTAAAATATTACATCCCAGATGTTAGGTTGCGTTAGGTTAGGATATACAACGTTATAGACGTATATAATGTCCCCTTTGAGAAGCAGGCGACGACACGCCAGAATGTTATAAAATATTACATTCGACATGTTAGGTTGCCTTAGGCTAGGATATATAACGTTATAGACGTATATAATATTCCCACCGAGAAATAGGGGCCGACGCGTCAGGAATGTTGTTAAATATTACATCCGAAATGTTAGGTTGCCTTAGGTTAGGATGTACAACGTTATAGATGTATATAATGTCCCCATCCAGAAGTAGATGACGACACGCCAGGAATGTTGTACAATATTACATGCGACATTATAGGTTGCCTTAGGCTAGGATATCTATCCTTATAGACGTATATAATGTTATCACCGAGAACTACGGGCCGACACGTCAGGAATGATGTAAAATATTACATTCGACATGTTAGGTCGCCTTATGCTAGGATATATAACGTGATAGACGTATATAATGTTCCCACCGAGAAATAGGGGCCGACGCGTCATGAATGTTGTAAAATATTACATCCCAGATGTTAGGTTGCGTTGGGTTAGGATATACAACGTTATAGACGTATATAATGTCCCCATCGAGAAGCAGGCGACGACACTCCAGAATGTTGTAAAATATTACATTCGACATGTTAGGTTGCCTTAGGCTAGGATATATAACGTTATAGACGTATATAATATTCCCACCGAGAAATAGGGGCCGACGCGTCAGGACTGTTGTAAAATATTACATCCGATATGTTAGGTTGCCTTATGCTAGGATATATAACGTGATAGACGTATATAATGTTCCCACCGAGAAATAGGGGCCGACGCGTCATGAATGTTGTAAAATATTACATCCCAGATGTTAGGTTGCGTTGGCTTAGGATATACAACGTTATAGGCGTATATAATGTCCCCTTTGAGAAGCAGGCGACGACAAGCCAGAATGTTGTAAAATATTACATTCGACATGTTAGGTTGCCTTAGGCTAGGATATGTAACGTTATAGACGTATATAATATTCCCCCCCGAGAAATAGGGGCCGACGCGTCAGGAATGTTGCAAAATATTACACCCGAAATGTTAGGTTCCCTTAGGTTAGGATATACAACGTTATAGACGTATATAATATTCCCACCGAGAAATAGGGGCCGACGCGTCAGGAATGTTGTAAAATATTACACCCGAAATGTTAGGTTCCCTTAGGTTAGGATATACAACGTTATATTCGTATAGAATGTTCCCACCGAGATGTAGGGACCGCCAGGAATGTGGTAAACTATTACATCCGAGTTGTTAGGTTGCTTTAGGTTAGAATATATATCGTCATAGACTTATATAATGTTCCCACCGAGACGTGGGGACCGACATGCCAGGAATGTTGTAAACTATTCCATCCCAGAAGTTAGGTTGCTTTTGGTTAGGATATACAACGTTATAGACGTATATAATGTCCCCATCGAGAGGCAGGCGACGACACGCCAGGAATGTTGTAAAATATTACATCCGAGATGTTAGGTTACCTTAGGCTAGGACATATATCGTTATAGACGTATACAATGTTCCCACCGAGAAGTAGGGACCGACGCGTCAGGAATGTTGTAAAATAAAACAACCCAGATGTTAGGTTGTGTTAGGTTAGGATATACAACGTTATAGACGTATTTAATGTCCCCTTCGAGAAGCAGGCGACGACAGGCCAGAATGTTGTAAAATATTACATTCGACATGTTAGGTTGCCTTAGGCTAGGATATGTACCGTTATAGACGTATATAATATTCCCACCGAGAAATAGGGGCCGACGCGTCAGGAATGTGGTATAATATTACACCCGAAATGTTAGGTTCCCTTAGGTTAGGATATACAACGTTATAGACGTATAGAATGTTCCCACCAAGAAATAGGGGCCGACGCGTCAGGAATGTTGTAAAATATTACACCCGAGATGTTAGGTTCCCTTAGGTTAGCATATACAACGTTATAGACGTATATAATGTACCCACCGAGAAGTAGGGACCGACATGCCAGGAATGTTGTAAAATATTACATCCGAGATGTTAGCTTGCTTTAGGTTAGGATATATATTGTTATAGACTTATATAATGTTCCCACCGAGACGTGGGGACTGACATGCCAGGAATGTTGCAAAATATTACATCAGAGAAGTTAGGTTGCTTTGGGTTAGGATATACAACGTTATAGACGTATATAATTTCCCCATCGAGAAGCAGGCGACGACACGCCAGGAATGTTGTAAAATATTACATCCGAGATGTTATGTTGCCTTACGTTAGGATATATAACGTTATAGACGTATATAATATTCTTACCGAGAAATAGGGGCCGACGCGTCAGGAATGTTGTAAAATATCACACCCGAAATGTTAGGTTGCCTTAGGCTCGGATATATAACGTTATAGACGTATATAATGTCCACATCGAGAAGCAGGCGACGACACGCCAGGAATGTTATAAAATAGTACACACGAGTTGTTAGGTTGCTTTAGGTTAGGATATATATCGTTATAGACTTATATAATGTTCCCACCGAGACGTGGGGAACGACATGCCAGGAATGTTGTAAAATATTACATCCCAGATGTAAGGTTGCGTTAGGTTAGGATATACAACGTTATAGACGTATATAATGTCCCCTTCGAGAAGCAGGCGACGACACGCCAGAATGTTGTAAATTATTACATTCGACATGTTGGGATGCCTTAGGCTAGGATATATAACGTTATAGACGTATATAATATTCCCACCGAGAAATAGGGGCCGACGGGTCAGGAATGTTGTAAAATATTAGACCCGAGATGTTAGGTTCCCTTAGGTTAGTATATACAATGTTATAGACGTATAGAATATCCCCACCGAGATGTAGGGACCGACATGCCAGGAATGTTGTAAAATATTACACACGAGTTGTTAGGTTGCTTTAGGTTAGGATATATATCGCTATAGACTTATATAATGTTCCTACCGCGACGTGGGGACCGACATGCCAGGAATGTTGTAAAATATTACATCCCAGAAGTTAGGTTGCCTTGGGTTAGGATATACAACGTTATAGACGTATACAATGTCCCCATCGAGATGCAGGCGACGACACGCCAGGAATGTTGAAAAATATTACATCCGATATGTTAGGTTGCTTTAGGTTAGGATATACAACGTTATAGACGTATATAGTGTCCCCTTTGAGAAGCAGGCGACGACACGCCAGAATGTTATAAAATATTACATTCGACATGTTAGGTTGCCTTAAGCTAGGATATATAACGTTATAGACGTATATAATATTCCCACCGAGAAATAGGGGCCGACGCGTCAGGAATGTTGTAAAATATTACATCAGATATGTTAGGTTGCCTTAGGCTAGGATATATAACGTTATAGACGCATATAATATTCCCACCGAGAAATAGGGGCCGACGCGTCAGGAATGTTGCAAAATATTACACCCGAAATGTTAGGTTCCCTTAGATTAGGATATACAACGTTATAGACGTATAGAATGTCCACACCGAGATGTAGGGACCGACATGCCAGGAATGTTCTAAAATATTACATCCGAGTTTTTAGGTTCCTTTAGGTTAGGATACATATCGTTATAGACTTATATAATGTTCCCACCGAGACGTGGGGACCGACATGCCAGGAATGTTGTAAAATATTACATCCCAGAAGTTAGGTTGCTTTGGGTTAGGATATACATCGTTATAGACGTATATAATGTCCCCATCGAGAAGCAGGCGACGACACGCCAGGAATGTTGTAAAATATTACATCCGAGATGCTAGGTTGCCTTAGGCTAGGATATATAACGTTATAGACGTATATAATATTCCCACCGAGAAATAGGGGCCGACGCGTCAGGAATGTTGTAAAATATTACATCCGATATGTTAGGTTGCCTTAGGTTAGGATGTACAAAGTTATAGATGTGTATAATGTCCCCATCCAGAAGTAGGTGACGACACACCAGGAATGTTGTACAATATTACATGCGACATGTTAGGTTGCCTTAGGCTAGGATATCTAACCTTATAGACGTATATAATGTTACCACCGAGAACTACGGGCCGACACGACAGCAATGATGTAAAATATTACATTCGACATGTTAGGTCGCCTTAGGTTAGGATATATAACGTTGTAGACGTATATAATATTCCCACCGAGAAGTAGGGGCCGACGCGTCAGGAATGTTGTAAAATATTACATCCCAGATGTTAGGTTGCGTTAGGTTAGGATATACAACGTTATAGACGTATATAATGTCCCCTTTGAGAAGCAGGCGACGACACGCCAGAATGTTATAAAATATTACATTCGACATGTTAGGTTGCCTTAGGCTAGGATATATAACGTTATAGACGTATATAATATTCCCACCGAGAAATAGGGGCCGACGCGTCAGGAATGTTGTAAAATATTACATCAGATATGTTAGGTTGCCTTAGGCTAGGATATATAACGTTATAGACGCATATAATATTCCCACCGAGAAATAGGGGCCGACGCGTCAGGAATGTTGCAAAATATTACACCTGAAATGTTAGGTTCCCTTAGGTTAGGATATACAACGTTATAGACGTATAGAATGTCCACACCGAGATGTAGGGACCGACATGCCAGGAATGTTCTAAAATATTACATCCGAGTTGTTAGGTTCCTTTAGGTTAGGATATATATCGTTATAGACTTATATAATGTTCCCACCGAGAAGTGGGGACCGACATGCCAGGAATGTTGTAAAATATTACATCCCAGAAGTTAGGTTGCCTTAGGTTAGGATGTACAATGTTATAGATGTATATAATGTCCCCATCCAGAAGTAGGTGACGACACACCAGGAATGTTGTACAATATTACATGCGACATGTCAGCTTGCCTTAGGCTAGGATATCTAACCTTATAGACGTATATAATGTTACCACCGAGAACTACTGGCCGACACGACAGGAATGATGTAAAATATTACATTTGACATGTTAGGTCGCCTTAGGCTAGGATATACAACGTTGTAGACGTATATAATATTCCCACCGAGAAATAGGGGCCGATGCGTCACGAATGTTGTAAAATATTACATCCCAGATGTTAGGTTGCGTTAGGTTAGGATATACAACGTTATAGACGTATATAATGTCCCCTTTGAGATGTAGGCGACGACACGCCAGGAATGTTGTAAAATATTACATTCGACATGTTGGGTTGCCTTAGGCTAGGATATATAACCTTATAGACGTATATAATATTCCCACCGAAAAATAGGGGCCGACGCGTCAGGAATGTTGTAAAATATTACATCCCAGATGTTAGGTTGCGTTAGGTTAGGACATACAACGTTATAGACGTATTTAATGTCCCCTTTGAGAAGCAGGCGACGACACTCCAGAATGTTGTAAAATATTACATTCGACATGTTAGGTTGCCTTAGGCTAGGATATGTAACGTTATAGACGTATATAATATTCCCCCCGAGAAATAGGGGCCGACGCGTCAGGAATGTGGTAAAATATTACACCCGAAATGTTAGGTTCCCTTAGGTTAGGATATACAACGTTATAGACGTATAGAATGTTCCCACCAAGAAATAGGGGCCGACGCGTCAGGAATGTTGTAAAATATTACACCCGAGATGTTAGGTTCCCTTAGGTTAGCATATACAACGTTATAGACGTATATAATGTACCCACCGAGAAGTAGGGACCGACATGCCAGGAATGTTGTAAAATATTACATCCGAGATGTTAGCTTGCTTTAGGTTAGGATATATATTGTTATAGACTTATATAATGTTCCCACCGAGACGTGGGGACTGACATGCCAGGAATGTTGCAAAATATTACATCAGAGAAGTTAGGTTGCTTTGGGTTAGGATATACAACGTTATAGACGTATATAATTTCCCCATCGAGAAGCAGGCGACGACACGCCAGGAATGTTGTAAAATATTACATCCGAGATGTTATGTTGCCTTACGTTAGGATATATAACGTTATAGACGTATATAATATTCTTACCGAGAAATAGGGGCCGACGCGTCAGGAATGTTGTAAAATATCACACCAGAAATGTTAGGTTGCCTTAGGCTCGGATATATAACGTTATAGACGTATATAATGTCCCCATCGAGAAGCAGGCGACGACACGCCAGGAATGTTATAAAATAGTACACACGAGTTGTTAGGTTGCTTTAGGTTAGGATATATATCGTTATAGACTTATATAATGTTCCCACCGAGACGTGGGGAACGACATGCCAGGAATGTTGTAAAATATTACATCCCAGATGTAAGGTTGCGTTAGGTTAGGATATACAACGTTATAGACGTATATAATGTCCCCTTCGAGAAGCAGGCGACGACACGCCAGAATGTTGTAAATTATTACATTCGACATGTTGGGATGCCTTAGGCTAGGATATATAACGTTATAGACGTATATAATATTCCCACCGAGAAATAGGGACCGACGCGTCAGGAATGTTGTAAAATAAAACAACCCAGATGTTAGGTTGCGTTAGGTTAGGATATACAACGTTATAGACGTATTTAATGTCCCCTTCGAGAAGCAGGCGACGACAGGCCAGAATGTTGTAAAATATTACATTCGACATGTTAGGTTGCCTTAGGCTAGGATATGTAACGTTATAGACGTATATAATATTCCCACCGAGAAATAGGGGCCGACGCGTCAGGAATGTGGTAAAATATTACACCCGAAATGTTAGGTTCCCTTAGGTTAGGATATACAACGTTATAGACGTATAGAATGTTCCCACCAAGAAATAGGGGCCGACGCGTCAGGAATGTTGTAAAATATTACACCCGAGATGTTAGGTTCCCTTAGGTTAGCATATACAACGTTATAGACGTATATAATGTACCCACCGAGAAGTAGGGACCGACATGCCAGGAATGTTGTAAAATATTACATCCGAGATGTTAGCTTGCTTTAGGTTAGGATATATATTGTTATAGACTTATATAATGTTCCCACCGAGACGTGGGGACTGACATGCCAGGAATGTTGCAAAATATTACATCAGAGAAGTTAGGTTGCTTTGGGTTAGGATATACAACGTTATAGACGTATATAATTTCCCCATCGCGAAGCAGGCGACGACACGCCAGGAATGTTGTAAAATATTACATCCGAGATGTTATGTTGCCTTACGTTAGGATATATAACGTTATAGACGCATATAATATTCTTACCGAGAAATAGGGGCCGACGCGTCAGGAATGTTGTAAAATATCACACCCGAAATGTTAGGTTGCCTTAGGCTCGGATATATAACGTTATAGACGTATATAATGTCCCCATCGAGAAGCAGGCGACGACACGCCAGGAATGTTATAAAATAGTACACACGAGTTGTTAGGTTGCTTTAGGTTAGGATATATATCGTTATAGACTTATATAATGTTCCCACCGAGACGTGGGGAACGACATGCCAGGAATGTTGTAAAATATTACATCCCAGATGTAAGGTTGCGTTAGGTTAGGATATACAACGTTATAGACGTATATAATGTCCCCTTCGAGAAGCAGGCGACGACACGCCAGAATGTTGTAAATTATTACATTCGACATGTTGGCATGCCTTAGGCTAGGATATATAACGTTATAGACGTATATAATATTCCCACCGAGAAATAGGGGCCGACGCGTCAGGAATGTTGTAAAATATTAGACCCGAGATGTTAGGTTCCCTTAGGTTAGTATGTACAACGTTATAGACGTATAGAATGTCCCCACCGAGATGTAGGGACCGACATGCCAGGAATGTTGTAAAATATTACACACGAGTTGTTAGGTTGCTTTAGGTTAGGATATATATCGCTATAGACTTATATAATGTTCCTACCGAGACGTGGGGACCGACATGCCAGGAATGTTGTAAAATGTTACATCCCAGAAGTTAGGTTGCTTTGGGTTAGGATATACAACGTTATAGACGTATACAATGTCCCCATCGAGATGCAGGCGACGACACGCCAGGAATGTTGAAAAATATTACATCCGATATGTTAGGTTGCTTTAGGTTAGGATATACAACGTTATAGACGTATATAATGTCCCCTTTGAGAAGCAGGCGACGACACGCCAGAATGTTATAAAATATTACATTCGACATGTTAGGTTGCCTTAGGCTAGGATATATAACGTTATAGACGTATATAATATTCCCACCGAGAAATAGGGGCCGACGCGTCAGGAATGTTGTAAAATATTACATCAGATATGTTAGGTTGCCTTAGGCTAGGATATATAACGTTATAGACGCATATAATATTCCCACCGAGAAATAGGGGCCGACGCGTCAGGAATGTTGCAAAATATTACACCCGAAATGTTAGGTTCCCTCAGGTTAGGATATACAACGTTATAGACGTATAGAATGTCCACACCGAGATCTAGGGACCGATATGCCAGGAATGTTCTAAAATATTACATCCGAGTTGTTAGGTTCCTTTAGGTTAGGATATATATCGTTATAGACTTATATAATGTTCCCACCGAGACGTGGGGACCGACATGCCAGGAATGTTGTAAAATATTACATCCCAGAAGTTAGGTTGCTTTGGGTTAGGATATACAACGTTATAGACGTATATAATGTCCCCATCGAGAAGCAGGCGACGACACGCCAGAAATATTGTAAAATATTACATCCGAGATGTTAGGTTGCCTTAGGCTAGGATATACAACGTTATAGACGTATATAATATTCCCACCGAGAAATAGGGCCGATGCGTCAGGAATGTTGTAAAATATTACATCCGATATGTTAGGTTGCCTTAGGTTAGGATGTACAATGTTATAGATGTATATAATGTCCCCATCCAGAAGTAGGTGACGACACACCAGGAATGTTGTACAATATTACATGCGACATGTTAGGTTGCCTTAGGCTAGGATATCTAACCTTATAGACGTATATAATGTTACCACCGAGAACTACGGGCCGACGCGTCAGGAATGTTGTAAAATATTACATCAGATATGTTAGGTTGCCTTAGGCTAGGATATATAACGTTATAGACGCATATAATATTCCCACCGAGAAATAGGGGCCGACGCGTCAGGAATGTTGTAAAATATTACATCCCAGATGTTAGGTTGCGTTAGGTTAGGATATACAACGTTATAGACGTATATAATGTCCCCTTTGAGAAGCAGGCGACGACACGCCAGAATGTTATAAAATATTACATTCGACATGTTAGGTTGCCTTAGGCTAGGATATATAACGTTATAGACGTATATAATATTCCCACCGAGAAATAGGGGCCGACGCGTGAGGAATGTTGTAAAATATTACATCAGATATGTTAGGTTGCCTTAGGCTAGGATATATAACGTTATAGACGCATATAATATTCCCACCGAGAAATAGGGGCCGACGCGTCAGGAATGTTGCAAAATATTACACCCGAAATGTTAGGTTCCCTTAGGTTAGGATATACAACGTTATAGACGTATAGAATGTCCACACCGAGATGTAGGGACCGACATGCCAGGAATGTTCTAAAATATTACATCCGAGTTGTTAGGTTCCTTTAGGTTAGGATATATATCGTTATAGACTTATATAATGTTCCCACCGAGACGTGGGGACCGACATGCCAGGAATGTTGTAAAATATTACATCCCAGAAGTTAGGTTGCTTTGGGTTAGGATATACAACGTTATAGACGTATATAATGTCCCCATCGTGAAGCAGGCGACGACACGCCAGGAATGTTGTAAAATATTACATCCGAAATGTTAGGTTGCCTTAGGCTAGGATATATAACGTTATAGACGTATATAATATTCCCACCGAGAGATAGGGGCCGACGCGTCAGGAATGTTGTAAAATATTACCTCCCAGAAGTTAGGTTGCTTTGGGTTAGGATATACAACGTTATAGACGTATATAATGTCCCCATCGAGAAGCAGGCGACGACACGCCAGGAATGTTGTAAAATATTACATCCGAGATGTTAGGTTGCCTTAGGCTAGGATATATAACGTTATAGACGTATATAATATTCCCACCGAGAAATAGGGCCGATGCGTCAGGAATGTTGTAAAATATTACATCCGATATGTTAGGTTGCCTTAGGTTAGGATGTACAACGTTATAGATGTATATAATGTCCCCATCCAGAAGTAGGTGACGACACACCAGGAATGTTGTACAATATTACATGCGACATGTTAGGTTGCCTTAGGCTAGGATATCTAACCTTATAGACGTATATAATGTTACCACCGAGAACTACGGGCCGACGCGTCAGGAATGTTGTAAAATATTACATCAGATATGTTAGGTTGCCTTAGGCTAGGATATATAACGTTATAGACGCATATAATATTCCCACCGAGAAATAGGGGCCGACGCGTGAGGAATGTTGTAAAATATTACATCAGATATGTTAGGTTGCCTTAGGCTAGGATATATAACGTTATAGACGCATATAATATTCCCACCGAGAAATAGGGGCCGACGCGTCAGGAATGTTGTAAAATATTACACCCGAAATGTTAGGTTCCCTTAGGTTAGGATATACGACGTTATAGACGTATAGAATGTTCCCACCGAGATGTAGGGACAGACATGCCAGGGATATTCTAAAATATTACATTCGAGTTGTTAGGTTGCTTTAGGTTAGGATATATATCGTTATAGACTTATATAATGTTCCCAACGAGACGTGGGGACCGACATGCCAGGAATGTTGTAAAATATTACATCCCAGAAGTTAGGTTGCTTTGGGTTAGGATATACAACGTTATAGACGTATATAATGTCCCCATCGAGAAGCAGGCGACGACACGCCAGAAATATTGTAAAATATTACATCCGAGATGTTAGGTTGCCTTAGGCTAGGATATACAACGTTATAGACGTATATAATATTCCCACCGAGAAATAGGGCCGATGCGTCAGGAATGTTGTAAAATATTACATCCGATATGTTAGGTTGCCTTAGGTTAGGATGTACAACGTTATAGATGTATATAATGTCCCCATCCAGAAGTAGGTGACGACACACCAGGAATGTTGTACAATATTACATGCGACATGTTAGGTTGCCTTAGGCTAGGATATCTAACCTTATAGACGTATATAATGTTACCACCGAGAACTACGGGCCGACACGACAGCAATGATGTAAAATATTACATTCGACATGTTAGGTCGCCTTAGGTTAGGATATATAACGTTGTAGACGTATATAATATTCCCACCGAGAAGTAGGGGCCGACGCGTCAGGAATGTTGTAAAATATTACATCCCAGATGTTAGGTTGCGTTAGGTTAGGATATACAACGTTATAGACGTATATAATGTCCCCTTTGAGAAGCAGGCGACGACACGCCAGAATGTTATAAAATATTACATTCGACATGTTAGGTTGCCTTAGGCTAGGATATATAACGTTATAGACGTATATAATATTCCCACCGAGAAATAGGGCCGACGCGTCAGGAATGTTGTAAAATATTACATCAGATATGTTAGGTTGCCTTAGGCTAGGATATATAACGTTATAGACGCATCTAATATTCCCACCGAGAAATAGGGGCCGACGCGTCAGGAATGTTGCAAAATATTACACCCGAAATGTTAGGTTCCCTTAGGTTAGGATATACAACGTTATAGACGTATAGAATGTCCACACCGAGATGTAGGGACCGACATGCCAGGAATGTTCTAAAATATTACATCCGAGTTGTTAGGTTCCTTTAGGTTAGGATATATATCGTTATAGACTTATATAATGTTCCCACCGAGACGTGGGGACCGACATGCCAGGAATGTTGTAAAATATTACATCCCAGAAGTTAGGTTGCTTTGGGTTAGAATATACAACGTTATAGACGTATATAATGTCCCCATCGAGAAGCAGGCGACGACACGCCAGGAATGTTATAAAATATTACATCCGAGATGTTAGGTTGCCTTAGGCTAGGATATATAACGTTATAGACGTATATAATATTCCCACCGAGAGATAGGGGCCGACGCGTCAGGAATGTTGTAAAATATTACATCAGATATGTTAGGTTGCCTTAGGCTAGGATATATAACGTTATAGACGCATATAATATTCCCACGGAGAAATAGGGGCCGACGCGTCAGGAATGTTGCAAAATATTACACCCGAAATGTTAGGTTCCCTTAGGTTAGGATATACAACGTTATAGACGTATAGAATGTCCACACCGAGATGTAGGGACCGACATGCCAGGAATGTTCTAAAATATGACATCCGAGTTGTTAGGTTCCTTTAGGTTAGGATATATATCGTTATAGACCTATATAATGTTCCCAACGAGACGTGGGGACCGACATGCCAGGAATGTTGTAAAATATTACATCCCAGAAGTTAGGTTGCTTTGGGTTAGGATATACAACGTTATAGACGTATATAATGTCCCCATCGAGAAGCAGGCGACGACACGCCAGGAATGTTGTAAAATATTACATCCGAGATGTTAGGTTAACTTAGGCTAGGATATATAACGTTATAGACGTATATAATATTCCCACCGAGAAATAGGGCCGATGCGTCAGGAATGTTGTAAAATATTACATCCGATATGTTAGGTTGCCTTAGGTTAGGATGTACAATGTTATAGATGTATATAATGTCCCCATCCAGAAGTAGGTGACGACACACCAGGAATGTTGTACAATATTACATGCGACATGTCAGCTTGCCTTAGGCTAGGATATCTAACCTTATAGACGTATATAATGTTACCACCGAGAACTACGGGCCGACACGACAGGAATGATGTAAAATATTACATTCGTCATGTTAGGTCGCCTTAGGCTAGGATATATAACGTTGTAGACGTATATAATATTCCCACCGAGAAATAGGGGCCGACACGTCAGGAATGTTGTAAAATATTACATCCGTGATGTTATGTTGCCTTACGTTTGGATATATAACGTTATAGAAGTATATAATATTCCCACCGAGAAATAGGGGCCGACGCGTCAGGAATGTTGTAAAATATTACACCCGAAATGTTAGGTTCCCTTAGGTTAGGATATACGACGTTATAGACGTATAGAATGTTCCCACCGAGATGTAGGGACCGACATGCCAGGAATGTTGTAAAATATGACATCCGAGATGTTAGGTTGCTTTAGGTTAGGATATATATCGTTATAGACTTATATAATGTTCCCACCGAGACGTGGGGACCGACATGCCAGGAATGTTGCAAAATATTACATCCCAGAAGTTAAATTGCTTTGGGTTAGGATATACAACGATATAGACGTATATAATGTCCCCTTTGAGAAGCAGGCGACGACACGCCAGAATGTTGTAAAATATTACATTCGACATGTTAGGTTGCCTTAGGCTAGGATATATAACGTTATAGACGTATATAATATTCCCACCGAGAAATAGGGGCCGACGCGTCAGGAATGTTGTAAAATATTACACCCGAGATGTTAGGTTGCCTTATGCTAGGATATATAACGTGATAGACGTATATAATGTTCCCACCGAGAAATAGGGGCCGACGCGTCATGGTTGTTGTAAAATATTACATCCCAGATATTAGGTTGCGTTGGTTTAGGATATACAACGTTATAGACGTATATAATGTCCCCTTTGAGAAGCAGGCGACGACAGGCCAGAATGTTGTAAAATATTACATTCGACATGTTAGGTTGCCTTAGGCTAGGATATGTAACGTTATAGACGTATATAATATTCCCACCGAGAAATAGGGGCCGACGCGTCAGGAATGATGTAAAATATGACACCCGAAATGTTAGGTTCCCTTAGGTTAGGATATATATCGTTATAGACTTATATAATGTTCCCGCCGAGACGTGGGGACCGACATGCCAGGAATGTTGTAAAATATTACATCCCAGAAGTTAGGTTGCTTTGGGTTAGAATATACAACGTTATAGACGTACATAATGTCCCCATCGAGAAGCAGGCGACGACACGCCAGGAATGTTGTAAAATATTACATCCGAGATGTTGGGTTGCCTTAGGCTAGGACATATTCCGTTATAGACGTATACAATGTTCCCACCGAGAAGTAGGGACCGACACGTCAGGAATGTTGTAAAATATTACATCCCAGATGTTAGGTTGCGTTAGGTTAGGATATACAACGTTATAGACGTATATAATGTCGCCTTCGAGAAGCAGGCGACGACACGCCAGAATGTTGTAAAATATTACTTTCGACATGTTAGGTTTCCTTAGGCTAGGATATATAACGTTATAGACGTATATAATATTCCCACCGAGAAGTAGGGGCCGACGTGTCAGAATGTTGTAAAATATTACACCCGAGATGTTAGGTTGCCTTATGCTAGGATATATAACGTTATAGACGTATATAATGTTACCACCGAGAACTACGTGCCGACACGCCAGGAATGATGTAAAACATTACATTCGACATGTTAGGTCACCTTAGGCAAGGATATATAACGTTATAGACGTATATCATGTTAACACGGAGAAAGAGGGGCCGACGCGTCAGGAATGTTGTTAAATATTACACCCGAGATGTTAGCTTCCCTTAGGTTAGGATATACTATGCTATAGACTTATAGAATTTTCCCACCGAGACGTAGAGACCGACATGCCAGGAATGTTGTATAATATTACATCCCACATGTTAGGTTGCGTTAGGTTAGGATATACAACGTTATAGACGTATATAATATTCCCCCCCGAGAAATAGGTGCCGACGCGCCAGGAATGTTGCAAAATATTACATCCGAGATGTTAGGTTGCCTTAGGCTAGGACATATAGCGTTATAGACGTATATAATGTTCCAACCGAGAAGTAGGTGCCGAAGCGCCAGGAATGTTGTGAAATTTTACATCCGAGATGTTAGGTTGCCTTAGACTAGGATGTATAGCGCTATAGACGTACATAATGTTCCCACCGAGATGTTGGGGCCGATGCGCCAGGAATGTTGTTAAATATTACATTCGACATGTTAGGTTGCCTTGGACTAGGATATGTAACGCTATAGACGTATATAATGTTCCCACCGAGAAGTAGGGGCCAACGAGCCACGAATGTTGTAAAATTTTACATTCTTCACGTTAGGTTGCCTTAGGCAAGGATACATAGCGTTATGGACGTATATAATGTTCCCACCGAGATGTAGGGTCCGACGTACCAGGAATGTAGTAAAATATTACATTCGACATGTTAGGTTGCCTTAGGCTAGGATATATAACGTTATAGACGTATATAATTTTCCCACCGAGAAGTAGGGGCCGTCCCGCCTGGAATGTTGTAAAATACTATACTCGAGATATTAGGTTGCCTTAGGTTAGGATATATAACGTTATAGACGTATATAATGTCCGCACAGTGACGTGCGGGGCGACACGAACGGGATTCTGTAAAACATTACCAGCGAGGGTCTAGATGGGTTAGGTTAGTTTCTATTACGTTATAGACGTATATAATGTCCCCACCGAGAAGTAGGGGCCGACCCGCCAGAAATGTTGGAAAATACTACATCCGAGATGTTAGGTTCCCTTAGGTTAGGATATATAACGTTATAGACGTATATAATGTTCCCACCGAGAAATAGGGGCCGACGCGTCAGGAATGTTGTAAAATATATCACCCGAGATGTTAGGTTCCCTTAGGTTAGGATATACAACGTTATAGACGTATAGAATGTTACTACCGAGGCGTAGGGACCGAGATGACAGGAATGTTGTAAAAGATTACATCACCAGATGTTAGGTTGCGTTAGGTTAGAATATACAACGTTATAGACGTACATAATGTCCCCATCGAGAAGCAGGCGACGACACGCCAGGAATGTTGTAAAATATTACATCCGAGATGTTAGGTTGCCTTAGGTTAGGATGTACAATGTTATAGATGTATATAATGTCCCCATCCAGAAGTAGGTGACGACACACCAGGAATGTTGTACAATATTACATGCGACATGTCAGCTTGCCTTAGGCTAGGATATCTAACCTTATAGACGTATATAATGTTACCACCGAGAACTACGGGCCGACACGACAGGAATGATGTAAAATATTACATTCGTCATGTTAGGTCGCCTTAGGCTAGGATATATAACGTTGTAGACGTATATAATATTCCCACCGAGAAATAGGGGCCGACACGTCAGGAATGTTGTAAAATATTACATCCGTGATGTTATGTTGCCTTACGTTTGGATATATAACGTTATAGAAGTATATAATATTCCCACCGAGAAATAGGGGCCGACGCGTCAGGAATGTTGTAAAATATTACACCCGAAATGTTAGGTTCCCTTAGGTTAGGATATACGACGTTATAGACGTATAGAATGTTCCCACCGAGATGTAGGGACCGACATGCCAGGAATGTTGTAAAATATGACATCCGAGATGTTAGGTTGCTTTAGGTTAGGATATATATCGTTATAGACTTATATAATGTTCCCACCGAGACGTGGGGACCGACATGCCAGGAATGTTGCAAAATATTACATCCCAGAAGTTAAATTGCTTTGGGTTAGGATATACAACGATATAGACGTATATAATGTCCCCTTTGAGAAGCAGGCGACGACACGCCAGAATGTTGTAAAATATTACATTCGACATGTTAGGTTGCCTTAGGCTAGGATATATAACGTTATAGACGTATATAATATTCCCACCGAGAAATAGGGGCCGACGCGTCAGGAATGTTGTAAAATATTACACCCGAGATGTTAGGTTGCCTTATGCTAGGATATATAACGTGATAGACGTATATAATGTTCCCACCGAGAAATAGGGGCCGACGCGTCATGGTTGTTGTAAAATATTACATCCCAGATATTAGGTTGCGTTGGTTTAGGATATACAACGTTATAGACGTATATAATGTCCCCTTTGAGAAGCAGGCGACGACAGGCCAGAATGTTGTAAAATATTACATTCGACATGTTAGGTTGCCTTAGGCTAGGATATGTAACGTTATAGACGTATATAATATTCCCACCGAGAAATAGGGGCCGACGCGTCAGGAATGATGTAAATTATGACACCCGAAATGTTAGGTTCCCTTAGGTTAGGATATATATCGTTATAGACTTATATAATGTTCCCGCCGAGACGTGGGGACCGACATGCCAGGAATGTTGTAAAATATTACATCCCAGAAGTTAGGTTGCTTTGGGTTAGAATATACAACGTTATAGACGTACATAATGTCCCCATCGAGAAGCAGGCGACGACACGCCAGGAATGTTGTAAAATATTACATCCGAGATGTTGGGTTGCCTTAGGCTAGGACATATTCCGTTATAGACGTATACAATGTTCCCACCGAGAAGTAGGGACCGACACGTCAGGAATGTTGTAAAATATTACATCCCAGATGTTAGGTTGCGTTAGGTTAGGATATACAACGTTATAGACGTATATAATGTCGCCTTCGAGAAGCAGGCGACGACACGCCAGAATGTTGTAAAATATTACTTTCGACATGTTAGGTTTCCTTAGGCTAGGATATATAACGTTATAGACGTATATAATATTCCCACCGAGAAGTAGGGGCCGACGTGTCAGAATGTTGTAAAATATTACACCCGAGATGTTAGGTTGCCTTATGCTAGGATATATAACGTTATAGACGTATATAATGTTACCACCGAGAACTACGTGCCGACACGCCAGGAATGATGTAAAACATTACATTCGACATGTTAGGTCACCTTAGGCAAGGATATATAACGTTATAGACGTATATCATGTTAACACGGAGAAAGAGGGGCCGACGCGTCAGGAATGTTGTTAAATATTACACCCGAGATGTTAGCTTCCCTTAGGTTAGGATATACTATGCTATAGACTTATAGAATTTTCCCACCGAGACGTAGAGACCGACATGCCAGGAATGTTGTATAATATTACATCCCACATGTTAGGTTGCGTTAGGTTAGGATATACAACGTTATAGACGTATATAATATTCCCCCCCGAGAAATAGGTGCCGACGCGCCAGGAATGTTGCAAAATATTACATCCGAGATGTTAGGTTGCCTTAGGCTAGGACATATAGCGTTATAGACGTATATAATGTTCCAACCGAGAAGTAGGTGCCGAAGCGCCAGGAATGTTGTGAAATTTTACATCCGAGATGTTAGGTTGCCTTAGACTAGGATGTATAGCGCTATAGACGTACATAATGTTCCCACCGAGATGTTGGGGCCGATGCGCCAGGAATGTTGTTAAATATTACATTCGACATGTTAGGTTGCCTTGGACTAGGATATGTAACGCTATAGACGTATATAATGTTCCCACCGAGAAGTAGGGGCCAACGAGCCACGAATGTTGTAAAATTTTACATTCTTCACGTTAGGTTGCCTTAGGCAAGGATACATAGCGTTATGGACGTATATAATGTTCCCACCGAGATGTAGGGACCGACGTACCAGGAATGTAGTAAAATATTACATTCGACATGTTAGGTTGCCTTAGGCTAGGATATATAACGTTATAGACGTATATAATTTTCCCACCGAGAAGTAGGGGCCGTCCCGCCTGGAATGTTGTAAAATACTATACTCGAGATATTAGGTTGCCTTAGGTTAGGATATATAACGTTATAGACGTATATAATGTCCGCACAGTGACGTGCGGGGCGACACGAACGGGATTCTGTAAAACATTACCAGCGAGGGTCTAGATGGGTTAGGTTAGTTTCTATTACGTTATAGACGTATATAATGTCCCCACCGAGAAGTAGGGGCCGACCCGCCAGAAATGTTGGAAAATACTACATCCGAGATGTTAGGTTCCCTTAGGTTAGGATATATAACGTTATAGACGTATATAATGTTCCCACCGAGAAATAGGGGCCGACGCGTCAGGAATGTTGTAAAATATATCACCCGAGATGTTAGGTTCCCTTAGGTTAGGATATACAACGTTATAGACGTATAGAATGTTACTACCGAGGCGTAGGGACCGAGATGACAGGAATGTTGTAAAAGATTACATCACCAGATGTTAGGTTGCGTTAGGTTAGAATATACAACGTTATAGACGTACATAATGTCCCCATCGAGAAGCAGGCGACGACACGCCAGGAATGTTGTAAAATATTACATCCGAGATGTTGGGTTGCCTTAGGCTAGGACATATTCCGTTATAGACGTATACAATGTTCCCACCGAGAAGTAGGGACCGACACGTCAGGAATGTTGTAAAATATTACATCCCAGATGTTAGGTTGCGTTAGGTTAGGATATACAACGTTATAGACGTATATAATGTCGCCTTCGAGAAGCAGGCGACGACACGCCAGAATGTTGTAAAATATTACTTTCGACATGTTAGGTTTCCTTAGGCTAGGATATATAACGTTATAGACGTATATAATATTCCCACCGAGAAGTAGGGGCCGACGTGTCAGAATGTTGTAAAATATTACACCCGAGATGTTAGGTTGCCTTATGCTAGGATATATAACGTTATAGACGTATATAATGTTACCACCGAGAACTACGTGCCGACACGCCAGGAATGATGTAAAACATTACATTCGACATGTTAGGTCACCTTAGGCAAGGATATATAACGTTATAGACGTATATCATGTTAACACGGAGAAAGAGGGGCCGACGCGTCAGGAATGTTGTAAAATATTACACCCGAGATGTTAGCTTCCCTTAGGTTAGGATATACTATGCTATAGACTTATAGAATTTTCCCACCGAGACGTAGAGACCGACATGCCAGGAATGTTGTATAATATTACATCCCACATGTTAGGTTGCGTTAGGTTAGGATATACAACGTTATAGACGTATATAATATTCCCCCCCGAGAAATAGGTGCCGACGCGCCAGGAATGTTGCAAAATATTACATCCGAGATGTTAGGTTGCCTTAGGCTAGGACATATAGCGTTATAGACGTATATAATGTTCCAACCGAGAAGTAGGTGCCGAAGCGCCAGGAATGTTGTGAAATTTTACATCCGAGATGTTAGGTTGCCTTAGACTAGGATGTATAGCGCTATAGACGTACGTAATGTTCCCACCGAGATGTTGGGGCCGATGCGCCAGGAATGTTGTTAAATATTACATTCGACATGTTAGGTTGCCTTGGACTAGGATATGTAACGCTATAGACGTATATAATGTTCCCACCGAGAAGTAGGGGCCAACGAGCCACGAATGTTGTAAAATTTTACATTCTTCACGTTAGGTTGCCTTAGGCAAGGATACATAGCGTTATGGACGTATATAATGTTCCCACCGAGATGTAGGGTCCGACGTACCAGGAATGTAGTAAAATATTACATTCGACATGTTAGGTTGCCTTAGGCTAGGATATATAACGTTATAGACGTATATAATTTTCCCACCGAGAAGTAGGGGCCGTCCCGCCTGGAATGTTGTAAAATACTATACTCGAGATATTAGGTTGCCTTAGGTTAGGATATATAACGTTATAGACGTATATAATGTCCCCATCAAGAAGTACGGGACGACACGACCGGGATTCTGTAAAACATTACCAGCGAGATGCTAGATGGGTTAGGTTAGGTTATATTACGTTATAGACGTATATAATGTTCCCAGCGAGAAGTGGGGCTGACCCGCCAGGAATGTTGTGAAATACTACATTCGAGATATTAGGTTGCCTTAGGTTAGGATATATAACGTTATAGACGTATATAATGTCCGCACCGTGACGTACGGGGCGACAAGAACGGGATTCCGTAAAACATTACCAGCGAGGGTCTAGATGGGTTAGATTAGGTTCTATTACGTTATAGACGTATATAATATTCCCACCGAGAAGTAGGGGCCGACCCGCCAGGAATTTTGGAAAATACTACATCCGAGATGTTAGGTTGCCTTAGGTTTGGATATATAACGTTATTGACGCATATGATGTCCCCACCGAGAAGTACGGGCCGACACGACGGGGATTCTGTAAAACATTATCACCGAGGGGCAAAATGGGTTAGGTTAGGTTATATTACGATATAGACGTACATAATGTTCCCACTCAGAAGTAGGGGCCGAACCTCATGGAATGTTGTAAAATACTAGATTCGAGATGTTAGATTGCCTTAGGTTAGGATGTATAACGTTAGCGATCTATATAGTGTCCCCACCGAGAAGTACGGGACGACATGACCGGGATTCTATAAAACATTACCAGCGAGGGGCTAGATGGATTAGGTTAGGTTATATTACGTTATTGACGTATATAATGTTCCCACCGATAAGTGGGGCCGACCTGCTCGGAATGTGGGCAAATACTACATCCGAGATGTTAGGTTGCCTTAGGTTGCGATATATAAAGTTACAGACGTATATAATGTTCCCACTGAGAAGTAGGGGCCGACCCGTCTGGAATGTTTAAAATACTTCAATCGAGATGTTAGGCTGCCTTAGGTTAGGATATATAACGTTATAGACCTACATAATGGCCGCACAGTGATGTACGGGATGACACGAACGAGATTCTGTAAAACACTACCAGCGAGATGCTAGATGGGTTAGGTTAGGTTATATTACGTTATAGATGTATATAATGTTCCCAGCGAGAAGTGGGGCTGACCCGCCAGGAATGTTGTGAAATACCACATTCGAGATATTAGGTTCCCTTAGGTTAGGATATACAACGTTATAGACGTATAGAAAGTTCCCACCGAGATGTAGGGACCGACATGCCAGGAATGTTGTAAAATACTACATTCGAGATGTTAGTTTGCCTTAGGTGAGGATATAAAACGTTATAGACGTATATAATGTTCCCACCGAAAAGGCGAGGCCGACCCGCCAGGAATGTTGTAAAATATTACATCCGAGATGTTAGGTTCCCTTAGGTTAAGATATATAACGTTATAGATGTATATAATGTTCCCATCCAGAAGTTGGCGACGACACGCCAGGAATGTAGTAAAATGCTACATCCCAGATGTTAGGTTGCGTTAGGTTAGTATATACAACGTTATAGACGTATATAATGTCCCCATCGAGAAGCAGGCGACGACACGACAGGAATGTTGTAAAATATTACATTCGACATGTTAGGTTGCCTTATGCTGGGATATATATCGTTATAGACGTATACAATGTTCCCACCGAGAAGTAGGGCCCGACATGCCAGGAATGTTGTAAAATATTACATCCGAGATGAAAAAGTTCCCTTAGGTTAGGATATATATCGTTATAGACGTATATAACGTTCCCACCGACACGTAGGGACCGACATGCCAGGAATGTTGTAAAATATTACACCCCAGATGTTTGGTTGCGTTAGGTTAGGATATACAACGTTATAGACGTATATAAAGTCAACATCGAGAAGCAGGCGACGACACGCCAGGAATGTTGTAAAATATTACATCCGGGATGTTTTGTTGCCATACGTTAGGATATGTAACGTTATAGACGTATATAATGTTCCCACCGAAACGTAGCAGCCGAAGCGCCAGGAACGTTGTAAAATATTACATCCGAGATGTTAGGTTGCCTTAGGTTAGGATATATATCGTTATAGACGTATATAATGTTCCCACCGAGACGTAGGGACCGACATGCCAGGAATGTTTGAAAATATTGCATCCCAGATGTTAGGTTGCGTTAGGTTAGGATATACAACGTTACAGACGTATATAATGTACCCACGGAGACGTAGGGACCGACATGCCAGGAATGTTGTAAAATATTACATCCCAGATGTTAGGTTGCGTTAGGTTAGAATATACAACGTTATAGACGTATATAATGTCCCCATCGAGAAGCAGGCGACGACACGACAGGAATGTTGTAAAATATTACATTCGACATGTTAGGTTGCCTTAGGCTAGCATATATATCGTTATAGACGTATACAATATTCCCACCGAGAAGTAGGGACCGACATGCCAGGAATGTTGTAAAATATTACACCCGAGATGTTAGGTTCCCTTAGGTTAGGATATACAACGTTACAGACGTATAGAATGATCCCACAAAGAAATAGGGGCTGACGCGTCAGCAATGTTGTAAAATATTACATCCCAAATGTTAGGTTGCGTTAGGTTAGTATATACAACGTTATAGACGTATATAATGTCCCTATCGAGAAGCAGGCGACGACACGCCAGAATGTTGTAAAATATTACATCCGAGATGTTAGGTTGCCTTAGGTTAGGATATACAACGTTATAGATGTATATAATGTCCCCATCGAGGAGCAGGCGACCACACGCCAGGAATGTTGTAAAATATTACATTCGACAAGTTAGGTTGCCGTAGGCTAGGATATATAACGTTATAGTCGTATATAATGTTCCCACCGAGAAATAGGGACCGACGCGTCAGGAATGTTGTAAAATATTACATCCGAGATGTTAGGTTGCCTTAGAGTAGTATATATATCGTTATAGACGTATACAATGTTCCCACCGAGAAGTAGAGACCGACATGCCAGGAATGTTGTAAAATATTACATCCGAGATGTAAGGTTCCCCTAGGTTAGGATATATATCGTTATAGACGTATATAACGTTCCCACCGAGACGTAGGGACCGACATGCCAAGAATGTTGTAAAATATTACATCCCCGATGTTAGGTTGCGTTAGGTTAGGATATACAACGTTATCGACGTATATAAAGTCCCCATCGAGAAGCAGGCGACGACACGCCAGGAATGTTGTAAAATATAACATCCGAGATGTTATTTTGCCATACGTTAGGCTATGTAACGTTATAGACGTATATAATGTTCCCACCGAAACGTAGCAGCCGAAGCGCCAGGAATGTTGTAAAATATTACATTCGACAAGTTAGGTTGCCGTAGGCTAGGATATATAACGTTATAGACGTATATAATGTTCCCACCGAGATATAGGGACCGACGCGTCAGGAATGTTGTAAAATATTACATCCGAGATGTTAGGTTGCCTTAGAGTAGTATATACATCGTTATAGACGTATACAATGTTTCCACCGAGAAGTAGGGACCGACATGCCAGGAATGTTGTAAAATATTACATCCGAGAGGTTAGGTTGCCTTAGGTTAGGATATACAACGTTATAGATGTATATAATGTCCCCATCGAGAAGTAGGCGACAACACGCCAGGAATGTTGTAAAATATTACATTCGACAAGCTAGGTTGCCGTAGGCTATGATATATAACGTTATAGACGTATATAATGTTCCCACCGAGAAATAGGGACCGACGCGTCAGGAATGTTGTAAAATATTACATCCGAGATGTTAGGTTGCCTTAGAGTAGTATATACATCGTTATAGACGTATACAATGTTTCCACCGAGAAGTAGGGACCGACATGCCAGGAATGTTGTAAAATATTACATCCGAGATGTTAGGTTGCCTTAGGTTAGGATATACAACGTTATAGATGTATATAATGTCCCCATCGAGAAGTAGGCGACAACACGCCAGGAATGTTGCAAAATATTACATTCAACAAGCTAGGATGCCGTAGGCTATGATATATAACGTTATAGACGTATATAATGTTCCCACCGAGAAATAGGGACCGACGCGTCAGGAATGTTGTAAAATATTACATCCGAGATGTTAGGTTGCCTTAGAGTAGTATATACATCGTTATAGACGTATACAATGTTTCCACCGAGAAGTAGGGACCGACATGCCAGGAATGTTGTAAAATATTACATCCGCGATGTTAGGTTCCCTTAGGTTAAGATATATAACGTTATAGATGTATATAATGTCCCCATCCAGAAGTAGGCGACGACACGCCAGGAATGTTGTAAAATAGTACATCCCAGATGATAGGTTGCGTTAGGTTAGAATATACAACGTTATAGACGTATATAATGTCCCCATCGAGAAGCGGGCGACGACACGCTAGGAATGTTGTAAAATATTACATTCGACATGTTAGGTTGCCTTAGGCTAGGATATATATCGTTATAGACGTATACAATGTTCCCACCGAGAAGTAGAGACCGACATGCCAGGAATGTTGTAAAATATTACATCCGAGATGTAAGGTTCCCCTAGGTTAGGATATATATCGTTATAGACGTATATAACGTTCCCACCGAGACGTAGGGACCGACATGCCAAGAATGTTGTAAAATATTACATCCCAGATGTTAGGTTGCGTTAGGTTAGGATATACAACGTTATCGACGTATATAAAGTCCCCATCCAGAAGCAGGCGACGACACGCCAGGAATGTTGTAAAATATAACATCCGAGATGTTATTTTGCCATACGTTAGGCTATGTAACGTTATAGACGTATATAATGTTCCCACCGAAACGTAGCAGCCGAAGCGCCAGGAATGATGTAAAATATTACATCCGAGATGTTAGGTTGCCTTAGGTTAGGATATATATCGTTATAGACGTATATAATGTTCCCACCGAGACGTAGGGACCGACATGCCAGGAATGTTTTAAAATATTGCATCCCAGATGTTAGGTTGCGTTAGGTTAGGATATACAACGTTACAGACGTATATAATGTACCCACGGAGACGTAGGGACCGACATGCCAGGAATGTTGTAAAATATTACATCCCAGATGTTAGGTTGCGTTAGGTTAGAATATACAACATTATAGACGTATATAATGTCCCCATCGAGAAGCAGGCGACGACACGACAGGAATGTTGTAAAATATTACATCCGAGATGTTAGGTTGCCTTAGAGTAGTATATACATCGTTATAGACGTATACAATGTTTCCACCGAGAAGTAGGGACCGACATGCCAGGAAAGTTGTAAAATATTACATCCGCGATGTTAGGTTCCCTTAGGTTAAGATATATAACGTTATAGATGTATATAATGTCCCCATCCAGAAGTAGGCGACGACACGCCAGGAATGTTGTAAAATAGTACATCCCAGATGATAGGTTGCGTTAGGTTAGAATATACAACGTTATAGACGTATATAATGTCCCCATCGAGAAGCGGGCGACGCCACGTTAGGAATGTTGTAAAATATTACAATCGACATGTTAGGTTGCCTTAGGCTGGGATATATATCGTTATAGATGTATACAATGTTCCCACCGAGAAGTAGAGACCGACATGCCAGGAATGTTGTAAAATATTACATCCGAGATGTAAGGTTCCCCTAGGTTAGGATATATATCGTTATAGACGTATATAACGTTCCCACCGAGACGTAGGGACCGACATGCCAAGAATGTTGTAAAATATTACATCCCAGATGTTAGGTTGCGTTAGGTTAGGATATACAACGTTATCGACGTATATAAAGTCCCCATCGAGAAGCAGGCGACGACACGCCAGGAATGTTGTAAAATATAACATCCGAGATGTTATTTTGCCATACGTTAGGCTATGTAACGTTATAGACGTATATAATGTTCCCACCGAAACGTAGCAGCCGAAGCGCCAGGAATGATGTAAAATATTACATCCGAGATGTTAGGTTGCCTTAGGTTAGGATATATATCGTTATAGACGTATATAATGTTCCCACCGAGACGTAGGGACCGACATGCCAGGAATGTTTTAAAATATTGCATCCCAGATGTTAGGTTGCGTTAGGTTAGGATATACAACGTTCCAGACGTATATAATGCACCCACGGAGACGTAGGGACCGACATGCCAGGAATGTTGTAAAATATTACATCCCAGATGTTAGGTTGCGTTAGGTTAGAATATACAACGTTATAGACGTATATAATGTCCCCATCGAGAAGCAGGCGACGACACGACAGGAATGTTGTAAAATATTACATTCGACATGTTAGGTTGCCTTAGGCTAGCATATATATCGTTATAGACGTATACAATGTTCCCACCGAGAAGTAAGGACCGACATGCCAGGAATGTTGTAAAATATTACACCCGAGATGTTAGGTCCCCTTAGGTTAGGATATACAACGTTATAGACGTATAGAATGATCCCACCAAGAAATAGGGGCTGACGCGTCAGCAATGTTGTAAAATATTACATCCCAAATGTTAGGTTGCGTTGGGTTAGTATATACAACGTTACAGACGTATATAATGTCCCCATCGAGAAGCAGGCGACGACACGCCAGAATGTTGTAAAATGTTACATCCCAGATGTTAGGTTGCGTTAGGTTAGAATATACAAGGTTATAGACGTATATAATGTCCCCATCGTGAAGCAGGCGACGACACGACAGGAATGTTGTAAAATATTACATTCGACATGTTAGGTTGCCTTAGGCTAGGATATATATCGTTATAGACGTGTAGAATGTTCCCAACGTGAAGTAGGGCCCGACATGCCAGGAATGTTGTAAAATATTACATCCGAGATGTAAAGTTCCCTTAGGTTAGGATATATATCGTTATAGACGTATATAACGTTCCCACCGACACGTAGGGACCGACATGCCAGGAATGTTGTAAAATATTACACCCCAGATGTTTGGTTGCGTTAGGTTAGGATATACAACGTTATAGACGTATATAAAGGCCCCATCGAGAAGCAGGCGACGACACGCCAGGAATGTTGTAAAATATAACATCCGAGATGTTTTGTTGCCATACGTTAGGATATGTACCGTTATAGACGTATATAATGTTCCCACCGAGAAATAGGTGCCAACGCGTCAGGAATGTTGTAAAATATTACACCGGAAATGTTAGGTTGCCTTAGGTTAGGATATATATCGTTACAGACGTGTATAATGTTCCCACCGAGGCGTAGTAACCGACATGCCAGGAATGTTGTAAAATATTACATCCGAGATGTTAGGTTGCCTTAGGTTAGGATATACAACGTTATAGATGTATATAATGTCCCCATCGAGAAGTAGGCGACGACACGCCAGGAATGTTGTAAAATATTACATCCGACATGTTAGGTTGCCTTAGGCTAGGATATATAACGATATAGACGTATATAATGTCCCCAGCGAGAAGCAGGCGACGACACGACAGGAATGCTGTAAAATATTACATAAGAGATGGTAGGTTGCAATAGGCTAGGACATATATCGTTATAGACGTATACAATGTTCCCACAGAGAAGTAGGGACCGACATTCCAGGAATGTTGTAAAATATTACATTCGAGATATTAGGTTGCCTTAGGTTAGCATACACAACGTTATAGACGTATATAATGTCCCCATCGAGACGTAGTGACCGAGATGTCAGGTTGCCTTAGGTTAGGATATACAACGTTATAAATGTATATAATGTCGCCATCGAGAAGTAGGCGACGACACGCCAGGAATGTTGTAAGATATTACATTGGACATGTTAGGTTGCCTTAGGTTAGGATATACAACGATATAGATGTATATAAGGTCCCCACCGAGAAATAGGGGCCGACGCGTCAGGAATGTTGTAAAATACTACGGTAGAGAGGTTAGGTTGCCTTAGGTTATGATATATAACGTTATAGACGTATATAATGTTCCCACCGAGACGTATTGACCGACATGCCAGGAATGTTGTAAAATATTACATCCGAGATGTTATGTTGCCTTACGTTAGGATATATAACGTTATAGACGTATATAATGTTCCCACCGAAAAGTAGGAGCCGACGCGACAGGAATGATGTAAAATATTACATCCGAGATGTTAGGTTGCTGCAGGTTAGGATATACAACGTTATAGACATATAGAGTGTTCCCACCGAGACGTAGGTACCGACATGCCAGGAATGTTGTAAAATAATACATCCCAAATTTTAGCTTGCCTTAGGTTAGGATATACAACGTTATAGACGTATATAATGTCCCCATCCAGAAGTAGGCTACGACACGCCAGGAATGTTGTAAAATATTACATCCCAGATGTTAGGTTGCCTTAGGTTAGGATATACAACGTTATAGACGTATATAATGTCCCCATCGAGAAGCAGGCCACGACACGACAGGAATGTTGTAAAATATTACATTCGACATGTTAGGTTCCCTTAGGTTAGGATATATAACGTTAACGACGTAAATAATGTTCCCACCGAAAAGTAGGGGCCGACGAGCCAAGAATGTTGTAAAATATTGCGCTCGACATGTTAGGTTCGCTTAGGTTAGTGTATATAACGTTTTTGACTTATATAATATTGCCGCCGATAGGTACGGGCCGACGTGCCAGTAATGTAGTAAAATATTACACCCGAGATGCTAGGTTGCCTTAGGTTAGGATATATAACGTTATTAAACTATATAATGTTCCCACCGAGAAGTAGTAGCGGACGCGCCTGGAATGTTGTAAAATATTACATTCGACATGTTAGGATTGCCTTAGGCTAGGATATATAACCTTATAGACGTATATAATGTTACCACAGAGAAGTAGGCACCGAAGCGCCGGGAATGTTGTAAAATATTACATTCGGCATGTTAGGTTGCCTTAGGTTGGGATATATAACGTTATAGACGTATTTACTGTTCCCACCGAGAAGTAGGGGCCGACGCGCTAGGAATGTTGTAAAATATTACATTCGACATGTTAGGTTGCCATAGGCTAGGATATATAGCGTTATAGACGTATATAATGTTCCCACCGAGAAGTAGGGGCCGACGTGCCTGGAATGTAGTAAAATATTACATCCGAGATGTTAGGTTGCCTTACGTTAGGATATATAACGTTATTGACTTATATAATGTTCCCACCGAGAAGTAGGGGCCGACGCGCCAGGAATGTTGTAAAATATTACATTCGACATGTTAGGTTGCCTTAGCCTAGGATATGTAACGCTATAGACGTATATAATGTTCCCACCGAGAAGTAGGGGGCAACGAGCCAGGAATGTTGTAAAATATTACGCTCGACATGTTAGGTTGCCTTAGACTACGATGTATAGCGTTATAGACGTATATAATGTTCCCACCGAGAAGTAGGGGCCGACGAGCGAGGAATGTTGTAAAATATTACATCCGAGATGTTAGGTTGCCTTAAGCTAAGATATATAGCGTTATAGATGTATATAATGTTTCCACCGAGAAGTAGGGGCCGAAGTGCCGGGAATGTTGTAAAATATTACATTCGACATGTTAGGGTGCCTTAGGCTAGGATATGTAACATTATAGACGTATATAATGTTCCCACCGAGAAGTAGGGGCAACGTGCCAGGAATGTGGTGATATATTAGATTCGACATGTTAGGTTGCCTTAGGTTAGGATATATAGCGTTATAGATGTATATATTGTTCCCACCGAGAAGTAGCGGCCGACGTGCCAGAAATGTAGTAAAATATTACATCCGAGATGTTAGGTTGCCTTACGTTAGGATATATAACGTTATAGACGTATATAGTGTTGCCACCGAGAAGTAGGTGCCGATGAGCCAGGAATGTTGTAATATATTACGTTCGACAAGTTAGGTTGCCTCAGGTTAGGATATATAACGTTATAGACGTATATAATGTCCACAACGAGAAGTACGGTCCGACACGGATGGGATTCTGTAAAGCATTATCACCGAGGTGCAAGACGGGTTAGGTTAGGTTATATTTCGTTATAGACGTATATAATGTGCCCTCCCAGACGTACGGGACGACACGAACGGGTTTCTGTAAAACATTACCAGCGAGGGGTA
This sequence comes from Xylocopa violacea, assembly GCA_963969225.1. Taxonomy (NCBI): domain Eukaryota; kingdom Metazoa; phylum Arthropoda; class Insecta; order Hymenoptera; family Apidae; genus Xylocopa; species Xylocopa violacea. The sequence continues at coordinate 1,020,055 of CAXAJV010001073.1, read as the reverse complement.
AGATGGGTTAGGTTAGGTTATATTACTTTATTGACGTATATAATGTTCCCACCGAGATGTAGAGGCCGACTCGCCAGGACTGTTGTAAAATATTACATTCTACAAGTTAGGTTGCCTTAGGTTAGGATATATAACGTTATAGACGTATATAATGTTCCCACCGAGAAATAGGGACTGACGCGTCAGGAATGTTCTAAAATATTACACCCGAGATGTTAGGTTCCCTTAGGTTAGGATATACAACGTTATAGACGTATAGAATGTCCCCATCGAGAAGCAGGCGACGACACGACAGGAATGTTGTAAAATATTACACCCGAGATGTTAGGTTCTCTTAGGTTAGGATATATGACTTTATAGATGTATATAATGTCCCCATCGAGAAGTAGGCGACGACACGACAGGAATGTTGTAAAATATTACATTCGACATGTTAGGATGCCTTAGGCTAGCATATATAACGTTATAGACGTATATAATGTTCCCACCGAGAAATAGGGGCCGACACGTCAGGAATGATGTAAAATATTACATTCGACATGTTAGGTCGCCTTAGGCTAGGATATATATCGCTATAGACGTATATGATGTTCCCACCGAGAAGTGCGGGTTAACACGCCAGAAATGTTGTCAAATATTACATCCGAGATGTTAGGTTGCCTTAGGTTAGGATATATATCGTTATAGACGTATATAATGTTCCCACCGAGACGTAGGGACCGACATGCCAGGAATGTTTTAAAATATTACATCCCAGACGTTAGGTTGCGTTAGGTTAGGATATACAACGTGACAGACGTATATAATGTACCCACGGAGACGTAGGCACCGACATGCCAGGAATGTTGTAAAATATTACATCCGAGATGTTGGGTTGCCTTAGGTTAGGATATATATCGTTATAGACGTATATAATGTTTCCACCGAGACGTAGGGACCGACATACCAGGAATGTTTTAAAATATTACATCCCAGACGTTAGGTTGCGTTAGGTTAGGATATACAACGTTACAGACGTATATAATGTACCCACGGAGACGTAGGGACCGACATGCCAGGAATGTTTTAAAATATTACATCCCAGATGTTAGGTTGCGTTAGGTTAGGATATATAACGTTATAGACGTTTATAAAGTCCCCATCGGGAAGCAGGCAACGACACGCCAGGAATGTTGTAAAATATTACACCCGAGATGTTAGGTTGCCTTAGGTTAGGATATACAGCGTTATAGATGTATATAATGTCCCCATCGAGAAGTAGGCGACGACACGCCAGGAATGTTGTAAAATATTACATTCGACAAGTTAGGCGCCGTAGGCTAGGATATATAACGTTATAGACGTATATAATGTTCCCACCGAGAAATAGGAACCGACGCGTCAGGAATGTTGTAAAATATTACATCCGAGATGTTAGGTTGCCTTAGAGTAGTATATATATAGCTATAGACGTATACAATGTTTCCACCAAGAAGTAGGGACCGACATGCCAGGAATGTTGTAAAATATTACATCCGAGATGTTAGGTTGCCTTAGGTTAGGATATACAACGTTATAGATGTATATAATGTCCCCATCGAGAAGTAGGCGACGACACGCCAGGAATGTTGTAAAATATTACATCCGAGATGTTAGGTTGCTTTAGGCTAGGATATATAACGTTATAGGCGTATATAATGTTACCACCGTGAACTACGGGCCGACCCGTCAGGAATGTTGTAAAATATTACACCCGAGATGATAGGTTCCCTTAGGTTAGGACATATGACGTTATAGATGTATATAATGTCCCCATCCAGAAGTAGGCGATGACACGCCAGGAATGTTGTAAAATATTACATCCCAGATGTTAGGTTGCGTTAGGTTAGAATATACAACGTTATAGACGTATATAAAGTCCCCATCGAGAAGCAGGCGAGGACACGGCAGGACTGTTGTAAAATATTACATTCTACAAGTTAGGTTGCCTTAGGCTAGGATATATAACGTTATAGACGTATATAATGTTCCCACCGAGAAGTAGGGACCTACATGCCAGGAATGTTGTAAAATATTAAATCCGAGATGTTAGGTTGCCTTAGGTTAGGGTATATATCGTTACAGACGTATATAATGTTCCCACCGAGACCTAGTGACCGACATGCCAGGAATGTTGTAAAATATTACATCCGAGATGTTAGGTTGCCTTAGGTTAGGATATATATCGTTATAAACGTATATAATGTTCCCACCGAGACGTAGGGACCGACATGCCAGGAATGTTTTAAAATATTACATCCCAGACGTTAGAATGCCTTAGGTTAGGATATACAACGTTACAGACGTATATAATGTACCCACGGAGACGTAGGGACCGACATGCCAGGAATGTTGTAAAATATTACATCCGAGATGTTAGGTTGCCTTAGGTTAGGATATATATCGTTATAGACGTATATAATGTTTCCACCGAGACGTAGGGACCGACATACCAGGAACGTTTTAAAATATTACATCCCAGACGTTAGGTTGCGTTAGGTTAGGATATACAACGTTACAGACGTATATAATGTACCCACGGAGACGTAGGGACCGACATGCCAGGAATGTTTTAAAATATTACATCCCAGATGTTAGGTTGCGTTAGGTTAGGATATATAACGTTATAGATGTTTATAAAGTCCCCATCGGGAAGCAGGCAACGACACGCCAGGAATGTTGTAAAATATTACACCCGAGATGCTAGGTTGCCTTAGGTTAGGATATACAACGTTATAGATGTATATAATGTCCCCATCGAGAAGTAGGCGACGACACGCCAGGAATGTTGTAAAATATTACATTCGACAAGTTAGGCGCCGTAGGCTAGGATATATAACGTTATAGACGTATATAATGTTCCCACCGAGAAATAGGAACCGACGCGTCAGGAATGTTGTAAAATATTACATCCGAGATGTTAGGTTGCCTTAGAGTAGTATATATATAGCTATAGACGTATACAATGTTTCCACCAAGAAGTAGGGACCGACATGCCAGGAATGTTGTAAAATATTACATCCGAGATGTTAGGTTGCCTTAGGTTAGGATATACAACGTTATAGATGTATATAATGTCCCCATCGAGAAGTAGGCGACGACACGCCAGGAATGTTGTAAAATATTACATCCGAGATGTTAGGTTGCTTTAGGCTAGGATATATAACGTTATAGGCGTATATAATGTTACCACCGTGAACTACGGGCCGACCCGTCAGGAATGTTGTAAAATATTACACCCGAGATGATAGGTTCCCTTAGGTTAGGACATATGACGTTATAGATGTATATAATGTCCCCATCCAGAAGTAGGCGACGACACGCCAGGAATGTTGTAAAATGTTACATCCCAGATGTTAGGTTGCGTTAGGTTAGAATATACAACGTTATAGACGTATATAATGTCCCCATCGAGAAGCAGGCGACGACACGACAGGAATGTTGTAAAATATTACATCCGAGATGTAAGGTTCCCTTAGGTTAGGATATATATCGTTATAGACGTATATAATGTTCCCACCGAGACGTAGGGACCGACATGCCAGGAATGTTTTAAAATATTACATCCCAGACGTTAGGTTGCGTTAGGTTAGGATATACAACGTTACAGACGTATATAATGTACCCACGGAGACGTAGGGACCGACATGCCAGGAATGTTGTAAAATATTACATCCGAGATGTTAGGTTGCCTTAGGTTAGGATATATATCGTTATAGACGTATATAATGTTTCCACCGAGACGTAGGGACCGACATACCAGGAATGTTTTAAAATATTACATCCCAGACGTTAGGTTGCGTTAGGTTAGTATATACAACGTTACAGACGTATATAATGTACCCACGGAGACGTAGGGACCGACATGCCAGGAATGTTTTAAAATATTACATCCCAGATGTTAGGTTGCGTTAGGTTAGGATATATAACGTTATAGACGTTTATAAAGTCCCCATCGGGAAGCAGGCAACGACACGCCAGGAATGTTGTAAAATATTACACCCGAGATGTTGTTTCCCTTAGGTTAGGATATATGACGTTATAGATATATATAATGTCCCCATCCAGAAGTAGGCGACGACACGCCAGGACTGTTGTAAAATATTACATTCTACAAGTTAGGTTGCGTTAGGTTAGGATATACAACGTTACAGACGTATATAATGTACCCACGGAGACGTAGGGACCGACATGCCAGGAATGTTTTAAAATATTACATCCCAGATGTTAGGTTGCGTTAGGTTAGGATATATAACGTTATAGACGTTTATAAAGTCCCCATCGGGAAGCAGGCAACGACACGCCAGGAATGTTGTAAAATATTACACCCGAGATGTTAGGTTCCCTTAGGTTAGGATATATGACGTTATAGATGTATATAATGTCCCCATCCAGAAGTAGGCGACGACACGCCAGGAATGTTGTAAAATATTACACCCGAGATGTTGTTTCCCTTAGGTTAGGATATATGACGTTATAGATATATATAATGTCCCCATCCAGAAGTAGGCGACGACACGCCAGGACTGTTGTAAAATATTACATTCTACAAGTTAGGTTGCCTTAGGTTAGGATATATAACGTTATAGACGTATATAATGTTCCCACGGAGAAATAGGGACTGACGCGTCAGGAATGTTCTAAAATATTACACCCGAGATGTTAGGTTCCCTTAGGTTAGGATATACAACGTTATAGACGTATAGAATGTCCCCATCGAGAAGCAGGCGACGACACGACAGGAATGTTGTAAAATATTACTCCCGAGATGTTAGGTTCCCTTAGGTTAGGATATATGACTTTATAGATGTATATAATGTCCCCATCGAGAAGTAGGCGACGACACGCCAGGAATGTTGTAAAATATTACATTCTAAAAGTTGGGTTGCCTTAGGGTAGGATATATAACGTTATAGACGTATATAATGTTCCCACCGAGAAATAGGGACTGACGCGTCAGGAATGTTCTAAAATATTACACCCGAGATGTTAGGTTCCCTTAGGTTAGGATATACAACGTAATAGACGTATAGAATGTCCCCATCGAGAAGCAGGCGACGACACGACAGGAATGTTTTAAAATATTACATTCCTTCATGTTAGGTTGCCTTAGGCTAGGATATATATCGTTATAGACGTATACAATGTTCCCACCGAGAAGTAGGGCCCGACATACCAGGAATGTTGTAAAAAATTACATCCGAGATGTAAGGTACCCTTAGGTTAGGATATATATCGTTATAGACGTATATAACGTTCCCACCGAGACGTAGGGACCGACATGCCAGGAATGTTTTAAAATATTACATCCCAGATGTTAGGTTGCGTTAGGTTAGGATATACAACGTTATAGACGTATATAATATACCCACGGAGACGTAGGGACCGACATGCCAGGAATATTGTAAAATATTACATCCCAGATGTTAGGTTGCGTTAGGTTAGTATATACAAGGTTATAGACGTATATAATGTCCCCATCGAGAAGCAGGCGACGACACGCCAGAATGTTGTAAAATATTACATCCGAGATGTAAGGTTGCCTTAGGTTAGGATATACAACGTTATAGATGTATATAATGTCCCCTTCGAGAAGTAGGCAACGACACGCCAGGAATGTTGTAAAATATTACACCCGAGATTTTAGGTTCCCTTAGGTTAGGATATATGACATTATAGATGTATATAATGTCCCCATCCAGAAGTAGGCGACGACACGCCGAGACTGTTGTAAAATATTACATTCTACAAGTTAGGTTGCCTTAGGCTAGGATATATAACGTTATAGACGTATATAACGTTCCCACCGAAAAGTAGCAGCCGAAGCGCCAGGAATGTTGTAAAATATTACATCCGAGATGTTAGGTTGCCTTAGGTTAGGATATATATCGTTATAGACGTATATAATGTTCCCACCGAGACGTAGGGACCGACATGCCAGGAATGTTTTAAAATATTACATCCCAGACGTTAGAATGCTTTAGGTTAGGATATACAACGTTACAGACGTATATAATGTACCCACGGAGACGTAGGGACCGACATGCCAGGAATGTTGTAAAATATTACATCCGAGATGTTAGGTTGCCTTAGGTTAGGATATATATCGTTATAGACGTATATAATGTTTCCACCGAGACGTAGGGACCGACATACCAGGAACGTTTTAAAATATTACATCCCAGACGTTAGGTTGCGTTAGGTTAGGATATACAACGTTACAGACGTATATAATGTACCCACGGAGACGTAGGGACCGACATGCCAGGAATGTTTTAAAATATTACATCCCAGATGTTAGGTTGCGTTAGGTTAGGATATATAACGTTATAGACGTTTATAAAGTCCCCATCGGGAAGCAGGCAACGACACGCCAGGAATGTTGTAAAATATTACACCCGAGATGCTAGGTTGCCTTAGGTTAGGATATACAACGTTATAGATGTATATAATGTCCCCATCGAGAAGTAGGCGACAACACGCCAGGAATGTTGTAAAATATTACATTCGACAAGTTAGGCGCCGTAGGCTAGGATATATAACGTTATAGACGTATATAATGTTCCCACCGAGAAATAGGAACCGACGCGTCAGGAATGTTGTAAAATATTACATCCGAGATGTTAGGTTGCCTTAGAGTAGTATATATATAGCTATAGACGTATACAATGTTTCCACCAAGAAGTAGGGACCGACATGCCAGGAATGTTGTAAAATATTACATCCGAGATGTTAGGTTGCCTTAGGTTAGGATATACAACGTTATAGATGTATATAATGTCCCCATCGAGAAGTAGGCGACGACACGCCAGGAATGTTGTAAAATATTACATCCGAGATGTTAGGTTGCTTTAGGCTAGGATATATAACGTTATAGGCGTATATAATGTTACCACCGTGAACTACGGGCCGACCCGTCAGGAATGTTGTAAAATATTACACCCGAGATGATAGGTTCCCTTAGGTTAGGACATATGACGTTATAGATGTATATAATGTCTCCATCCAGAAGTAGGCGATGACACGCCAGGAATGTTGTAAAATATTACATCCCAGATGTTAGGTTGCGTTAGGTTAGAATATACAACGTTATAGACGTATATAAAGTCCCCATCGAGAAGCAGGCGAGGACACGGCAGGACTGTTGTAAAATATTACATTCTACAAGTTAGGTTGCCTTAGGCTAGGATATATAACGTTATAGACGTATATAATGTTCCCACCGAGAAGTAGGGACCTACATGCCAGGAATGTTGTAAAATATTAAATCCGAGATGTTAGGTTGCCTTAGGTTAGGATATATATCGTTATAGACGTATATAATGTTCCCACCGAGACGTAGGGACCGACATGCCAGGAATGTTTTAAAATATTACATCCCAGACGTTAGGTTGCGTTAGGTTAGGATATACAACGTTACAGACGTATATAATGTACCCACGGAGACGTAGGGACCGACATGCCAGGAATGTTTTAAAAAATTACATGCGAGATGTTAGGTTCCCTTAGGTTAGGATATACAACGTAATATATTTATATAATATCCCCATCCAGAAGTAGCGACGACACGCCAGGAATGTTGTAAAATATTACATTCGACATGTTAGGTTGCCTTAGGCTAGGATATATAACGTTATAGACGTATATAATGTTACCACCGAGAACTACGGGCCGACACGTCAGGAATGATGTAAAATATTACAGTCGACATGTTAGATCGCCTTAGGCTAGGATATATATCGCTATAGACGTATATGATGCGCCCACCGAGAAGTACGGGCTAACACGCCAGGAAAGTTGTCAAATATTACATCCGAGATGTTAGGTTCCCTTAAGTTAGGATATACAACGTTATAGACGTATAATATGTTCCCACCGAGATGTAGGGACCGACATGGCAGGAATGTTGTAAAATATTACATCCGAGATGTTAGGTCGCTTTAGTTTAGGATATACAACGTTATAGACGTATATAATGTCCCCATCGTGAAGCAGGCGACGACACGCCAGGAATGTTGTAAAATATTACATCCCAGATGTTAGGTTGCCTTAGGTTAGGATATACAACGTTATAGACGTATATAATGTCCCCATCGTGAAGCAGGCGACGACACGCCAGGAATGTTGTAAAATATTACATCCCAGATGTTAGGTTGCCTTAGGTTAGGATATACAAGGTTATAGATGTATATAATGTCCCCATCGAGAAGTAGGCGACGACACGCCAGGAATGTTGTAAAATATTACATTCGACATGTTAGGTTGCCTTAGACTAGGATATATAACGTTATAGATGTATATAATGTTCCCACCAAAAAATAGGGGCCGACGAGTCAGGAATGTTGTAAAATATTACACCCGAGATGTTAGGTTCCCTTAGGTTAGGATATACAGCGTTATAGACGTATAGAATGTTCCCACCGAGATGTAGGGACCGACATGCCAGGAATGTTGTAAAATATTACATCCGAGATGTTAGGTTGCGTTAGGTTAGGATATACAACAGTATAGACGTATATAATGTCCCCATCGAGAAGCAGGAGACGACACGCCAGGAATGTTGTAAAATATTACATTCGACATGTTAGGTCGCCTTAGGCTAGGATATATAACGATATAGACGTATACAATTTTCCCACCTAGAAGTACGGGCCTACACGCCAGGAATGTTGTTAAGGATTACATCCGAGGTGTTAGGTTGCCTTACGTTAGGATATACAACGCTATAGAGGTACAGAATTTTCCCACCGAGAAGTACGGGCCGACACCCCGGGAATGATGTAAAATATTACATCCCAGATGTTAGGTTGCGATAGGTTAGGATATACAACGTTATAGACGTATATAATGTCCCAATCGAGAAGCAGGCGACAACACGCCAGGAATGTTGTAAAATATTACATCCCAGTTGTTAGGTTGCGTTAGGTTAGGATATACAACGTTATAGACGTATATAATGTTCCCACCGAAAAGTAGGAGCCGACGCGCCAGGAATGTTGTAAAATAATACATCCGAGATGTTAGGTTGCCTTAGGTTAGGATATATATCGCTATAGACGCATATGATGTTCCCACCGAGAAGTACGGGCCGACACGCCAGGAATGTTGTCAAATATTACATCCGAGATGTTAGGTTGCCTTAGGCTAGGATATATAACGTTATAGACGTATATAATGTTACCACCGAGAACTACGGGCCGACACGTCAGGAATGATGTAAAATATTACATTCGACATGTTAGATCGCCTCAGGCTAGGATATATATCGCTATAGACGTATATGATGAGCCCACCGAGAAGTACGGGCTAACACGCCAGGAAAGTTGTCAAATATTACATCCGAGATGTTAGGTTCCCTTAAGTTAGGATATACAACGTTATAGACGTATAGTATGTTCCCACCGAGATGTAGGGACCGACATGCCAGGAATGTTGTAAAATATTACATCCGAGATGTTAGGTCGCTTTAGGTTAGGATATACAACGTTATTGACGTATATAATGTCTCCATCGAGAAGCAGGAGACGACACGCCAGGAATGTTATAAAATATTACATCCGAGATGTTAGGTTGCGTTAGGTTAGGTTATACAACATTATAGACGTATATAATGTCCCCATCGAGAAGCAGGAGTCGACACGCCAGGAATGTTGTAAAATATTACATCCGAGATGTTAGGTTGCATTAGGCTAGGACATATATCGTTATAGACGTATACAATGTTGCCACCAAGAAGTAGAGACCGACATGCCAGGAATGTTGTAAAATATTACATCCGATATGTTAGGTTGCCTTAGGTTAGGATATACAACGTTATAGACATATAGAATGTTCCCACCGAGAAGTAGGGACCGACATGCCAGGAGTGTTGTAAAATATTACATCCGAGATGTTAGGTTGCCTTAGGTTAGGATATACAACGTTGTAGACGTATATAATGTTCTCACCGAGACGTAGGGACCGACATGCCAGGAATGTTTTAAAAAATTACATGCGAGATGTTAGGTTCCCTTAGGTTAGGATATACAACGTAATATATTTATATAATATCCCCATCCAGAAGTAGCGACGACACGCCAGGAATGTTGTAAAATATTACATTCGACATGTTAGGTTGCCTTAGGCTAAGATATATAACGTTATAGACGTATATAATGTTGCCACCGAGAACTACGGGCCGACACGTCAGGAATGAGGTAAAATATTACATTCGACATGTTAGATCGCCTTAGGCTAGGATATATATCGCTATAGACGTATATGATGAGCCCACCGAGAAGTACGGGCTAACACGCCAGGAAAGTTGTCAAATATTACATCCGAGATGTTAGGGTCCCTTAAGTTAGGATATACAACGTTATAGACGTATAGTATGTTCCCACCGAGATGTAGGGACCGACATGGCAGGAATGTTGTAAAATATTACATCCGAGGTGTTAGGTCGCTTTAGTTTAGGATATACAACGTTATAGACGTATATAATGTCCCCATCGTGAAGCAGGCGACGACACGCCAGGAATGTTGTAAAATATTACATCCGATATGTTAGGTTGCCTTAGGTTAGGATATACAACGTTATAGACATATAGAATGTTCCCACCGAGAAGTAGGGACCGACATGCCAGGAGTGTTGTAAAATATTACATCCGAGATGTTAGGTTGCCTTAGGTTAGGATATACGACGTTGTAGACGTATATAATGTTCTCACCGAGACGTAGGGACCGACATGCCAGGAATGTTTTAAAAAATTACATGCGAGATGTTAGGTTCCCTTAGGTTAGGATATACAACGTAATATATTTATATAATATCCCCATCCAGAAGTAGCGACGACACGCCAGGAATGTTGTAAAATATTACATTCGACATGTTAGGTTGCCGTAGGCTAAGATATATAACGTTATAGACGTATATAATGTTACCACCGAGAACTACGGGCCGACACGTCAGGAATGATGTAAAATATTACATTCGACATGTTAGATCGCCTTAGGCTAGGATATATATCGCTATAGACGTATATGATGAGCCCACCGAGAAGCAGGCGACGACACGACAGGAATGTTGTAAAATATTACACCCGAGATGTTAGGTTCCCTTAGGTTAGGATATATGACGTTATAAATGTATATAATGTCCCCATCCAGAAGTAGGCGACGACACGCCAGGAATGTTGTAAAATATTACATTCTACAAGTTAGGTTGCCTTAGGCTAGGATATATAACGTTATAGACGTATATAATGTTCCCACCGAGAAATAGGGACTGACGCGTCAGGAATGTTCTAAAATATTACACTCGAGATGATAGGTTCCCTTAGGTTAGGATATACAACGTTATAGACGTATAGAATATCCCCATCGAGAAGCAGGCGACGACACGACAGGAATGTTGTAAAATATTACACCCGAGATGTTAGGTTCCCTTAGGTTAGGATATATGACGTTATAGATGTATATAATGTCCCCATCCAGAAGTAGGCGACGACACGCCAGGAATGTTGTAAAATATTACATCCCAGGTGTTAGGTTGCGTTAGGTTAGAATATACAACGTTATAGATGTATATAATGTCCCCATCGAGAAGTAGGCAACGACACGCCAGGAACGTTGTAAAATATTACACCCGAGATGTTAGGTTCCCTTAGGTTAGGATATATGACGTTATAGATGTATATAATGTCCCCATCCAGAAGTAGGCGACGACACGCCAGGACTGTTGTAATATATTACATCCCTGATGTTAGATTGCGGTAGGTTAGAATATACAACGTTATAGACGTATATAATGTCCCCATCGAGAAGCAGGCGACGACACGACAGGAATGTAGTAAAATATTACACTCGACATGTTAGGTTGCCTTAGGCTAGGATATATATCGTTATAGACGTACACAATGTTCCCACCGAGAAGTAGGAACCGACATGCCAGGAATGTTGTAAAATACTACATCCGAGATGTTAGGTCGCCTTAGGTTAGGATATACAACGTTATAGATGTATATATTGTCCCCATCGAGAAGTAGGCGACGACACGCCAGGAATGTTGTAAAATATTACATTCTACAAGTTAGGTTGCCTTAGGCTAGGATATATAACGTTATAGACGTATATAATGTTCCCACCGAGAAATAGGGACCGACATGCCAGGAATGTTGTAAAATATTACATCCGAGGTGTTAGGTTGCCTTAGGGTAGGATGTACAACGTTATAGATGTATATAATGTCCTCAGCGAGAAGTAGGCGACGACACGCCAGGAATGTTGTAAAATATTACATTCGACATGTTGGGTTGCCTTAGGCTAGGATATGTATCGTTATAGACGTATACAATGTTCCCACCGAGAAGTAGGGACCGACTTGCCAGGAATGTTGTAAAATATTACATCCCAGATGTTAGGTTGCTTTAGGTTAGGATATTCAACGTTATAGACGTATATAATGTCCCCATCGAGATGCAGGAGACGACACGACAGGAATGTTGTAAAATATTACATTCGACATGTTAGGTTGCCTTAGGCTAGGATATACATAGTTATAGACGTATACAATGTTCCCACCGAGAAGTAGGCAACGACACGCCAGGAATGTTGTAAAATATTACACCCGAGATGTTAGGTTCCCTTAGGTTAGGATATATGACGTTATAGATGTATATAATGTCCCTATCCAGAAGTAGGCGACGACACGCCAGGAATGTTGTAAAATATTACATCCCAGATTTTAGGTTGCGTTAGGTTAGAATATACAACGTTCTAGACGTACATAAAGACCCCATCGAGAAGCAGGCGACGACACGCCAGGAATGTTGTAAAATATAACATCCGAGATGTTATGTTGCCATACGTTAGGATATGTAACGTTATAGACGTATATAATGTTCCCACCGAAAAGTAGCAGCCGAAGCGCCAGGAATGTTGTAAAATATTACATCCGAGATGTTAGGTTGCCTTAGGTTAGGATATATATCGTTATAGACGTATATAATGTCCCCATCGAGATGCAGGAGACGACATGACAGGAATGTTGTAAAATATTACATCCGAGATGTTAGGTTGCCTTAGGGTAGGATATACAACGTTATAGATGTATATAACGTCCCCATCGAGAAGTAGGCGACGACACGCCAGGAATGTTGTAAAATATTACATTCTACATTTTGGGTTGCCTTAGGCTACGATATATGTCCTTATAGACGTATACATTGTTTCCATCGAGAAGTAGGGCCCGACATGCCAGGAATGTTGTAAAATATTACATCCGAGATGTAAGGTTCCCTTAGGTTAGGATATTCAACTTTATAGACGTATATAATGTCCCCATCGAGATGCAGGAGACGACACGACAGGAATGTTGTAAAATATTACATTCGACATGTTAGGTTGCCTTAGGCTAGGATATATATAGTTATAGACGTATACAATGTTCCCACCGAGAAGTAGGGCCCAACATGCCAGGAATGTTGTAAAATATTACATCCGAGATGTAAGGTTCCCTTAGGTTAGGATACATATCGTTATAGACGTATATAACGTTCCCACCGAGACGTAGGGACCGACATGCCAGGAATGTTGAAAATATTACATCCCAGATGTTAGGTTGCGATAGGTTAGGATATACAACATTCTAGACGTACATAAAGTCCCCATCGAGAAGCAGGCGACGACACGCCAGGAATGTTGTAAAATATAACATCCGAGATGTTATGTTGCCATACGTTAGGATATGTAACGTTATAGACGTATATAATGTTCCCACCGAAAAGTAGCAGCCGAAGCGCCAGGAATGTTGTAAAATATTACATCCGAGATGTTAGGTTGCCTTAGGTTAGGATATATATCGTTATAGACGTATATAATGTCCCCATCGAGATGCAGGAGACGACATGACAGGAATGTTGTAAAATATTACATCCCAGATGTTAGGTTGCGTTAGGTTAGGATATACAACGTTATAGATGTATATAATGTCCTCATCGAGAAGTAGGCGACGACACGCCAGGAATGTTGTAAAATATTACATTCTACAAGTTAGGTTGCCTTAGGCTAGGATATATAACGTTATAGACGTATATAATGATCCCACCGAGAAATAGGGACTGACGCGTCAGGAATGTTCTAAAATATTACACCCGAGATGTTAGGTTCCCTTAGGTTAGGATATACAACGTTATGGACGTATAGAATGTCCCCATCGAGATGCAGGAGACGACACGACAGGAATGTTGTAAAATATTACATTCGACATGTTAGGTTGCCTTAGGCTAGGATATATATAGTTATAGACGTATACAATGTTCCCACCGAGAAGCAGGCGGCGACACGCCAGGAATGTTGTAAAATATTACATCCGAGGTGTTAGGTTGCCTTAGGGTAGGATGTACAACGTTATAGATGTATATAATGTCCCCAGCGAGAAGTAGGCGACGACACGCCAGGAATGTTGTAAAATATTACATTCGACATGTTGGGTTGCCTTAGGCTAGGATATGTATCGTTATAGACGTATACAATGTTCCCACCGAGAAGTAGGGCCCGACATGCCAGGAATGTTGTAAAATATTACATCCGAGATGTTAGGTTGCCCTAGGTTAGGATATACAACGTTATAGATGTATATAATGACCCCATCGAGAAGTAGGCAACGACACGCCAGGAATGTTGTAAAATATTACATTCTACATGTTGGGTTGCCTTAGGCTAGGATATATGTCGTTATAGACGTATACATTGTTCCCACCGAGAAGTAGGGACCGACATGCCAGGAATGTTGTAAAATATTACATCCGAGATGTTAGGTTGCCTTAGGGTAGGATATACAACGTTATAGATGTATATAACGTCCCCATCGAGAAGTAGGCGACGACACGCCAGGAATGTTGTAAAATATTACATTCTACATTTTGGGTTGCCTTAGGCTACGATATATGTCGTTATAGACGTATACATTGTTTCCATCGAGAAGTAGGGACCGACATGCCAGGAATGTTGTATAATATTACATCCCAGATGTTAGGTTGCTTTAGGTTAGGATATTCAACTTTATAGACGTATATAATGTCCCCATCGAGATGCAGGAGACGACACGACAGGAATGTTGTAAAATATTACATTCGACATGTTAGGTTGCCTTAGGCTACGATATATATAGTTATAGACGTATACAATGTTCCCACCGAGAAGTAGGGCCCAACATGCCAGGAATGTTGTAAAATATAACATCCGAGATGTTATGTTGCCATACGTTAGGATATGTAACGTTATAGACGTATATAATGTTCCCACCGAAAAGTAGCAGCCGAAGCGGCAGGAATGTTGTAAAATATTACATCCGAGATGTTAGGTTGCCTTAGGTTAGAATATATATCGTTATAGACGTATATAATGTCCCCATCGAGATGCAGGAGACGACATGACAGGAATGTTGTAAAATATTACATCCCAGATGTTAGGTTGCGTTAGGTTAGGATGTACAACGTTATAGATGTATATAATGTCCTCATCGAGAAGTAGGCGACGACACGCCAGGAATGTTGTAAAATATTACATTCTACAAGTTAGGTTGCCTTAGTGCTAGGATATATAACCTTATAGACGTATATAATGATCCCACCGAGAAATAGGGACTGACGCGTCAGGAATGTTCTAAAATATTACACCCGAGATGTTAGGTTCCCTTAGGTTAGGATATACAACGTTATGGACGTATAGAATGTTCCCACCGAGAAGTAGGGACCGACATGCCAGGAATGTTGTAAAATATTACATCCGAGGTGTTAGGTTGCCTTAGGGTAGGATGTACAACGTTATAGATGTATATAATGTCCCCAGCGAGAAGTAGGCGACGACACGCCAGGAATGTTTTAAAATATTACATCCGAGATGTTATGTTGCCTTACGACAGGATATATAACGTTACAGACGTATATGATGGCACCACCGAGAAGTACGTGCTCACACGCCAGAAATGTTGTGAAATATTACATCCGAGATGTTAGGTTGCCTTAGGCTAGGATATATAACGTTATAGACGTATATAATGTTCCCACCGAAAAGTAGCAGCCGAAGCGCCAGGAATGTTGTAAAATATTACATCCGAGATGTTAGGTTGCCTTAGGTTAGGATATATATCGTTATAGACGTATATAATGTTCCCACCGAGACGTAGGGACCGACATGCCAGGAATGTTTTAAAATATTACATCCCAGATGTTAGGTTCCGTTAGGTTAGGATATACAACGTTATAGACGTATATAATGTACCCACGGAGACGTAGGGACCGACATGCCAGGAATGTTGTAAAATATTACATCCCAGATGTTAGGTTGCGTTAGGTTAGTATATACAAGGTTATAGACGTATATAATGTTCCCACCGAGAAGTAGGGACCGACATGCCAGGAATGTTGTAAAATATTACATCCGAGATGTTAGGTTGCCTTAGGTTAGGATATACAACGTTATAGATGTATATAATGTCCCCATCGACAAGCAGGCGACGACACGACAGGAATGTTGTAAAATATTACATTCGACATGTTAGGTTGCCTTAGGCTAGAATATATATCGTTATAGACGTATACAATGTTCCCACCGAGAAGTAGGGACCGACATGCCAGGAATGTTGTAAAATATTACATCCGAGATGTTAGGTTGCCTTAGGGTAGGATATACAACGTTATAGATGTATATAACGTCCCCATCGAGAAGTAGGCGACGACACGCCAGGAATGTTGTAAAATATTACATTCTACATTTTGGGTTGCCTTAGGCTACGATATATGTCGTTATAGACGTATACATTGTTTCCATCGAGAAGTAGGGACCGACATGCCAGGAATGTTGTAAAATATTACATCCCAGATGTTAGGTTGCTTTAGGTTAGGATATTCAACTTTATAGACGTATATAATGTCCCCATCGAGATGCAGGAGACGACACGTCAGGAATGTTGTAAAATATTACATTCGACATGTTAGGTTGCCTTAGGCTAGGATATATATAGTTATAGACGTATACAATGTTCCCACCGAGAAGCAGGCGACGACACGCCAGGAATGTTGTAAAATATTACATCCGAGGTGTTAGGTTGCCTTAGGGTAGGATGTACAACGTTATAGATGTATATAATGTCCCCAGCGAGAAGTAGGCGACGACACGCCAGGAATGTTGTAAAATATTACATTCGACATGTTGGGTTGCCTTAGGCTAGGATATGTATCGTTATAGAAGTATACAATGTTCCCACCGAGAAGTAGGGCCCGACATGCCAGGAATGTTGTAAAATATTACATCCGAGATGTTAGGTTGCCCTAGGTTAGGATATACAACGTTATAGATGTATATAATGTCCCCATCGAGAAGTAGGCAACGACACGCCAGGAATGTTGTAAAATATTACATCCCAGATGTTAGGTTGCTTTAGGTTAGGATATTCAACGTTATAGACGTATATAATGTCCCCATCGAGATGCAGGAGACGACATGACAGGAATGTTGTAAAATATTACATCCCAGATGTTAGGTTGCGTTAGGTTAGGATATACAACGTTATAGATGTATGTAATGTCCTCATCGAGAAGTAGGCGACGACACGCCAGGAATGTTGTAAAATATTACATTCTACAAGTTAGGTTGCCTTAGGCTAGGATATATTACGTTATAGACGTATATAATGATCCCACCGAGAAATAGGGACTGACGCGTCAGGAATGTTCTAAAATATTACACCCGAGATGTTAGGTTCCCTTAGGTTAGGATATACAACGTTATGGACGTATAGAATGTTCCCACCGAGAAGTAGGGACCGACATGCCAGGAATGTTGTAAAATATTACATCCGAGGTGTTAGGTTGCCTTAGGCTAGGATATATAACGTTATAGACGTATATAATGATCCCACCGAGAAATAGGGACTGACGCGTCAGGAATGTTCTAAAATATTACACCCGAGATGTTAGGTTCCCTTAGGTTAGGATATACAACGTTATGGACGTATAGAATGTTCCCACCGAGAAGTAGGGACCGACATGCCAGGAATGTTGTAAAATATTACATCCGAGGTGTTAGGTTGCCTTAGGGTAGGATGTACAACGTTATAGATGTATATAATGTCCCCAGCGAGAAGTAGGCGACGACACGCCAGGAATGTTTTAAAATATTACATCCGAGATGTTATGTTGCCTTACGACAGGATATATAACGTTACAGACGTATATGATGTTACCACCGAGAAGTACGTGCTCACACGCCAGAAATGTTGTGAAATATTACATCCGAGATGTTAGGTTGCCTTAGGCTAGGATATATAACGTTATAGACGTATATAATGTTCCCACCGAAAAGTAGCAGCCGAAGCGCCAGGAATGTTGTAAAATATTACATCCGAGATGTTAGGTTGCCTTAGGTTAGGATATATATCGTTATAGACGTATATAATGTTCCCACCGAGACGTAGGGACCGACATGCCAGGAATGTTGTAAAATATTACATCCGAGATGTTAGGTTGCCTTAGGTTAGGATATATATCGTTATAGACGTATATAACGTTCCCACCGAGACGTAGGGACCGACATGCCAGGAATGTTGAAAATATTACATCCCAGATGTTAGGTTGCTTTAGGTTAGGATATGTATCGTTATAGACGTATACAATGTTCCCACCGAGAAGTAGGGACCGACTTGCCAGGAATGTTGTAAAATATTACATCCGAGATGTTAGGTTGCCTTAGGGTAGGATATACAACGTTATAGATGTATATAACGTCCCCATCGAGAAGTAGGCGACGACACGCCAGGAATGTTGTAAAATATTACATTCTACATTTTGGGTTGTCTTAGGCTAGGATATATGTCGTTATAGACGTATACATTGTTTTCACCGAGAAGTAGGGACCGACATGCCAGGAATGTTGTAAAATATTACATCCCAGATGTTAGGTTGCTTTACGTTAGGATATTCAACGTTATAGACGTATATAATGTCCCCATCGAGATGCAGGAGACGACATGACAGGAATGTTGTAAAATATTACATCCCAGATGTTAGGTTGCGTTAGGTTAGGATATACAACGTTATAGATGTATGTAATGTCCTCATCGAGAAGTAGGGGCCGACACGCCAGGAATGTTGTAAAATATTACATTCTACAAGTTAGGTTGCCTTAGGCTAGGATATATAACGTTATAGACGTATATAATGATCCCACCGAGAAATAGGGACTGACGCGTCAGGAATGTTCTAAAATATTACACCCGAGATGTTAGGTTCCCTTAGGTTAGGATATACAACGTTATGGACGTATAGAATGTTCCCACCGAGAAGTAGGGACCGACATGCCAGGAATGTTGTAAAATATTACATCCGAGGTGTTAGGTTGCCTTAGGCTAGGATATATAACGTTATAGACGTATATAATGATCCCACCGAGAAATAGGGACTGACGCGTCAGGAATGTTCTAAAATATTACACCCGAGATGTTAGGTTCCCTTAGGTTAGGATATACAACGTTATGGACGTATAGAATGTTCCCACCGAGAAGTAGGGACCGACATGCCAGGAATGTTGTAAAATATTACATCCGAGGTGTTAGGTTGCCTTAGGGTAGGATGTACAACGTTATAGATGTATATAATGTCCCCAGCGAGAAGTAGGCGACGACACGCCAGGAATGTTTTAAAATATTACATCCGAGATGTTATGTTGCCTTACGACAGGATATATAACGTTACAGACGTATATGATGTTACCACCGAGAAGTACGTGCTCACACGCCAGAAATGTTGTGAAATATTACATCCGAGATGTTAGGTTGCCTTAGGCTAGGATATATAACGTTATAGACGTATATAATGTTCCCACCGAAAAGTAGCAGCCGAAGCGCCAGGAATGTTGTAAAATATTACATCCGAGATGTTAGGTTGCCTTAGGTTAGGATATATATCGTTATAGACGTATATAATGTTCCCACCGAGACGTAGGGACCGACATGCCAGGAATGTTTTAAAATATTACATCCCAGATGTTAGGTTCCGTTAGGTTAGGATATACAACGTTATAGACGTATATAATGTACCCACGGAGACGTAGGGACCGACATGCCAGGAATGTTGTAAAATATTACATCCCAGATGTTAGGTTGCGTTAGGTTAGTATATACAAGGTTATAGACGTATATAATGTTCCCATCGAGAAGCAGGCGACGACACGCCAGAATGTTGTAAAATATTACATCCGAGATGTTAGGTTGCCTTAGGTTAGGATATACAACGTTATAGATGTATATAATATCCCCATCGAGAAGTAGGCGACGACACGCCAGGAATGTTGTAAAATATTACACCCGAGATGTTAGGTTCCCTTAGGTTAGGATATATGACGTTATAGATGTATATAATGTCCCTATCCAGAAGTAGGCGACGACACGCCAGGAATGTTGTAAAATATTACATCCCAGGTTTTAGGTTGCGTTAGGTTAGAATATACAACGTTATAGACGTATATAATGTCCCCATCGACAAGCAGGCGACGACACGACAGGAATGTTGTAAAATATTACATTCGACATGTTAGGTTGCCTTAGGCTAGAATATATATCGTTATAGACG
Source organism: Xylocopa violacea (assembly GCA_963969225.1). Classification (NCBI taxonomy): domain Eukaryota; kingdom Metazoa; phylum Arthropoda; class Insecta; order Hymenoptera; family Apidae; genus Xylocopa; species Xylocopa violacea. The sequence goes on along the minus strand of CAXAJV010001073.1, from coordinate 999,428 downwards.
TATACAATGTTCCCACCGAGAAGTAGGGACCGACATGCCAGGAATGTTGTAAAATATTACATCCGAGATGTTAGGTTGCCTTAGGGTAGGATATACAACGTTATAGATGTATATAACGTCCCCATCGAGAAGTAGGCGACGACACGCCAGGAATGTTGTAAAATATTACATTCGACATGTTAGGTTGCCTTAGGCTAGGATATATATAGTTATAGACGTATACAATGTTCCCACCGAGAAGTAGGCGACGACACGCCAGGAATGTTGTAAAATATTACACCCGAGATGTTAGATTCCCTTAGGTTAGGATATATAACGTTATAGATGTATATAATGTCCCCACCGAGAAGTAGGGACCGACATGCCTGGAATGTTGTAAAATATTACAACCGAGATGTTAGGTTGCCTTAGGGTAGGATATACAACGTTATAGATGTATATAACGTCCCCATCGAGAAGTAGGCGACGACACGCCAGGAATGTTGTAAAATATTACATTCTACATTTTGGGTTGCCTTAGGCTACGATATATGTCGTTATAGACGTATACATTGTTTCCATCGAGAAGTAGGGACCGACATGCCAGGAATTTTGTAAAATATTACATCCCAGATGTTAGGTTGCTTTAGGTTAGGATATTCAACTTTATAGACGTATATAATGTCCCCATCGAGATGCAGGAGACGACACGACAGGAATGTTGTAAAATATTACATTCGACATGTTAGGTTGCCTTAGGCTACGATATATATAGTTATAGACGTATACAATGTTCCCACCGAGAAGTAGGGCCCAACATGCCAGGAATGTTGTAAAATATAACATCCGAGATGTTATGTTGCCATACGTTAGGATATGTAACGTTATAGACGTATATAATGTTCCCACCGAAAAGTAGCAGCCGAAGCGGCAGGAATGTTGTAAAATATTACATCCGAGATGTTAGGTTGCCTTAGGTTAGAATATATATCGTTATAGACGTATATAATGTCCCCATCGAGATGCAGGAGACGACATGACAGGAATGTTGTAAAATATTACATCCCAGATGTTAGGTTGCGTTAGGTTAGGATATACAACGTTATAGATGTATGTAATGTCCTCATCGAGAAGTAGGCGACGACACGCCAGGAATGTTGTAAAATATTACATCCCAGATGTTAGGTTGCTTTAGGTTAGGATATTCAACGTTATAGACGTATATAATGTCCCCATCGAGATGCAGGAGACGACACGACAGGAATGTTGTAAAATATTACATTCGACATGCTAGGTTGCCTTAGGCTAGGATATATATAGTTATAGACGTATACAATGTTCCCACCGAGAAGTAGGCGACGACACGCCAGGAATGTTGTTAAATATTACACCCGAGATGTTAGATTCCCTTAGGTTAGGATATATAACGTTATAGATGTATATAATGTCCCCATCCAGAAGTAGGCGACGACACGACAGGAATGTTGTAAAATATTACATTCGACATGTTAGGTTACGTTAGGCTAGAATATATATCGTTATAGACGTATACAATGTTCCCACCGAGAAGTAGGGACCGACATGCCAGGAATGTTGTAAAATATTACATCCGAGATGTTAGGTTGCCTTAGGGTAGGATATACAACGTTATAGATGTATATAACGTCCCCATCGAGAAGTAGGCGACGACACGCCAGGAATGTTTTAAAATATTACATCCGAGATGTTATGTTGCCTTGCGACAGGATATATAACGTTACAGACGTATATGATGTTACCACCGAGAAGTACGTGCTCACACGCCAGAAATGTTGTGAAATATTACATCCGAGATGTTAGGTTGCCTTAGGCTAGGATATATAACGTTATAGACGTATATAATGTTCCCACCGAAAAGTAGCAGCCGAAGCGCCAGGAATGTTGTAAAATATTACATCCGAGATGTTAGGTTGCCTTAGGTTAGCATATATATCGTTATAGACGTATATAATGTTCCCACCGAGACGTAGGGACCGACATGCCAGGAATGTTTTAAAATATTACATCCCAGATGTTAGGTTCCGTTAGGTTAGGATATACAACGTTATAGACGTATATAATGTACCCACGGAGACGTAGGGACCGACATGCCAGGAATGTTGTAAAATATTACATCCCAGATGTTAGGTTGCGTTAGGTTAGTATATACAAGGTTATAGACGTATATAATGTTCCCATCGAGAAGCAGGCGACGACACGCCAGAATGTTGTAAAATATTACATCCGAGATGTTAGGTTGCCTTAGGTTAGGATATACAACGTTATAGATGTATATAATATCCCCATCGAGAAGTAGGCGACGATACGCCAGGAATGTTGTAAAATATTACACCCGAGATGTTAGGTTCCCTTAGGTTAGGATATATGACGTTATAGATGTATATAATGTCCCTATCCAGAAGTAGGCGACGACACGCCAGGAATGTTGTAAAATATTACATTCTACATTTTGGGTTGCCTTAGGCTACGATATATGTCGTTATAGACGTATACATTGTTTCCATCGAGAAGTAGGGACCGACATGCCAGGAATGTTGTAAAATATTACATCCCAGATGTTAGGTTGCTTTAGGTTAGGATATTCAAGTTTATAGACGTATATGTCCCCATCGAGATGCAGGAGACGACACGACAGGAATGTTGTAAAATATTACATTCGACATGTTAGGTTGCCTTAGGCTAGTATATATATAGTTATAGACGTATACAATGTTCCCACCGAGAAGTAGGGCCCAACATGCCAGGAATGTTGTAAAATATTACATCCGAGATGTAAGGTTCCCTTAGGTTAGGATATATATCGTTATAGACGTATATAACGTTCCCACCGAGACGTAGGGACCGACATGCCAGGAATGTTGTAAAATATTACATCCCAGATGTTAGGTTGCTTTAGGTTAGGATATTCAACGTTATAGATGTATATAATGTCCCCATCCAGAAGTAGGCGACGACACGACAGGAATGTTGTAAAATATTACATTCGACATGTTAGGTTGCGTTAGGCTAGAATATATATCGTTATAGACGTATACAATGTTCCCACCGAGAAGTAGGGACCGACATGCCAGGAATGTTGTAAAATATTACATCCGAGATGTTAGGTTGCCTTAGGGTAGGATATACAACGTTATAGATGTATATAACGTCCCCATCGAGAAGTAGGCGACGACACGCCAGGAATGTTGTAAAATATTACATTCTACATTTTGGGTTGCCTTAGGCTACGATATATGTCGTTATAGACGTATACATTGTTTCCATCGAGAAGTAGGGACCGACATGCCAGGAATGTTGTAAAATATTACATCCCAGATGTTAGGTTGCTTTAGGTTAGGATATTCAACTTTATAGACGTATATAATGTCCCCATCGAGATGCAGGAGACGACACGACAGGAATGTTGTAAAATATTACATTCGACATGTTAGGTTGCCTTAGGCTACGATATATATAGTTATAGACGTATACAATGTTCCCACCGAGAAGTAGGGCCCAACATGCCAGGAATGTTGTAAAATATAACATCCGAGATGTTATGTTGCCATACGTTAGGATATGTAACGTTATAGACGTATATAATGTTCCCACCGAAAAGTAGCAGCCGAAGCGGCAGGAATGTTGTAAAATATTACATCCGAGATGTTAGGTTGCCTTAGGTTAGGATATATATCGTTATAGACGTATATAATGTTCCCACCGAGACGTAGGGACCGACATGCAAGGAATGTTTTAAAATATTACATCCCAGATGTTAGGTTCCGTTAGGTTAGGATATACAACGATATAGACGTATATAATGTACCCACGGAGACGTAGGGAACGACATGCCAGGAATGTTGTAAAATATTACATCCCAGATGTTAGGTTGCGTTAGGTTAGTATATACAAGGTTATAGACGTATATAATGTTCCCATCGAGAAGCAGGCGACGACACGCCAGAATGTTGTAAAATATTACATCCGAGATGTTAGGTTGCCTTAGGTTAGGATATACAACGTTATAGATGTATATAATATCCCCATCGAGAAGTAGGCGACGACACGCCAGGAATGTTGTAAAATATTACATACCAGATTTTAGGTTGCGTTAGGTTAGAATATACAACGTTATAGATGTATATAACGTCCCCATCGAGAAGTAGGCGACGACACGCCAGGAATGTTGTAAAATATTACATTCTACATTTTGGGTTGCCTTAGGCTACGATATATGTCGTTATAGACGTATACATTGTTTCCATCGAGAAGTAGGGACCGACATGCCAGGAATGTTGTAAAATATTACATCCCAGATGTTAGGTTGCTTTAGGTTAGGATATTCAACTTTATAGACGTATATAATGTCCCCATCGAGATGCAGGAGACGACACGACAGGAATGTTGTAAAATATTACATTCGACATGTTAGGTTGCCTTAGGCTACGATATATATAGTTATAGACGTATACAATGTTCCCACCGAGAAGTAGGGCCCAACATGCCAGGAATGTTGTAAAATATAACATCCGAGATGTTATGTTGCCATACGTTAGGATATGTAACGTTATAGACGTATATAATGTTCCCACCGAAAAGTAGCAGCCGAAGCGGCAGGAATGTTGTAAAATATTACATCCGAGATGTTAGGTTGCCTTAGGTTAGAATATATATCGTTATAGACGTATATAATGTCCCCATCGAGATGCAGGAGACGACATGACAGGAATGTTGTAAAATATTACATCCCAGATGTTAGGTTGCGTTAGGTTAGGATATACAACGTTATAGATGTATATAATGTCCTCATCGAGAAGTAGGCGACGACACGCCAGGAATGTTGTAAAATATTACATTCTACAAGTTAGGTTGCCTTAGGCTAGGATATATAACGTTATAGACGTATATAATGATCCCACCGAGAAATACGGACTGACGCGTCAGGAATGTTCTAAAATATTACACCCGAGATGTTAGGTTCCCTTAGGTTAGGATATACAACGTTATGGACGTATAGAATGTTCCCACGGAGAAGTAGGGACCGACACGCCAGAAATGTTGTGAAATATTACATCCGAGATGTTAGGTTGCCTTAGGCTAGGATATATAACGTTATAGACGTATATAATGTTCCCACCGAAAAGTAGCAGCCGAAGCGCCAGGAATGTTGTAAAATATTACATCCGAGATGTTAGGTTGCCTTCGTTAGGATATATATCGTTATAGACGTATATAATGTTCCCACCGAGACGTAGGGACCGACATGCCAGGAATGTTTTAAAATATTACATCCGAGATGTTAGGTTGCCTTAGGGTAGGATATACAAAGTTATAGATGTATATAACGTCCCCATTGAGAAGTAGGCGACGACACGCCAGGAATGTTGTAATATATTACATTCTACATTTTGGGTTGCCTTAGGCTAGGATATATGTCGTTATAGACGTATACATTGTTTTCACCGAGAAGTAGGGACCGACATGCCAGGAATGTTGTAAAATATTACATCCCAGATGTTAGGTTGCTTTAGGTTAGGATATTCAACGTTATAGACGTATATAATGTCCCCATCGAGATGCAGGAGACGACACGACAGGAATGTTGTAAAATATTACATTCGACATGTTAGGTTGCCTTAGGCTAGGATATATATAGTTATAGACGTATACAATGTTCCCACCGAGAAGTAGGCGACGACACGCCAGGAATGTTGTAAAATATTACACCCGAGATGTTAGATTCCCTTAGGTTAGGATACATAACGTTATAGATGTATATAATGTCCCCATCCAGAAGTAGGCGACGACACGACAGGAATGTTGTAAAATATTACATTCGACATGTTAGGTTGCGTTAGGCTAGAATATATATCGTTATAGACGTATACAATGTTCCCACCGAGAAGTAGGGACCGACATGCCAGGAATGCTGTAAAATATTACATCCGAGATGTTAGGTTGCCTTAGGTTAGGATATACAACGTTATAGATGTATATAATATCCCCATCGAGAAGTAGGCGACGACACGCCAGGAATGTTGTAAAATATTACACCCGAGATGTTAGGTTCCCTTAGGTTAGGATATATGACGTTATAGATGTATATAATGTCCCTATCCAGAAGTAGGCGACGACACGCCAGGAATGTTGTAAAATATTACATCCCAGGTTTTAGGTTGCGTTAGGTTAGAATATACAACGTTATAGACGTATATAATGTCCCCATCGACAAGCAGGCGACGACACGACAGGAATGTTGTAAAATATTACATTCGACATGTTAGGTTGCCTTAGGCTAGAATATATATCGTTATAGACGTATACAATGTTCCCACCGAGAAGTAGGGACCGACATGCCAGGAATGTTGTAAAATATTACATCCGAGATGTTAGGTTGCCTTAGGGTAGGATATACAACGTTATAGATGTATATAACGTCCCCATCGAGAAGTAGGCGACGACACGCCAGGAATGTTGTAAAATATTACATTCTACATTTTGGGTTGCCTTAGGCTAGGATATATGTCGTTATAGACGTATACATTGTTTTCACCGAGAAGTAGGGACCGACATGCCAGGAATGTTGTAAAATATTACATCCCAGATGTTAGGTTGCTTTAGGTTAGGATATTCAACGTTATAGACGTATATAATGTCCCCATCGAGATGCAGGAGACGACACGACAGGAATGTTGTAAAATATTACATTCGACATGTTAGGTTGCCTTAGGCTAGGATATATATAGTTATAGACGTATACAATGTTCCCACCGATAAGTAGGCGACGACACGCCAGGAATGTTGTAAAATATTACACCCGAGATGTTAGATTCCCTTAGGTTAGGATATATAACGTTATAGATGTATATAATGTCCCCATCCAGAAGTAGGCGACGACACGACAGGAATGTTGTAAAATATTACATTCGACATGTTAGGTTGCGTTAGGCTAGAATATATATCGTTATAGACGTATACAATGTTCCCACCGAGAAGTAGGGACCGACATGCCAGGAATGTTGTAAAATATTACATCCGAGATGTTAGGTTGCCTTAGGTTAGGATATACAACGTTATAGATGTATATAATGTCCCCATCGAGAAGCAGGCAACGACACGCCAGGAATGTTGTAAAATATTACACCCGAGATGTTAGGTTCCCTTAGGTTAGGATATATGACGTTATAGATGTATATAATGTCCCCATCCAGAAGTAGGCGACGACACCCCAGGAATGTTGTAAAATATAACATCCCAGATGTTAGGTTGCGTTAGGTTAGAATATACAACGTTATAGACGTATATAATGTCCCCATCGAGAAGCAGGCGACGACACGACAGGAATGTTGTAAAATATTACATTCGACATGTTAGGTTGCGTTAGGCTAGAATATATATCGTTATAGACGTATACAATGTTCCCACCGAGAAGTAGGGACCGACATGCCAGGAATGCTGTAAAATATTACATCCGAGATGTTAGGTTGCCTTAGGTTAGGATATACAACGTTATAGATGTATATAATATCCCCATCGAGAAGTAGGCGACGACACGCCAGGAATGTTGTAAAATATTACACCCGAGATGTTAGGTTCCCTTAGGTTAGGATATATGACGTTATAGATGTATATAATGTCCCTATCCAGAAGTAGGCGACGACACGCCAGGAATGTTGTAAAATATTACATCCCAGGTTTTAGGTTGCGTTAGGTTAGAATATACAACGTTATAGACGTATATAATGTCCCCATCGACAAGCAGGCGACGACACGACAGGAATGTTGTAAAATATTACATTCGACATGTTAGGTTGCCTTAGGCTAGAATATATATCGTTATAGACGTATACAATGTTCCCACCGAGAAGTAGGGACCGACATGCCAGGAATGTTGTAAAATATTACATCCGAGATGTTAGGTTGCCTTAGGGTAGGATATACAACGTTATAGATGTATATAACGTCCCCATCGAGAAGTAGGCGACGACACGCCAGGAATGTTGTAAAATATTACATTCTACATTTTGGGTTGCCTTAGGCTAGGATATATGTCGTTATAGACGTATACATTGTTTTCACCGAGAAGTAGGGACCGACATGCCAGGAATGTTGTAAAATATTACATCCCAGATGTTAGGTTGCTTTAGGTTAGGATATTCAACGTTATAGACGTATATAATGTCCCCATCGAGATGCAGGAGACGACACGACAGGAATGTTGTAAAATATTACATTCGACATGTTAGGTTGCCTTAGGCTAGGATATATATAGTTATAGACGTATACAATGTTCCCACCGATAAGTAGGCGACGACACGCCAGGAATGTTGTAAAATATTACACCCGAGATGTTAGATTCCCTTAGGTTAGGATATATAACGTTATAGATGTATATAATGTCCCCATCCAGAAGTAGGCGACGACACGACAGGAATGTTGTAAAATATTACATTCGACATGTTAGGTTGCGTTAGGCTAGAATATATATCGTTATAGACTTATACAATGTTCCCACCGAGAAGTAGGGACCGACATGCCAGGAATGTTGTAAAATATTACATCCGAGATGTTAGGTTGCCTTAGGTTAGGGTATACAACGTTATAGATGTATATAATGTCCCCATCGAGAAGCAGGCAACGACACGCCAGGAATGTTGTAAAATATTACACCCGAGATGTTAGGTTCCCTTAGGTTAGGATATATGACGTTATAGATGTATATAATGTCCCCATCCAGAAGTAGGCGACGACACGCCAGGAATGTTGTAAAATATAACATCCCAGATGTTAGGTTGCGTTAGGTTAGAATATACAACGTTATAGACGTATATAATGTCCCCATCGAGAAGCAGGCGACGACACGACAGGAATGTTGTAAAATATTACATTCGACATGTTAGGTTGCCTTAGGCTAGAATATATATCGTTATAGACGTATACAATGTTCCCACCGAGAAGTAGGGACCGACATGCCAGGAATGTTGTAAAATATTACATCCGAGATGTTAGGTTGCCTTAGGTTAGGATATACAACGTTATAGATGTATATAATGTCCCCATCGAGAAGTAGGCAACGACACGCCAGGAATGTTGTAAAATATTACACCCGAGATGTTAGGTTCCCTTAGGTTAGGATATATGACGTTATAGATGTATATAATGTCCCTATCCAGAAGTAGGCGACGACACGCCAGGAATGTTGTAAAATATTACATCCCAGATTTTAGGTTGCGTTAGGTTAGAATATACAACGTTATAGACGTATATAATGTCCTCATCGAGAAGCAGGCGACGACACGACAGGAATGTTGTAAAATATTACATTCGACATGTTAGGTTGCCTTAGGCTAGAATATATATCGTTATAGACGTATACAATGTTCCCACCGAGAAGTAGGGACCGACATGCTAGGAATGTTGTAAAATATTACATCCCAGACGTTAGGTTGCGTTAGGTTAGAATATACAACGTTATAGACGTATATAATGTCCCCATCGAGAAGCAGGCGACGACACGACAGGAACGTTGTAAAATATTACATTCGACATGTTAGGTTGCCTTAGGCTAGAATATATATCGTTATAGACGTATACAATGTTCCCACCGAGAAGTAGGGACCGACATGCTAGGAATGTTGTAAAATATTACATCCGAAATGTTAGGTTGCCTTAGGTTAGGATATACAACGTTATAGACGTATATAATGTCCCCATCGAGAAGTAGGCGACGACACGCCAGGAATGTTGTAAAATATTACACCTGAGATGTTAGGTTCCCTTAGGTTAGGATATACAACGTTATAGACGTATATAATGTCCCCATCGAGAAGCGGGCGACGACCCACCAGGAATGTTGTAAAATATTACATCCCAGATGTTAGGTTGCGTTAGGTTAGTATATACAAGGTTATAGACGTATATAATGTCCCCATCGAGAAGCAGGCGACGACACGCCAGAATGTTGTAAAATATTACATCCGAGATGTTAGGTTCCCTTAGGTTAGGATATATGACGTTATAGATGTATATAATGTCCCCATCCAGAAGTAGGCGACGACACGCCAGGAATGTTGTAAAATATAACATCCCAGATGTTAGGTTGCGTTAGGTTAGAATATACAACGTTATAGACGTATATAATGTCCCCATCGAGAAGCAGGCGACGACACGACAGGAATGTTGTAAAATATTACATTCTACATGTTGGGTTGCCTTAGGCTAGGATATATATCGTTATAGACGTATACATTGTTTCCACCGAGAAGTAGGGACCGACATGCCAGGAATGTTGTAAAATATTACATCCGAGATGTTAGGTTGCCTTAGGTTAGGATATATATCGTTATAGACGTATATAATGTTCCCACCGAGACGTGGGGACCGACATGCCAGGGATCTTGTAAAATTTTACATCCCAGATGTTAGGTTGCTTTAGGTTAGGATATTCAACGTTATAGACGTATATAATGTCCCCATCGAGAAGCGGGCGACGACCCACCAGGTCTGATGTGAAATATTACACCCCAGATTTTAGGTTGCGTTAGGTTAGTATATACAAGGTTATAGACGTATATAATGTCCCCATCGAGAAGCAGGCGACGACACGCCAGAATGTTGTAAAATATTACATCCGAGATGTTAGGTTGCGTTAGGTTAGGATATACAACGTTATAGACGTACATAAAGTCCCCATCGAGAAGCAGGCGACGACACGCCAGAATGTTGTAAAATATTACATCCGAGATGTTAGGTTGCCTTAGGTTAGGATATACAACGTTATAGATGTATATAATGTCCCCATCGAGAAGTAGGCGACGACACGCCACGAATGTTGTAAAATATTACACCCGAGATGTTAGGTTCCCTTAGGTTAGGATATATGACGTTATAGATGTATATAATGTCCCCATCCAGAAGTAGGCGACGACACGCCAGGAATGTTGTAAAATATAACATCCCAGATGTTAGGTTGCGTTAGGTTAGAATATACAACGTTATAGACGTATATAATGTCCCCATCGAGAAGCAGGCGACGACACGACAGGAATGTTGTAAAATATTACATTCTACATGTTGCGTTGCCTTAGGCTAGGATATATATCGTTATAGACGTATACATTGTTCCTACCGAGAAGTAGGGACCGACATGCCAGGAATGTTGAAAATATTACATCCGAGATGTTAGGTTGCCTTAGGTTAGGATATACAACGTTATAGATGTGTAGAATGTCCCCATCGAGAAGTAGGCGACGACACGCCAGGAATGTTGTAAAATATTACATTCTACATGTTGGGTTGCCTTAGGCTAGGATATATATCGTTATAGACGTATACATTGTTTCCACCGAGAAGTAGGGACCGACATGCCAGGAATGTTGTAAAATATTACATCCGAGATGTTAGGTTGCCTTAGGTTAGGCTATATATCGTTATAGACGTATATAATGTTCCCACCGAGACGTGGGGACCGACATGCCAGGGATCTTGTAAAATATTACATCCCAGATGTTAGGTTGCTTTAGGTTAGGATATTCAACGTTATAGACGTATATAATGTCCCCATCGAGAAGCGGGAGACGACCCACCAGGTCTGATGTAAAATATTACATCCCAGATTTTAGGTTGCGTTAGGTTAGAATATACAACGTTATAGACGTATATAATGTCCCCATCGAGAAGCAGGCGACGACACGACAGGAATGTTGTAAAATATTACATTCGACATGTTAGGTTGCCTTAGGCTAGAATATATATCGTTATAGACGTATACAATGTTCCCACCGAGAAGTAGGGACCGACATGCCAGGAATGTTGTAAAATATTACATCCGAGATGTTAGGTTGCCTTAGGTTAGGATATACAACGTTATAGATGTGTAGAATGTCCCCATCGAGAAGTAGGCGACGACATGCCAGGAATGTTGTAAAATATTACATTCTACATGTTGGGTTGCCTTAGGCTAGGATATGTATCGTTATAGACGTATACATTGTTTCCACCGAGAAGTAGGGACCGACATGCCAGGAATGTTGTAAAATATTACATCCGAGATGTTAGGTTGCCTTAGGTTAGGATATATATCGTTATAAACGTATATAATGTTCCCACCGAGACGTGGGGACCGACATGCCAGGGATCTTGTAAAATATTACATCCCAGATGTTAGGTTGCTTTAGGTTAGGATATTCAACGTTATAGACGTATATAATGTCCCCATCGAGAAGCGGGCGACGACCCACCAGGTCTGATGTAAAATATTACATCCCAGATTTTAGGTTGCGTTAGGTTAGTATATACAAGGTTATAGACGTATATAATGTCCCCATCGAGAAGCAGGCGACGACACGTCAGAATGTTGTAAAATATTACATCCGAGATGTTAGGTTGCGTTAGGTTAGGATATACAACGTTATAGACGTACATAAAGTCCCCATCGAGAAGCAGGCGACGACACGCCAGGAATGTTGTAATATATAACATCCGATATGTTATGTTGCCATACGTTAGGATATGTAACGTTATAGACGTATATAATGTTCCCACCGAAAAGTAGCAGCCGAATCGCCAGGAATGTTGTAAAATATTACACCCGAGATGTTAGGTTCCCTTAGGTTAGGATATACAACGTTATAGACGTATAGAATGTTCCCACCGAGAAGTAGGGACCGACATGCCAGGAATGTTGTAAAATATTACATCCGAGATGTTAGGTTGCCTTAGGTTAGGATATATATCGTTATAAACGTATATAATGTTCCCACCGAGACGTGGGGACCGACATGCCAGGGATCTTGTAAAATATTACATCCCAGATGTTAGGTTGCTTTAGGTTAGGATATACAAGGTTATAGACGTATATAATGTCCCCATCGAGAAGCAGGCGACGACACGTCAGAATGTTGTAAAATATTACATCCGAGATGTTAGGTTGCGTTAGGTTAGGATATACAACGTTATAGACGTACATAAAGTCCCCATCGAGAAGCAGGCGACGACACGCCAGGAATGTTGTAATATATAACATCCGAGATGTTATGTTGCCATACGTTAGGATATGTAACGTTATAGACGTATATAATGTTCCCACCGAAAAGTAGCAGCCGAATCGCCAGGAATGTTGTAAAATATTACACCCGAGATGTTAGGTTCCCTTAGGTTAGGATATACAACGTTCTAGACGTATAGAATGTTCCCACCGAGAAGTAGGGACCGACATGCCAGGAATGTTGTAAAATATTACATCCCAGATGTTAGGTTGCGTTAGGTTAGGATATACAACGTTATAGATGTATATAATGTCCCCATCGAGAAGTAGGCGACGACACGCCAGGAATGTTGTAAAATATTACACCCGAGATGTTAGGTTCCCTTAGGTTAGGATATATGACGTTATAGATGTATATAATGTCCCCATCCAGAAGTAGGCGACGACACGCCAGGAATGTTGTAAAATATAACATCCCAGATGTTAGGTTGCGTTAGGTTAGAATATACACCGTTATAGACGTATATAATGTCCCCATCGAGAAGCAGGCGACGACACGACAGGAATGTTGTAAAATATTACATTCGACATGTTAGGTTGCCTTAGGCTAGAATATATATCGTTATAGACGTATACAATGTTCCCACCGAGAAGTAGGGACCGACATGCCAGGAATGTTGTAAAATATTACATCCGAGATGTTAGGTTGCCTTAGGTTAGGATATACAACGTTATAGATGTGTAGAATGTCCCCATCGAGAAGTAGGCGACGACACGCCAGGAATGTTGTAAAATATTACACCCGAGATGTTAGGTTCCCTTAGGTTAGGATATACAACGTTATAGACGTATATAATGTCCCCATCGAGAAGCGGGCGACGACCCACCAGGAATGTTGTAAAATATTACATCCCAGATGTTAGGTTGCGTTAGGTTAGTATATACAAGGTTATAGACGTATATAATGTCCCCATCGAGAAGCAGGCGACGACACGCCAGAATGTTGTAAAATATTACATCCGAGATGTTAGGTTGCCTTAGGTTAGGATATACAACGTTATAGATGTATATAATGTCCCCATCGAGAAGTAGGCGACGACACGCCACGAATGTTGTAAAATATTACACCCGAGATGTTAGGTTCCCTTAGGTTAGGATATATGACGTTATAGATGTATATAATGTCCCCATCCAGAAGTAGGCGACGACACGCCAGGAATGTTGTAAAATATAACATCCCAGATGTTAGGTTGCGTTAGGTTAGAATATACAACGTTATAGACGTATATAATGTCCCCATCGAGAAGCAGGCGACGACACGACAGGAATGTTGTAAAATATTACATTCTACATGTTGGGTTGCCTTAGGCTAGGATATATATCGTTATAGACGTATACATTGTTTCCACCGAGAAGTAGGGACCGACATGCCAGGAATGTTGTAAAATATTACATCCGAGATGTTAGGTTGCCTTAGGTTAGGATATATATCGTTATAGACGTATATAATGTTCCCACCGAGACGTGGGGACCGACATGCCAGGGATCTTGTAAAATTTTACATCCCAGATGTTAGGTTGCTTTAGGTTAGGATATTCAACGTTATAGACGTATATAATGTCCCCATCGAGAAGCGGGCGACGACCCACCAGGTCTGATGTAAAATATTACATCCCAGATTTTAGGTTGCGTTAGGTTAGTATATACAAGGTTATAGACGTATATAATGTCCCCATCGAGAAGCAGGCGACGACACGCCAGAATGTTGTAAAATATTACATCCGAGATGTTAGGTTGCGTTAGGTTAGGATATACAACGTTATAGACGTACATAAAGTCCCCATCGAGAAGCAGGCGACGACACGCCAGAATGTTGTAAAATATTACATCCGAGATGTTAGGTTGCCTTAGGTTAGGATATACAACGTTATAGATGTATATAATGTCCCCATCGAGAAGTAGGCGACGACACGCCACGAATGTTGTAAAATATTACACCCGAGATGTTAGGTTCCCTTAGGTTAGGATATATGACGTTATAGATGTATATAATGTCCCCATCCAGAAGTAGGCGACGACACGCCAGGAATGTTGTAAAATATAACATCCCAGATATTAGGTTGCGTTAGGTTAGAATATACAACGTTATAGACGTATATAATGTCCCCATCGAGAAGCAGGCGACGACACGACAGGAATGTTGTAAAATATTACATTCTACATGTTGGGTTGCCTTAGGCTGGGATATATATCGTTATAGACGTATACATTGTTCCCACCGAGAAGTAGGGACCGACATGCCAGGAATGTTGTAAAATATTACATCCGAGATGTTAGGTTGCCTTAGGTTAGGATATACAACGTTATAGATGTGTAGAATGTCCCCATCGAGAAGTAGGCGACGACACGCCAGGAATGTTGTAAAATATTACATTCTACATGTTGGGTTGCCTTAGGCTAGGATATATATCGTTATAGACGTATACATTGTTTCCACCGAGAAGTAGGGACCGACATGCCAGGAATGTTGTAAAATATTACATCCGAGATGTTAGGTTGCCTTAGGTTAGGATATATATCGTTATAGACGTATATAATGTTCCCACCGAGACGTGGGGACCGACATGCCAGGGATCTTGTAAAATATTACATCCCAGATGTTAGGTTGCTTTAGGTTAGGATATTCAACGTTATAGACGTATATAATGTCCCCATCGAGAAGCGGGCGACGACCCACCAGGTCTGATGTAAAATATTACATCCCAGATTTTAGGTTGCGTTAGGTTAGAATATACAACGTTATAGACGTATATAATGTCCCCATCGAGAAGCAGGCGACGACACGACAGGAATGTTGTAAAATATTACATTCGACATGTTAGGTTGCCTTAGGCTAGAATATATATCGTTATAGACGTATACAATGTTCCCACCGAGAAGTAGGGACCGACATGCCAGGAATGTTGTAAAATATTACATCCGAGATGTTAGGTTGCCTTAGGTTAGGATATACAACGTTATAGATGTGTAGAATGTCCCCATCGAGAAGTAGGCGACGACACGCCAGGAATGTTGTAAAATATTACATTCTACATGTTGGGTTGCCTTAGGCTAGGATATGTATCGTTATAGACGTGTACATTGTTTCCACCGAGAAGTAGGGACCGACATGCCAGGAATGTTGTAAAATATTACATCCGAGATGTTAGGTTGCCTTAGGTTAGGATATATATCGTTATAAACGTATATAATGTTCCCACCGAGACGTGGGGACCGACATGCCAGGGATCTTGTAAAATATTACATCCCAGATGTTAGGTTGCTTTAGGTTAGGATATTCAACGTTATAGACGTATATAATGTCCCCATCGAGAAGCGGGCGACGACCCACCAGGTCTGATGTAAAATATTACATCCCAGATTTTAGGTTGCGTTAGGTTAGTATATACAAGGTTATAGACGTATATAATGTCCCCATCGAGAACCAGGCGACGACACGTCAGAATGTTGTAAAATATTACATCCGAGATGTTAGGTTGCGTTAGGTTAGGATATACAACGTTATAGACGTACATAAAGTCCCCATCGAGAAGCAGGCGACGACACGCCAGGAATGTTGTAATATATAACATCCGAGATGTTATGTTGCCATACGTTAGGATATGTAACGTTATAGACGTATATAATGTTCCCACCGAAAAGTAGCAGCCGAATCGCCAGGAATGTTGTAAAATATTACACCCGAGATGTTAGGTTCCCTTAGGTTAGGATATACAACGTTATAGACGTATAGAATGTTCCCACCGAGAAGTAGGGACCGACATGCCAGGAATGTTGTAAAATATTACATCCCAGATGTTAGGTTGCGTTAGGTTAGGATATACAACGTTATAGATGTATATAATGTCCCCATCGAGAAGTAGGCGACGACACGCCAGGAATGTTGTAAAATATTACACCCGAGATGTTAGGTTCCCTTAGGTTAGGATATATGACGTTATAGATGTATATAATGTCCCCATCCAGAAGTAGGCGACGACACGCCAGGAATGTTGTAAAATATAACATCCCAGATGTTAGGTTGCGTTAGGTTAGAATATACACCGTTATAGACGTATATAATGTCCCCATCGAGAAGCAGGCGACGACACGACAGGAATGTTGTAAAATATTACATTCGACATGTTAGGTTGCCTTAGGCTAGAATATATATCGTTATAGACGTATACAATGTTCCCACCGAGAAGTAGGGACCGACATGCCAGGAATGTTGTAAAATATTACATCCGAGATGTTAGGTTGCCTTAGGTTAGGATATACAACGTTATAGATGTGTAGAATGTCCCCATCGAGAAGTAGGCGACGACACGCCAGGAATGTTGTAAAATATTACATTCTACATGTTGGGTTGCCTTAGGCTAGGATATATATCGTTATAGACGTATACATTGTTTCCACCGAGAAGTAGGGACCGACATGCCAGGAATGTTGTAAAATATTACATCCGAGATGTTAGGTTGCCTTAGGTTAGGATATATATCGTTATAGACGTATATAATGTTCCCACCGAGACGTGAGGACCGACATGCCAGGGATCTTGTAAAATATTACATCCCAGATGTTAGGTTGCTTTAGGTTAGGATATTCAACGTTATAGACGTATATAATGTCCCCATCGAGAAGCGGGCGACGACCCACCAGGTCTGATGTAAAATATTACATCCCAGATTTTAGGTTGCGTTAGGTTAGTATATACAAGGTTATAGACGTATATAATGTCCCCATCGAGAAGCAGGCGACGACACGCCAGAATGTTGTAAAATATTACATCCGAGATGTTAGGTTGCGTTAGGTTAGGATATACAACGTTATAGACGTACATAAAGTCCCCATCGAGAAGCAGGCGACGACACGCCAGGAATGTTGTAATATATAACATCCGAGATGTTATGTTGCCATACGTTAGGATATGTAACGTTATAGACGTATATAATGTTCCCACCGAAAAGTAGCAGTCGAAGCGCCAGGAATGTTGTAAAATATTACATCCGAGATGTTAGGTTGCCTTAGGTTAGGATATATATCGTTATAGACGTATAGAATGTTCCCACCGAGAAGTAGGGGCCGACGCGTCAGCAATGTTGTAAACTATTACACCCGAGATGTTAGGTTCCCTTAGGTTAGGATATACAACGTTATAGACGTATAGAATGTTCCCACCGAGAAGCAGGCGACGACACGACAGGAATGTTGTAAAATATTACATCCCAGATGTTAGGTTGCGTTAGGTTAGGATATACAACGTTATAGATGTATATAATGTCCCCATCGAGAAGTAGGCGACGACACGCCAGGAATGTTGTAAAATATTATACCCGAGATGTTAGGTTCCCTTAGGTTAGGATATATGACGTTATAGATGTATATAACGTCCCCATCCAGAAGTAAGCGACGACACGCCAGGAATGTTGTAAAATATTACATCCCAGATGTTAGGTTGCGTTAGGTTAGAATATACCACGTTATTGACGTATATAATGTCCCCATCGAGAAGCAGGCGACGACACGACAGGAATGTTGTAAAATATTACATCCCAGATGTTAGTTTGCGTTAGGTTAGAATATACCACGTTATTGACGTATATAATGTCCCCATCGAGAAGCAGGCGACGACACGACAGGAATGTTGTAAAATATTAAATCCCAGATGTTAGGTTGCGTTAGGTTAGAATATACAACCTTATAGACGTATATAATGTTCCCATCGAGAAGCAGGCGACGACACGACAGGAATGTTGTAAAATATTACATTCGACATGTTAGGTTGCCTTAGGTTAGGATATATGACGGTATAGATGTATATAATGTCCCCATCCAGAAGTAGGCGACGACACGCCAGGAATGTTGTAAAATATTACATCCCAGATGTTAGGTTGCGTTAGGTTAGAATATACAACGTTATAGACGTATATAATGTCCCCATCGAGAAGCAGGCGACGACACGACAGGAATGTTGTAAAATATTACATTCGACATGTTAGGTTGCCTTAGGCTAGGATATATATCGTTATAGACGTATACAATGTTCCCACCGAGAAGTAGGGACCGACATGACAGGAATGTTGTAAAATATTGCATCCGAGATGTTAGGTTGCCTTAGGTTAGGATATATATCTTTATAGACGTATACAATGTTCCCACCGGGAAGTAGGGACCGACATGCCAGGAGTGTTGTAAAATATTACATCCGAGATGTTAGGTTGCCTTAGGTTAGGATATACAACGTTATAGATGTGTATAATGTCCCCATCGAGAAGTAGGCGACGACACGCCAGGAATGTTGTAAAATATTACATTCTACATGTTGGGTTGCCTTAGGCTAGGATATATATCGTTATAGACGTATGCATTGTTTCCACCGAGAAGTAGGGACCGACATGCCAGGGATCGTGTAAAATATTACATCCCAGATTTAGGTTGCTTTAGGTTAGGATATTCAACGTTATAGACGTATATAATGTCCCCATCGAGAAGTGGGCGACGATCCACCAGGAATGTTGTAAAATATTACATCCCAGATGTTAGGTTGCGTTAGGTTAGTATATACAAGGTTATAGACGTATATAATGTCCCCATCGAGAATCAGGCGACGACACGCCAGAATGTTGTAGAATATTACATCCGAGATGTTAGGTTGCCTTAGGTTAGGATATACAACGTTATAGATGTGTAGAATGTCCCCATCGAGAAGTAGGCGACGACACGCCAGGAATGTTGTAAAATATTACACCGGAGATGTTAGGTTCCCTTAGGTTAGGATATATGACGTTATAGATGTATATAATGTCCCCATCCAGAAGTAGGCGACGACACGCCAGGAATGTTGTAAAATATAACATCCCAGATGTTAGGTTGTGTTAGGTTAGAATATACAACGTTATAGACGTATATAATGTCCCCATCGAGAAGCAGGCGACGACACGACAGGAATGTTGTAAAATATTACATTCGACATGTTAGGTTGCCTTAGGCTAGAATATATATCGTTATAGACGTATACAATGTTCCCACCGAGAAGTAGGGACCGACATGCTAGGAATGTTGTAAAATATTACATCCGAGATGTTAGGTTGCCTTAGGTTAGGATATACAACGTTATAGACGTATATAATGTCCCCATCGAGAAGTAGGCGACGACACGCCAGGAATGTTGTAAAATATTTCACCCGAGATGGTAGGTTCCCTTAGGTTAGGATATACAACGTTATAGACGTATATAATGTCCCCATCGAGAAGCAGGCGACGACACGACAGGAACGTTGTAAAATATTACATTCGGCATGTTAGGTAGCCTTAGGCTAGAATATATATCGTTATAGACGTATACAATGTTCCCACCGAGAAGTAGGGACCGACATGCCAGGAATGTTGTAAAATATTACATCCGAGATGTTAGGTTGCCTTAGGTTAGGATATACAACGTTATAGATGTGTAGAATGTCCCCATCGAGAAGTAGGCGACGACACGCCAGGAATGTTGTAAAATATTACATTCTACATGTTGGGTTGCCTTAGGCTAGGATATATATCGTTATAGACGTATACATTGTTTCCACCGAGAAGTAGGGACCGACATGCCAGGAATGTTGTAAAATATTACATCCGAGATGTTAGGTTGCCTTAGGTTAGGATATATATCGTTATAGACGTATATAATGTTCCCACCGAGACGTGGGGACCTGCATGCCAGGGATCTTGTAAAATTTTACATCCCAGATGTTAGGTTGCTTTAGGTTAGGATATTCAACGTTATAGACGTATATAATGTCCCCATCGAGAAGCGGGCGACGACCCACCAGGTCTGATGTAAAATATTACATCCCAGATTTTAGGTTGCGTTAGGTTAGTATATACAAGGTTATAGACGTATATAATGTCCCCATCGAGAAGCAGGCGACGACACGCCAGAATGTTGTAAAATATTACATCCGAGATGTTAGGTTGCGTTAGGTTAGGATATACAACGTTATAGACGTACATAAAGTCCCCATCGAGAAGCAGGCGACGACACGCCAGGAATGTTGTAATATATAACATCCGAGATGTTATGTTGCCATACGTTAGGATATGTAACGTTATAGACGTATATAATGTTCCCACCGAAAAGTAGCAGCCGAAGCGCCAGGAATGTTGTAAAATATTACATCCGAGATGTTAGGTTGCCTTAGGTTAGGATATATATCGTTATAGACGTATAGAATGTTCCCACCGAGAAGTAGGGGCCGACGCGTCAGCAATGTTGTAAAATATTACACCCGTGATGTTAGGTTCCCTTAGGTTAGGATATACAACGTTATAGGCGTATAGAATGTTCCCACCGAGAAGTAGGGACCGACATGCCAGGAATGTTGTAAAATATTACATCCGAGATGTTAGGTTGCCTTAGGTTAGGGTATATATCGTTACAGACGTATATAATGTTCCCACCGAGATGTAGTGACCGACATGCCAGGAATGTTGTAAAATATTACATCCGAGATGTTAGGTTGCCTTAGGTTAGGATATATATCGTTATAGACGTATATAATGATCCCACCGAGACGTAGGGACCGACATGCCAGGAAAGTATCAAAATATTACATCCGATATGTTAGGTTCCTTTAGGTTAGGATATATGACGTTATAGATGTATATAATGTCCACATCCAGAAGTAGGCGACGACACGCCAGGAATGTTGTAAAATATTACATCCCAGATGTTAGGTTGCGTTAGGTTAGAATATAC
The DNA here is from genome assembly GCA_963969225.1 of Xylocopa violacea. NCBI lineage: Eukaryota > Metazoa > Arthropoda > Insecta > Hymenoptera > Apidae > Xylocopa > Xylocopa violacea. The sequence continues at coordinate 977,661 of CAXAJV010001073.1, read as the reverse complement.
AACGTTATAGACGTATATAATGTTCCCACCGAAAAGTAGCAGCCGAAGCGCCAGGAATGTTGTAAAATATTACATCCGAGATGTTAGGTTGCCTTAGGTTAGGATATATATCGTTATAGACGTATAGAATGTTCCCACCGAGAAGTAGGGGCCGACGCGTCAGCAATGTTGTAAAATATTACACCCGAGATGTTAGGTTCCCTTAGGTTAGGATATACAACGTTATAGACGTATAGAATGTTCCCACCGAGAAGTAGGGACCGACATGCCAGGAATGTTGTAAAATATTACATCCGAGATGTTAGGTTGCCTTAGGTTAGGGTATATATCGTTACAGACGTATATAATGTTCCCACCGAGATGTAGTGACCGACATGCCAGGAATGTTGTAAAATATTACATTCGAAATGTTAGGTTGCCTTAGGCTAGGATATATATCGTTATAGACGTATACAATGTTCCCACCGAGAAGTAGGGACCGACATGACAGGAATGTTGTAAAATATTACATCCGAGATGTTAGGTTGCCTTAGGTTAGGTTATACAACGTTATAGATGTATATAATGTTCCCATAGAGAAGTAGGCGACGACACGCCAGGAATGTTGTAAAATATTACATTCTACAAGTTAGGTTGCCTTAGGCTAGGATATATAACGTTATAGACGTATATAATGTTCCCACCGAGAAATAGGGACTGACGAATCAGGAATGTTCTAAAATATTACACCCGAGATGTTAGGTTCCCTTAGGTTAGGATATATGACGTTATAGATGTATATAATGTCCCTATCCAGAAGTAGGCGACGACACGCCAGGAATGTTGTAAAATATTACATCCCAGATGTTAGGTTGCGTTAGGTTAGAATATACAACGTTATAGACGTATATAATGTCCCCATCGAGAAGCAGGCGACGACACGACAGGAATGTTGTAAAATATTACATTCGACATGTTAGGTTGCCTTAGGCTAGAATATATATCGTTATAGACGTATACAATGTTCCCACCGAGAAGTAGGGACCGACATGCCAGGAATGTTGTAAAATATTACATCCGAGATGTTAGGTTGCCTTAGGTTAGGATATACAACGTTATAGATGTATATAATGTCCCCATCGAGAAGTAGGCGACGACACGCCAGGAATGTTGTGAAATATTACATTCCACATGTTGGGTTGCCTTAGGCTAGGATATATATCGTTATAGGCGTATACATTGTTTCCACCGAGAAGTAGGGACCGGCATGCCAGGAATGATGTAAAATATTACATCCGAGATGCTAGGTTGCTTTAGGTTATGATATATATCGTTATAGACGTATATAATGTTCCCACCGAGACGTGGGGACCGACATGCCAGGAATGTTGTAAAATATTACATCCGAAATGTAAGGTTCCCTTAGGTTAGGATATATATCGTTATAGACGTATATAACGTTCCCACCGAGACGTAGGGACCGACATGCCAGGAATGTTGTAAAATATTACATCCCAGATGTTAGGTTGCGTTAGGTTAGGATATACAACGTTATAGACGTACATAAAGTCCCCATCGAGAAGTGGGCGACGACACGCCAGGAATGTTGTAAAATATTACACCCGAGATGTTAGGTTCCGTTAGGTTAGGATATATGACGTTATAGATGTATATAATGTCCACATCCAGAAGTAGGCGACGACACGCCAGGAATGTTGTAAAATATTACATTCTACAAGTTAGGTTCCCTTAGGTTATGATATAGAACGTTATATACGTATAGAATGTTCCGACCGAGAAATAGGTGCCGACGCGTCAGCAATGTTATAAAATATTACACACGAGATGTTAGGTTCCCTTAGGTTAGGATATACAACGTTATAAACGTATAGAATGTTCCCACCGAGAAGTAGGGACCGACATGCCAGGAATGTTGTAAAATATTACATCCGAGATGTTAGGTTGCCTTAGGTTAGGGTATATATCGCTACAGACGTATATAATGTTCCTACCGAGATGTAGTGACCGACATGCCAGGAATGTTGTAAAATATTACATCCCAGATGTTAGGTTGCGTTAGGTTAGAATATACAACGTTATAGACGTATATAATGTCCCCATCGAGAAGCAGGCGACGACACGACAGGAATGTTGTAAAATATTACATTCGACATGTTAGGTTGCCTTAGGTTAGGATATATGACGGTATAGATGTATATAATGTCCCCATCCAGAAGTAGGCGACGACACGCCAGGAATGTTGTAAAATATTACATCCCAGATGTTAGGTTGCGTTAGGTTAGAATATACAACGTTATAGACGTATATAATGTCCCCATCGAGAAGCAGGCGACGACAGGACAGGAATGTTGTAAAATATTACATTCGACATGTTAGGTTGCCTTAGGCTAGGATATATATCGTTATAGACGTATACAATGTTCCCACCGAGAAGTAGGGACCGACATGACAGGAATGTTGTAAAATATTGCATCCGAGATGTTAGGTTGCCTTAGGTTAGGATATACAACGTTATAGATGTATATAATGTCCCCATCGAGAAGTAGGCGACGACACGCCAGGAATGTTGTAAAATATTACACCCGAGATGTTAGGTTCCCTTAGGTTAGGATATATGACGTTATAGATGTATATAATGTCCCCATCCAGAAGTAGGCGACGACACGCCAGGAATGTTGTAAAATATAACATCCCAGATGTTAGGTTGTGTTAGGTTAGAATATACAACGCTATAGACGTATATAATGTCCCCATCGAGAAGCAGGCGACGACACGACAGGAATGTTGTAAAATATTACATTCGACATGTTAGGTTGCCTTAGGCTAGAATATATATCGTTATAGACGTATACAATGTTCCCACCGAGAAGTAGGGACCGACATGCCAGGAATGTTGTAAAATATTACATCCGAGATGTTAGGTTGCCTTAGGTTAGGATATACAACGTTATAGATGTGTAGAATGTCCCCATCGAGAAGTAGGCGACGACACGCCAGGAATGTTGTAAAATATTACATTCTACATGTTGGGTTGCCTTAGGCTAGGATATATATCGTTATAGACGTATACATTGTTTCCACCGAGAAGTAGGGACCGACATGCCAGGAATGTTGTAAAATATTACATCCGAGATGTTAGGTTGCCTTAGGTTAGGATATATATCGTTATAGACGTATATAATGTTCCCACCGAGACGTGGGGACCGACATGCCAGGGATCTTGTAAAATATTACATCCCAGATGTTAGGTTGCTTTAGGTTAGGATATTCAACGTTATAGACGTATATAATGTCCCCATCGAGAAGCGGGCGACGACCCACCAGGTCTGATGTAAAATATTACACCCGAGATGTTAGGTTCCCTTAGGTTAGGATATACAACGTTATAGACGTATAGAATGTTCCCACCGAGAAGTAGGGACCGACATGCCAGGAATGTTGTAAAATATTACATCCCAGATGTTAGGTTGCGTTAGGTTAGGATATACAACGTTATAGATGTATATAATGTCCCCATCGAGAAGTAGGCGACGACACGCCAGGAATGTTGTAAAATATTACATCCGAGATGTTAGGTTCCCTTAGGTTAGGATATATGACGTTATAGATGTATATAATGTCCCCATCCAGAAGTAGGCGACGACACGCCAGGAATGTTGTAAAATATAACATCCCAGATGTTAGGTTGCGTTAGGTTAGAATATACACCGTTATAGACGTATATAATGTCCCCATCGAGAAGCAGGCGACGACACGACAGGAATGTTGTAAAATATTACATTCGACATGTTAGGTTGCCTTAGGCTAGAATATATATCGTTATAGACGTATACAATGTTCCCACCGAGAAGTAGGGACCGACATGCCAGGAATGTTGTAAAATATTACATCCGAGATGTTAGGTTGCCTTAGGTTAGGATATACAACGTTATAGATGTGTAGAATGTCCCCATCGAGAAGTAGGCGACGACACGCCAGGAATGTTGTAAAATATTACATTCTACATGTTGGGTTGCCTTAGGCTAGGATATATATCGTTATAGACGTATACATTGTTTCCACCGAGAAGTAGGGACCGACATGCCAGGAATGTTGTAAAATATTACATCCGAGATGTTAGGTTGCCTTAGGTTAGGATATATATCGTTATAGACGTATATAATGTTCCCACCGAGACGTGAGGACCGACATGCCAGGGATCTTGTAAAATATTACATCCCAGATGTTAGGTTGCTTTAGGTTAGGATATTCAACGTTATAGACGTATATAATGTCCCCATCGAGAAGCGGGCGACGACCCACCAGGTCTGATGTAAAATATTACATCCCAGATTTTAGGTTGCGTTAGGTTAGTATATACAAGGTTATAGACGTATATAATGTCCCCATCGAGAAGCAGGCGACGACACGCCAGAATGTTGTAAAATATTACATCCGAGATGTTAGGTTGCGTTAGGTTAGGATATACAACGTTATAGACGTACATAAAGTCCCCATCGAGAAGCAGGCGACGACACGCCAGGAATGTTGTAATATATAACATCCGAGATGTTATGTTGCCATACGTTAGGATATGTAACGTTATAGACGTATATAATGTTCCCACCGAAAAGTAGCAGTCGAAGCGCCAGGAATGTTGTAAAATATTACATCCGAGATGTTAGGTTGCCTTAGGTTAGGATATATATCGTTATAGACGTATAGAATGTTCCCACCGAGAAGTAGGGGCCGACGCGTCAGCAATGTTGTAAACTATTACACCCGAGATGTTAGGTTCCCTTAGGTTAGGATATACAACGTTATAGACGTATAGAATGTTCCCACCGAGAAGCAGGCGACGACACGACAGGAATGTTGTAAAATATTACATCCCAGATGTTAGGTTGCGTTAGGTTAGGATATACAACGTTATAGATGTATATAATGTCCCCATCGAGAAGTAGGCGACGACACGCCAGGAATGTTGTAAAATATTATACCCGAGATGTTAGGTTCCCTTAGGTTAGGATATATGACGTTATAGATGTATATAACGTCCCCATCCAGAAGTAAGCGACGACACGCCAGGAATGTTGTAAAATATTACATCCCAGATGTTAGGTTGCGTTAGGTTAGAATATACCACGTTATTGACGTATATAATGTCCCCATCGAGAAGCAGGCGACGACACGACAGGAATGTTGTAAAATATTACATCCCAGATGTTAGTTTGCGTTAGGTTAGAATATACCACGTTATTGACGTATATAATGTCCCCATCGAGAAGCAGGCGACGACACGACAGGAATGTTGTAAAATATTAAATCCCAGATGTTAGGTTGCGTTAGGTTAGAATATACAACCTTATAGACGTATATAATGTTCCCATCGAGAAGCAGGCGACGACACGACAGGAATGTTGTAAAATATTACATTCGACATGTTAGGTTGCCTTAGGTTAGGATATATGACGGTATAGATGTATATAATGTCCCCATCCAGAAGTAGGCGACGACACGCCAGGAATGTTGTAAAATATTACATCCCAGATGTTAGGTTGCGTTAGGTTAGAATATACAACGTTATAGACGTATATAATGTCCCCATCGAGAAGCAGGCGACGACACGACAGGAATGTTGTAAAATATTACATTCGACATGTTAGGTTGCCTTAGGCTAGGATATATATCGTTATAGACGTATACAATGTTCCCACCGAGAAGTAGGGACCGACATGACAGGAATGTTGTAAAATATTGCATCCGAGATGTTAGGTTGCCTTAGGTTAGGATATATATCTTTATAGACGTATACAATGTTCCCACCGGGAAGTAGGGACCGACATGCCAGGAGTGTTGTAAAATATTACATCCGAGATGTTAGGTTGCCTTAGGTTAGGATATACAACGTTATAGATGTGTATAATGTCCCCATCGAGAAGTAGGCGACGACACGCCAGGAATGTTGTAAAATATTACATTCTACATGTTGGGTTGCCTTAGGCTAGGATATATATCGTTATAGACGTATGCATTGTTTCCACCGAGAAGTAGGGACCGACATGCCAGGGATCTTGTAAAATATTACATCCCAGATTTAGGTTGCTTTAGGTTAGGATATTCAACGTTATAGACGTATATAATGTCCCCATCGAGAAGTGGGCGACGATCCACCAGGAATGTTGTAAAATATTACATCCCAGATGTTAGGTTGCGTTAGGTTAGTATATACAAGGTTATAGACGTATATAATGTCCCCATCGAGAATCAGGCGACGACACGCCAGAATGTTGTAGAATATTACATCCGAGATGTTAGGTTGCCTTAGGTTAGGATATACAACGTTATAGATGTGTAGAATGTCCCCATCGAGAAGTAGGCGACGACACGCCAGGAATGTTGTAAAATATTACACCGGAGATGTTAGGTTCCCTTAGGTTAGGATATATGACGTTATAGATGTATATAATGTCCCCATCCAGAAGTAGGCGACGACACGCCAGGAATGTTGTAAAATATAACATCCCAGATGTTAGGTTGTGTTAGGTTAGAATATACAACGTTATAGACGTATATAATGTCCCCATCGAGAAGCAGGCGACGACACGACAGGAATGTTGTAAAATATTACATTCGACATGTTAGGTTGCCTTAGGCTAGAATATATATCGTTATAGACGTATACAATGTTCCCACCGAGAAGTAGGGACCGACATGCTAGGAATGTTGTAAAATATTACATCCGAGATGTTAGGTTGCCTTAGGTTAGGATATACAACGTTATAGACGTATATAATGTCCCCATCGAGAAGTAGGCGACGACACGCCAGGAATGTTGTAAAATATTTCACCCGAGATGGTAGGTTCCCTTAGGTTAGGATATACAACGTTATAGACGTATATAATGTCCCCATCGAGAAGCAGGCGACGACACGACAGGAACGTTGTAAAATATTACATTCGACATGTTAGGTAGCCTTAGGCTAGAATATATATCGTTATAGACGTATACAATGTTCCCACCGAGAAGTAGGGACCGACATGCCAGGAATGTTGTAAAATATTACATCCGAGATGTTAGGTTGCCTTAGGTTAGGATATACAACGTTATAGATGTGTAGAATGTCCCCATCGAGAAGTAGGCGACGACACGCCAGGAATGTTGTAAAATATTACATTCTACATGTTGGGTTGCCTTAGGCTAGGATATATATCGTTATAGACGTATACATTGTTTCCACCGAGAAGTAGGGACCGACATGCCAGGAATGTTGTAAAATATTACATCCGAGATGTTAGGTTGCCTTAGGTTAGGATATATATCGTTATAGACGTATATAATGTTCCCACCGAGACGTGGGGACCTGCATGCCAGGGATCTTGTAAAATTTTACATCCCAGATGTTAGGTTGCTTTAGGTTAGGATATTCAACGTTATAGACGTATATAATGTCCCCATCGAGAAGCGGGCGACGACCCACCAGGTCTGATGTAAAATATTACATCCCAGATTTTAGGTTGCGTTAGGTTAGTATATACAAGGTTATAGACGTATATAATGTCCCCATCGAGAAGCAGGCGACGACACGCCAGAATGTTGTAAAATATTACATCCGAGATGTTAGGTTGCGTTAGGTTAGGATATACAACGTTATAGACGTACATAAAGTCCCCATCGAGAAGCAGGCGACGACACGCCAGGAATGTTGTAATATATAACATCCGAGATGTTATGTTGCCATACGTTAGGATATGTAACGTTATAGACGTATATAATGTTCCCACCGAAAAGTAGCAGCCGAAGCGCCAGGAATGTTGTAAAATATTACATCCGAGATGTTAGGTTGCCTTAGGTTAGGATATATATCGTTATAGACGTATAGAATGTTCCCACCGAGAAGTAGGGGCCGACGCGTCAGCAATGTTGTAAAATATTACACCCGTGATGTTAGGTTCCCTTAGGTTAGGATATACAACGTTATAGGCGTATAGAATGTTCCCACCGAGAAGTAGGGACCGACATGCCAGGAATGTTGTAAAATATTACATCCGAGATGTTAGGTTGCCTTAGGTTAGGGTATATATCGTTACAGACGTATATAATGTTCCCACCGAGATGTAGTGACCGACATGCCAGGAATGTTGTAAAATATTACATCCGAGATGTTAGGTTGCCTTAGGTTAGGATATATATCGTTATAGACGTATATAATGATCCCACCGAGACGTAGGGACCGACATGCCAGGAAAGTATCAAAATATTACATCCGATATGTTAGGTTCCTTTAGGTTAGGATATATGACGTTATAGATGTATATAATGTCCACATCCAGAAGTAGGCGACGACACGCCAGGAATGTTGTAAAATATTACATCCCAGATGTTAGGTTGCGTTAGGTTAGAATATACAACGTTATAGACGTATATAATGTTCCCACCGAAAAGTAGCAGCCGAAGCGCCAGGAATGTTGTAAAATATTACATCCGAGATGTTAGGTTGCCTTAGGTTAGGATATATATCGTTATAGACGTATAGAATGTTCCCACCGAGAAGTAGGGGCCGACGCGTCAGCAATGTTGTAAAATATTACACCCGAGATGTTAGGTTCCCTTAGGTTAGGATATACAACGTTATAGACGTATAGAATGTTCCCACCGAGAAGTAGGGACCGACATGCCAGGAATGTTGTAAAATATTACATCCGAGATGTTAGGTTGCCTTAGGTTAGGGTATATATCGTTACAGACGTATATAATGTTCCCACCGAGATGTAGTGACCGACATGCCAGGAATGTTGTAAAATATTACATTCGAAATGTTAGGTTGCCTTAGGCTAGGATATATATCGTTATAGACGTATACAATGTTCCCACCGAGAAGTAGGGACCGACATGACAGGAATGTTGTAAAATATTACATCCGAGATGTTAGGTTGCCTTAGGTTAGGTTATACAACGTTATAGATGTATATAATGTTCCCATAGAGAAGTAGGCGACGACACGCCAGGAATGTTGTAAAATATTACATTCTACAAGTTAGGTTGCCTTAGGCTAGGATATATAACGTTATAGACGTATATAATGTTCCCACCGAGAAATAGGGACTGACGAATCAGGAATGTTCTAAAATATTACACCCGAGATGTTAGGTTCCCTTAGGTTAGGATATATGACGTTATAGATGTATATAATGTCCCTATCCAGAAGTAGGCGACGACACGCCAGGAATGTTGTAAAATATTACATCCCAGATGTTAGGTTGCGTTAGGTTAGAATATACAACGTTATAGACGTATATAATGTCCCCATCGAGAAGCAGGCGACGACACGACAGGAATGTTGTAAAATATTACATTCGACATGTTAGGTTGCCTTAGGCTAGAATATATATCGTTATAGACGTATACAATGTTCCCACCGAGAAGTAGGGACCGACATGCCAGGAATGTTGTAAAATATTACATCCGAGATGTTAGGTTGCCTTAGGTTAGGATATACAACGTTATAGATGTATATAATGTCCCCATCGAGAAGTAGGCGACGACACGCCAGGAATGTTGTGAAATATTACATTCCACATGTTGGGTTGCCTTAGGCTAGGATATATATCGTTATAGGCGTATACATTGTTTCCACCGAGAAGTAGGGACCGGCATGCCAGGAATGATGTAAAATATTACATCCGAGATGCTAGGTTGCTTTAGGTTATGATATATATCGTTATAGACGTATATAATGTTCCCACCGAGACGTGGGGACCGACATGCCAGGAATGTTGTAAAATATTACATCCGAAATGTAAGGTTCCCTTAGGTTAGGATATATATCGTTATAGACGTATATAACGTTCCCACCGAGACGTAGGGACCGACATGCCAGGAATGTTGTAAAATATTACATCCCAGATGTTAGGTTGCGTTAGGTTAGGATATACAACGTTATAGACGTACATAAAGTCCCCATCGAGAAGTGGGCGACGACACGCCAGGAATGTTGTAAAATATTACACCCGAGATGTTAGGTTCCGTTAGGTTAGGATATATGACGTTATAGATGTATATAATGTCCACATCCAGAAGTAGGCGACGACACGCCAGGAATGTTGTAAAATATTACATTCTACAAGTTAGGTTCCCTTAGGTTATGATATAGAACGTTATATACGTATAGAATGTTCCGACCGAGAAATAGGTGCCGACGCGTCAGCAATGTTATAAAATATTACACACGAGATGTTAGGTTCCCTTAGGTTAGGATATACAACGTTATAAACGTATAGAATGTTCCCACCGAGAAGTAGGGACCGACATGCCAGGAATGTTGTAAAATATTACATCCGAGATGTTAGGTTGCCTTAGGTTAGGGTATATATCGCTACAGACGTATATAATGTTCCTACCGAGATGTAGTGACCGACATGCCAGGAATGTTGTAAAATATTACATCCCAGATGTTAGGTTGCGTTAGGTTAGAATATACAACGTTATAGACGTATATAATGTCCCCATCGAGAAGCAGGCGACGACACGACAGGAATGTTGTAAAATATTACATTCGACATGTTAGGTTGCCTTAGGTTAGGATATATGACGGTATAGATGTATATAATGTCCCCATCCAGAAGTAGGCGACGACACGCCAGGAATGTTGTAAAATATTACATCCCAGATGTTAGGTTGCGTTAGGTTAGAATATACAACGTTATAGACGTATATAATGTCCCCATCGAGAAGCAGGCGACGACAGGACAGGAATGTTGTAAAATATTACATTCGACATGTTAGGTTGCCTTAGGCTAGGATATATATCGTTATAGACGTATACAATGTTCCCACCGAGAAGTAGGGACCGACATGACAGGAATGTTGTAAAATATTGCATCCGAGATGTTAGGTTGCCTTAGGTTAGGATATACAACGTTATAGATGTATATAATGTCCCCATCGAGAAGTAGGCGACGACACGCCAGGAATGTTGTAAAATATTACACCCGAGATGTTAGGTTCCCTTAGGTTAGGATATATGACGTTATAGATGTATATAATGTCCCCATCCAGAAGTAGGCGACGACACGCCAGGAATGTTGTAAAATATAACATCCCAGATGTTAGGTTGTGTTAGGTTAGAATATACAACGCTATAGACGTATATAATGTCCCCATCGAGAAGCAGGCGACGACACGACAGGAATGTTGTAAAATATTACATTCGACATGTTAGGTTGCCTTAGGCTAGAATATATATCGTTATAGACGTATACAATGTTCCCACCGAGAAGTAGGGACCGACATGCCAGGAATGTTGTAAAATATTACATCCGAGATGTTAGGTTGCCTTAGGTTAGGATATACAACGTTATAGATGTGTAGAATGTCCCCATCGAGAAGTAGGCGACGACACGCCAGGAATGTTGTAAAATATTACATTCTACATGTTGGGTTGCCTTAGGCTAGGATATATATCGTTATAGACGTATACATTGTTTCCACCGAGAAGTAGGGACCGACATGCCAGGAATGTTGTAAAATATTACATCCGAGATGTTAGGTTGCCTTAGGTTAGGATATATATCGTTATAGACGTATATAATGTTCCCACCGAGACGTGGGGACCGACATGCCAGGGATCTTGTAAAATATTACATCCCAGATGTTAGGTTGCTTTAGGTTAGGATATTCAACGTTATAGACGTATATAATGTCCCCATCGAGAAGCGGGCGACGACCCACCAGGTCTGATGTAAAATATTACATCCCAGATTTTAGGTTGCGTTAGGTTAGTATATACAAGGTTATAGACGTATATAATGTCCCCATCGAGAAGCAGGCGACGACACGCCAGAATGTTGTAAAATATTACATCCGAGATGTTAGGTTGCGTTAGGTTAGGATATACAACGTTATAGACGTACATAAAGTCCCCATCGAGAAGCAGGCGACGACACGCCAGGAATGTTGTAATATATAACATCCGAGATGTTATGTTGCCATACGTTAGGATATGTAACGTTATAGACGTATATAATGTTCCCACCGAGAAGTAGGGACCGACATGCCAGGAATGTTGTAAAATATTACATCCGAGATGTTAGGTTGCCTTAGGTTAGGGTATACAACGTTATAGATGTATATAATGTCCCCATCGAGAAGTAGGCGACGACACGCCAGGAATGTTGTAAAATATTACATTCTACATGTTGGGTTGCCTTAGGCTAGGATATATATCGTTATAGGCGTATACATTGTTTCCACCGAGAAGTAGGGACCGGCATGCCAGGAATGATGTAAAATATTACATCCGAGATGCTAGGTTGCTTTAGGTTATGATATATATCGTTATAGACGTATATAATGTTCCCACCGAGACGTGGGGACCGACATGCCAGGAATGTTGTAAAATATTACATCCGAAATGTAAGGTTCCCTTAGGTTAGGATATATATCGTTATAGACGTATATAACGTTCCCACCGAGACGTAGGGACCGACATGCCAGGAATGTTGTAAAATATTACATCCCAGATGTTAGGTTGCGTTAGGTTAGGATATACAACGTTATAGACGTACATAAAGTCCCCATCGAGAAGTGGGCGACGACACGCCAGGAATGTTGTAAAATATTACACCCGAGATGTTAGGTTCCGTTAGGTTAGGATATATGACGTTATAGATGTATATAATGTCCACATCCAGAAGTAGGCGACGACACGCCAGGAATGTTGTAAAATATTACATTCTACAAGTTAGGTTCCCTTAGGTTATGATATAGAACGTTATATACGTATAGAATGTTCCGACCGAGAAATAGGTGCCGACGCGTCAGCAATGTTGTAAAATATTACACACGAGATGTTAGGTTCCCTTAGGTTAGGATATACAACGTTATAAACGTATAGAATGTTCCCACCGAGAAGTAGGGACCGACATGCCAGGAATGTTGTAAAATATTACATCCGAGATGTTAGGTTGCCTTAGGTTAGGGTATATATCGCTACAGACGTATATAATGTTCCTACCGAGATGTAGTGACCGACATGCCAGGAATGTTGTAAAATATTACATCCCAGATGTTAGGTTGCGTTAGGTTAGAATATACAACGTTATAGATGTATATAATGTTCCCATCGAGAAGTAGGCGACGACACGCCAGGAATGTTGTAAAATATTACATTCTACATGTTGTGTTGCCTTAGGCTAGGATATATATCGTTATAGACGTATATATTGTTTCCACCGAGATGTAGGGACCGACATGCCAGGAATGTTGTAAAATATTACAATCGACATGTTAGGATTGCCTTAGGCTAGGATATATACCGTTATAGACGTATATAATGTTCCCACCGAGAAGTAGGAGCCGACGAGCCAGGAATGTTGTAAAATATAACATCCCAGATGTTAGGTTGTGTTAGGTTAGAATATACAACGCTATAGACGTATATAATGTCCCCATCGAGAAGCAGGCGACGACACGACAGGAATGTTGTAAAATATTACATTCGACATGTTAGGTTGCCTTAGGCTAGAATATATATCGTTATAGACGTATACAATGTTCCCACCGAGAAGTAGGGACCGACATGCTAGGAATGTTGTAAAATATTACATCCGAGATGTTAGGTTGCCTTAGGTTAGGATATACAACGTTATAGACGTATATAATGTCCCCATCGAGAAGTAGGCGACGACACGCCAGGAATGTTGTAAAATATTACACCCGAGATGTTAGGTTCCCTTAGGTTAGGATATACAACGTTATAGACGTATATAATGTCCCCATCGAGAAGCAGGCGACGACACGACAGGAACGTTGTAAAATATTACATTCGACATGTTAGGTAGCCTTAGGCTAGAATATATATCGTTATAGACGTATACAATGTTCCCACCGAGAAGTAGGGACCGACATGCCAGGAATGTTGTAAAATATTACATCCGAGATGTTAGGTTGCCTTAGGTTAGGATATACAACGTTATAGATGTGTAGAATGTCCCCATCGAGAAGTAGGCGACGACACGCCAGGAATGTTGTAAAATATTACATTCTACATGTTGGGTTGCCTTAGGCTAGGATATATATCGTTATAGACGTATACATTGTTTCCACCGAGAAGTAGGGACCGACATGCCAGGAATGTTGTAAAATATTACATCCGAGATGTTAGGTTGCCTTAGGTTAGGATATATATCGTTATAGACGTATATAATGTTCCCACCGAGACGTGGGGACCGACATGCCAGGGATCTTGTAAAATATTACATCCCAGATGTTAGGTTGCTTTAGGTTAGGATATTCAACGTTATAGACGTATATAATGTCCCCATCGAGAAGCGGGCGACGACCCACCAGGTCTGATGTAAAATATTACATCCCAGATTTTAGGTTGCGTTAGGTTAGTATATACAAGGTTATAGACGTATATAATGTCCCCATCGAGAAGCAGGCGACGACACGCCAGAATGTTGTAAAATATTACATCCGAGATGTTAGGTTGCGTTAGGTTAGGATATACAACGTTATAGACGTACATAAAGTCCCCATCGAGAAGCAGGCGACGACACGCCAGGAATGTTGTAATATATAACATCCGAGATGTTATGTTGCCATACGTTAGGATATGTAACGTTATAGACGTATATAATGTTCCCACCGAGAAGTAGGGACCGACATGCCAGGAATGTTGTAAAATATTACATCCGAGATGTTAGGTTGCCTTAGGTTAGGGTATACAACGTTATAGATGTATATAATGTCCCCATCGAGAAGTAGGCGACGACACGCCAGGAATGTTGTAAAATATTACATTCTACATGTTGGGTTGCCTTAGGCTAGGATATATATCGTTATAGGCGTATACATTGTTTCCACCGAGAAGTAGGGACCGGCATGCCAGGAATGATGTAAAATATTACATCCGAGATGCTAGGTTGCTTTAGGTTATGATATATATCGTTATAGACGTATATAATGTTCCCACCGAGACGTGGGGACCGACATGCCAGGAATGTTGTAAAATATTACATCCGAAATGTAAGGTTCCCTTAGGTTAGGATATATATCGTTATAGACGTATATAACGTTCCCACCGAGACGTAGGGACCGACATGCCAGGAATGTTGTAAAATATTACATCCCAGATGTTAGGTTGCGTTAGGTTAGGATATACAACGTTATAGACGTACATAAAGTCCCCATCGAGAAGTGGGCGACGACACGCCAGGAATGTTGTAAAATATTACACCCGAGATGTTAGGTTCCGTTAGGTTAGGATATATGACGTTATAGATGTATATAATGTCCACATCCAGAAGTAGGCGACGACACGCCAGGAATGTTGTAAAATATTACATTCTACAAGTTAGGTTCCCTTAGGTTATGATATAGAACGTTATATACGTATAGAATGTTCCGACCGAGAAATAGGTGCCGACGCGTCAGCAATGTTGTAAAATATTACACACGAGATGTTAGGTTCCCTTAGGTTAGGATATACAACGTTATAAACGTATAGAATGTTCCCACCGAGAAGTAGGGACCGACATGCCAGGAATGTTGTAAAATATTACATCCGAGATGTTAGGTTGCCTTAGGTTAGGGTATATATCGCTACAGACGTATATAATGTTCCTACCGAGATGTAGTGACCGACATGCCAGGAATGTTGTAAAATATTACATCCCAGATGTTAGGTTGCGTTAGGTTAGAATATACAACGTTATAGATGTATATAATGTTCCCATCGAGAAGTAGGCGACGACACGCCAGGAATGTTGTAAAATATTACATTCTACATGTTGTGTTGCCTTAGGCTAGGATATATATCGTTATAGACGTATATATTGTTTCCACCGAGATGTAGGGACCGACATGCCAGGAATGTTGTAAAATATTACAATCGACATGTTAGGATTGCCTTAGGCTAGGATATATACCGTTATAGACGTATATAATGTTCCCACTGAGAAGTAGGAGCCGACGAGCCAGGAATGTTGTAAAATATTACGCACGACATGTTAGGTTACCCTAGACTAGGATATATAGCGTTATAGACGTATATAATGGTCCCACCGAGAAGTGGCGGCCGACTAGCCAGGAATGTTATAAAATATTACATTCGAAAGATTAGGTTGCCTTAGGCTAGGAGATATAGCGTTATAGACGTATATAATGTTCCCACCGAGAAGTGGGGGCCGACGTGCCAGGAATGTAGTTAAATATTACACCCGAGATGTTAGGTTGCCATACGCTAGGATATATAACGTTATAGACGTATATAATGTTACCACAGAGATATAGGCACTTGCATGCCAGGAATGTTGTAAAATTGTACGGTAGAGATGTTAGGTTGCCTTAGGTTAGGATATATAACGTTATAGACGTATATAATGTTCCCACCGAGAAGTAAGAGCGGACGAGCCAGGAATGTTGTAAAATATTACATTCGACATATTAGGTTGCCTTAGGCTAGGATATATAACGTTATTGACTTATATAATGTTCCAACCGAGAAGGAGGGGCCGACGCGCTAGGAATGTTGTAAAATATTACATTCGACCTCTTAGGATTGCCTTACGCTAGGATATATAACGTTATAGACGTATATGATATTCCCAGCGAGAAGTACGGGCCCACACGCCAGGAATGTTGTCAAATATTACATCCGAGATGTTAGGTTCCCTGAGGTTAGCATATACAACGTTATAGACGTATATAATGTTCCCACCGAGAAGTAGGGACCGACATGCCAGGAATGTTGTAAAATATTACATCCCAGAAGTTTGGTTGCTTTCGGTTAGGATATACAACGTTATAGACGTATATAATGTCCCCATCAATAAGAAGGCGACGACACGCCAGAATGTTGTAAAATATTACGTCCGAGATGTTAGGTTCCCTTAGGTTAGGATATACAAAGTTATAGACGTATCTAATGTCCCCATCGAGAAGCAGGCGACGACACGCCAGAATGTTGTAAAATATTACATCCGATATGTTAGGTTGCCTTAGGCTAGGATATATAACGTTATAGACGTATATAATGTCCCCATCCAGAAGTAGGTGACAACACACCAGGAATGTTGTACAATATTACATCCGATATGTTAGGTTGCCTTAGGTTGGGATGTACAACGTTATAGATGTATATAATGTCCCCATCCAGAAGTAGGTGACGACACACCAGGAATGTTGTACAATATTACATGCGACATGTTAGGTTGCCTTAGGCTAGGATATCTAACCTTATAGACGTATATAATGTTACCACCGAGAACTACGGGCCGACGCGTCATGAATGTTGTAAAATATTACATCCCAGATGTTAGGTTGCGTTGGCTTAGGATATACAACGTTATAGACGTATATAATGTCCCCATCGAGAAGCAGGCGACGACACTCCAGAATGTTGTAAAATATTACATTCGACATGTTAGGTTGCCTTAGGCTAGGATATATAACGTTATAGACGTATATAATATTCCCACCGAGAAATAGGGGCCGACGCGTCAGGACTGTTGTAAAATATTACATCCGATATGTTAGGTTGCCTTATGCTAGGATATATAACGTGATAGACGTATATAATGTTCCCACCGAGAAATAGGGGCCGACGCGTCATGAATGTTGTAAAATATTACATCCCAGATGTTAGGTTGCGTTGGCTTAGGATATACAACGTTATAGGCGTATATAATGTCCCCTTTGAGAAGCAGGCGACGACAAGCCAGAATGTTGTAAAATATTACATTCGACATGTTAGGTTGCCTTAGGCTAGGATATGTAACGTTATAGACGTATATAATATTCCCCCCCCGAGAAATAGGGGCCGACGCGTCAGGAATGTTGCAAAATATTACACCCGAAATGTTAGGTTCCCTTAGGTTAGGATATACAACGTTATAGACGTATATAATATTCCCACCGAGAAATAGGGGCCGACGCGTCAGGAATGTTGTAAAATATTACACCCGAAATGTTAGGTTCCCTTAGGTTAGGATATACAACTTTATATTCGTATAGAATGTTCCCACCGAGATGTAGGGACCGCCAGGAATGTGGTAAACTATTACATCCGAGTTGTTAGGTTGCTTTAGGTTAGAATATATATCGTCATAGACTTATATAATGTTCCCACCGAGACGTGGGGACCGACATGCCAGGAATGTTGTAAACTATTCCATCCCAGAAGTTAGGTTGCTTTTGGTTAGGATATACAACGTTATAGACGTATATAATGTCCCCATCGAGAGGCAGGCGACGACACGCCAGGAATGTTGTAAAATATTACATCCGAGATGTTAGGTTACCTTAGGCTAGGACATATATCGTTATAGACGTATACAATGTTCCCACCGAGAAGTAGGGACCGACGGGTCAGGAATGTTGTAAAATAAAACAACCCAGATGTTAGGTTGCGTTAGGTTAGGATATACAACGTTATAGACGTATTTAATGTCCCCTTCGAGAAGCAGGCGACGACAGGCGAGAATGTTGTAAAATATTACATTCGACATGTTAGGTTGCCTTAGGCTAGGATATGTAACGTTATAGACGTATATAATATTCCCACCGAGAAATAGGGGCCGACGCGTCAGGAATGTGGTAAAATATTACACCCGAAACGTTAGGTTCCCTTAGGTTAGGATATACAACGTTATAGACGTATAGAATGTTCCCACCAAGAAATAGGGGCCGACGCGTCAGGAATGTTGTAAAATATTACACCCGAGATGTTAGGTTCCCTTAGGTTAGCATATACAACGTTATAGACGTATATAATGTACCCACCGAGAAGTAGGGACCGACATGCCAGGAATGTTGTAAAATATTACATCCGAGATGTTAGCTTGCTTTAGGTTAGGATATATATTGTTATAGACTTATATAATGTTCCCACCGAGACGTGGGGACTGACATGCCAGGAATGTTGCAAAATATTACATCAGAGAAGTTAGGTTGCTTTGGGTTAGGATATACAACGTTATAGACGTATATAATTTCCCCATCGAGAAGCAGGCGACGACACGCCAGGAATGTTGTAAAATATTACATCCGAGATGTTATGTTGCCTTACGTTAGGATATACAACGTTATAGACGTATATAATATTCTTACCGAGAAATAGGGGCCGACGCGTCAGGAATGTTGTAAAATATCACACCCGAAATGTTAGGTTGCCTTAGGCTCGGATATATAACGTTATAGACGTATATAATGTCCCCATCGAGAAGCAGGCGACGACACGCCAGGAATGTTATAAAATAGTACACACGAGTTGTTAGGTTGCTTTAGGTTAGGATATATATCGTTATAGACTTATATAATGTTCCCACCGAGACGTGGGGAACGACATGCCAGGAATGTTGTAAAATATTACATCCCAGATGTAAGGTTGCGTTAGGTTAGGATATACAACGTTATAGACGTATATAATGTCCCCTTCGAGAAGCAGGCGACGACACGCCAGAATGTTGTAAATTATTACATTCGACATGCTGGGATGCCTTAGGCTAGGATATATAACGTTATAGACATATATAATATTCCCACCGAGAAATAGGGGCCGACGCGTAAGGAATGTTGTAAAATATTACATCCGATATGTTAGGTTGCCTTAGGTTAGGATGTACAACGTTATAGATGTATATAATGTCCCCATCCAGAAGTAGGTGACGACACACCAGGAATGTTGTACAATATTACATGCGACATGAGAGGTTGCCTTAGGCTAGGATATCTAACCTTATAGACGTATATAATGTTACCACCGAGAACTACGGGCCGACACGACAGCAATGATGTAAAATATTACATTCGACATGTTAGGTCGCCTTAGGTTAGGATATATAACGTTGTAGACGTATATAATATTCCCACCGAGAAGTAGGGGCCGACGCGTCACGAATGTTGTAAAATATTACATCCCAGATGTTAGGTTGCGTTAGGTTAGGATATACAACGTTATAGACGTATATAATGTCCCCTTTGAGATGTAGGCGACGACACGCCAGGAATGTTGTAAAATATTACATTCGACATGTTGGGTTGCCTTAGGCTAGGATATATAACGTTATAGACGTATATAATATTCCCACCGAAAAATAGGGGCCGACGCGTCAGGAATGTTGTAAAATATTACATCCCAGATGTTAGGTTGCGTTAGGTAAGGACATACAACGTTATAGACGTATATAATGTCCCCTTTGAGAAGCAGGCGACGACACTCCAGAATGTTGTAAAATATTACATTCGACATGTTAGGTTGCCTTAGGCTAGGATATGTAACGTTATAGACGTATATAATATTCCCCCCGAGAAATAGGGGCCGACGCGTCAGGAATGTTGCAAAATATTACACCCGAAATGTTAGGTTTCCTTAGGTTAGGATATACAACGTTATAGACGTATAGAATGTTCCCACCGAGATGTATGGACCGACATGCCAGGAATGTTGTAAAATATTACACACGAGTTGTTAGGTTGCTTTAGGTTAGGATATATATCGTTATAGACTTATATAATGTTCCTACCGAGACGTGGGGACCGACGTGCCAGGAATGTTGCAAAATATTACATCAGAGAAGTTAGGTTGCTTTGGGTTAGGATATACAACGTTATAGACGTATATAATTTCCCCATCGAGAAGCAGGCGACGACACGCCAGGAATGTTGTAAAATATTACATCCGAGATGTTATGTTGCCTTACGTTAGGATATATAACGTTATAGACGTATATAATATTCTTACCGAGAAATAGGGGCCGACGCGTCAGGAATGTTGTAAAATATCACACCCGAAATGTTAGGTTGCCTTAGGCTCGGATATATAACGTTATAGACGTATATAATGTCCCCATCGAGAAGCAGGCGACGACACGCCAGGAATGTTATAAAATAGTACACACGAGTTGTTAGGTTGCTTTAGGTTAGGATATATATCGTTATAGACTTATATAATGTTCCCACCGAGACGTGGGGAACGACATGCCAGGAATGTTGTAAAATATTACATCCCAGATGTAAGGTTGCGTTAGGTTAGGATATACAACGTTATAGACGTATATAATGTCCCCTTCGAGAAGCAGGCGACGACACGCCAGAATGTTGTAAATTATTACATTCGACATGTTGGGATGCCTTAGGCTAGGATATATAACGTTATAGACGTATATAATGTCCCCTTCGAGAAGCAGGCGACGACACGCCAGAATGTTGTAAATTATTACATTCGACATGCTGGGATGCCTTAGGCTAGGATATATAACGTTATAGACGTATATAATATTCCCACCGAGAAATAGGGGCCGACGCGTCAGGAATGTTGTAAAATATTACATCCGATATGTTAGGTTGCCTTAGGTTAGGATGTACAACGTTATAGATGTATATAATGTCCCCATCCAGAAGTAGGTGACGACACACCAGGAATGTTGTACAATATTACATGCGACATGTTAGGTTGCCTTAGGCTAGGATATCTAACCATATAGACGTATATAATGTTACCACCGAGAACTACGGGCCGAGACGACAGCAATGATGTAAAATATTACATTCGACATGTTAGGTCGCCTTAGGTTAGGATATATAACGTTGTAGACGTATATAATATTCCCACCGAGAAGTAGGGGCCGACGCGTCAGGAATGTTGTAAAATATTACATCCCAGATGTTAGGTTGCGTTAGGTTAGGATATACAACGTTATAGACGTATATAATGTCCCCTTTGAGAAGCAGGCGACGACACGCCAGAATGTTATAAAATATTACATTCGACATGTTAGGTTGCCTTAGGCTAGGATATATAACGTTATAGACGTATATAATATTCCCACCGAGAAATAGGGGCCGACGCGTCAGGAATGTTGTAAAATATTACATCAGATATGTTAGGTTGCCTTAGGCTAGGATATATAACGTTATAGACGCATATAATATTCCCACCGAGAAATAGGGGCCGACGCGTCAGGAATGTTGCAAAATATTACACCCGAAATGTTAGGTTCCCTTAGGTTAGGATATACAACGTTATAGACGTATAGAATGTCCACACCGAGATGTAGGGACCGACATGCCAGGAATGTTCTAAAATATTACATCCGAGTTGTTAGGTTCCTTTAGGTTAGGATATATATCGTTATAGACTTATATAATGTTCCCACCGAGACGTGGGGACCGACATGCCAGGAATGTTGTAAAATATTACATCCCAGAAGTTAGGTTGCTTTGGGTTAGGATATACAACGTTATAGACGTATATAATGTCCCCATCGAGAAGCAGGCGATGACACGCCAGGAATGTTGTAAAATATTACATCCGAGATGTTAGGTTGCCTTAGGCTAGGATATATAACGTTATAGACGTATATAATATTCCCACCGAGAAATAGGGCCGATGCGTCAGGAATGTTGTAAAATATTACATCCGATATGTTAGGTTGCCTTAGATTAGGATGTACAACGTTATAGACGTATAGAATGTCCACACCGAGATGTAGGGACCGACATGCCAGGAATGTTCTAAAATATTACATCCGAGTTGTTAGGTTCCTTTAGGTTAGGATATATATCGTTATAGACTTATATAATGTTCCCACCGAGACGTGGGGACCGACATGCCAGGAATGTTGTAAAATATTACATCCCAGAAGTTAGGTTGCTTTGGGTTAGGATATACAACGTTATAGACGTATATAATGTCCCCATCGAGAAGCAGGCGATGACACGCCAGGAATGTTGTAAAATATTACATCCGAGATGTTAGGTTGCCTTAGGCTAGGATATATAACGTTATAGACGTATATAATATTCCCACCGAGAAATAGGGCCGATGCGTCAGGAATGTTGTAAAATATTACATCCGATATGTTAGGTTGCCTTAGATTAGGATGTACAATGTTATAGATGTATATAATGTCCCCATCCAGAAGTAGGTGACGACACACCAGGAATGTTGTACAATATTACATGCGACATGTCAGCTTGCCTTAGGCTAGGATATCTAACCTTATAGACGTATATAATGTTACCACCGAGAACTACGGGCCGACACGACAGGAATGATGTAAAATATTACATTTGACATGTTAGGTCGCCTTAGGCTAGGATATATAACGTTGTAGACGTATATAATATTCCCACCGAGAAATAGGGGCCGACGCGTCACGAATGTTGTAAAATATTACATCCCAGATGTTAGGTTGCGTTAGGTTAGGATGTACAACGTTATAGATGTATATAATGTCCCCATCCGGAAGTAGGTGTCGACACACCAGGAATGTTGTACAATATTACATGCGACATGTTAGGTTGCCTTAGGCTAGGATATCTAATATTATAGACGTATATAATGTTACCACCGAGAACTACGGGCCGACACGTCAGGAATGATGTAAAATATTACACCCGAGATGTTAGGTTCCCTTAGGTTAGGATATACAACGTTATAGACGTATAGAATGTTCCCACCGAGAAGTAGGGACCGACATGCCAGGAATGTTGTAAAATATTACATCCGAAATGTTAGGTTGCCGTAGGTTAGGATATACAACGTTATAGATGTATATAATGTCCCCATCGCGAAGTAGGCGACGACACGCCAGGAATGTTGTAAAATATTACATTCGACATGTTGGGTTGCCTTAGGCTAGGATATATAACGTTATAGACGTATATAAAATTCCCACCGAGAAATAGGGGCCGACGCGTGAGGACTGTTGTAAAATATTATACCCGAGATGTTAGGTTGCTTTAGGTTAGGATATATATCGTTATAGACGTATATAATGTCCAGATCGAGACGTGGGGACCGACACGCCAGAATGTTGTAAAATATTACATCCGAGATGTTAGGTTGCCTTAGGCTAGTATATATATCGTTATAGACGTATACAATTTTGCCACCGAGAAGTAGGGACCGACATGCCAGGAATGTTGTTAAATATTACATCCGGAATGTTAGGTTGCCTTAGGTTAGGATTTACAACGTTATAGATGTATATAATGTCCCCATCCAGAAGTAGATGACGACACGCCAGGAATGTTGTACAATATTACATGCGACATTATAGGTTGCCTTAGGCTAGGATATCTATCCTTATAGACGTATATAATGTTATCACCGAGAACTACGGGCCGACACGTCAGGAATGATGTAAAATATTACATTCGACATGTTAGGTCGCCTTATGCTAGGATATATAACGTGATAGACGTATATAATGTTCCCACCGAGAAATAGGGGCCGACGCGTCATGAATGTTGTAAAATATTACATCCCAGATGTTAGGTTGCGTTGGCTTAGGATATACAACGTTATAGACGTATATAATGTCCCCATCGAGAAGCAGGCGACGACACTCCAGAATGTTGTAAAATATTACATTCGACATGTTAGGTTGCCTTAGGCTAGGATATATAACGTTATAGACGTATATAATATTCCCACCGAGAAATAGGGGCCGACGCGTCAGGACTGTTGTAAAATATTACATCCGATATGTTAGGTTGCCTTATGCTAGGATATATAACGTGATAGACGTATATAATGTTCCCACCGAGAAATAGGGGCCGACGCGTCATGAATGTTGTAAAATATTACATCCCAGATGTTAGGTTGCGTTGGCTTAGGATATACAACGTTATAGGCGTATATAATGTCCCCTTTGAGAAGCAGGCGACGACAAGCCAGGAATGTTGTAAAATATTACATCCGAGATGTTATGTTGCCTTACGTTAGGATATATAACGTTATAGACGTATATAATATTCTTACCGAGAAATAGGGACCGACGCGTCAGGAATGTTGTAAAATAAAACAACCCAGATGTTAGGTTGCGTTAGGTTAGGATATACAACGTTATAGACGTATTTAATGTCCCCTTCGGGAAGCAGGCGACGACAGGCCAGAATGTTGTAAAATATTACATTCGACATGTTAGGTTGCCTTAGGCTAGGATATGTAACGTTATAGACGTATATAATATTCCCACCGAGAAATAGGGGCCGACGCGTCAGGAATGTGGTAAAATATTACACCCGAAATGTTAGGTTCCCTTAGGTTAGGATATACAACGTTATAGACGTATAGAATGTTCCCACCAAGAAATAGGGGCCGACGCGTCAGGAATGTTGTAAAATATTACACCCGAGATGTTAGGTTCCCTTAGGTTAGCATATACAACGTTATAGACGTATATAATGTACCCACCGAGAAGTAGGGACCGACATGCCAGGAATGTTGTAAAATATTACATCCGAGATGTTAGCTTGCTTTAGGTTAGGATATATATTGTTATAGACTTATATAATGTTCCCACCGAGACGTGGGGACTGACATGCCTGGAATGTTGCAAAATATTACATCAGAGAAGTTAGGTTGCTTTGGGTTAGGATATACAACGTTATAGACGTATATAATTTCCCCATCGAGAAGCAGGCGACGACACGCCAGGAATGTTGTAAAATATTACATCCGAGATGTTATGTTGCCTTACGTTAGGATATATAACGTTATAGACGTATATAATATTCTTACCGAGAAATAGGGGCCGACGCGTCAGGAATGTTGTAAAATATCACACCCGAAATGTTTGGTTGCCTTAGGCTCGGATATATAACGTTATAGACGTATATAATGTACCCATCGAGAAGCAGGCGACGACACGCCAGGAATGTTATAAAATAGTACACACGAGTTGCTAGGTTGCTTTAGGTTAGGATATATATCGTTATAGACTTATATAATGTTCCCACCGAGACGTGGGGAACGACATGCCAGGAATGTTGTAAAATATTACATCCCAGATGTAAGGTTGCGTTAGGTTAGGATATACAACGTTATAGACGTATATAATGTCCCCTTCGAGAAGCAGGCGACGACACGCCAGAATGTTGTAAATTATTACATTCGACATGTTGGGATGCCTTAGGCTAGGATATATAACGTTATAGACGTATATAATATTCCCACCGAGAAATAGGGGCCGACGCGTCAGGAATGTTGTAAAATATTAGACCCGAGATGTTAGGTTCCCTTAGGTTAGTATGTACAACGTTATAGACGTATAGAATGTCCCCACCGAGATGTAGGGACCGACATGCCAGGAATGTTGTAAAATATGACACACGAGTTGTTAGGTTGCTTTAGGTTAGGATATATATCGCTATAGACTTATATAATGTTCCTACCGAGACGTGGGGACCGACATGCCAGGAATGTTGTAAAATATTACATCCCAGAAGTTAGGTTGCTTTGGGTTAGGATATACAACGTTATAGACGTATACAATGTCCCCATCGAGATGCAGGCGACGACACGCCAGGAATGTTGAAAAATATTACATCCGATATGTTAGGTTGCTTTAGGTTAGGATATACAACGTTATAGACGTATATAATGTCCCCTTTGAGAAGCAGGCGACGACACGCCAGAATGTTATAAAATATTACATTCGACATGTTAGGTTGCCTTAGGCTAGGATATATAACGTTATAGACGTATATAATATTCCCACCGAGAAATAGGGGCCGACGCGTCAGGAATGTTGTAAAATATTACATCAGATATGTTAGGTTGCCTTAGGCTAGGATATATAACGTTATAGACGCATATAATATTCCCACCGAGAAATAGGGGCCGACGCGTCAGGAATGTTGCAAAATATTACACCCGAAATGTTAGGTTCCCTTAGGTTAGGATATACAACGTTATAGACGTATAGAATGTCCACACCGAGATGTAGGGACCGACATGCCAGGAATGTTCTAAAATATTACATCCGAGTTGTTAGGTTCCTTTAGGTTAGGATATATATCGTTATAGACTTATATAATGTTCCCACCGAGACGTGGGGACCGACATGCCAGGAATGTTGTAAAATATTACATCCCAGAAGTTAGGTTGCTTTGGGTTAGGATATACAACGTTATAGACGTATATAATGTCCCCATCGAGAAGCAGGCGACGACACGCCAGGAATGTTGTAAAATATTACATCCGAGATGCTAGGTTGCCTTAGGCTAGGATATATAACGTTATAGACGTATATAATATTCCCACCGAGAAATAGGGGCCGACGCGTCAGGAATGTTGTAAAATATTACATCCGATATGTTAGGTTGCCTTAGGTTAGGATGTACAACGTTATAGATGTATATAATGTCCCCATCCAGAAGTAGGTGACGACACACCAGGAATGTTGTACAATATTACATGCGACATGTTAGGTTGCCTTAGGCTAGGATATCTAACCTTATAGACGTATATAATGTTACCACCGAGAACTACGGGCCGACACGACAGCAATGATGTAAAATATTACATTCGACATGTTAGGTCGCCTTAGGTTAGGATATATAACGTTGTAGACGTATATAATATTCCCACCGAGAAGTAGGGGCCGACGCGTCAGGAATGTTGTAAAATATTACATCCCAGATGTTAGGTTGCGTTAGGTTAGGATATACAACGTTATAGACGTATATAATGTCCCCTTTGAGAAGCAGGCGACGACACGCCAGAATGTTATAAAATATTACATTCGACATGTTAGGTTGCCTTAGGCTAGGATATATAACGTTATAGACGTATATAATATTCCCACCGAGAAATAGGGGCCGACGCGTCAGGAATGTTGTAAAATATTACATCAGATATGTTAGGTTGCCTTAGGCTAGGATATATAACGTTATAGACGCATATAATATTCCCACCGAGAAATAGGGGCCGACGCGTCAGGAATGTTGCAAAATATTACACCCGAAATGTTAGGTTCCCTTAGGTTAGGATATACAACGTTATAGACGTATAGAATGTCCACACCGAGATGTAGGGACCGACATGCCAGGAATGTTCTAAAATATTACATCCGAGTTGTTAGGTTCCTTTAGGTTAGGATATATATCGTTATAGACTTATATAATGTTCCCACCGAGACGTGGGGACCGACATGCCAGGAATGTTGTAAAATATTACATCCCAGAAGTTAGGTTGCTTTGGGTTAGGATATACAACGTTATAGACGTATATAATGTCCCCATCGAGAAGCAGGCGACGACACGCCAGGAATGTTGTAAAATATTACATCCGAGATGTTAGGTTGCCTTAGGCTAGGATATATAACGTTATAGACGTATATAATATTCCCACCGAGAAATAGGGCCGATGCGTCAGGAATGTTGTAAAATATTACATCCGATATGTTAGGTTGCCTTAGATTAGGATGTACAATGTTATAGATGTATATAATGTCCCCATCCAGAAGTAGGTGACGACACACCAGGAATGTTGTACAATATTACATGCGACATGTCAGCTTGCCTTAGGCTAGGATATCTAACCTTATAGACGTATATAATGTTACCACCGAGAACTACGGGCCGACACGACAGGAATGATGTAAAATATTACATTTGACATGTTAGGTCGCCTTAGGCTAGGATATATAACGTTGTAGACGTATATAATATTCCCACCGAGAAATAGGGGCCGACGCGTCACGAATGTTGTAAAATATTACATCCCAGATGTTAGGTTGCGTTAGGTTAGGATGTACAACGTTATAGATGTATATAATGTCCCCATCCGGAAGTAGGTGTCGACACACCAGGAATGTTGTACAATATTACATGCGACATGTTAGGTTGCCTTAGGCTAGGATATCTAATATTATAGACGTATATAATGTTACCACCGAGAACTACGGGCCGACACGTCAGGAATGATGTAAAATATTACACCCGAGATGTTAGGTTCCCTTAGGTTAGGATATACAACGTTATAGACGTATAGAATGTTCCCACCGAGAAGTAGGGACCGACATGCCAGGAATGTTGTAAAATATTACATCCGAAATGTTAGGTTGCCGTAGGTTAGGATATACAACGTTATAGATGTATATAATGTCCCCATCGCGAAGTAGGCGACGACACGCCAGGAATGTTGTAAAATATTACATTCGACATGTTGGGTTGCCTTAGGCTAGGATATATAACGTTATAGACGTATATAAAATTCCCACCGAGAAATAGGGGCCGACGCGTCAGGACTGTTGTAAAATATTACATCCGATATGTTAGGTTGCTTTAGGTTAGGATATACAACGTTATAGACGTATATAATGTCCCCTTTGAGAAGCAGGCGACGACACGCCAGAATGTTATAAAATATTACATTCGACATGTTAGGTTGCCTTAGGCTAGGATATATATCGTTATAGACGTATACAATTTTGCCACCGAGAAGTAGGGACCGACATGCCAGGAATGTTGTTAAATATTACATCCGAAATGTTAGGTTGCCTTAGGTTAGGATTTACAACGTTATAGATGTATATAATGTCCCCATCCAGAAGTAGATGACGACACGCCAGGAATGTTGTACAATATTACATGCGACATTATAGGTTGCCTTAGGCTAGGATATCTATCCTTATAGACGTATATAATGTTATCACCGAGAACTACGGGCCGACACGTCAGGAATGATGTAAAATATTACATTCGACATGTTAGGTCGCCTTATGCTAGGATATATAACGTGATAGACGTATATAATGTTCCCACCGAGAAATAGGGGCCGACGCGTCATGAATGTTGTAAAATATTACATCCCAGATGTTAGGTTGCGTTGGCTTAGGATATACAACGTTATAGACGTATATAATGTCCCCATCGAGAAGCAGGCGACGACACTCCAGAATGTTGTAAAATATTACATTCGACATGTTAGGTTGCCTTAGGCTAGGATATATAACGTTATAGACGTATATAATATTCCCACCGAGAAATAGGGGCCGACGCGTCAGGACTGTTGTAAAATATTACATCCGATATGTTAGGTTGCCTTATGCTAGGATATATAACGTGATAGACGTATATAATGTTCCCACCGAGAAATAGGGGCCGACGCGTCATGAATGTTGTAAAATATTACATCCCAGATGTTAGGTTGCGTTGGCTTAGGATATACAACGTTATAGGCGTATATAATGTCCCCTTTGAGAAGCAGGCGACGACAAGCCAGAATGTTGTAAAATATTACATTCGACATGTTAGGTTGCCTTAGGCTAGGATATGTAACGTTATAGACGTATATAATATTCCCCCCCGAGAAATAGGGGCCGACGCGTCAGGAATGTGGTAAAATATTACACCCGAAATGTTAGGTTCCCTTAGGTTAGGATATACAACGTTATAGACGTATAGAATGTTCCCACCAAGAAATAGGGGCCGACGCGTCAGGAATGTTGTAAAATATTACACCCGAGATGTTAGGTTCCCTTAGGTTAGCATATACAACGTTATAGACGTATATAATGTACCCACCGAGAAGTAGGGACCGACATGCCAGGAATGTTGTAAAATATTACATCCGAGATGTTAGCTTGCTTTAGGTTAGGATATATATTGTTATAGACTTATATAATGTTCCCACAGAGACGTGGGGACTGACATGCCAGGAATGTTGCAAAATATTACATCAGAGAAGTTAGGTTGCTTTGGGTTAGGATATACAACGTTATAGACGTATATAATTTCCCCATCGAGAAGCAGGCGACGACACGCCAGGAATGTTGTAAAATATTACATCCGAGATGTTATGTTGCCTTACGTTAGGATATATAACGTTATAGACGTATATAATATTCTTACCGAGAAATAGGGACCGACGCGTCAGGAATGTTGTAAAATAAAACAACCCAGATGTTAGGTTGCGTTAGGTTAGGATATACAACGTTATAGACGTATTTAATGTCCCCTTCGAGAAGCAGGCGACGACAGGCCAGAATGTTGTAAAATATTACATTCGACATGTTAGGTTGCCTTAGGCTAGGATATGTAACGTTATAGACGTATATAATATTCCCACCGAGAAATAGGGGCCGACGCGTCAGGAATGTCGTAAAATATTACACCCGAAATGTTAGGTTCCCTTAGGTTAGGATATACAACGTTATAGACGTATAGAATGTTCCCACCAAGAAATAGGGGCCGACGCATCAGGAATGTTGTAAAATATTACACCCGAGATGTTAGGTTCCCTTAGGTTAGCATATACAACGTTATAGACGTATATAATGTACCCACCGAGAAGTAGGGACCGACATGCCAGGAATGTTGTAAAATATTACATCCCAGATGTAAGGTTGCGTTAGGTTAGGATATACAACGTTATAGACGTATATAATGTCCCCTTCGAGAAGCAGGCGACGACACGCCAGAATGTTGTAAATTATTACATTCGACATGTTGGGATGCCTTAGGCTAGGATATATAACGTTATAGACGTATATAATATTCCCACCGAGAAATAGGGGCCGACGCGTCAGGAATGTTGTAAAATATTAGACCCGAGATGTTAGGTTCCCTTAGGTTAGTATGTACAACGTTATAGACGTATAGAATGTCCCCACCGAGATGTAGGGACCGACATGCCAGGAATGTTGTAAAATATTACACACGAGTTGTTAGGTTGCTTTAGGTTAGGATATATATCGCTATAGACTTATATAATGTTCCTACCGAGACGTGGGGACCGACATGCCAGGAATGTTGTAAAATATTACATCCCAGAAGTTAGGTTGCTTTGGGTTAGGATATACAACGTTATAGACGTATACAATGTCCCCATCGAGATGCAGGCGACGACACGCCAGGAATGTTGAAAAATATTACATCCGATATGTTAGGTTGCTTTAGGTTAGGATATACAACGTTATAGACGTATATAATGTCCCCTTTGAGAAGCAGGCGACGACACGCCAGAATGTTATAAAATATTACATTCGACATGTTAGGTTGCCTTAGGCTAGGATATATAACGTTATAGACGTATATAATATTCCCACCGAGAAATAGGGGCCGACGCGTCAGGAATGTTGTAAAATATTACATCAGATATGTTAGGTTGCCTTAGGCTAGGATATATAACGTTATAGACGCATATAATATTCCCACCGAGAAATAGGGGCCGACGCGTCAGGAATGTTGCAAAATATTACACCCGAAATGTTAGGTTCCCTTAGGTTAGGATATACAACGTTATAGACGTATAGAATGTCCACACCGAGATGTAGGGACCGACATGCCAGGAATGTTCTAAAATATTACATCCGAGTTGTTAGGTTCCTTTAGGTTAGGATATATATCGTTATAGACTTATATAATGTTCCCACCGAGACGTGGGGACCGACATGCCAGGAATGTTGTAAAATATTACATCCCAGAAGTTAGGTTGCTTTGGGTTAGGATATACAACGTTATAGACGTATATAATGTCCCCATCGAGAAGCAGGCGACGACACGCCAGGAATGTTGTAAAATATTACATCCGAGATGCTAGGTTGCCTTAGGCTAGGATATATAACGTTATAGACGTATATAATATTCCCACCGAGAGATAGGGGCCGACGCGTCAGGAATGTTGTAAAATATTACATTCGACATGTTAGGTTGCCTTAGGCCAGGATATGTCACGTTATAGACGTATATAATATTCCCCCCGAGAAATAGGGGCCGACGCGTCAGGAATGTTGTAAAATATTACACCCGAAATGTTAGGTTCCCTTAGGTTAGGATATACGACGTTATAGACGTATAGAATGTTCCCACCGAGATGTAGGGACAGACATGCCAGGGATATTCTAAAATATTACATTCGAGTTGTTAGGTTGCTTTAGGTTAGGATATATATCGTTATAGACTTATATAATGTTCCCAACGAGACGTGGGGACCGACATGCCAGGAATGTTCTAAAATATTACATCCCAGAAGTTAGGTTGCTTTGGGTTAGGATATACAACGTTATAGACGTATATAATGTCCCCATCGAGAAGCAGGCGACGACACGCCAGGAATGTTGTAAAATATTACATCCGAGATGTTAGGTTGCCTTAGGCTAGGATATATAACGTTATAGACGTATATAATATTCCCACCGAGAAATAGGGCCGATGCGTCAGGAATGTTGTAAAATATTACATCCGATATGTTAGGTTGCCTTAGGTTAGGATGTACAATGTTATAGATGTATATAATGTCCCCATCCAGAAGTAGGTGACGACACACCAGGAATGTTGTACAATATTACATGCGACATGTCAGCTTGCCTTAGGCTAGGATATCTAACCTTATAGACGTATATAATGTTACCACCGAGAACTACGGGCCGACACGACAGGAATGATGTAAAATATTACATTTGACATGTTAGGTCGCCTTAGGCTAGGATATATAACGTTGTAGACGTATATAATATTCCCACCGAGAAATAGGGGCCGACGCGTCACGAATGTTGTAAAATATTACATCCCAGATGTTAGGTTGCGTTAGGTTAGGATATACAACGTTATAGACGTATATAATGTCCCCTTTGAGATGTAGGCGACGACACGACAGGAATGTTGTAAAATATTACATTCGACATGTTGGGTTGCCTTAGGCTAGGATATATAACGTTATAGACGTATATAATATTCCCACCGAAAAATAGGGGCCGACGCGTCAGGAATGTTGTAAAATATTACATCCCAGATGTTAGGTTGCGTTAGGTTAGGACATACAACGTTATAGACGTATATAATGTCCCCTTTGAGAAGCAGGCCACGACACTCCAGAATGTTGTAAAATATTACATTCGACATGTTAGGTTGCCTTAGGCTAGGATATGTAACGTTATAGACGTATATAATATTCCCCCCGAGAAATAGGGGCCGACGCGTCAGGAATGTTGCAAAATATTACACCCGAAATGTTAGGTTCCCTTAGGTTAGGATATACAACGTTATAGACGTATAGAATGTTCCCACCGAGATGTATGGACCGACATGCCAGGAATGTTGTAAAATATTACACACGAGTTGTTAGGTTGCTTTAGGTTAGGATATATATCGTTATAGACTTATAGAATGTTCCTACCGAGACGTGGGGACCGACATGCCAGGAATGTTGCAAAATATTACATCAGAGAAGTTAGGTTGCTTTGGGTTAGGATATACAACGTTATAGACGTATATAATTTCCCCATCGAGAAGCAGGCGACGACACGCCAGGAATGTTATAAAATATAACACACGAGTTGTTAGGTTGCTTTAGGTTAGGATATATAACGTTATAGACTTATATAATGTTCCCACCGAGACGTGGGGAACGACATGCCAGGAATGTTGTAAAATATTACATCCCAGATGTAAGGTTGCGTTAGGTTAGGATATACAACGTTATAGACGTATATAATGTCCCCTTCGAGAAGCAGGCGACGACACGCCAGAATGTTGTAAATTATTACATTCGACATGTTGGGATGCCTTAGGCTAGGATATATAACGTTATAGACGTATATAATATTCCCACCGAGAAATAGGGGCCGACGCGTCAGGAATGTTGTAAAATATTAGACCCGAGATGTTAGGTTCCCTTAGGTTAGTATATACAACGTTATAGACGTATAGAATGTCCCCACCGAGATGTAGGGACCGACATGCCAGGAATGTTGTAAAATATTACACACGAGTTGTTAGATTGCTTTAGGTTAGGATACATATCGCTATAGACTTATATAATGTTCCTACCGAGACGTGGGGACCGACATGCCAGGAATGTTGTAAAATATTACATCCCAGATGTTAGGTTGCCGTAGGCTAGGATATATAACGTTATAGACGTATATAATGTTCCCACCGAGAAATAGGGACCGACGCGTCAGGAATGTTGTAAAATATTACATCCGAGATGTTAGGTTGCCTTAGAGTAGTATATACATCGTTATAGACGTATACAAAGTTTCCACCGAGAAGTAGGGACCGACATGCCAGGAATGTTGTAAAATATTACATCCGAGATGTTAGGTTCCCTTAGGTTAAGATATATAACGTCATAGATGTATATAATGTCCCCATCGAGAAGTAGGAGCCGTCACGCCAGGAATGTTGTAAAATATTACGGTAGAGATGTTAGGTTGCCTTAGGTTATAATATATAACGTTATAGACGTATATAATGTTCCCACCGAGAAATAGGGGCCGACGCGTCAGGAATGATGTAAAATATTACACCCGAGATGTTAGGTTCCCTTAGGTTAGGATATACAACGTTATAGACATATAGAATGTTCCCACCGAGACGTAGGTACCGACATGCCAGGAATGTTGTAAAATAATACATCCCAGATTTCAGGTTGCCTTAGGTTAGGATATACAACGTTATAGACGTATATAATGTCCCCATCCAGAAGTAGGCTACGACACGCCAGGAATGTTGTAAAATATTACATCCCAGATGTTAGGTTGCGTTAGGTTAGGATATACAACGTTCCAGACGTATATAATGCACCCACGGAGACGTAGGGACCGACATGCCAGGAATGTTGTAAAATATTACATCCCAGATGTTAGGTTGCGTTAGGTTAGAATATACAACGTTATAGACGTATATAATGTCCCCATCGAGAAGCAGGCGACGACACGACAGGAATGTTGTAAAATATTACATCCGAGATGTTAGGTTGCCTTAGAGTAGTATATACATCGTTATAGACGTATACAATGTTTCCACCGAGAAGTAGGGACCGACATGCCAGGAATGTTGTAAAATATTACATCCGAGATGTTAGGTTCCCTTAGGTTAAGATATATAACGTTATAGATGTATATAATGTCCCCATCCAGAAGTTGGCGACGACACGCCAGGAATGTAGTAAAATGTTACATCCCAGATGTTAGGTTGCGTTAGGTTAGAATATACAACGTTATAGACGTATATAATGTCCCCATCGTGAAGCAGGCGACGACACGCCAGGAATGTTGTAAAATATTACATTCGACATGTTAGGTTGCCTTAGGCTAGGATATATATCGTTATAGACGTATACAATGTTCCCAACGTGAAGTAGGGACCGACATGCCAGGAATGTTGTAAAATATTACACCCGAGATGTTAGGTCCCCTTATGTTAGGATATACAACGTTATAGACGTATAGAATGATCCCACCAAGAAATAGGGGCTGACGCGTCAGCAATGTTGTAAAATATTACATCCCAAATGTTAGGTTGCGTTGGGTTAGTATATACAACGTTACAGACGTATATAATGTCCCCATCGAGAAGCAGGCGACGACACGCCAGAATGTTGTAAAATATTACATCCGAGATGTTAGGTTGCCTTAGGTTAGGATATACAACGTTATAGATGTATATAATGTCCCCATCGAGAAGTAGGCGACCACACGCCAGGAATGTTGTAAAATATTACATTCGACAAGTTAGGTTGCCGTAGGCTAGGATATATAACGTTATAGACGTATATAATGTTCCCACCGAGAAATAGGTACCGACGCGTCAGGAATGTTGTAAAATATTACATCCGAGATGTTAGGTTGCCTTAGAGTAGTATATACATCGTTATAGACGTATACAATGTTTCCACCGAGAAGTAGGGACCGACATGCCAGGAATGTTGTAAAATATTACATCCGAGATGTTAGGTTCCCTTAGGTTAAGATATATAACGTTATAGATGTATATAATGTCCCCATCCAGAAGTTGGCGACGACACGCCAGGAATGTAGTAAAATATTACATCACAGATGTTAGGTTGCGTTAGGTTAGAATATACAACGTTATAGACGTATATAATGTCCCCATCGAGAAGCAGGCGACGACACGAAAGGAATGTTGTAAAATATTACATTCGACATGTTAGGTTGCCTTAGGCTAGCATATATATCGTTATAGACGTATACAATATTCCCACCGAGAAGTAGGGACCGACATGCCAGGAATGTTGTAAAATATTACACCCGAGATGTTAGGTCCCCTTAGGTTAGGATATACAACGTTATAGACGTATAGAATGATCCCACCAAGAAATAGGGACTGACGCGTCAGCAATGTTGTAAAATATTACATCCCAAATGTTAGGTTGCGTTGGGTTAGTATATACAACGTTACAGACGTATATAATGTCCCCATCGAGAAGCAGGCGACGACACGCCAGAATGTTGTAAAATATTACATCCGAGATGTTAGGTTGCCTTAGGTTAGGATATACAACGTTATAGGTGTATATAATGTCCCCATCGAGAAGTAGGCGACCACACGCCAGGAATGTTGTAAAATATTACATTCGACAAGTTAGGTTGCCGTAGGCTAGGATATATAACGTTATAGACGTATATAATGTTCCCACCGAGAAATAGGGACCGACGCGTCAGGAATGTTGTAAAATATTACATCCGAGATGTTAGGTTGCCTTAGAGTAGTATATACATCGTTATAGACGTATACAATGTTTCCACCGAGAAGTAGGGACCGACATGCCAGGAATGTTGTAAAATATTACATCCGAGATGTTAGGTTCCCTTAGGTTAAGATATATAACGTTATAGATGTATATAATGTCCCCATCCAGAATTTGGCGACGACACGCCAGGAATGTAGTAAAATGTTACATCCCAGATGTTAGGTTGCGTTAGGTTAGAATATACAACGTTATAGACGTATATAATGTCCCCATCGTGAAGCAGGCGACGACACGACAGGAATGTTGTAAAATATTACATTCGACATGTTAGGTTGCCTTAGGCTAGCATATATATCGTTATAGACGTATACAATTTTCCCACCGAGAAGTAGGGGCCGACATGCCAGGAATGTTGTAAAATATTACACCCGAGATGTTAGGTTCCCTTAGGTTAGGATATACAACGTTATAGACGTATAGAATGATCCCACAAAGAAATAGGGGCTGACGCGTCAGCAATGTTGTAAAATATTACATCCCAAATGTTAGGTTGCGTTAGGTTAGTATATACAACGTTATAGACGTATATAATGTCCCCATCGAGAAGCAGGCGACGACACGCCAGGAATGTTGTAAAATATAACATCCGAGATGTTTTGTTGCCATACGTTAGGATATGTACCGTTATAGACGTATATAATGTTCCCACCGAAAAGTAGCAGCCGAAGCGCCAGGAATGTTGTAAAATATTACATCCGAGAAGTTAGGTTGCCTTAGGTTAGGATATATATCGTTATAGACGTATATAATGTCCCCACCGAGACGTAGGGACCGACATGCCAGGAATGTTTTAAAATATTACATCCCAGATGTTAGGTTGCGTTAGGTTATGATATACAACGTTATAGACGTATATAATGTAACCACGGAGACGTAGGGACCGACATGCCAGGAATGTTGTAAAATATGACATCCCAGATGTTAAGTTGCGTTAGGTTAGTATATACAAGGTTATAGACGTATATAATGTCCCCATCGAGAAGCAGGCGACGAGACGCCAGAATGTTGTAAAATATTACATCTGAGATGTCAGGTTGCCTTAGGCTAGGATATATATCGTTATAGACGTATACAATGCTCCCACCAAGAAGTAGGGACTGACATGCCAGGAATGTCGTAAAAGATTACATCCGACATGTTAGGTCGCCATAGGGTAGGATATATAACGCTATAGACGTATATAATGTTCCCACCGAGAAATAGGGGCCGACACGCCAGGAATGTTGCCAACTATTACATCCCAGATGTTAGGTTGCCTTGGGTTAGGATATATATCGTTATAGACGTATATAATGTTACCACCGAGAACTACGGGCCGAAATGCCAGGAATGTTGTAAAATATTACATGCGAGATGTTAGGTTGCCTTAGGTTAGCATAAACAACGTTATAGACGTATATAATGTCCCCACCGAGAGGTACGGGCGGACACGCCAGGAATGTTGTAAAATATTACACCCGAGATGTTGTTTCCCTTAGGTTAGGATATATGACGTTATAGATATATATAATGTCCCCATCCAGAAGTAGGCGACGACACGCCAGGACTGTTGCAAAATATTACATTCTACAAGTTAGGTTGCCTTAGGTTAGGATATATAACGTTATAGACGTATATAATGTTCCCACCGAGAAATAGGGACTGAAGCGTCAGGAATGTTCTAACATATTACACCCGAGATGTTAGGTTCCCTTAGGTTAGGATATACAACGTTATAGACGTATAGAATGTCCCCATCGAGAAGCAGGCGACGACACGACAGGAATGTTGTAAAATATTACACCCGAGATGTTAGGTTCCCTTAGGTTAGGATATATGACTTTATAGATGTATATAATGTCCCCATCGAGAAGTAGGCGACGACACGC
Organism: Xylocopa violacea; assembly: GCA_963969225.1. NCBI lineage: Eukaryota > Metazoa > Arthropoda > Insecta > Hymenoptera > Apidae > Xylocopa > Xylocopa violacea. Next base: position 938,516 of record CAXAJV010001073.1, on the reverse strand, counting down.
CAGGAATGTTGTAAAATATTACATCCTAAAAGTTGGGTTGCATTAGGCTAGGATATATAACGTTATAGACGTATACAATGTTCCCACCGAGAAATAGGGACTGACGCGTCAGGAATGTTCTAAAATATTACACCCGAGATGTTAGGTTCCCTTAGGTTAGGATATACAACGTTATAGACGTATAGAATGTCCCCATCGAGAAGCAGGCGACGACACGACAGGAATGTTTTAAAATATTACATTCCTTCATGTTAGGTTGCCTTAGGCTAGGATATATATCGTTATAGACGTATACAATGTTCCCACCGAGAAGTAGGGCCCGACATACCAGGAATGTTGTAAAAAATTACATCCGAGATGTAAGGTATCCTTAGGTTAGGATATATATCGTTATAGACGTATATAACGTTCCCACCGAGACGTAGGGACCGACATGCCAGGAATGTTTTAAAATATTACATCCCAGATGTTAGGTTGCGTTAGGTTAGGATATACAACGTTATAGACGTATATAATGTACCCACGGAGACGTAGGGACCGACATGCCAGGAATATTGTAAAATATTACATCCCAGATGTTAGGTTGCGTTAGGTTAGTATATACGAGGTTATAGATGTATAAAATGTCCCCATCCAGAAGTAGGCGACGACACGCCAGGACTGTTGTAAAATATTACATCCCAGATGTTAGGTTGCGTTAGGTTAGAATATACAACGTTATAGACGTATAGAATGTCCCCATCGAGAAGCAGGCGACGACACGAAAGGAATGTTGTAAAATATTACATTCGACATGTTAGGTTGCCTTAGGCTAGGATATATATCGTTATAGACGTATACAATGTTCCCACCGAGAAGTAGGCGACGACACGCCAGGAATGTTGTAAAATATTACATCCCATATGTTAGGTTGCGTTAGGTTAGTATATACAAGGTTATAGACGTATATAATGTCCCCATGGAGGAGCAGGCGACGACACGCCAGAATGCTGTAAAATATTACATCCGATATGTTAGGTGGCCTTAGGTTAGGATATACAACGTTATAGATGTATATAAAGTCCCCATCGAGAAGCAGGCGCGGAAGCGGCAGGAATGTTGTAAAATATAACATCCGAGATGTTATGTTGCCATACGTTAGAATATGTAACGTTATAGACGTATATAATGTTCCCACCGAGAAGTAGGGCCCGACATACCAGGAATGTTGTAAAATATTACATCCGAGATGTTAGGTTGCCTTAGGTTATGATAAACAACGTTATAGATGTATATAATGTCCCCATCGAGAAGTAGGCAACGACACGCCAGGAAAGTTGTAAAATATTACACCCGAGAAGTTAGGTTCCCTTAGGTTAGGATATATGACGTTATAGATGTATATAATGTCCCCATCCAGAAGTAGGCGACGACACGCCAGGAATGTTGTAAAATATTACATCCCGGATGTTAGGTTGCGTTAGGTTAGAATATACAACGTTATAGACGTATATAATGTCCCCATCGAGAAGCAGGCGACGACACGGCAGGAATGTTGTAAAATATTACATTCTACAAGTTGGGTTGCCTTAGGCTAGGATATATAACGTTATAGACGTATACAATGTTCCCACCGAGAAGTAGGGCCCGACATACCAGGAATGTTGTAAAATATTACATCCGAGATGTTAGGTTGCCTTAGGTTATGATATACAACGTTATAGATGTATATAATGTCCCCATCGAGAAGTAGGCGACGACACGCCAGGAATGTTGTAAAGTATTACATCGCAGATGTTATGTTGCGTTAGGTTAGTATATACAAGGTTATAAACGTATATAATGTCCCCATGGAGAAGCAGGCGACGACACGCCAGAATGTTGTAAAATATTACATACGATATGTTAGGTTGCCTTAGGTTAGGATATACAACGTTATAGATGTATATAATGTCCCCATCGAGAAGTAGGCGACGACACGCCAGGAATGTTGTAAAATATTACACCCGAGATGTTAGGTTCCCTTAGGCTAGGATATATGACGTTATAGATGTATATAATGTCCCCATCCAGAAGTAGGCGACGACACGCCAGGAATGTTGTAAAATATTACATCCCAGATGTTAGGTTGCGTTAGGTTAGAATATACAACGTTATAGACGTATATAATGTACCCATCGAGAAGCAGGCGACGACACGAAAGGAATGATGTAAAATATTACATTCGACATGTTGGGTTGCCTTAGGCTAGGATATATATCGTTATAGACGTATACAATGTTCCCTACGAGAAGTAGGCGACGACACGCCAGGAATGTTGTAAAATATTACATCCCAGATGTTAGGTTGCGTTAGGTTAGTATATACAAGGTTATAGACGTATATAATGTCCCCATGGAGGAGCAGGCGACGACACGCCAGAATGCTGTAAAATATTACATCCGATATTTTAGGTTGCCTTAGGTTAGGATATACAACGTTATAGATGTATATAAAGTCCCCATCGAGAAGCAGGCGCGGAAGCGGCAGGAATGTTGTAAAATATAACATCCGAGATGTTATGTTGCCATACGTTAGAATATGTAACGTTATAGACGTATATAATGTTCCCACCGAGAAGTAGGGCCCGACATACCAGGAATGTTGTAAAATATTACATCCGAGATGTTAGGTTGCCTTAGGTTATGATAAACAACGTTATAGATGTATATAATGTCCGCATCGAGAAGTAGGCAGCGACACGCCAGGAAAGTTGTAAAATATTACACCCGAGATGTTAGGTTCCCTTAGGTTAGGATATATGACGTTATAGATGTATATAATGTCCCCATCCAGAAGTAGGCGACGACACGCCAGGACTGTTGTAAAATATTACATCCCTGATGTTAGGTTGCGATAGGTTAGAATATACAACGTTATAGACGTATATAATGTCCCCATGGAGAAGCAGGCGACAACACGCCAGAATGTTGTAAAATATTACATCCGATATGTTAGGTTGCCTTAGGTTAGGATATACAACGTTATAGATGTATATAAAGTCCCCATCGAGAAGCAGGCTCGGAATCGGCAGGAATGTTGTAAAATATAACATCCGAGATGTTATGTTGCCATACGTTAGGATATGTAACGTTATAGACGTATATAATGTTCCCACCGAAAAGTAGCAGCCGAAGCGCCAGGAATGTTGTAAAATATTACATCCGAGATGTAAGGTACCCTTAGCTTAGGATATATATCGTTATAGACGTATATAACGTTCCCACCGAGACGTAGGGATCGACATGCCAGGAATGTTTTAAAATATTGCATCCCAGATGTTAGGTTGCGTTAGGTTAGGATATACAACGTTATAGACGTATATAATGTACCCACGGAGACGTAGGGACCGACATGCCAGGAATGTTGTAAAATATTACATCCCAGATGTTAGGTTCCCTTAGGTTAGGATATACAACGTTATAGACGTATAGAATGTCACCATCGAGAAGCAGGCGACGACACGACAGGAATGTTGTAAAATATTACACCCGAGATGTTAGGTTCCCTTAGGTTAGGATATATGACGTTATAGATGTATATAATGTCCCCATCCAGAAGTAGGCGACGACACGCCAGGACAGTTGTAAAATACTACATCCCAGATGTTAGGTTGCGTTAGGTTAGAATATACAACGTTATAGACGTATATAATGTCCCCATCGAGAAGCAGGCGACGACACGACAGAAATGTAGTAAAATATTACATTCGACACGTTAGGTTGCCTTAGGCTAGGATATATATCGTTATAGACGTACACAATGTTCCCACCGAGAAGTAGGGACCGACATGCCAGGAATGTTGTAAAATACTACATCCGAGATGTTAGGTTGCCTTAGGTTAGGATATACAACGTTATAGATGTATATAATGTCCCCATCGAGAAGTAGGCGACGACACGCCAGGAATGTTGTAAAGTATTACATTCGACAAGTTAGGTTGCCGTAGGCTAGGATATATAACGTTATAGACGTATATAATGTTCCCACCAAGAAATAGGGACCGACGCGTCAGGAATGTTCTAAAATATTACACCCGAGATGTTAGGTTCCCTTAGGTTAGGATATACAACGTTATAGACGTATAGAATGTTCCCACCGAGAAATAGGGGCCGACGCGTCAGCAATGTTGTAAAATATTACACCCGAGATGTTAGGTTCCCTTAGGTTAGGATATACAACGTTATAGACGTATAGAATGTTCCCACCGAGAAGTAGGGACCTACATGCCAGGAATGTTCTAAAATATTAAATCCCAGATGTTAGGTTGCGTTAGGTTAGAATATACAACGTTATAGATGTATATAATGTCCCCATCGAGAAGTAGGCGACGACACGCCAGGAATGTTGTAAAATATTACAGCCGAGATGTTAGGTTCCCTTAGGTTAGGATATATGACGTTATAGATGTATATAATGTCCCCATCCAGAAGTAGGCGACGACACGCCAGGAATGTTGTAAAATATTACATCCCAGATGTTAGGTTGCGTTAGGTTAGAATATACAACGTTATAGACGTATATAATATCCCCATCGAGAAGCAGGCGACGACACGACAGGAATGTTGTAAAATATTACATTCGACATGTTAGGTTGCCTTGGGTTAGGATATATATAGTTATAGACGTATACAATGTTCCCACCGAGAAGTAGGCGACGACACGCCAGGAATGTTGTAAAATATTACACCCGAGATGTTAGGTTCCCTTAGGTTAGGATATATAACGTTATAGATGTATATAATGTCCCCATCCAGAAGTAGGCGACGACACGCCAGGAATGTTGTAAAATATTACATTCTACATGTTGGGTTGCCTTAGGATAGGATATATGTCGTTATAGACGTATACATTGTTTCCACCGAGAAGTAGGGACCGACATGCCAGGAATGTTGTAAAATATTACATCCCAGATGTTAGGTTGCTTTAGGTTAGGATATTCAACGTTATAGACGTATATAATGTCCCCATCGAGATGCAGGAGACGACACGACAGGAATGTTGTAAAATATTACATTCGACATGTTAGGTTGCCTTAGGCTAGGATATATATAGTTATAGACGTATACAATGTTCCCACCGAGAACTACGGGCCGACACGTCAGGAATGTTGTAAAATATTACACCCGAGATGTTAGGTTCCCTTAGGTTAGGATATATAACGTTATAGATGTATATAATGTCCCCATCCAGAAGTAGGCGACGACACGCCAGGAATGTTGTAAAATATTACATCCCAGATGTTAGGTTGCGTTAGGTTAGAATATACAACGTTATAGACGTATATAATGTACCCATCGAGAAGCAGGCGACGACACGAAAGGAATGATGTAAAATATTACATTCGACATGTTGGGTTGCCTTAGGCTAGGATATATATCGTTATAGACGTATACAATGTTCCCTACGAGAAGTAGGCGACGACACGCCAGGAATGTTGTAAAGTATTACATTCGACAAGTTAGGTTGCCGTAGGCTAGGATATATAACGTTATAGACGTATATAATGTTCCCACCAAGAAATAGGGACCGACGCGTCAGGAATGTTCTAAAATATTACACCCGAGATGTTAGGTTCCCTTAGGTTAGGATATACAACGTTATAGACGTATAGAATGTTCCCACCGAGAAATAGGGGCCGACGCGTCAGCAATGTTGTAAAATATTACACCCGAGATGTTAGGTTCCCTTAGGTTAGGATATACAACGTTATAGACGTATAGAATGTTCCCACCGAGAAGTAGGGACCTACATGCCAGGAATGTTCTAAAATATTAAATCCCAGATGTTAGGTTGCGTTAGGTTAGAATATACAACGTTATAGATGTATATAATGTCCCCATCGAGAAGTAGGCGACGACACGCCAGGAATGTTGTAAAATATTACAGCCGAGATGTTAGGTTCCCTTAGGTTAGGATATATGACGTTATAGATGTATATAATGTCCCCATCCAGAAGTAGGCGACGACACGCCAGGAATGTTGTAAAATATTACATCCCAGATGTTAGGTTGCGTTAGGTTAGAATATACAACGTTATAGACGTATATAATATCCCCATCGAGAAGCAGGCGACGACACGACAGGAATGTTGTAAAATATTACATTCGACATGTTAGGTTGCCTTGGGCTAGGATATATATAGTTATAGACGTATACAATGTTCCCACCGAGAAGTAGGCGACGACACGCCAGGAATGTTGTAAAATATTACACCCGAGATGTTAGGTTCCCTTAGGTTAGGATATATAACGTTATAGATGTATATAATGTCCCCATCCAGAAGTAGGCGACGACACGCCAGGAATGTTGTAAAATATTACATTCTACATGTTGGGTTGCCTTAGGATAGGATATATGTCGTTATAGACGTATACATTGTTTCCACCGAGAAGTAGGGACCGACATGCCAGGAATGTTGTAAAATATTACATCCCAGATGTTAGGTTGCTTTAGGTTAGGATATTCAACGTTATAGACGTATATAATGTCCCCATCGAGATGCAGGAGACGACACGACAGGAATGTTGTAAAATATTACATTCGACATGTTAGGTTGCCTTAGGCTAGGATATATATAGTTATAGACGTATACAATGTTCCCACCGAGAACTACGGGCCGACACGTCAGGAATGTTGTAAAATATTACACCCGAGATGTTAGGTTCCCTTAGGTTAGGATATATAACGTTATAGATGTATATAATGTCCCCATCCAGAAGTAGGCGACGACACGCCAGGAATGTTGTAAAATATTACATTCTACAAGTTAGGTTGCCTTAGGCTAGGATATATGTCGTTATAGACGTATACAATGTTCCCACCGAGAAGTAGGGCCCGACATGCCAGGAATGTTGTAAAATATTACATCCGAGATGTTAGGTTGCCTTAGGTTAGGATATACAACGTTATAGACGTATAGAATGTTCCCACGGAGAAGTAGGGACCTACATGCCAGGAATTTTCTAAAATATTAAATCCCAGATGTTAGGTTGCGTTAGGTTAGAATATACAACGTTATAGATGTATATAATGTCCCCATCGAGAAGTAGGCGACGACACGCCAGGAATGTTGTACAATATTACACCCGAGATGTTAGGTTCCCTTAGGTTAGGATATATGACGTTATAGATGTATATAATGTCCCCATCCAGAAGCAGGCGACGACACGCCAGGAATGTTGTAAAATATTACATCCCATATGTTAGGTTGCGTTAGGTTAGAATATACAACGTTATAGACGTATATAATATCCCCATCGAGAAGCAGGCGACGACACGACAGGAATGTTGTAAAATATTACATTCGACATGTTAGGTTGCCTTAGGCTAGGATATATATAGTTATAGACGTATACAATGTTCCCACCGAGAAGTAGGCGACGACACGCCAGGAATGTTGTAAAATATTACACTCGAGATGTTAGGTTCCCTTAGGTTAGGATATATAACGTCATAGATGTATATAATGTCCCCATCCAGAAGTAGGCGAGGACACGCCAGGAATGTTGTAAAATATTACATTCTACATGTTGGGTTGCCTTAGGCTAGGATATATGTCGTTATAGACGTATACATTGTTTCCACCGAGAAGTAGGGACCGACATGCCAGGAATGTTGTAAAATATTACATCCGAGATGTAAGGTTCCCTTAGGTTAGGATATATATCGTTATAGACGTATATAACGTTCCCACCGAGACGCAGGGACCGACATGCCAGAAATGTTGTAAAATATTACACCCCAGATGTTAGGTTGCCTTAGGTTAGGATATACAACGTTATAGATGTATATAATGTCCCCATCGAGAAGTAGGCAACGACACGCCAGGAATGTTGTAAAATATTGCACCCGAGATGTTAGGTTCCCTTAGGCTAGGATATATGACGTTATAGATGTATATAATGTCCCCATCCAGAAGTAGGCGAAGACACGCCAGGAATGTTGTAAAATATTACATCCCAGATGTTAGGTTGCGTTAGGTTAGAATATACAACGTTATAGACGTATATAATGTACCCATCGAGAAGCAGGCGACGACACGACAGGAATGTTGTAAAATATTACATTCGACATGTTAGGTTGCCTTAGGCTACAATATATAACGTTATAGACGTATATAATGTTCCCACCGAGAAGTAGGGACCTACATACCAGGAATGTTGTAAAATATTAAATCCGAGATGTTAGGTTTCTTTAGGTTAGGATATTCAACGTTATAGACGTATATAATGTCCCCATCGAGATGCAGGAGTCGATATGACAGGAATGTTGTAAAATATTACATCCGAGATGTTAGGTTGCCTTAGGTTAGGATGTATATCGTTATAGACGTATATAATGATCCCACCGACAAGCAGGGACCGACATGCCAGGAAAGTTTTAAAATATTACATCCGAGATGTTAGGTTCCCTTAGGTTAGGATATACAACGTTACAGACATATAGTATGCTCCCACCTAGAAGTAGGGACCGACATGCCAGGAATGTTGTAAAATATTACATCCATGGTGTTAGGTTGCATTAGGTTATGATATACAACGTTATAGATGTATATAATGTCCCCATCGAGAAGTAGGCGACGACACGCCAGGAATGTTGTAAAATATTACATTCTACATGTTGGGTTGCCTTAGGCTAGGATATATAACGTTATAGACGTATATAATGTTCCCACCAAGAAATAGGGACCGACGTGTCAGGAATGTTCTAAAATATTACACCCGAGATGTTAGGTTCCCTTAGGTTAGGATATACAACGTTATAGACGTATAGAATGTTCCCACCGAGAAATAGGGGCCGACGCGTCAGCAATGTTGTAAAATATTACACCCGAGATGTTAGGTACCCTTAGGTTAGGATGTACAACGTTATAGACGTATAGAATGTTCCCACCGAGAAGTAGGGACCTACATGCCAGGAATGTTCTAAAATATTAAATCCCAGATGTTAGGTTGCGTTAGGTTAGAATATACAACGTTATAGATGTATATAATGTCCCCATCGAGAAGTAGGCGACGACACGCCAGGAATGTTGTAAAATATTACAGCCGAGATGTTAGGTTCCCTTAGGTTAGCATATATGACGTTATAGATGTATATAATGTCCCCATCCAGAAGTAGGCGACGACACGCCAGGAATGTTGTAAAATATTACATCCCAGATGTTAGGTTGCGTTAGGTTAGAATATACAACGTTATAGACGTATATAATATCCCCATCGAGAAGCAGGCGACGACACGACAGGAATGTTGTAAAATATTACATTCGACATGTTAGGTTGCCTTAGGCTAGGATATATATAGTTATAGACGTATACAATGTTCCCACCGAGAAGTAGGCGACGACACGCCAGGAATGTTGTAAAATATTACACCCGAGATGTTAGGTTCCCTTAGGTTAGGATATATAACGTTATAGATGTATATAATGTCCCCATCCAGAAGTAGGCGACGACACGCCAGGAATGTTGTAAAATATTACATTCTACATGTTGGGTTGCCTTAGGATAGGATATATGTCGTTATAGACGTATACATTGTTTCCACCGAGAAGTAGGGACCGACATGCCAGGAATGTTGTAAAATATTACATCCCAGATGTTAGGTTGCTTTAGGTTAGGATATTCAACGTTATAGACGTATATAATGTCCCCATCGAGATGCAGGAGACGACACGACAGGAATGTTGTAAAATATTACATTCGACATGTTAGGTTGCCTTAGGCTAGGATATATATAGTTATAGACGTATACAATGTTCCCACCGAGAACTACGGGCCGACACGTCAGGAATGTTGTAAAATATTACACCCGAGATGTTAGGTTCCCTTAGGTTATGATATACAACGTTATAGATGTATATAATGTTCGCATAGAGAAGTAGGCGACGACACGCCAGGAATGTTGTAAAATATTACATTCTACAAGTTAGGTTGCCTTAGGCTAGGATATATAACGTTATAGACGTATATAATGTTCCCACCGAGAAATAGGGACTGACGCGTCAGGAATGTTCTAAAATATTACACCCGAGATGTTAGGTTCCCTTAGGTTAGGATATACAACGTTATAGACGTATAGAATGTTCCCACCGAGAAGTAGGGACCTACATGCCAGGAATGTTCTAAAATATTAAATCCCAGATGTTAGGTTGCGTTAGGTTAGAATATACAACGTTATAGATGTATATAATGTCCCCATCGAGAAGTAGGCGACGACACGCCAGGAATGTTGTAAAATATTACACCCGAGATGTTAGGTTCCCTTAGGTTAGGATATATAACGTTATAGATGTATATAATGTCCCCATCCAGAAGTAGGCGACGACACGCCAGGAATGTTGTAAAATATTACATTCTACATGTTGGGTTGCCTTAGGCTAGGATATATGTCGTTATAGACGTATACATTGTTTCCACCGAGAAGTAGGGACCGACATGCCAGGAATGTTGTAAAATATTACATCCCAGATGTTAGGTTGCTTTAGGTTAGGGTATTCAACGTTATAGACGTATATAATGTCCCCATCGAGATGCAGGAGACGACATGACAGGAATGTTGTAAAATATTACATCCGAGATGTTAGGTTGCCTTAGGTTAGGATATACAACGTTATAGATGTATATAATGTTCGCATAGAGAAGTAGGCGACGACACGCGAGGAATGTTGTAAAATATTACATTCTACAAGTTGGGTTGCCTTAGGCTAGGATATATAACGTTATAGACGTATATAATGTTCCCACCGAGAAATAGGGACTGACGCGTCAGGAATGTGCTAAAATATTACACCCGAGATGTTAGGTTCCCTTAGGTTAGGATATATGACGTTATAGATGTATATGATGTCCCCATCCAGAAGTAGGCGACGACACGCCAGGAATGTTGTAAAATATTGCATCCCAGATGTTAGGTTGCGTTAGGTTAGTATATAAAAGGTTATAGACGTATATAATGTCCCCATGGAGAAGCAGGCGACGACACGCCAGAATGTTGTAAAATATTACACCCGAGATGTTAGGTTCCCTTAGGCTAGGATATATGACGTTATAGATGTATATAATGTCCCCATCCAGAAGTAGGCGACGACACGCCAGGAATGTTGTAAAATATTACATTCTACATGTTGGGTTGCCTTAGGCTAGGATATATGTCGTTATAGACGTATACATTGTTTCCACCGAGAAGTAGGGACCGACATGCCAGGAATGTTGTAAAATATTACATCCCAGATGTTAGGTGGCTTTAGGTTAGGATATTCAACGTTATAGACGTATATAATGTCCCCATCGAGATGCAGGAGACGATATGACAGGAATGTTGTAAAATATTACATCCGAGATGTTAGGTTGCCTTAGGTTAGGATATACAACGTTATAGATGTATATAATGTTCGCATAGAGAAGTAGGCGACGATACGCCAGGAATGTTGTAAAATATTACATTCTACAAGTTAGGTTGCCTTAGGCTAGGATATATAACGTTATAGACGTATATAGTGTTCCCACCGAGAAATAGGGACTGACGCGTCAGGAATGTTCTAAAATATTACACCCGAGATGTTAGGTTCCCTTAGGTTAGGACATACAACGTTATAGACGTATAGAATGTCCCCATCGAGAAGTAGGCGACGACACGACAGGAATGTTGTAAAATATTACATTCGACATGTTAGATTGCGTTAGGCTAGGATATATATCGTTATAGACGTATACAATGTTCCCACCGAGAAGTAGGGCCCGACATGCCAGGAATGTTGTAAAATATTACATCCGAGATGTTAGGTTGCCTTAGGTTAGGATATACAACGTTATAGATGTATATAATATCCCCATCGAGAAGTAGGCAACGACACGCCAGGAATGTTGTAAAATATTACACCCAAGATGTTAGGTTCCCTTAGGTTAGGATATATGACGTTATAGATGTATATAATGTCCCCATCAAGAAGTAGGCGACGACACGCCAGGAATGTTGTAAAATATTACATCCCAGATGTTAGGTTGCGTTAGGTTAGAATATACAACGCTATAGACGTATATAATGTCCCCATCGAGAAGCAGGCGACGACACGACAGGAATGTTGTAAAATATTACATTCGACATGTTAGGTTGCCTTAGGCTAGAATATATATCGTTATAGACGTATACAATGTTCCCACCGAGAAGTAGGGACCGACATGCCAGGAATGTTGTAAAATATTACATCCGAGATGTTAGGTTGCCTTAGGGTAGGATATACAACGTTATAGATGTATATAACGTACCCATCGAGAAGTAGGCGACAACACGCCAGGAATGTTGTAAAATATTACATTCTACATTTTGGGTTGCCTTAGGCTAGGATATATGTCGTTATAGACGTATACATTGTTTACACCGGGAAGTAGGGACGGACATGCCAGGAATGTTGTAAAATATTACATCCCAGATGTTAGGTTGCTTTAGGTTAGGACATTCAACGTTATAGACGTATATAATGTCCCCATCGATATGCAGGAGACGACACGACAGGAATGTTGTAAAATATTACATTCGACATGTTAGGTTGCCTTAGGCTAGGATATATATAGTTATAGACGTATACAATGTTCCCACCGAGAAGTAGGCGACGACACGCCAGGAATGTTGTAAAATATTACACCCGAGATGTTAGGTTCCCTTAGGTTAGGATATATAACGTTATAGATGTATATAATGTCCCCATCCAGAAGTAGGCGACGACACGCCAGGAATGTTGTAAAATATTACATTCTACATGTTGGGTTGCCTTAGGCTAGGATATATGTCGTTATAGACGTATACAATGTTCCCACCGAGAAGTAGGGCCCGACATGCCAGGAATGTTGTAAAATATTACATCCGAGATGTTAGGTTGGCATAGGTTAGGATATACAACGTTATAGACGTATAGAATGTTCCCACCGAGAAGTAGGGACCTACATGCCAGGAATTTTCTAAAATATTAAATCCCAGATGTTAGGTTGCGTTAGGTTAGAATATACAACGTTATAGATGTATATAATGTCCCCATCGAGAAGTAGGCGACGACACGCCAGGAATGTTGTACAATATTACACCCGAGATGTTAGGTTCCCTTAGGTTAGGATATATGACGTTATAGATGTATATAATGTCCCCATCCAGAAGTAGGCGACGACACGCCAGGAATGTTGTAAAATATTACATCCCAGATGTTAGGTTGCGTTAGGTTAGAATATACAACGTTATAGACGTATATAATATCCCCATCGAGAAGCAGGCGACGACACGACAGGAATGTTGTAAAATATTACATTCGACATGTTAGGTTGCCTTAGGCTAGGATATATATAGTTATAGACGTATACAATGTTCCCACCGAGAAGTAGGCGACGACACGCCAGGAATGTTGTAAAATATTACACCCGAGATGTTAGGTTCCCTTAGGTTAGGATATATAACGTTATAGATGTATATAATGTCCCCATCCAGAAGTAGGCGACGACACGCCAGGAATGTTGTAAAATATTACATTCTACATGTTGGGTTGCCTTAGGCTCGGATATATGTCGTTATAGACGTATACATTGTTTCCACCGAGAAGTAGGGACCGACATGCCAGGAATGTTGTAAAATATTACATCCCAGATGTTAGGTTGCTTTAGGTTAGGATATTCAACGTTATAGACGTATATAATGTCCCCATCGAGATGCAGGAGACGACACGACAGGAATGTTGTAAAATATTACATTCGACATGTTAGGTTGCCTTATTCTAGGATATATATAGTTATAGACGTATACAATGTTCCCACCGAGAAGTAGGCGACGACACGCCAGGAATGTTGTAAAATATTACACCCGAGATGTTAGGTTCCCTTAGGCTAGGATATATGACGTTATAGATATATATAATGTCCCCATCCAGAAGTAGGCGAAGACACGCCAGGAATGTTGTAAAATATTACATCCCAGATGTTAGGTTGCGTTAGGTTAGAATATACAACGTTATAGACATATATAATGTACCCATCGAGAAGCAGGCGACGACACGACAGGAATGTTGTAAAATATTACATTCGACATGTTAGGTTGCCTTAGGCTACAATATATAACGTTATAGACGTATATAATGTTCCCACCGAGAAGTAGGGACCTACATACCAGGAATGTTGTAAAATATTAAATCCGAGATGTTAGGTTGCTTTAGGTTAGGATATTCAACGTTATAGACGTATATAATGTCCCCATCGAGATGCAGGAGACGATATGACAGGAATGTTGTAAAATATTACATCCGAGATGTTAGGTTGCCTTAGGTTAGGATATATATCGTTATAGACGTATATAATGATCCCACCGACAAGCAGGGACCGACATGCCAGGAAAGTTTTAAAATATTACATCCGAGATGTTAGGTTCCCTTAGGTTAGGATATACAACGTTACACACATATAGTATGCTCCCACCGAGAAGTAGGGACCGACATGCCAGGAATGTTGTAAAATATTACATCCATGGTGTTAGGTTGCATTAGGTTATGATATACAACGTTATAGATGTATATAATGTCCCCATCGAGAAGTAGGCGACGACACGCCAGGAATGTTGTAAAATATTACATTCTACATGTTGGGTTGCCTTAGGCTAGGATATACAACGTTATAGACGTATATAATGTTCCCACCAAGAAATAGGGACCGACGCGTCAGGAATGTTCTAAAATATTACACCCGAGATGTTAGGTTCCCTTAGGTTAGGATATACAACGTTATAGACGTATAGAATGTTCCCACCGAGAAATAGGGGCCGACGCGTCAGCAATGTTGTAAAATATTACACCCGAGATGTTAGGTTCCCTTAGGTTAGGATATACAACGTTATAGACGTATAGAATGTTCCCACCGAGAAGTAGGGACCTACATGCCAGGAATGTTCTAAAATATTAAATCCCAGATGTTAGGTTGCGTTAGGTTAGAATATACAACGTTATAGATGTATATAATGTCCCCATCGAGAAGTAGGCGACGACACGCCAGGAATGTTGTAAAATATTACAGCCGAGATGTTAGGTTCCCTTAGGTTAGGATATATGACGTTATAGATGTATATAATGTCCCCATCCAGAAGTAGGCGACGACACGCCAGGAATGTTGTAAAATATTACATCCCAGATGTTAGGTTGCGTTAGGTTAGAATATACAACGTTATAGACGTATATAATATCCCCATCGAGAAGCAGGCGACGACACGACAGGAATGTTGTAAAATATTACATTCGACATGTTAGGTTGCCTTAGGCTAGGATATATATAGTTATAGACGTATACAATGTTCCCACCGAGAAGTAGGCGACGACACGCCAGGAATGTTGTAAAATATTACACCCGAGATGTTAGGTTCCCTTAGGTTAGGATATATAACGTTATAGATGTATATAATGTCCCCATCCAGAAGTAGGCGACGACACGCCAGGAATGTTGTAAAATATTACATTCTACATGTTGGGTTGCCTTAGGATAGGATATATGTCGTTATAGACGTATACATTGTTTCCACCGAGAAGTAGGGACCGACATGCCAGGAATGTTGTAAAATATTACATCCCAGATGTTAGGTTGCTTTAGGTTAGGATATTCAACGTTATAGACGTATATAATGTCCCCATCGAGATGCAGGAGACGACACGACAGGAATGTTGTAAAATATTACATTCGACATGTTAGGTTGCCTTAGGCTAGGATATATATAGTTATAGACGTATACAATGTTCCCACCGAGAACTACGGGCCGACACGTCAGGAATGTTGTAAAATATTACACCCGAGATGTTAGGTTCCCTTAGGTTATGATATACAACGTTATAGATGTATATAATGTTCGCATAGAGAAGTAGGCGACGACACGCCAGGAATGTTGTAAAATATTACATTCTACAAGTTAGGTTGCCTTAGGCTAGGATATATAACGTTATAGACGTATATAATGTTCCCACCGAGAAATAGGGACTGACGCGTCAGGAATGTTCTAAAATATTACACCCGAGATGTTAGGTTCCCTTAGGTTAGGATATACAACGTTATAGACGTATAGAATGTTCCCACCGAGAAGTAGGGACCTACATGCCAGGAATGTTCTAAAATATTAAATCCCAGATGTTAGGTTGCGTTAGGTTAGAATATACAACGTTATAGATGTATATAATGTCCCCATCGAGAAGTAGGCGAAGACACGCCAGGAATGTTGTAAAATATTACACCCGAGATGTTAGGTTCCCTTAGGTTAGGATATATAACGTTATAGATGTATATAATGTCCCCATCCAGAAGTAGGCGACGACACGCCAGGAATGTTGTAAAATATTACATTCTACATGTTGGGTTGCCTTAGGCTAGGATACATGTCGTTATAGACGTATACATTGTTTCCACCGAGAAGTAGGGACCGACATGCCAGGAATGTTGTAAAATATTACATCCCAGATGTTAGGTTGCTTTAGGTTAGGATATTCAACGTTATAGACGTATATAATGTCCCCATCGAGATGCAGGAGACGACATGACAGGAATGTTGTAAAATATTACATCCGAGATGTTAGGTTGCCTTAGGTTAGGATATACAACGTTATAGATGTATATAATGTTCGCATAGAGAAGTAGGCGACGACACGCCAGGAATGTTGTAAAATATTACATTCTACAAGTTGGGTTGCCTTAGGCTAGGATATATAACGTTATAGACGTATATAATGTTCCCACCGAGAAATAGGGACTGACGCGTCAGGAATGTGCTAAAATATTACACCCGAGATGTTAGGTTCCCTTAGGTTAGGACATACAACGTTATAGACGTATAGAATGTCCCCATCGAGAAGTAGGCGACGACACGACAGGAATGTTGTAAAATATTACATTCGACATGTTAGATTGCGTTAGGCTAGGATATATATCGTTATAGACGTATACAATGTTCCCACCGAGAAGTAGGGCCCGACATGCCAGGAATGTTGTAAAATATTACATCCGAGATGTTAGGTTGCCTTAGGTTAGGATATACAACGTTATAGATGTATATAATATCCCCATCGAGAAGTAGGCAACGACACGCCAGGAATGTTGTAAAATATTACACCCAAGATGTTAGGTTCCCTTAGGTTAGGATATATGACGTTATAGATGTATATAATGTCCCCATCAAGAAGTAGGCGACGACACGCCAGGAATGTTGTAAAATATTACATCCCAGATGTTAGGTTGCGTTAGGTTAGAATATACAACGCTATAGACGTATATAATGTCCCCATCGAGAAGCAGGCGACGACACGACAGGAATGTTGTAAAATATTACATTCGACATGTTAGGTTGCCTTAGGCTAGAATATATATCGTTATAGACGTATACAATGTTCCCACCGAGAAGTAGGGACCGACATGCCAGGAATGTTGTAAAATATTACATCCGAGATGTTAGGTTGCCTTAGGGTAGGATATACAACGTTATAGATGTATATAACGTACCCATCGAGAAGTAGCCGACAACACGCCAGGAATGTTGTAAAATATTACATTCTACATTTTGGGTTGCCTTAGGCTAGGATATATGTCGTTATAGACGTATACATTGTTTACACCGGGAAGTAGGGACGGACATGCCAGGAATGTTGTAAAATATTACATTCTACATGTTGGGTTGCCTTAGGCTAGGATATACAACGTTATAGACGTATATAATGTTCCCACCAAGAAATAGGGACCGACGCGTCAGGAATGTTCTAAAATATTACACCCGAGATGTTAGGTTCCCTTAGGTTAGGATATACAACGTTATAGACGTATAGAATGTTCCCACCGAGAAGTAGGGACCTACATGCCAGGAATGTTCTAAAATATTAAATCCCAGATGTTAGGTTGCGTTAGGTTAGAATATACAACGTTATAGATGTATATAATGTCCCCATCGAGAAGTAGGCGACGACACGCCAGGAATGTTGTAAAATATTACAGCCGAGATGTTAGGTTCCCTTAGGTTAGGATATATGACGTTATAGATGTATATAATGTCCCCATCCAGAAGTAGGCGACGACACGCCAGGAATGTTGTAAAATATTACATCCCAGATGTTAGGTTGCGTTAGGTTAGAATATACAACGTTATAGACGTATATAATATCCCCATCGAGAAGCAGGCGACGACACGACAGGAATGTTGTAAAATATTACATTCGACATGTTAGGTTGCCTTAGGCTAGGATATATATAGTTATAGACGTATACAATGTTCCCACCGAGAAGTAGGCGACGACACGCCAGGAATGTTGTAAAATATTACACCCGAGATGTTAGGTTCCCTTAGGTTAGGATATATAACGTTATAGATGTATATAATGTCCCCATCCAGAAGTAGGCGACGACACGCCAGGAATGTTGTAAAATATTACATTCTACATGTTGGGTTGCCTTAGGATAGGATATATGTCGTTATAGACGTATACATTGTTTCCACCGAGAAGTAGGGACCGACATGCCAGGAATGTTGTAAAATATTACATCCCAGATGTTAGGTTGCTTTAGGTTAGGATATTCAACGTTATAGACGTATATAATGTCCCCATCGAGATGCAGGAGACGACACGACAGGAATGTTGTAAAATATTACATTCGACATGTTAGGTTGCCTTAGGCTAGGATATATATAGTTATAGACGTATACAATGTTCCCACCGAGAACTACGGGCCGACACGTCAGGAATGTTGTAAAATATTACACCCGAGATGTTAGGTTCCCTTAGGTTATGATATACAACGTTATAGATGTATATAATGTTCGCATAGAGAAGTAGGCGACGACACGCCAGGAATGTTGTAAAATATTACATTCTACAAGTTAGGTTGCCTTAGGCTAGGATATATAACGTTATAGACGTATATAATGTTCCCACCGAGAAATAGGGACTGACGCGTCAGGAATGTTCTAAAATATTACACCCGAGATGTTAGGTTCCCTTAGGTTAGGATATACAACGTTGTAGACGTATAGAATGTTCCCACCGAGAAGTAGGGACCTACATGCCAGGAATGTTCTAAAATATTAAATCCCAGATGTTAGGTTGCGTTAGGTTAGAATATACAACGTTATAGATGTATATAATGTCCCCATCGAGAAGTAGGCGACGACACGCCAGGAATGTTGTAAAATATTACACCCGAGATGTTAGGTTCCCTTAGGTTAGGATATATAACGTTATAGATGTATATAATGTCCCCATCCAGAAGTAGGCGACGACACGCCAGGAATGTTGTAAAATATTACATTCTACATGTTGGGTTGCCTTAGGCTAGGATACATGTCGTTATAGACGTATACATTGTTTCCACCGAGAAGTAGGGACCGACATGCCAGGAATGTTGTAAAATATTACATCCCAGATGTTAGGTTGCTTTAGGTTAGGATATTCAACGTTATAGACGTATATAATGTCCCCATCGAGATGCAGGAGACGACATGACAGGAATGTTGTAAAATATTACATCCGAGATGTTAGGTTGCCTTAGGTTAGGATATACAACGTTATAGATGTATATAATGTTCGCATAGAGAAGTAGGCGACGACACGCCAGGAATGTTGTAAAATATTACATTCTACAAGTTGGGTTGCCTTAGGCTAGGATATATAACGTTATAGACGTATATAATGTTCCCACCGAGAAATAGGGACTGACGCGTCAGGAATGTGCTAAAATATTACACCCGAGATGTTAGGTTCCCTTAGGTTAGGATATATGACGTTATAGATGTATATAATGTCCCCATCCAGAAGTAGGCGACGACACGCCAGGAATGTTGTAAAATATTGCATCCCAGATGTTAGGTTGCGTTAGGTTAGTATATAAAAGGTTATAGACGTATATAATGTCCCCATGGAGAAGCAGGCGACGACACGCCAGAATGTTGTAAAATATTACACCCGAGATGTTAGGTTCCCTTAGGCTAGGATATATGACGTTATAGATGTATATAATGTCCCCATCCAGAAGTAGGCGACGACACGCCAGGAATGTTGTAAAATATTACATTCGACATGTTGGGTTGCCTTAGGCTAGGATATATGTCGTTATAGACGTATACATTGTTTCCACCGAGAAGTAGGGACCGACATGCCAGGAATGTTGTAAAATATTACATCCCAGATGTTAGGTGGCTTTAGGTTAGGATATTCAACGTTATAGACGTATATAATGTCCCCATCGAGATGCAGGAGACGATATGACAGGAATGTTGTAAAATATTACATCCGAGATGTTAGGTTGCCTTAGGTTAGGATATACAACGTTATAGATGTATATAATGTTCGCATAGAGAAGTAGGCGACGATACGCCAGGAATGTTGTAAAATATTACATTCTACAAGTTAGGTTGCCTTAGGCTAGGATATATAACGTTATAGACGTATATAGTGTTCCCACCGAGAAATAGGGACTGACGCGTCAGGAATGTTCTAAAATATTACACCCGAGATGTTAGGTTCCCTTAGGTTAGGACATACAACGTTATAGACGTATAGAATGTCCCCATCGAGAAGTAGGCGACGACACGACAGGAATGTTCTAAAATATTAAATCCCAGATGTTAGGTTGCGTTAGGTTAGAATATACAACGTTATAGATGTATATAATGTCCCCATCGAGAAGTAGGCGACGACACGCCAGGAATGTTGTAAAATATTACAGCCGAGATGTTAGGTTCCCTTAGGTTAGGATATATGACGTTATAGATGTATATAATGTCCCCATCCAGAAGTAGGCGACGACACGCCAGGAATGTTGTAAAATATTACATCCCAGATGTTAGGTTGCGTTAGGTTAGAATATACAACGTTATAGACGTATATAATATCCCCATCGAGAAGCAGGCGACGACACGGCAGAAATGTTGTAAAATATTACATTCGACATGTTAGGTTGCCTTAGGCTAGGATATATATAGTTATAGACGTATACAATGTTCCCACCGAGAAGTAGGCGACGACACGCCAGGAATGTTGTAAAATATTACACCCGAGATGTTAGGTTCCCTTAGGTTAGGATATATAACGTTATAGATGTATATAATGTCCCCATCCAGAAGTAGGCGACGACACGCCAGGAATGTTGTAAAATATTACATTCTACATGTTGGGTTGCCTTAGGATAGGATATATGTCGTTATAGACGTATACATTGTTTCCACCGAGAAGTAGGGACCGACATGCCAGGAATGTTGTAAAATATTACATCCCAGATGTTAGGTTGCTTTAGGTTAGGATATTCAACGTTATAGACGTATATAATGTCCCCACCGAGATGCAGGAGACGACACGACAGGAATGTTGTAAAATATTACATTCGACATGTTAGGTTGCCTTAGGCTAGGATATATATAGTTATAGACGTATACAATGTTCCCACCGAGAACTACGGGCCGACACGTCAGGAATGTTGTAAAATATTACACCCGAGATGTTAGGTTCCCTTAGGTTATGATATACAACGTTATAGATGTATATAATGTTCGCATAGAGAAGTAGGCGACGACACGCCAGGAATGTTGTAAAATATTACATTCTACAAGTTAGGTTGCCTTAGGCTAGGATATATAACGTTATAGACGTATATAATGTTCCCACCGAGAAATAGGGACTGACGCGTCAGGAATGTTCTAAAATATTACACCCGAGATGTTAGGTTCCCTTAGGTTAGGATATACAACGTTATAGACGTATAGAATGTTCCCACCGAGAAGTAGGGACCTACATGCCAGGAATGTTCTAAAATATTAAATCCCAGATGTTAGGTTGCGTTAGGTTAGAATATACAACGTTATAGATGTATATAATGTCCCCATCGAGAAGTAGGCGACGACACGCCAGGAATGTTGTAAAATATTACACCCGAGATGTTAGGTTCCCTTAGGTTAGGGTATATAACGTTATAGATGTATATAATGTCCCCATCCAGAAGTAGGCGACGACACGCCAGGAATGTTGTAAAATATTACATTCTACATGTTGGGTTGCCTTAGGCTAGGATACATGTCGTTATAGACGTATACATTGTTTCCACCGAGAAGTAGGGACCGACACGCCAGGAATGTTGTAAAATATTGCATCCCAGATGTTAGGTTGCGTTAGGTTAGTATATAAAAGGTTATAGACGTATATAATGTCCCCATGGAGAAGCAGGCGACGACACGCCAGAATGTTGTAAAATATTACACCCGAGATGTTAGGTTCCCTTAGGCTAGGATATATGACGTTATAGATGTATATAATGTCCCCATCCAGAAGTAGGCGACGACACGCCAGGAATGTTGTAAAATATTACATTCTACATGTTGGGTTGCCTTAGGCTAGGATATATGTCGTTATAGACGTATACATTGTTTCCACCGAGAAGTAGGGACCGACATGCCAGGAATGTTGTAAAATATTACATCCCAGATGTTAGGTGGCTTTAGGTTAGGATATTCAACGTTATAGACGTATATAATGTCCCCATCGAGATGCAGGAGACGATATGACAGGAATGTTGTAAAATATTACATCCGAGATGTTAGGTTGCCTTAGGTTAGGATATACAACGTTATAGATGTATATAATGTTCGCATAGAGAAGTAGGCGACGATACGCCAGGAATGTTGTAAAATATTACATTCTACAAGTTAGGTTGCCTTAGGCTAGGATATATAACGTTATAGACGTATATAGTGTTCCCACCGAGAAATAGGGACTGACGCGTCAGGAATGTTCTAAAATATTACACCCGAGATGTTAGGTTCCCTTAGGTTAGGACATACAACGTTATAGACGTATAGAATGTCCCCATCGAGAAGTAGGCGACGACACGACAGGAATGTTGTAAAATATTACATTCGACATGTTAGATTGCGTTAGGCTAGGATATATATCGTTATAGACGTATACAATGTTCCCACCGAGAAGTAGGGCCCGACATGCCAGGAATGTTGTAAAATATTACATCCGAGATGTTAGGTTGCCTTAGGTTAGGATATACAACGTTATAGATGTATATAATATCCCCATCGAGAAGTAGGCAACGACACGCCAGGAATGTTGTAAAATATTACACCCAAGATGTTAGGTTCCCTTAGGTTAGGATATATGACGTTATAGATGTATATAATGTCCCCATCAAGAAGTAGGCGACGACACGCCAGGAATGTTGTAAAATATTACATCCCAGATGTTAGGTTGCGTTAGGTTAGAATATACAACGCTATAGACGTATATAATGTCCCCATCGAGAAGCAGGCGACGACACGACAGGAATGTTGTAAAATATTACATTCGACATGTTAGGTTGCCTTAGGCTAGAATATATATCGTTATAGACGTATACAATGTTCCCACCGAGAAGTAGGGACCGACATGCCAGGAATGTTGTAAAATATTACATCCGAGATGTTAGGTTGCCTTAGGGTAGGATATACAACGTTATAGATGTATATAACGTACCCATCGAGAAGTAGCCGACAACACGCCAGGAATGTTGTAAAATATTACATTCTACATTTTGGGTTGCCTTAGGCTAGGATATATGTCGTTATAGACGTATACATTGTTTACACCGGGAAGTAGGGACGGACATGCCAGGAATGTTGTAAAATATTACATTCTACATGTTGGGTTGCCTTAGGCTAGGATATACAACGTTATAGACGTATATAATGTTCCCACCAAGAAATAGGGACCGACGCGTCAGGAATGTTCTAAAATATTACACCCGAGATGTTAGGTTCCCTTAGGTTAGGATATACAACGTTATAGACGTATAGAATGTTCCCACCGAGAAGTAGGGACCTACATGCCAGGAATGTTCTAAAATATTAAATCCCAGATGTTAGGTTGCGTTAGGTTAGAATATACAACGTTATAGATGTATATAATGTCCCCATCGAGAAGTAGGCGACGACACGCCAGGAATGTTGCAAAATATTACAGCCGAGATGTTAGGTTCCCTTAGGTTAGGATATATGACGTTATAGATGTATATAATGTCCCCATCCAGAAGTAGGCGACGACACGCCAGGAATGTTGTAAAATATTACATCCCAGATGTTAGGTTGCGTTAGGTTAGAATATACAACGTTATAGACGTATATAATATCCCCATCGAGAAGCAGGCGACGACACGACAGGAATGTTGTAAAATATTACATTCGACATGTTAGGTTGCCTTAGGCTAGGATATATATAGTTATAGACGTATACAATGTTCCCACCGAGAAGTAGGCGACGACACGCCAGGAATGTTGTAAAATATTACACCCGAGATGTTAGGTTCCCTTAGGTTAGGATATATAACGTTATAGATGTATATAACGTACCCATCGAGAAGTAGCCGACAACACGCCAGGAATGTTGTAAAATATTACATTCTACATTTTGGGTTGCCTTAGGCTAGGATATATGTCGTTATAGACGTATACATTGTTTACACCGGGAAGTAGGGACGGACATGCCAGGAATGTTGTAAAATATTACATTCTACATGTTGGGTTGCCTTAGGCTAGGATATACAACGTTATAGACGTATATAATGTTCCCACCAAGAAATAGGGACCGACGCGTCAGGAATGTTCTAAAATATTACACCCGAGATGTTAGGTTCCCTTAGGTTAGGATATACAACGTTATAGACGTATAGAATGTTCCCACCGAGAAGTAGGGACCTACATGCCAGGAATGTTCTAAAATATTAAATCCCAGATGTTAGGTTGCGTTAGGTTAGAATATACAACGTTATAGATGTATATAATGTCCCCATCGAGAAGTAGGCGACGACACGCCAGGAATGTTGTAAAATATTACAGCCGAGATGTTAGGTTCCCTTAGGTTAGGATATATGACGTTATAGATGTATATAATGTCCCCATCCAGAAGTAGGCGACGACACGCCAGGAATGTTGTAAAATATTACATCCCAGATGTTAGGTTGCGTTAGGTTAGAATATACAACGTTATAGACGTATATAATATCCCCATCGAGAAGCAGGCGACGACACGACAGAAATGTTGTAAAATATTACATTCGACATGTTAGGTTGCCTTAGGCTAGGATATATATAGTTATAGACGTATACAATGTTCCCACCGAGAAGTAGGCGACGACACGCCAGGAATGTTGTAAAATATTACACCCGAGATGTTAGGTTCCCTTAGGTTAGGATATATAACGTTATAGATGTATATAATGTCCCCATCCAGAAGTAGGCGACGACACGCCAGGAATGTTGTAAAATATTACATTCTACATGTTGGGTTGCCTTAGGATAGGATATATGTCGTTATAGACGTATACATTGTTTCCACCGAGAAGTAGGGACCGACATGCCAGGAATGTTGTAAAATATTACATCCCAGATGTTAGGTTGCTTTAGGTTAGGATATTCAACGTTATAGACGTATATAATGTCCCCACCGAGATGCAGGAGACGACACGACAGGAATGTTGTAAAATATTACATTCGACATGTTAGGTTGCCTTAGGCTAGGATATATATAGTTATAGACGTATACAATGTTCCCACCGAGAACTACGGGCCGACACGTCAGGAATGTTGTAAAATATTACACCCGAGATGTTAGGTTCCCTTAGGTTATGATATACAACGTTATAGATGTATATAATGTTCGCATAGAGAAGTAGGCGACGACACGCCAGGAATGTTGTAAAATATTACATTCTACAAGTTAGGTTGCCTTAGGCTAGGATATATAACGTTATAGACGTATATAATGTTCCCACCGAGAAATAGGGACTGACGCGTCAGGAATGTTCTAAAATATTACACCCGAGATGTTAGGTTCCCTTAGGTTAGGATATACAACGTTATAGACGTATAGAATGTTCCCACCGAGAAGTAGTGACCTACATGCCAGGAATGTTCTAAAATATTAAATCCCAGATGTTAGGTTGCGTTAGGTTAGAATATACAACGTTATAGATGTATATAATGTCCCCATCGAGAAGTAGGCGACGACACGCCAGGAATGTTGTAAAATATTACACCCGAGATGTTAGGTTCCCTTAGGTTAGGATATATAACGTTATAGATGTATATAATGTCCCCATCCAGAAGTAGGCGACGACACGCCAGGAATGTTGTAAAATATTACATTCTACATGTTGGGTTGCCTTAGGCTAGGATACATGTCGTTATAGACGTATACATTGTTTCCACCGAGAAGTAGGGACCGACACGCCAGGAATGTTGTAAAATATTGCATCCCAGATGTTAGGTTGCGTTAGGTTAGTATATAAAAGGTTATAGACGTATATAATGTCCCCATGGAGAAGCAGGCGACGACACGCCAGAATGTTGTAAAATATTACACCCGAGATGTTAGGTTCCCTTAGGCTAGGATATATGACGTTATAGATGTATATAATGTCCCCATCCAGAAGTAGGCGACGACACGCCAGGAATGTTGTAAAATATTACATTCTACATGTTGGGTTGCCTTAGGCTAGGATATATGTCGTTATAGACGTATACATTGTTTCCACCGAGAAGTAGGGACCGACATGCCAGGAATGTTGTAAAATATTACATCCCAGATGTTAGGTGGCTTTAGGTTAGGATATTCAACGTTATAGACGTATATAATGTCCCCATCGAGATGCAGGAGACGATATGACAGGAATGTTGTAAAATATTACATCCGAGATGTTAGGTTGCCTTAGGTTAGGATATACAACGTTATAGATGTATATAATGTTCGCATAGAGAAGTAGGCGACGATACGCCAGGAATGTTGTAAAATATTACATTCTACAAGTTAGGTTGCCTTAGGCTAGGATATATAACGTTATAGACGTATATAGTGTTCCCACCGAGAAATAGGGACTGACGCGTCAGGAATGTTCTAAAATATTACACCCGAGATGTTAGGTTCCCTTAGGTTAGGACATACAACGTTATAGACGTATAGAATGTCCCCATCGAGAAGTAGGCGACGACACGACAGGAATGTTGTAAAATATTACATTCGACATGTTAGATTGCGTTAGGCTAGGATATATATCGTTATAGACGTATACAATGTTCCCACCGAGAAGTAGGGCCCGACATGCCAGGAATGTTGTAAAATATTACATCCGAGATGTTAGGTTGCCTTAGGTTAGGATATACAACGTTATAGATGTATATAATATCCCCATCGAGAAGTAGGCAACGACACGCCAGGAATGTTGTAAAATATTACACCCAAGATGTTAGGTTCCCTTAGGTTAGGATATATGACGTTATAGATGTATATAATGTCCCCATCAAGAAGTAGGCGACGACACGCCAGGAATGTTGTAAAATATTACATCCCAGATGTTAGGTTGCGTTAGGTTAGAATATACAACGCTATAGACGTATATAATGTCCCCATCGAGAAGCAGGCGACGACACGACAGGAATGTTGTAAAATATTACATTCGACATGTTAGGTTGCCTTAGGCTAGAATATATATCGTTATAGACGTATACAATGTTCCCACCGAGAAGTAGGGACCGACATGCCAGGAATGTTGTAAAATATTACATCCGAGATGTTAGGTTGCCTTAGGGTAGGATATACAACGTTATAGATGTATATAACGTACCCATCGAGAAGTAGCCGACAACACGCCAGGAATGTTGTAAAATATTACATTCTACATTTTGGGTTGCCTTAGGCTAGGATATATGTCGTTATAGACGTATACATTGTTTACACCGGGAAGTAGGGACGGACATGCCAGGAATGTTGTAAAATATTACATCCCAGATGTTAGGTTGCTTTAGGTTAGGACATTCAACGTTATAGACGTATATAATGTCCCCATCGATATGCAGGAGACGACACGACAGGAATGTTGTAAAATATTACATTCGACATGTTAGGTTGCCTTAGGCTAGGATATATATAGTTATAGACGTATACAATGTTCCCACCGAGAAGTAGGCGACGACACGCCAGGAATGTTGTAAAATATTACACCCGAGATGTTAGGTTCCCTTAGGTTAGGATATATAACGTTATAGATGTATATAATGTCCCCATCCAGAAGTAGGCGACGACACGCCAGGAATGTTGTAAAATATTACATTGTACATGTTGGGTTGCCTTAGGCTAGGATATATGTCGTTATAGACGTATACAATGTTCCCACCGAGAAGTAGGGCCCGACATGCCAGGAATGTTGTAAAATATTACATCCGAGATGTTAGGTTGGCATAGGTTAGGATATACAACGTTATAGACGTATAGAATGTTCCCACCGAGAAGTAGGGACCTACATGCCAGGAATTTTCTAAAATATTAAATCCCAGATGTTAGGTTGCGTTAGGTTAGAATATACAACGTTATAGATGTATATAATGTCCCCATCGAGAAGTAGGCGACGACACGCCAGGAATGTTGTACAATATTACACCCGAGATGTTAGGTTCCCTTAGGTTAGGATATATGACGTTATAGATGTATATAATGTCCCCATCCAGAAGTAGGCGACGACACGCCAGGAATGTTGTAAAGTATTACATCCCAGATGTTAGGTTGCGTTAGGTTAGAATATACAACGTTATAGACGTATATAATATCCCCATCGAGAAGCAGGCGACGACACGACAGGAATGTTGTAAAATATTACATTCGACATGTTAGGTTGCCTTAGGCTAGGATATATATAGTTATAGACGTATACAATGTTCCCACCGAGAAGTAGGCGACGACACGCCAGGAATGTTGTAAAATATTACACCCGAGATGTTAGGTTCCCTTAGGTTAGGATATATAACGTTATAGATGTATATAATGTCCCCATCCAGAAGTAGGCGACGACACGCCAGGAATGTTGTAAAATGTTACATTCTACAAGTTAGGTTGCCTTAGGCTAGGATATATAACGTTATAGACGTATATAATGTTCCCACCGAGAAATAGGGACTGACGCTTCAGGAATGTTCTAAAATATTACACCCGAGATGTTAGGTTCCCTTAGGTTAGGACATACAGCGTTATAGACGTATAGAATGTCCCCATCGAGAAGCAGGCGACGACACGCCAGGAATGTTGTAAAATATTACATTCGACATGTTAGGTTGCGTTAGGCTACGATATATATCGTTATAGACGTATACAATGTTCCCACCGAGAAGTAGGGCCCGACATGCCAGGAATGTTGTAAAATATTACAGCCGAGTTTGTTAGGTTGCCTTAGGGTAGGATATACAACGTTATAGATGTATATAACGTCCCCATCGAGAAGTAGGCGACGACACGCCAGGAATGTTGTAAAATATTACATTCTACATTTTGGGTTGCCTTAGGCTAGGATATATGTCGTTATAGACGTATACATTGTTTCCACCGAGAAGTAGGGACCTACATGCCAGGAATGTTGTAAAATATTACATCCCAGATGTTAGGTTGCTTTAGGTTAGGATATTCAACGTTATAGACGTATATAATGTCCCCATCGAGATGCAGGAGACGACACGACAGGAATGTTGTAAAATATTACATTCGACATGTTAGGTTGCCTTAGGCTAGGATATATATAGTTATAGACGTATACAATGTTCCCACCGAGAAGTAGGGCCCAACATGCCAGGAATGTTGTAAAATATTACATCCGAGATGTAAGGTTCCCTTAGGTTAGGATATATATCGTTATAGACGTATATAACGTTCCCACCGAGACGTAGGGACCGACATGCCAGAAATGTTGTAAAATATTACATCCGAGATGTTAGGTTGCCTTAGGTTAGGATATACAACGTTATAGATGTATATAATGTCCCCATCGCGAAGTAGGCAACGACACGCCAGGAATGTTGTAAAATATTACACCCGAGATGTTAGGTTCCCTTAGGTTAGGATATATGACGTTATAGATGTATATAATTTCCCTATCCAGGAGTAGGCGACGACACGCCAGGAATGTTGTAAAATATTACATCCCAGAATTTAGGTTGCGTTAGGTTAGAATATACAACGATATAGACGTATATAATGTCCCCATCGAGAAGCAGGCGACAACAAGACAGGAATGTTGTAAAATATTACATTCTACATGTTGGGTTGCCTTAGGCTAGGATATATGTCGTTATAGACGTATGCATTGTTTCCACCGAGAAGTAGGGACCGACATGCCAGGAATGTTGTAAAATATTACATCCCAGATGTTAGGTTGCTTTAGGTTAGGATATTCAACGTTATAGACGTATATAATGTCCCCATCGAGATGCAGGAGACGACACGACAGGAATGTTGTAAAATATTACATTCGACATGTTAGGTTGCCTTGGGCTAGGATATACATAGTTATAGACGTATACAATGTTCCCACCGAGAAGTAGGGCCCAACATGCCAGGAATGTTGTAAAATATTACATCCGAGATGTAACGTTCCCTTAGGTTAGGATATATATCGTTATAGACGTATATAACGTTCCCACCGAGACGCAGGGACCGACATGCCAGAAATGTTGTAAAATATTACATCCCAGATGTTAGGTTGCCTTAGGTTAGGATATACAACGTTATAGATGTATATAATGTCCCCATCGAGAAGTAGGCGACGACACGCCAGGAATGTTGTAAAATATTACATTCGACAAGTTAGGTTGCCGTAGGCTAGGATATATAACGTTATAGACGTATATAATGTTCCCACCAAGAAATAGGAACCGACGCGTCAGGAATGTTCTAAAATATTACACCCGAGATGTTAGGTTCCCTTAGGTTAGGATATACAACGTTATAGACGTATAGAATGTTCCCACCGAGAAATAGGGGCCGACGCGTCAGCAATGTTGTAAAATATTACACCCGAGATGTTAGGTTGCTTTAGGTTAGGATATTCAACGTTATAGACGTATATAATGTCCCCATCGAGATGCAGGAGACGACACGACAGGAATGTTGTAAAATATTACATTCGACATGTTAGGTTGCCTTATTCTAGGATATATATAGTTATAGACGTCTACAATGTTCCCACCGAGAAGTAGGGCCCGACATGCCAGGAATGTTGTAAAATATTACATCCGAGATGTTAGGTTGCCTTAGGTTAGGATATACAACGTTATAGATGTATGTAATGTCCCCATCGAGAAGTAGGCAACGACGCGCCAGGAATGTTGTAAAATATTACACCCGAGATGTTAGGTTCCCTTAGGTTACGATATATGACGTTATAGATGTATATAATGTCCCTATCCAGAAGTAGGCGACGACACGCCAGGAATGTTGTAAAATATTACATCCCAGATTTTAGGTTGCGTTAGGTTAGAATATACAACGTTATAGACGTATAGAATGTTCCCACCGAGAAATAGGGGCCGACGCGTCAGCAATGTTGTAAAATATTACACCCGAGATGTTAGGTTCCCTTAGGTTAGGATATACAACGTTATAGACGTATAGAATGTTCCCACCGAGAAGTAGGGACCTACATGCCAGGAATGTTCTAAAATATTAAATCCCAGATGTTAGGTTGCGTTAGGTTAGAATATACAACGTTATAGATGTATATAATGTCCCCATCGAGAAGTAGGCGACAACACGCCAGGAATGTTGTAAAATATAGCATTCTACATGTTGGGTTGCCTTAGGCTAGGATATATGTCGTTATAGACGTATACATTGTTTCCACCGAGAAGTAGGGACCGACATGCCAGGAATGTTGTAAAATATTACATCCCAGATGTTAGGTTGCTTTAGGTTAGGATATTCAACGTTATAGACGTATATAATGTCCCCATCGAGATGCAGGAGACGACACGACAGGAATGTTGTAAAATATTACATTCGACATGTTAGGTTGCCTTATTCTAGGATATATATAGTTATAGACGTATACAATGTTCCCACCGAGAAGTAGGGCCCGACATGCCAGGAATGTTGTAAAATATTACATCCGAGATGTTAGGTTGCCTTAGGTTAGGATATACAACGTTATAGATGTATGTAATGTCCCCATCGAGAAGTAGGCAACGACGCGCCAGGAATGTTGTAAAATATTACACCCGAGATGTTAGGTTCCCTTAGGTTACTATATATGACGTTATAGATGTATATAATGTCCCTATCCAGAAGTAGGCGACGACACGCCAGGAATGTTGTAAAATATTACATCCCAGATTTTAGGTTGCGTTAGGTTAGAATATACAACGTTATAGACGTATATAATGTCCCCATCGAGAAGCGGGCGACGACACGACAGGAATGTTGTAAAATATTACATTCGACATGTTAGGTTGCCTTAGGCTAGAATATATATCGTTATAGACGTATACAATGTTCCCACCGAGAAGTAGGGACCGACATGCCAGGAATGTTGTAAAATATTACAGCCGAGTTTGTTAGGTTGCCTTAGGGTAGGATATACAACGTTATAGATGTATATAACGTCCCCATCGAGAAGTAGGCGACGACACGCCAGGAATGTTGTAAAATATTACATTCTACATTTTGGGTTGCCTTAGGCTAGGATATATGTCGTTATAGACGTATACATTGTTTCCACCGAGAAGTAGGGACCTACATGACAGGAATGTTGTAAAATATTGCATCCCAGATGTTAGGTTGCTTTAGGTTAGGATATTCAACGTTATAGACGTATATAATGTCCCCATCGAGATGCAGGAGACGACACGACAGGAATGTTGTAAAATATTACATTCGACATGTTAGGTTGCCTTAGGCTAGGATATACATAGTTATAGACGTATACAATGTTCCCACCGAGAAGTAGGGCCCAACATGCCAGGAATGTTGTAAAATATTACATCCGAGATGTAACGTTCCCTTAGGTTAGGATATATATCGTTATAGACGTATATAACGTTCCCACCGAGACGCAGGGACCGACATGCCAGAAATGTTGTAAAATATTACATCCCAGATGTTAGGTTGCCTTAGGTTAGGATATACAACGTTATAGATGTATATAATGTCCCCATCGAGAAGTAGGCGACGACACGCCAGGAATGTTGTAAAATATTACATTCGACAAGTTAGGTTGCCGTAGGCTAGGATATATAACGTTATAGACGTATATAATGTTCCCACCAAGAAATAGGAACCGACGCGTCAGGAATGTTCTAAAATATTACACCCGAGATGTTAGGTTCCCTTAGGTTAGGATATACAACGTTATAGACGTATAGAATGTTCCCACCGAGAAATAGGGGCCGACGCGTCAGCAATGTTGTAAAATATTACACCCGAGATGTTAGGTTCCCTTAGGTTAGGATATACAACGTTATAGACGTATAGAATGTTCCCACCGAGAAGTAGGGACCTACATGCCAGGAATGTTCTAAAATATTAAATCCCAGATGTTAGGTTGCGTTAGGTTAGAATATACAACGTTATAGATGTATATAATGTCCCCATCGAGAAGTAGGCGACGACACGCCAGGAATGTTGTAAAATATTACAGCCGAGATGTTAGGTTCCCTTAGGTTAGGATATATGACGTTATAGATGTATATAATGTCCCCATCCAGAAGTAGGCGACGACACGCCAGGAATGTTGTAAAATATTACATCCCAGAAGTTAGGTTGCGTTAGGTTAGAATATACAACGTTATAGACGTATATAATATCCCCATCGAGAAGCAGGCGACGACACGACAGGAATGTTGTAAAATATTACATCCGACATGTTAGGTTGCCTTAGGCTAGGATATACATAGTTATAGACGTATACAATGTTCCCACCGAGAAGTAGGGCCCAACATGCCAGGAATGTTGTAAAATATTACATCCGAGATGTAACGTTCCCTTAGGTTAGGATATATATCGTTATAGACGTATATAACGTTCCCACCGAGACGCAGGGACCGACATGCCAGAAATGTTGTAAAATATTACATCCCAGATGTTAGGTTGCCTTAGGTTAGGATATACAACGTTATAGATGTATATAATGTCCCCATCGAGAAGTAGGCGACGACACGCCAGGAATGTTGTAAAATATTACATTCGACAAGTTAGGTTGCCGTAGGCTAGGATATATAACGTTATAGACGTATATAATGTTCCCACCAAGAAATAGGAACCGACGCGTCAGGAATGTTCTAAAATATTACACCCGAGATGTTAGGTTCCCTTAGGTTAGGATATACAACGTTATAGACGTATAGAATGTTCCCACCGAGAAATAGGGGCCGACGCGTCAGCAATGTTGTAAAATATTACACCCGAGATGTTAGGTTCCCTTAGGTTAGGATATACAACGTTATAGACGTATAGAATGTTCCCACCGAGAAGTAGGGACCTACATGCCAGGAATGTTCTAAAATATTAAATCCCAGATGTTAGGTTGCGTTAGGTTAGAATATACAACGTTATAGATGTATATAATGTCCCCATCGAGAAGTAGGCGACGACACGCCAGGAATGTTGTAAAATATTACAGCCGAGATGTTAGGTTCCCTTAGGTTAGGATATATGACGTTATAGATGTATATAATGTCCCCATCCAGAAGTAGGCGACGACACGCCAGGAATGTTGTAAAATATTACATCCCAGAAGTTAGGTTGCGTTAGGTTAGAATATACAACGTTATAGACGTATATAATATCCCCATCGAGAAGCAGGCGACGACACGACAGGAATGTTGTAAAATATTACATCCGACATGTTAGGTTGCCTTAGGTTAGGATATACAACGTTATAGACGTATAGAATGTTCCCACCGAGAAGTAGGGACCTACATGCCAGGAATTTTCTAAAATATTAAATCCCAGATGTTAGGTTGCGTTAGGTTAGAATATACAACGTTATAGATGTATATAATGTCCCCATCGAGAAGTAGGCGACGACACGCCAGGAATGTTGTACAATATTACAACCGAGATGTTAGGTTCCCTTAGGTTAGGATATATGACGTTATAGATGTATATAATGTCCCCATCCAGAAGTAGGCGACGACACGCCAGGAATGTTGTAAAATATTACATCCCAGATGTTAGGTTGCGTTAGGTTAGAATATACAACGTTATAGACGTATATAATATCCCCATCGAGAAGCAGGCGACGACACGACAGGAATGTTGTAAAATATTACATTCGACATGTTAGGTTGCCTTAGGCTAGGATATATATAGTTATAGACGTATACAATGTTCCCACCGAGAAGTAGGCGACGACACGCCAGGAATGTTTTAAAATATTACATCCCAGATGTTAGGTTGCCTTAGGTTAGGATATACAACGTTATAGATGTATATAATGTCCCCATCGAGAAGTAGGCGACGACACGCCAGGAATGTTGTAAAATATTACATTCGAAAAGTTAGGTTGCCGTAGGCTAGGATATATAACGTTATAGACGTATATAATGTTCCCACCGAGAAATAGGGACCGACGCGTCAGGAATGTTCTTAAATATTACACCCGAGATGTGAGGTTCCCCTAGGTTAGGATATACAACGTTATAGACGTATAGAATGTTCCCACCGAGAAATAGGGGCCGACGCATCAGCAATGTTGTAAAATATTACACCCGAGATGTTAGGTTCCCTTAGGTTAGGATATACAACGTTATAGACGTATAGAATGTTCCCACCGAGAAGTAGGGACCTACATGCCAGGAATGTTCTAAAACATTAAATCCCAGATGTTAGGTTGCGTTAGGTTAGAATATACAACGTTATAGATGTATATAATGTCCCCATCGAGAAGTAGGCGACGACACGTCCGGAAAGTTGTAAAATATTACACCCGAGATGTTAGGTTCCCTTGGGTTAGGACATACAGCGTTATAGGCGTATAGAATGTCCCCATCAAGAAGCAGGCGACGACACGACAGGAATGTTGTAAAATATTACATTCGACATGTTAGGTTGCGTTAGGCTAGGATATATATCGTTATAGACGTATACAATGTTCCCCCCGAGAAGTAGGGACCGACATGCCAGGAATGTTGTAAAATATTACATCCGAGTTTGTTAGGTTGCCTTAGCGTAGGATATACAACGTTATAGATGTATATAACGTCCCCATTGAGAAGTAGGCGACGACACGCCAGGAATGTTGTAAAATATTACATTCGACAAGTTAGGTTGCCGTAGGCTAGGATATATAACGTTATAGACGTATATAATGTTCCCACCGAGAAATAGGGACCGACGCGTCAAGAATGTTCTAGAATATTACACCCGAGATGTTAGGTTCCCTTAGGTTAGGATATACAACGTTATAGACGTATAGAATGTTCCCACCGAGAAATAGGGGCCGACGCGTCAGCAATGTTGTAAAATATTACACCCGAGATGTTAGGTTCCCTTAGGTTAGGATATACAACGTTATAGACGTATAGAATGTTCCCACCGAGAAGTAGGGACCTACATGCCAGGAATGTTCTAAAATATTAAATCCCAGATGTTAGGTTGCGTTAGGTTAGAATATACAACGTTATAGATGTATATAATGTCCCCATCGAGAAGTAGGCGACGACACGCCAGGAATGTTGTAAAATATTACAGCCGAGATGTTAGGTTCCCTTAGGTTAGGATATATGACGTTATAGATGTATATAATGTCCCCATCCAGAAGTAGGCGACGACACGCCAGGAATGTTGTAAAATATTACATCCCAGAAGTTAGGTTGCGTTAGGTTAGAATATACAACGTTATAGACGTATATAATATCCCCATCGAGAAGCAGGCGACGACACGACAGGAATGTTGTAAAATATTACATCCGACATGTTAGGTTGCCTTAGGCTAGGATATACATAGTTATAGACGTATACAATGTTCCCACCGAGAAGTAGGGCCCAACATGCCAGGAATGTTGTAAAATATTACATCCGAGATGTAACGTTCCCTTAGGTTAGGATATATATCGTTATAGACGTATATAACGTTCCCACCGAGACGCAGGGACCGACATGCCAGAAATGTTGTAAAATATTACATCCCAGATGTTAGGTTGCCTTAGGTTAGGATATACAACGTTATAGATGTATATAATGTCCCCATCGAGAAGTAGGCGACGACACGCCAGGAATGTTGTAAAATATTACATTCGACAAGTTAGGTTGCCGTAGGCTAGGATATATAACGTTATAGACGTATATAATGTTCCCACCAAGAAATAGGAACCGACGCGTCAGGAATGTTCTAAAATATTACACCCGAGATGTTAGGTTCCCTTAGGTTAGGATATACAACGTTATAGACGTATAGAATGTTCCCACCGAGAAATAGGGGCCGACGCGTCAGCAATGTTGTAAAATATTACACCCGAGATGTTAGGTTCCCTTAGGTTAGGATATACAACGTTATAGACGTATAGAATGTTCCCACCGAGAAGTAGGGACCTACATGCCAGGAATGTTCTAAAATATTAAATCCCAGATGTTAGGTTGCGTTAGGTTAGAATATACAACGTTATAGATGTATATAATGTCCCCATCGAGAAGTAGGCGACGACACGCCAGGAATGTTGTAAAATATTACAGCCGAGATGTTAGGTTCCCTTAGGTTAGGATATATGACGTTATAGATGTATATAATGTCCCCATCCAGAAGTAGGCGACGACACGCCAGGAATGTTGTAAAATATTACATCCCAGAAGTTAGGTTGCGTTAGGTTAGAATATACAACGTTATAGACGTATATAATATCCCCATCGAGAAGCAGGCGACGACACGACAGGAATGTTGTAAAATATTACATCCGACATGTTAGGTTGCCTTAGGTTAGGATATACAACGTTATAGACGTATAGAATGTTCCCACCGAGAAGTAGGGACCTACATGCCAGGAATTTTCTAAAATATTAAATCCCAGATGTTAGGTTGCGTTAGGTTAGAATATACAACGTTATAGATGTATATAATGTCCCCATCGAGAAGTAGGCGACGACACGCCAGGAATGTTGTACAATATTACAACCGAGATGTTAGGTTCCCTTAGGTTAGGATATATGACGTTATAGATGTATATAATGTCCCCATCCAGAAGTAGGCGACGACACGCCAGGAATGTTGTAAAATATTACATCCCAGATGTTAGGTTGCGTTAGGTTAGAATATACAACGTTATAGACGTATATAATATCCCCATCGAGAAGCAGGCGACGACACGACAGGAATGTTGTAAAATACTACATTCGACATGTTAGGTTGCCTTAGGCTAGGATATATATAGTTATAGACGTATACAATGTTCCCACCGAGAAGTAGGCGACGACACGCCAGGAATGTTGTAAAATATTACACCCGAGATGTTTGGTTCCCTTAGGTTAGGATATATAACGTCATAGATGTATATAATGTCCCCATCCAGAAGTAGGCGACGACACGCCAGGAATGTTGTAAAATATTGCATTCTACATGTTGGGTTGCCTTAGGCTAGGATATATGTCGTTATAGACGTATACATTGTTTCCACCGAGAAGTAGGGACCGACATGCCAGGAATGTTGTAAAATATTACATCCCAGATGTTAGGTTGCTTTAGGTTAGGATATTCAACGTTATAGACGTATATAATGTCCCCATCGAGATGCAGGAGACGACACGACAGGAATGTTGTAAAATATTACATTCGACATGTTAGGTTGCCTTAGGCTAGGATATATATAGTTATAGACGTATACAATGCTCCCACCCAGAAGTAGGGCCCGACATGCCAGGAATGTTGTAAAATATTACATCCGAGATGTTAGGTTGCCTTAGGTTAGGATATACAACGTTATAGATGTATGTAATGTCCCCATCGAGAAGTAGGCAACGACGCGCCAGGAATGTTGTAAAATATTACACCCGAGATGTTAGGTTCCCTTAGGTTAGGATATACAACGTTATAGACGTATAGAATGTTCCCACCGAGAAGTAGGGACCTACATGCCAGGAATGTTCTAAAATATTATATCCCAGATGTTAGGTTGCGTTAGGTTAGAATATACAACGTTATAGATGTATATAATGTCCCCATCGAGAAGTAGGCGACGACACGCCAGGAATGTTGTAAAATATTACACCCGAGATGTTAGGTTCCCTTATGTTAGGATATATGACGTTATAGATGTATATAATGTCCCCATCCAGAAGTAGGCGACGACACGCCAGGAATGTTGTAAAATATTACATCCCAGATGTTAGGTTGCGTTAGGTTAGAATATACAACATTATAGACGTATATAATATCCCCATCAAGAAGCAGGCGACGACACGACAGGAATGTTGTAAAATATTACATTCGACATGTTAGGTTGCCTTAGGCTAGGATATATATAGTTATAGACGTATACAATGTTCCCACCGAGAAGTAGGCGACGACACGCCAGGAATGTTGTAAAATATTACACCCGAGATGTTAGGTTCCCTTAGGTTAGGATATATAACGTTATAGATGTATATAATGTCCCCATCCAGAAGTAGGCGACGACACGCCAGGAATGTTGTAAAATATTACATTCTACATGTTGGGTTGCCTTAGGATAGGATATATGTCGTTATAGACGTATACATTGTTTCCACCGAGAAGTAGGGACCGACATGCCAGGAATGTTGTAAAATATTACATCCGAGATGTAAGGTTCCCTTAGGTTAGGATATATATCGTTACAGACGTATATAACGTTCCCACCGAGACGTAGGGACCGACATGCCAGAAATGTTTTAAAATATTACATCCCAGATGTTAGGTTGCCTTAGGTTAGGATATACAACGTTATAGATGTATATAATGTCCCCATCGAGAAGTAGGCGACGACACGCCAGGAATGTTGTAAAATATTACATTCGAAAAGTTAGGTTGCCGTAGGCTAGGATATATAACGTTATAGACGTATATAATGTTCCCACCGAGAAATAGGGACCGACGCGCCAGGAATGTTCTTAAATATTACACCCGAGATGTGAGGTTCCCCTAGGTTAGGATATACAACGTTATAGACGTATAGAATGTTCCCACCGAGAAATAGGGGCCGACGCATCAGCAATGTTGTAAAATATTACACCCGAGATGTTAGGTTCCCTTAGGTTAGGATATACAACGTTATAGACGTATAGAATGTTCCCACCGAGAAGTAGGGACCTACATGCCAGGAATGTTCTAAAACATTAAATCCCAGATGTTAGGTTGCGTTAGGTTAGAATATACAACGTTATAGATGTATATAATGTCCCCATCGAGAAGTAGGCGACGACACGTCCGGAAAGTTGTAAAATATTACACCCGAGATGTTAGGTTCCCTTGGGTTAGGACATACAGCGTTATAGGCGTATAGAATGTCCCCATCAAGAAGCAGGCGACGACACGACAGGAATGTTGTAAAATATTACATTCGACATGTTAGGTTGCGTTAGGCTAGGATATATATCGTTATAGACGTATACAATGTTCCCCCCGAGAAGTAGGGACCGACATGCCAGGAATGTTGTAAAATATTACATCCGAGTTTGTTAGGTTGCCTTAGCGTAGGATATACAACGTTATAGATGTATATAACGTCCCCATTGAGAAGTAGGCGACGACACGCCAGGAATGTTGTAAAATATTACATTCGACAAGTTAGGTTGCCGTAGGCTAGGATATATAACGTTATAGACGTATATAATGTTCCCACCGAGAAATAGGGACCGACGCGTCAGGAATGTTCTAGAATATTACAC
This sequence comes from Xylocopa violacea, assembly GCA_963969225.1. Taxonomy (NCBI): domain Eukaryota; kingdom Metazoa; phylum Arthropoda; class Insecta; order Hymenoptera; family Apidae; genus Xylocopa; species Xylocopa violacea. The sequence goes on along the minus strand of CAXAJV010001073.1, from coordinate 897,838 downwards.
CCGAGATGTTAGGTTCCCTTAGGTTAGGATATACAACGTTATAGACGTATAGAATGTTCCCACCGAGAAATAGGGGCCGACGCGTCAGCAATGTTGTAAAATATTACACCCGAGGTGTTATGTTCCCTTAGGTTAGGATATACAACGTTATAGACGTATAGAATGTTTCCACCGAGAAGTAGGGACCTACATGCCAGGGATGTTCTAAAATATTAAATCCCAGATGTTAGGTTGCGTTAGGTTAGAATATACAACGTTATAGATGTATATAATGTCCCCATCGAGAAGTAGGCGACGACACGCCAGGAATGTTGTAAAACATTACACCCGAGATGTTAGGTTCCCTCAGGGTAGGATATATGACGTTATAGATGTATATAATGTCCCCATCCAGAAGTAGGCTACGACACGCCAGGAATGTTGTAAAATATTACATCCCAGATGTTAGGTTGCGTTAGGTTAGAATATACAACGTTATAGACGTATATAATATCCCCATCGAGAAGCAGGCGACGACACGCCAGGAATGTTGTAAAATATTACATCCCAGATGTTAGGTTGCGTTAGGTTAGAATATACAACGTTATAGACTTATATAATATCCCCATTGAGATGCAGGCGACGACACGCCAGGAATGTTGTAAAATATTACATCCCAGATGCTAGGTTGCGTTAGGTTAGAATATACAACGTTATAGAGGTATATAATGTCCCCATCGAGAAGCAGGCGACGACACGACAGGAATGTTGCAAAATATTACATTCGACATGTTAGGTTGCCTTAGGCTAGGATATATATCGTTATAGACGTATACATTGTTTCCACCGAGAAGTAGGGACCGACATGCCAGGAATGTTGTAAAATATTACATCCGAGATGTTAGGTTCCCTTAGGTTAGGATATATAACGTTATAGATGTATATAATGTCCCCATCTAGAAGTAGGCGACGACACGCCAGGAATGTTGTAAAATATTACATTCTACATGTTGGGTTGCCTTAGGATAGGATATATGTCGTTATAGACGTATACAATGTTCCCACCGAGAAGTAGGCGACGACACGCCAGGAATGTTGTAAAATATTACACCCGAGATGTTAGGTTCCCTTAGGTTAGGATATATAACGTTATAGATGTATATAATGTCCCCATCCAGAAGTAGGCGACGACACGCCAGGAATGTTGTAAAATATTACATTCTACAAGTTAGGTTGCCTTAGGCTAGGATATATAACGTTATAGACGTATATAATGTTCCCACCGAGAATTAGGGACTGACGCGTCAGGAATGTTCTAAAATATTACACCCGAGATGTTAGGTTCCCTTAGGTTAGGACATACAGCGTTACAGGCGTATAGAATGTCCCCATCAAGAAGCAGGCGACGACACGACAGGAATGTTGTAAAATATTACATTCGACATGTTAGGTTGCGTTAGGCTAGGATATATATCGTTATAGACGTATACAATATTCCCACCGAGAAGTAGGGACCTACATGCCAGGAATGTTCTAAAATATTAAATCCCAGATGTTAGGTAGCGTTAGGTTAGAATATACAACGTTATAGATGTATATAATGTCCCCATCGAGAAGTAGGAGACGACACGCCAGGAATGTTGTAAAATATTACACCCGAGATGTTAGGTTCCCTTAGGTTAGGATATATGACGTTATAGATGTATATAATGTCCCCATCCAGAAGTAGGCGACGACACGCCAGGAATGTTGTAAAATATTACATCCCAGATGTTAGGTTGCGTTAGGTTAGAATATACAACGTTATAGACTTATATAATATCCCCATTGAGAAGCAGGCGACGACACGACAGGAATGTTGTAAAATATTACATTCGACATGTTAGGCTGCCTTAGGCTAGGATATATATAGTTATAGACGTATACAATGTTCCCACCGAGAAGTAGGCGACGACACGCCAGGAATGTTGTAAAATATTGCACCCGAGATGTTAGGTTCCCTTAGGTTAGGATATATGACCTTATAGATGAATATAATGTCCCCATCCAGAAGTAGGCGACGACACGCCAGGAATGTTGTAAAATATTACATCCCAGATGTTAGGTTGCGTTAGGTTAGAATATACAACGTTATAGAGGTATATAATGTCCCCATCGAGAAGTAGGCGACGACACGCCAGGAATGTTGTAAAATATTACATTCGACAAGTTAGGTTGCCGTAGGCTAGGATATATAATGTTATAGACGTATATAATGTTCCCACCAAGAAATAGGGACCGACGCGTCAGGAATGTTCTAAAATATTACACCCGAGATGTTAGGTTCCCTTAGGTTAGGATATACAACGTTATAGACGTATAGAATGTTCCCACCGAGAAGTAGGGACCTACATGCCAGGAATGTTCTAAAATATTAAATCCCAGATGTTAGGTTGCGTTAGGTTAGAATATACAACGTTATAGATGTATATAATGTCCCCATCGAGAAGTAGGCGACGACACGCCAGGAATGTTGTAAAATATTACAGCCGAGATGTTAGGTTCCCTTAGGTTAGGATATATGACGTTATAGATGTATATAATGTCCCCATCCAGAAGTAGGCGACGACACGCCAGGAATGTTGTAAAATATTACATCCCAGAAGTTAGGTTGCGTTAGGTTAGAATATACAACGTTATAGACGTATATAATATCCCCATCGAGAAGCAGGCGACGACACGACAGGAATGTTGTAAAATATTACATCCGAGATGTTAGGTTGCCTTAGGTTAGGATATACAACGTTATAGACGTATAGAATGTTCCCACCGAGAAGTAGGGACCTACATGCCAGGAATTTTCTAAAATATTAAATCCCAGATGTTAGGTTGCGTTAGGTTAGAATATACAACGTTATAGATGTATATAATGTCCCCATCGAGAAGTAGGCGACGACACGCCAGGAATGTTGTACAATATTACACCCGAGATGTTAGGTTCCCTTAGGTTAGGATATATGACGTTATAGATGTATATAATGTCCCCATCCAGAAGTAGGCGACGACACGCCAGGAATGTTGTAAAATATTACATTCTACATGTTGGGTTGCCTTAGGCTAGGATATATGTCGTTATAGACGTATACATTGTTTCCACCGAGAAGTAGGGACCGACATGCCAGGAATGTTGTAAAATATTACATCCCAGATGTTAGGTTGCTTTAGGTTAGGATATTCAACGTTATAGACGTATATAATGTCCCCATCGAGATGCAGGAGACGACACGACAGGAATGTTGTAAAATATTACATTCGACATGTTAGGTTGCCTTAGGCTAGGATATATATAGTTATAGACGTATACAATGCTCCCACCCAGAAGTAGGGCCCGACATGCCAGGAATGTTGTAAAATATTACATCCGAGATGTTAGGTTGCCTTAGGTTAGGATATACAACGTTATAGATGTATGTAATGTCCCCATCGAGAAGTAGGCAACGACGCGCCAGGAATGTTGTAAAATATTACACCCGAGATGTTAGGTTCCCTTAGGTTAGGATATATGACGTTATAGATGTATATAATGTCCCTATCCAGAAGTAGGCGACGACACGCCAGGAATGTTGTAAAATATTACATCCCAGATTTTAGGTTGCGTTAGGTTAGAATATACAACGTTATAGACGTATATAATGTCCCCATCGAGAAGCAGGCGACGACACGACAGGAATGTTGTAAAATATTACATTCGACATGTTAGGTTGCCTTAGGCTAGAATATATATCGTTATAGACGTATACAATGTTCCCACCGAGAAGTAGGGACCGACATGCCAGGAATGTTGTAAAATATTACATCCGAGTTTGTTAGGTTCCCTTAGGGTAGGATATACAACGTTATAGATGTATATAACGTCCCCATCGAGAAGTAGGGGACGACACGCCAGGAATGTTGTAAAATATTACATTCTACATTTTGGGTTGCCTTAGGCTAGGATATATGTCGTTATAGACGTATACATTGTTTCCACCGAGAAGTAGGGCCCAACATGCCAGGAATGTTGTAAAATATTACATCCGAGATGTAAGGTTCCCTTAGGTTAGGATATATATCGTTATAGACGTATATAACGTTCTCACCGAGACGTAGGGACCGACATGCCAGAAATGTTGTAAAATATTACATCCGAGATGTTAGGTTGCCTTAGGTTAGGATATACAACGTTATAGATGTATATAATGTCCCCATCCAGAAGTAGGCGACGACACGCCAGGAATGTTGTAAAATATTACATCCCAGATGTTAGGTTGCGTTAGGTTAGAATATACAACGTTATAGACGTATATAATATCCCCATCGAGAAGCAGGCGACGACACGACAGGAATGTTGTAAAATATTACATTCGACATGTTAGGTTGCCTTAGGCTAGGATATATATAGTTATAGACGTATACAATGTTCCCACCGAGAAGTAGGCGACGACACGCCAGGAATGTTGTAAAATATTACACCCGAGATGTTAGGTTCCCTTAGGTTAGGATATATAACGTTATAGATGTATATAATGTCCCCATCTAGAAGTAGGCGACGACACGCCAGGAATGTTGTAAAATATTACATTCTACATGTTGGGTTGCCTTAGGATAGGATATATGTCGTTATAGACGTATACAATGTTCCCACCGAGAAGTAGGCGACGACACGCCAGGAATGTTGTAAAATATTACACCCGAGATGTTAGGTTCCCTTAGGTTAGGATATATAACGTTATAGATGTATATAATGTCCCCATCCAGAAGTAGGCGACGACACGCCAGGAATGTTGTAAAATATTACATTCTACATGTTGGGTTGCCTTAGGATAGGATATATGTCGTTATAGACGTATACATTGTTTCCACCGAGAAGTAGGGACCGACATGCCAGGAATGTTGTAAAATATTACATCCCAGATGTTAGGTTGCTTTAGGTTAGGATATTCAACGTTATAGACGTATATAATGTCCCCATCGAGATGCAGGAGACGACACGACAGGAATGTTGTAAAATATTACATTCGACATGTTAGGTTGCCTTAGGCTAGGATATATATAGTTATAGACGTATACAATGTTCCCACCGAGAAGTAGGCGACGACACGCCAGGAATGTTGTAAAATATTACACCCGAGATGTTAGGTTCCCTTAGGTTAGGACATACAGCGTTATAGGCGTATAGAATGTCCCCATCAAGAAGCAGGCGACGACACGACAGGAATGTTGTAAAATATTACATTCGACATGTTAGGTTGCGTTAGGCTAGGATATATATCGTTATAGACGTATACAATGTTCCCACCGAGAAGTAGGGACCTACATGCCAGGAATGTTCTAAAATATTAAATCCCAGATGATAGGTAGCGTTAGGTTAGAATATACAACGTTATAGATGTATATAATGTCCCCATCGAGAAGCAGGCGACGACACGACAGGAATGTTGTAAAATATTACATTCGACATGTTAGGTTGCGTTAGGCTAGGATATATATCGTTATAGACGTATACAATGTTCCCACCGAGAAGTAGGGACCTACATGCCAGGAATGTTCTAAAATATTAAATCCCAGATGATAGGTAGCGTTAGGTTAGAATATACAACGTTATAGATGTATATAATGTCCCCATCGAGAAGTAGGAGACGACACGCCAGGAATGTTGTAAAATATTACACCCGAGATGTTAGGTTCCCTTAGGTTAGGATATATGACGTTATATATGTATATAATGTCCCCATCCAGAAGTAGGCGACGACACGCCAGGAATGTTGTAAAATATTACATCCCAGATGTTAGGTTGCGTTAGGTTAGAATATACAACGTTATGGACTTATATAATATCCCCATTGAGAAGCAGGCGACGACACGACAGGAATGTTGTAAAATATTACATTCGACATGTTAGGTTGCCTTAGGCTAGGATATATATAGTTATAGACGTATACAATGTTCCCACCGAGAAGTAGGCGACGACACGCCAGGAATGTTGTAAAATATTACACCCGAGATGTTAGGTTCCCTTAGGTTAGGATATATAACGTTATAGATGTATATAATGTCCCCATCCAGAAGTAAGCGACGACACGCCAGGAATGTTGTAAAATATTACATTCTACATGTTGGGTTGCCTTAGGATAGGATATATGTCGTTATAGACGTATACATTGTTTCCACCGAGAAGTAGGGACCGACATGCCAGGAATGTTGTAAAATATTACATCCCAGATGTTAGGTTGCTTTAGGTTAGAATATACAACGTTATAGATGTATATAATGTCCCCATCGAGAAGTAGGCGACGACACGCCAGGAATGTTGTAAAACATTACACCCGAGATGTTAGGTTCCCTTAGGGTAGGATATATGACGTTATAGATGTATATAATGTCCCCATCCAGAAGTAGGCGACGACACGCCAGGAATGTTGTAAAATATTACATCCCAGATGTTAGGTTGCGTTAGGTTAGAATATACAACGTTATAGACTTATATAATATCCCCATTGAGAAGCAGGCGACGACACGACAGGAATGTTGTAAAATATTACATTCGACATGTTAGGCTGCCTTAGGCTAGGATATATATAGTTATAGACGTATACAATGTTCCCACCGAGAAGTAGGCGACGACACGCCAGGAATGTTGTAAAATATTGCACCCGAGATGTTAGGTTCCCTTAGGTTAGGATATATGACCTTATAGATGAATATAATGTCCCCATCCAGAAGTAGGCGACGACACGCCAGGAATGTTGTAAAATATTACATCCCAGATGTTAGGTTGCGTTAGGTTAGAATATACAACGTTATAGAGGTATATAATGTCCCCATCGAGAAGTAGGCGACGACACGCCAGGAATGTTGTAAAATATTACATTCGACAAGTTAGGTTGCCGTAGGCTAGGATATATAATGTTATAGACGTATATAATGTTCCCACCAAGAAATAGGGACCGACGCGTCAGGAATGTTCTAAAATATTACACCCGAGATGTTAGGTTCCCTTAGGTTAGGATATACAACGTTATAGACGTATAGAATGTTCCCACCGAGAAGTAGGGACCTACATGCCAGGAATGTTCTAAAATATTAAATCCCAGATGTTAGGTTGCGTTAGGTTAGAATATACAACGTTATAGATGTATATAATGTCCCCATCGAGAAGTAGGCGACGACACGCCAGGAATGTTGTAAAATATTACAGCCGAGATGTTAGGTTCCCTTAGGTTAGGATATATGACGTTATAGATGTATATAATGTCCCCATCCAGAAGTAGGCGACGACACGCCAGGAATGTTGTAAAATATTACATCCCAGAAGTTAGGTTGCGTTAGGTTAGAATATACAACGTTATAGACGTATATAATATCCCCATCGAGAAGCAGGCGACGACACGACAGGAATGTTGTAAAATATTACATCCGAGATGTTAGGTTGCCTTAGGTTAGGATATACAACGTTATAGACGTATAGAATGTTCCCACCGAGAAGTAGGGACCTACATGCCAGGAATTTTCTAAAATATTAAATCCCAGATGTTAGGTTGCGTTAGGTTAGAATATACAACGTTATAGATGTATATAATGTCCCCATCGAGAAGTAGGCGACGACACGCCAGGAATGTTGTACAATATTACACCCGAGATGTTAGGTTCCCTTAGGTTAGGATATATGACGTTATAGATGTATATAATGTCCCCATCCAGAAGTAGGCGACGACACGCCAGGAATGTTGTAAAATATTACATTCTACATGTTGGGTTGCCTTAGGCTAGGATATATGTCGTTATAGACGTATACATTGTTTCCACCGAGAAGTAGGGACCGACATGCCAGGAATGTTGTAAAATATTACATCCCAGATGTTAGGTTGCTTTAGGTTAGGATATTCAACGTTATAGACGTATATAATGTCCCCATCGAGATGCAGGAGACGACACGACAGGAATGTTGTAAAATATTACATTCGACATGTTAGGTTGCCTTAGGCTAGGATATATATAGTTATAGACGTATACAATGCTCCCACCCAGAAGTAGGGCCCGACATGCCAGGAATGTTGTAAAATATTACATCCGAGATGTTAGGTTGCCTTAGGTTAGGATATACAACGTTATAGATGTATGTAATGTCCCCATCGAGAAGTAGGCAACGACGCGCCAGGAATGTTGTAAAATATTACACCCGAGATGTTAGGTTCCCTTAGGTTAGGATATATGACGTTATAGATGTATATAATGTCCCTATCCAGAAGTAGGCGACGACACGCCAGGAATGTTGTAAAATATTACATCCCAGATTTTAGGTTGCGTTAGGTTAGAATATACAACGTTATAGACGTATATAATGTCCCCATCGAGAAGCAGGCGACGACACGACAGGAATGTTGTAAAATATTACATTCGACATGTTAGGTTGCCTTAGGCTAGAATATATATCGTTATAGACGTATACAATGTTCCCACCGAGAAGTAGGGACCGACATGCCAGGAATGTTGTAAAATATTACATCCGAGTTTGTTAGGTTCCCTTAGGGTAGGATATACAACGTTATAGATGTATATAACGTCCCCATCGAGAAGTAGGGGACGACACGCCAGGAATGTTGTAAAATATTACATTCTACATTTTGGGTTGCCTTAGGCTAGGATATATGTCGTTATAGACGTATACATTGTTTCCACCGAGAAGTAGGGCCCAACATGCCAGGAATGTTGTAAAATATTACATCCGAGATGTAAGGTTCCCTTAGGTTAGGATATATATCGTTATAGACGTATATAACGTTCTCACCGAGACGTAGGGACCGACATGCCAGAAATGTTGTAAAATATTACATCCGAGATGTTAGGTTGCCTTAGGTTAGGATATACAACGTTATAGATGTATATAATGTCCCCATCCAGAAGTAGGCGACGACACGCCAGGAATGTTGTAAAATATTACATCCCAGATGTTAGGTTGCGTTAGGTTAGAATATACAACGTTATAGACGTATATAATATCCCCATCGAGAAGCAGGCGACGACACGACAGGAATGTTGTAAAATATTACATTCGACATGTTAGGTTGCCTTAGGCTAGGATATATATAGTTATAGACGTATACAATGTTCCCACCGAGAAGTAGGCGACGACACGCCAGGAATGTTGTAAAATATTACACCCGAGATGTTAGGTTCCCTTAGGTTAGGATATATAACGTTATAGATGTATATAATGTCCCCATCTAGAAGTAGGCGACGACACGCCAGGAATGTTGTAAAATATTACATTCTACATGTTGGGTTGCCTTAGGATAGGATATATGTCGTTATAGACGTATACAATGTTCCCACCGAGAAGTAGGCGACGACACGCCAGGAATGTTGTAAAATATTACACCCGAGATGTTAGGTTCCCTTAGGTTAGGATATATAACGTTATAGATGTATATAATGTCCCCATCCAGAAGTAGGCGACGACACGCCAGGAATGTTGTAAAATATTACATTCTACATGTTGGGTTGCCTTAGGATAGGATATATGTCGTTATAGACGTATACATTGTTTCCACCGAGAAGTAGGGACCGACATGCCAGGAATGTTGTAAAATATTACATCCCAGATGTTAGGTTGCTTTAGGTTAGGATATTCAACGTTATAGACGTATATAATGTCCCCATCGAGATGCAGGAGACGACACGACAGGAATGTTGTAAAATATTACATTCGACATGTTAGGTTGCCTTAGGCTAGGATATATATAGTTATAGACGTATACAATGTTCCCACCGAGAAGTAGGCGACGACACGCCAGGAATGTTGTAAAATATTACACCCGAGATGTTAGGTTCCCTTAGGTTAGGACATACAGCGTTATAGGCGTATAGAATGTCCCCATCAAGAAGCAGGCGACGACACGACAGGAATGTTGTAAAATATTACATTCGACATGTTAGGTTGCGTTAGGCTAGGATATATATCGTTATAGACGTATACAATGTTCCCACCGAGAAGTAGGGACCTACATGCCAGGAATGTTCTAAAATATTAAATCCCAGATGATAGGTAGCGTTAGGTTAGAATATACAACGTTATAGATGTATATAATGTCCCCATCGAGAAGCAGGCGACGACACGACAGGAATGTTGTAAAATATTACATTCGACATGTTAGGTTGCGTTAGGCTAGGATATATATCGTTATAGACGTATACAATGTTCCCACCGAGAAGTAGGGACCTACATGCCAGGAATGTTCTAAAATATTAAATCCCAGATGATAGGTAGCGTTAGGTTAGAATATACAACGTTATAGATGTATATAATGTCCCCATCGAGAAGTAGGAGACGACACGCCAGGAATGTTGTAAAATATTACACCCGAGATGTTAGGTTCCCTTAGGTTAGGATATATGACGTTATATATGTATATAATGTCCCCATCCAGAAGTAGGCGACGACACGCCAGGAATGTTGTAAAATATTACATCCCAGATGTTAGGTTGCGTTAGGTTAGAATATACAACGTTATGGACTTATATAATATCCCCATTGAGAAGCAGGCGACGACACGACAGGAATGTTGTAAAATATTACATTCGACATGTTAGGTTGCCTTAGGCTAGGATATATATAGTTATAGACGTATACAATGTTCCCACCGAGAAGTAGGCGACGACACGCCAGGAATGTTGTAAAATATTACACCCGAGATGTTAGGTTCCCTTAGGTTAGGATATATAACGTTATAGATGTATATAATGTCCCCATCCAGAAGTAAGCGACGACACGCCAGGAATGTTGTAAAATATTACATTCTACATGTTGGGTTGCCTTAGGATAGGATATATGTCGTTATAGACGTATACATTGTTTCCACCGAGAAGTAGGGACCGACATGCCAGGAATGTTGTAAAATATTACATCCCAGATGTTAGGTTGCTTTAGGTTAGGATATTCAACGTTATAGACGTATATAATGTCCCCATCGAGATGCAGGAGACGACACGACAGGAATGTTGTAAAATATTACATTCGACATGTTAGGTTGCCTTAGGCTAGGATATATATAGTTATAGACGTATACAATGTTCCCACCGAGAAGTAGGCGACGACACGCCAGGAATGTTGTAAAATATTACACCCGAGATGTTAGGTTCCCTTAGGTTAGGATATATAACGTTATAGATGTATATAATGTCCCCATCCAGAAGTAGGCGACGACACGCCAGGAATGTTGTAAAATATTACATTCTACAAGTTAGGTTGCCTTAGGCTAGGATATATAACGTTATAGACGTATATAATGTTCCCACCGAGAAATAGGGACTGACGCGTCAGGAATGTTCTAAAATATTACACCCGAGATGCTAGGTTCCCTTAGGTTAGGACATACAGCGTTATAGGCGTATAGAATGTCCCCATCAAGAAGCAGGCGACGACACGACAGGAATGTTGTAAAATATTACATTCGACATGTTAGGTTGCGTTAGGCTAGGATATATATCGTTATAGACGTATACAATGTTCCCACCGAGAAGTAGGGACCTACATGCCAGGAATGTTCTAAAATATTAAATCCCAGATGATAGGTAGCGTTAGGTTAGAATATACAACGTTATAGATGTATATAATGTCCCCATCGAGAAGTAGGAGACGACACGCCAGGAATGTTGTAAAATATTACACCCGAGATGTTAGGTTCCCTTAGGTTAGGATATATGACGTTATATATGTATATAATGTCCCCATCCAGAAGTAGGCGACGACACGCCAGGAATGTTGTAAAATATTACATCCCAGATGTTAGGTTGCGTTAGGTTAGAATATACAACGTTATGGACTTATATAATATCCCCATTGAGAAGCAGGCGACGACACGACAGGAATGTTGTAAAATATTACATTCGACATGTTAGGTTGCCTTAGGCTAGGATATATATAGTTATAGACGTATACAATGTTCCCACCGAGAAGTAGGCGACGACACGCCAGGAATGTTGTAAAATATTACACCCGAGATGTTAGGTTCCCTTAGGTTAGGATATATAACGTTATAGATGTATATAATGTCCCCATCCAGAAGTAAGCGACGACACGCCAGGAATGTTGTAAAATATTACATTCTACATGTTGGGTTGCCTTAGGATAGGATATATGTCGTTATAGACGTATACATTGTTTCCACCGAGAAGTAGGGACCGACATGCCAGGAATGTTGTAAAATATTACATCCGAGATGTAAGGTTCCCTTAGGTTAGGATATATATCGTTACAGACGTATATAACGTTCCCACCGAGACGTAGGGACCGACATGCCAGAAATGTTGTAAAATATTACATCCCAGATGTTAGGTTGCCTTAGGTTAGGATATACAACGTTATAGATGTATATAATGTCCCCATCGAGAAGTAGGCGACGACACGCCAGGAATGTTGTAAAATATTACATTCGAAAAGTTAGGTTGCCGTAGGCTAGGATATATAACGTTATAGACGTATATAATGTTCCCACCGAGAAATAGGGACCGACGCGTCAGGAATGTTCTTAAATATTACACCCGAGATGTGAGGTTCCCCTAGGTTAGGATATACAACGTTATAGACGTATAGAATGTTCCCACCGAGAAATAGGGGCCGACGCATCAGCAATGTTGTAAAATATTACACCCGAGATGTTAGGTTCCCTTAGGTTAGGATATACAACGTTATAGACGTATAGAATGTTCCCACCGAGAAGTAGGGACCTACATGCCAGGAATGTTCTAAAATATTAAATCCCAGATGTTAGGTTGCGTTAGGTTAGAATATACAACGTTATAGATGTATATAATGTCCCCATCGAGAAGTAGGCGACGACACGTCCGGAAAGTTGTAAAATATTACACCCGAGATGTTAGGTTCCCTTAGGTTAGGACATACAGCGTTATAGGCGTATAGAATGTCCCCATCAAGGAGCAGGCGACGACACGACAGGAATGTTGTAAAATATTACATTCGACATGTTAGGTTGCGTTAGGCTAGGATATATATCGTTATAGACGTATACAATGTTCCCCCCGAGAAGTAGGGACCGACATGCCAGGAATGTTGTAAAATATTACATCCGAGTTTGTTAGGTTGCCTTAGCGTAGGATATACAACGTTATAGATGTATATAACGTCCCCATTGAGAAGTAGGCGACGACACGCCAGGAATGTTGTAAAATATTACATTCGACAAGTTAGGTTGCCGTAGGCTAGGATATATAACGTTATAGACGTATATAATGTTCCCACCGAGAAATAGGGACCGACGCGTCAGGAATGTTCTAGAATATTACACCCGAGATGTTAGGTTCCCTTAGGTTAGGATATACAACGTTATAGACGTATAGAATGTTCCCACCGAGAAATAGGGGCCGACGCGTCAGCAATGTTGTAAAATATTACACCCGAGGTGTTATGTTCCCTTAGGTTAGGATATACAACGTTATAGACGTATAGAATGTTTCCACCGAGAAGTAGGGACCTACATGCCAGGGATGTTCTAAAATATTAAATCCCAGATGTTAGGTTGCGTTAGGTTAGAATATACAACGTTATAGATGTATATAATGTCCCCATCGAGAAGTAGGCGACGACACGCCAGGAATGTTGTAAAACATTACACCCGAGATGTTAGGTTCCCTTAGGGTAGGATATATGACGTTATAGATGTATATAATGTCCCCATCCAGAAGTAGGCGACGACACGCCAGGAATGTTGTAAAATATTACATCCCAGATGTTAGGTTGCGTTAGGTTAGAATATACAACGTTATAGACGTATATAATATCCCCATCGAGAAGCAGGCGACGACACGACAGGAATGTTGTACAATATTACATTCGACATGTTAGGTTGCCTTAGGCTAGGATATATATAGATATAGACGTATACAATGTTCCCACCGAGAAGTAGGCGACGACACGCCAGGAATGTTCTAAAATATTAAATCCCAGATGTTAGGTTGCGTTAGGTTAGAATATACAAGGTTATAGATGTATATAATGTCCCCATCCAGAAGTAGGCGACGACACGCCAGGAATGTTGTAAAATATTACATTCTACATGTTGGGTTGCCTTAGGCTAGGATATATGTCGATATAGACGTATACATTGTTTCCACCGAGAAGTAGGGACCGACATGCCAGGAATGTTGTAAAATATTACATCCCAGATATTAGGTTGCTTTAGGTTAGGATATTCAACGTTATAGACGTATATAATGTCCCCATCGAGATGCAGGAGACGACACGACAGGAATGTTGTAAAATATTACATTCGACATGTTAGGTTGCCTTAGGCTAGGATATATATAGTTATAGATGTATACAATGTTCCCACCGAGAAGTAGGCGACGACACGCCAGGAATGTTGTAAAATATTACGCCCGAGATGTTAGGTTCCCTTAGGTTAGGATATATAACGTTATAGATGTATATAATGTCCCCATCCAGAAGTAGGCGACGACACGCCAGGAATGTTGTAAAATATTACATTCTACATTTTGGGTTGCCTTAGGCTAGGATATATGTCGTTATAGACGTATACATTGTTTCCACCGAGAAGTAGGGACCGACATGCCAGGAATGTTGTAAAATATTACATCCGAGATGTAAGGTTCCCTTAGGTTAGGATATATATCGTTATAGACGTATATAACGTTCCCACCGAGACGTAGGGACCGACATGCCAGGAATGTTGAAAATATTACATCCCAGATGTTAGGTTGCGTTAGGTTAGTATATACAAGGTTATAGACGTATATAATGTCCCCATCAAGAAGCAGGCGACGACACGCCAGAATGTTGTAAAATATTACACCCGAGATGTTAGGTTCCCTTAGGTTAGGATATATGACGTTATAGATGTATATAATGTCCCCATCTAGAAGTAGGCGACGACACGCCAGGAATGTTGTAAAATATTACATCCCAGATGTTAGGTTGCGTTAGGTTAGAATATACAACGTTATAGACGTATATAATATCCCCATCGAGAAGCAGGCGACGACACGACAGGAATGTTGTAAAATATTACATTCGACATGTTAGGTTGCCTTAGGCTAGGATATATATAGTTATAGACGTATACAATGTTCCCACCGAGAAGTAGGCGACGACACGCCAGGAATGTTGTAAAATATTACACCCGAGATGTTAGGTTCCCTTAGGTTAGGATATATAACGTTATAGATGTATATAATGTCCCCATCTAGAAGTAGGCGACGACACGCCAGGAATGTTGTAAAATATTACATTCTACATGTTGGGTTGCCTTAGGATAGGATATATGTCGTTATAGACGTATACATTGTTTCCACCGAGAAGTAGGGACCGACATGCCAGGAATGTTGTAAAATATTACATCCCAGATGTTAGGTTGCTTTAGGTTAGGATATTCAACGTTATAGACGTATATAATGTCCCCATCGAGATGCAGGAGACGGCACGACAAGAATGTTGTAAAATATTACATTCGACATGTTAGGTTGCCTTAGGCTAGGATATATATAGTTATAGACGTATACAATGTTCCCACCGAGAAGTAGGCGACGACACGCCAGGAATGTTGTAAAATATTACACCCGAGATGTTAGGTTCCCTTAGGTTAGGATATATAACGTTATAGATGTATATAATGTCCCCATCCAGAAGTAGGCGACGACACGCCAGGAATGTTGTAAAATATTACATTCTACAAGTTAGGTTGCCTTAGGCTAGGATATATAACGTTATAGACGTATATAATGTTCCCACCGAGAAATAGGGACTGACGCGTCAGGAATGTTCTAAAATATTACACCCGAGATGTTAGGTTCCCTTAGGTTAGGACATACAGCGTTATAGGCGTATAGAATGTCCCCATCAAGAAGCAGGCGACGACACGACAGGAATGTTGTAAAATATTACATTCGACATGTTAGGTTGCGTTAGGCTAGGATATATATCGTTATAGACGTATACAATATTCCCACCGAGAAGTAGGGACCTACATGCCAGGAATGTTCTAAAATATTAAATCCCAGATGTTAGGTAGCGTTAGGTTAGAATATACAACGTTATAGATGTATATAATGTCCCCATCGAGAAGTAGGAGACGACACGCCAGGAATGTTGTAAAATATTACACCCGAGATGTTAGGTTCCCTTAGGTTAGGATATATGACGTTATAGATGTATATAATGTCCCCATCTAGAAGTAGGCGACGACACGCCAGGAATGTTGTAAAATATTACATCCCAGATGTTAGGTTGCGTTAGGTTAGAATATACAACGTTATAGACGTATATAATATCCCCATCGAGAAGCAGGCGACGACACGACAGGAATGTTGTAAAATATTACATTCGACATGTTAGGTTGCCTTAGGCTAGGATATATATAGTTATAGACGTATACAATGTTCCCACCGAGAAGTAGGCGACGACACGCCAGGAATGTTGTAAAATATTACACCCGAGATGTTAGGTTCCCTTAGGTTAGGATATATAACGTTATAGATGTATATAATGTCCCCATCTAGAAGTAGGCGACGACACGCCAGGAATGTTGTAAAATATTACATTCTACATGTTGGGTTGCCTTAGGATAGGATATATGTCGTTATAGACGTATACATTGTTTCCACCGAGAAGTAGGGACCGACATGCCAGGAATGTTGTAAAATATTACATCCCAGATGTTAGGTTGCTTTAGGTTAGGATATTCAACGTTATAGACGTATATAATGTCCCCATCGAGATGCAGGAGACGGCACGACAGGAATGTTGTAAAATATTACATTCGACATGTTAGGTTGCCTTAGGCTAGGATATATATAGTTATAGACGTATACAATGTTCCCACCGAGAAGTAGGCGACGACACGCCAGGAATGTTGTAAAATATTACACCCGAGATGTTAGGTTCCCTTAGGTTAGGATATATAACGTTATAGATGTATATAATGTCCCCATCCAGAAGTAGGCGACGACACGCCAGGAATGTTGTAAAATATTACATTCTACATGTTGGGTTGCCTTAGGATAGGATATATGTCGTTATAGACGTATACATTGTTTCCACCGAGAAGTAGGGACCGACATGCCAGGAATGTTGTAAAATATTACATCCGAGATGTAAGGTTCCCTTAGGTTAGGATATATATCGTTATAGACGTATATAACGTTCCCACCGAGACGTAGGGACCGACATGCCAGAAATGTTGTAAAATATTACATCCCAGATGTTAGGTTGCCTTAGGTTAGGATATACAAAGTTATAGATGTATATAATGTCCCCATCGAGAAGTAGGCGACGACACGCCAGGAATGTTGTAAAATATTACATCCGAGATGTTAGGTTGCCTTAGGTTAGGATATATAACGTTATAGATGTGTATAATGTCCCCATCGAGAAGTAGGCGACGACACGCCAGGAATGTTGTAAGATATTACACCCGAGACGTTAGGTTCCCTTAGGTTAGGATATATGACGTTATAGATGTATATAATGTCCCCATCCAGAAGTAGGCGACGACACGCCAGGAATGTTGTAAAATATTACATCCCAGATGTTAGGTTGCGTTAGGTTAGAATATACAACGTTATAGAGGTATATAATGTCCCCATCGAGAAGCAGGCGACGACACGACAGGAATGTTGCAAAATATTACATTCCACATGTTAGGTTGCCTTAGGCTAGGATATATATCGTTATAGACGTATACATTGTTTCCACCGAGAAGTAGGGACCGACATGCCAGGAATGTTGTAAAATATTACGTCCGAGATGTTAGGTTGCTTTAGGTTATGATATATATCGTTATAGTCGTATATAATGTTCCCACCGAGACGTGGGGACCGACATGCCAGGGATCTTGTAAAATAGTACATCCCAGATGTTAGGTTGCTTTAGGTTAGGATATTCAACGTTATAGACGTACATAAAGTCCCCATCGAGAAGCAGGCGACGACACGCCAGGAATGTTCTAATATATAACATCCGAGATGTTATGTTGCCATACGTTAGGATATGTAACGTTATAGACGTATATAATGTTCCCACCGAAAAGTAGAATCCGAAGCGCCAGGAATGTTGTAAGATATTACATCCGAGATGTTAGGTTGCCTTAGGTTAGGATATATATCGTTATAGACGTATAGAATGTTCCCACCGCGAAGTAGGGACCTACATGCCAGGAATGTTGTAAAATATTACATCCGAGATGTTAGGTTGCCTTAGGTTAGGATATACAACGTTATAGACGTATATAATATTCCTACCGAGAAATAGGGGCCGACGCGTCAGGAATGTTGTAAAATATTACACCCGAGATGTTAGGTTCCCTTAGGTTAGGATATATAACGTTATAGATGTATATAATGTCCCCATCCAGAAGTAGGCGACGACACGCCAGGAATGTTGTAAAATATTACATTCTACAAGTTAGGTTGCCTTAGGCTAGGATATATAACGTTATAGACGTATATAATGTTCCCACCGAGAAATAGGGACTGACGCGTCAGGAATGTTCTAAAATATTACACCCGAGATGTTAGGTTCCCTTAGGTTAGGAGATACAGCGTTATAGACGTATAGAATGTCCCCATCGAGAAGCAGGCGACGACACGACAGGAATGTTGTAAAATATTACATTCGACAAGTTAGGTTGCGTTAGGCTAGGGTTTATATCGTTATAGACGTATACAATGTTCCCACCGAGAAGTAGGGCTCGACATGCCAGGAATGTTGTAAAATATTACATCCGAGATGTTAGGTTGCCTTAGGGGAGGATATACAACGTTATAGATGTATATAACGTCCCCATCGAGAAGTAGGTGACGACACGCCAGGAATGTTGTAAAATATTACATTCTACATTTTGGGTTGCCTTAGGCTAGGATATATGTCGTTATAGACGTATACATTGTTTCCACCGAGAAGTAGGGACCGACATGCCAGGAATGTTGTAAAATATTACATCCGAGATGTAAGGTTCCCTTAGGGTAGGATATATATCGTTATAGACGTATATAACGTTCCCACCGAGACGTAGGGACCGACATGCCAGGAATGTTGAAAATATTACATCCCAGATGTTAGGTTGCGTTAGGTTAGTATATACAAGGTTATAGACGTATATAATGTCCCCATCAAGAAGCAGGCGACGACACGCCAGAATGTTGTAAAATATTACATCCGAGATGTTAGGTTGCCTTAGGTTAGGATATATAACGTTATAGATGTATATAATGTCCCCATCCAGAAGTAGGCGACGACACGCCAGGAATGTTGTAAGATATTACACCCGAGACGTTAGGTTCCCTTAGGTTAGGATATATGACGTTATAGATGTATATAATGTCCCCATCCAGAAGTAGGCGACGACACGCGAGGAATGTTGTAAAATATTACATCCCAGATGTTAGGTTGCGTTAGGTTAGAATATACAACGTTATAGAGGTATATAATGTCCCCATCGAGAAGCAGGCGACGACACGACAGGAATGTTGCAAAATATTACATTCGACATGTTAGGTTGCCTTAGGCTAGGATATATATCGTTATAGACGTATACATTGTTTCCACCGAGAAGTAGGGACCGACATGCCAGGAATGTTGTAAAATATTACATCCGAGATGTTAGGTTGCTTTAGGTTATGATATATATCGTTATAGACGTATATAATGTTCCCACCGAGACGTGGGGACCGACATGCCAGGGATCTTGTAAAATATTACATCCCAGATGTTAGGTTGCTTTAGGTTAGGATATTCAACGTTATAGACGTACATAAAGTCCCCATCGAGAAGCAGGCGACGACACGCCAGGAATGTTGTAATATATAACATCCGAGATGTTATGTTGCCATACGTTAGGATATGTAACGTTATAGACGTATATAATGTTCCCACCGAAAAGTAAAAGCCGAAGCGCCAGGAATGTTGTAAAATATTACATCCGAGATGTTAGGTTGCCTTAGGTTAGGATATATATCGTTATAGACGTATAGAATGTTCCCACCACGAAGTAGGGACCTACATGCCAGGAATGTTGTAAAATATTACATCCGAGATGTTAGGTTGCCTTAGGTTAGGATATACAACGTTATAGACGTATATAATATTCCTACCGAGAAATAGGGGCCGGCGCGTCAGGCATGTTGTAAAATATTACACCCGAGATGTTAGGTTCCCTTAGGTTAGGATATACAACGTTATAGACGTATATAATGTCCCCTTCGAGAAGCAAGCGACGACAGGCCAGAATGTTCTAAAATATTACATTCGACATGTTAGGTTGCCTTAGGCTAGGATATGTAACGTTATAGACGTATATAATATTCCCACCGAGAAATAGGGGCCGACGCGTCAGGAATGTTGTAAACTATTAAATCCGAGTTGTTAGGTTGTTTTAGGTTAGGATATATATCGTTATAGACTTATATAATGTTCCCACCGAGACGTGGGGACCGACATGCCACGAATGTTGTAAAATATTACATCCCAGAAGTTAGGTTGCTTTGGGTTAGGATATACAACGTTATAGACGTATATAATGTCCCCATCGAGAAGCAGGCGACGACACGCCAGAATGTTGTAAAATATTACATCCGAGATGTTAGGTTCCCTTAGGTTAGGATATACAACGTTATAGACGTATCTCATGTCCCCATCGAGAAGCAGGCGACGACACGCCAGGAATGTTGTAAAATATAACATCCGAGATGTTAGGTTGCCTTAGGCTAGGATATATAACGTTATAGACGTATATAATATTCCTACCGAGAAATAGGGGCCGACGCGTCAGGAATGTTGTAAAATATTACACCCGAGATGTTAGGTTCCCTTAGGTTAGGATATACAACGTTATAGACGTATATAATGTCCCCTTCGAGAAGCAAGCGACGACAGGCCAGAATGTTCTAAAATATTACATTCGACATGTTAGGTTGCCTTAGAATGGGATATGTAACGTTATAGACGTATATAATATTCCCACCGAGAAATAGGGGCCGACGCGTCAGGAATGTTGTAAAATATTACACCCGAAATGTTAGGTTCCCATAGGTTAGTATATACAACGTTATAGACGTATAGAATGTTCCCACCGAGATGTAGGAACCGACATGCCAGGAATGTTGTAAACTATTACATCCGAGTTGTTAGGTTGTTTTAGGTTAGGATATATATCGTTATAGACTTATATAATGTTCCCACCGAGATGTGGGGACCGACATGCCAGGAATGTTGTAACACATTATATCCCGGAAGTTAGGTTGCTTTGGGTTAGGATATACAACGTTATAGACGTATATAATGTCCCCATCGAGAAGAAGGCGACGACACGCCAGAATGTTGTCAAATATTACGTCCGAGATGTTAGGTTCCCTTAGGTTAGGATAAACAACGTTATAGACGTATCTAATGTCCCCATCGAGAAGCAGGCGACGGCACGCCAGAATGTTGTAAAATATTACATCCGATATGTTAGGTTGCCTTAGGATAGGATATATAACATGATAGACGTATATAATGTTTCCTCCGAGAAATAGGGGCCGACGCGTCAGGTATGTTGTAAAATATTACATCCCAGATGTTCGCTTCCCTTAGGTTAGGATATACAACGTTATAGACGTATAGAATGTTCCCACCGAGATGTAGAGACCGCCAGGAATGTGGTAAACTATTACATCCGAGTTGTTAGGTTGCTTTAGGTTAGGATATATATCGTTATAGACTTATATAATATTCCCACCGAGACGTGGGGACCGACATGCCAGGAATGTTGTAAAATATTACATCCCAGAAGTTAGGTTGCTTTGGGTTAGGATATACAACGTTATAGACGTATAGAATGTTCCCACCGAGATGTAGGGACCGACATGCCAGGAATGTTGTAAAATATTACATCCGAGTTGTTAGGTTGCTTTAGGTTAGGATATATATCGTTATAGACTTATATAATGTTCCCACCGAGACGTGGGGCCGACATGCCTGGATGGTTGTAAAATATTACATCCCAGAAGATAGGTTGCTTTGGGTTAGGATATACAACGTTATCGACGTATATAATGTCCCCATCGAGAAGCAGGCGCCGAGACGCCAGAATGTTGTAAAATATTACATCCGAGATGTTAGGTTCCCTTAGGTTAGGATATACAACGTTATAGACGTATCTAATGTCCCCATCGAGAAGCAGGCGACGACACGCCAGAATGTTGTAGAATATTACATCCGATATGTTAGGTTGCCTTAGGCTAGGACATATATCGTTATAGACGTATACAATGTTCCCACCGACAAGTAGGGACCGATGCGTCAGGAATGTTGTAAAATAAAACATCCCAGATGTTAGGTTGCGTTAGGTTAGGATATACAACGTTATAGACGTATATAATGTCCCCTTCGAGAAGCAGGCGACGACAAGCCAGAATGATGTAAAATATTACATTCGACATGTCAGGTTGCCTTAGGCTAGGATATATAACGTTATAGACGTATATAATATTCCCACCGAGAAATAGGGGCCGACGCGTCAGGAATGTTGTAAAATATTACACCCGAGATGTTAGGTTCCCTTAGGTTAGGATATATAACGTTATAGATGTATATAATGTCCCCATCCAGAAGTAGGCGACGACACGCCAGGAATGTTGTAAAATATTACATTCTACAAGTTAGGTTGCCTTAGGCTAGGATATATAACGTTATAGACGTATATAATGTTCCCACCGAGAAATAGGGACTGACGCGTCAGGAATGTTCTAAAATATTACACCCGAGATGTTAGGTTCCCTTAGGTTAGGACATACAGCGTTATAGGCGTATAGAATGTCCCCATCAAGAAGCAGGCGACGACACGACAGGAATGTTGTAAAATATTACATTCGACATGTTAGGTTGCGTTAGGCTAGGATATATATCGTTATAGACGTATACAATGTTCCCACCGAGAAGTAGGGACCTACATGCCAGGAATGTTCTAAAATATTAAATCCCAGATGTTAGGTAGCGTTAGGTTAGAATATACAACGTTATAGATGTATATAATGTCCCCATCGAGAAGTAGGAGACGACACGCCAGGAATGTTGTAAAATATTACACCCGAGATGTTAGGTTCCCTTAGGTTAGGATATATGACGTTATAGATGTATATAATGTCCCCATCCAGAAGTAGGCGACGACACGCCAGGAATGTTGTAAAATATTACATCCCAGATGTTAGGTTGCGTTAGGTTAGAATATACAACGTTATAGACTTATATAATATCCCCATTGAGAAGCAGGCGACGACACGACAGGAATGTTGTAAAACATTACATTCGACATGTTAGGTTGCCTTAGGCTAGGATATATATAGTTATAGACGTATACAATGTTCCCACCGAGAAGTAGGCGACGACACGCCAGGAATGTTGTAAAATATTACACCCGAGATGTTAGGTTCCCTTAGGTTAGGATATATAACGTTATAGATGTATATAATGTCCCCATCCAGAAGTAGGCGACGACACGCCAGGAATGTTGTAAAATATTACATTCTACATGTTGGGTTGCCTTAGGATAGGATATATGTCGTTATAGACGTATACATTGTTTCCACCGAGAAGTAGGGACCGACATGCCAGGAATGTTGTAAAATATTACATCCCAGATGTTAGGTTGCTTTAGGTTAGGATATTCAACGTTATAGACGTATATAATGTCCCCATCGAGATGCAGGAGACGACACGACAGGAATGTTGTAAAATATTACATTCGACATGTTAGGTTGCCTTAGGCTAGGATATATATAGTTATAGACGTATACAATGTTCCCACCGAGAAGTAGGCGACGACACGCCAGGAATGTTGTAAAATATTACACCCGAGATGTTAGATTCCCTTAGGTTAGGATATATAACGTTATAGATGTATATAATGTCCCCATCCAGAAGTAGGCGACGACACGCCAGGAATGTTGTAAAATATTACATTCTACAAGTTAGGTTGCCTTAGGCTAGGATATATAACGTTATAGACGTATATAATGTTCCCACCGAGAAATAGGGACTGACGCGTCAGGAATGTTCTAAAATATTACACCCGAGATGTTAGGTTCCCTTAGGTTAGGACATACAGCGTTATAGACGTATAGAATGTCCCCATCGAGAAGCAGGCGACGACACGACAGGAATGTTGTAAAATATTACATTCGACATGTTAGGTTGCGTTAGGCTAGGGTTTATATCGTTATAGACGTATACAATGTTCCCACCGAGAAGTAGGGCCCGACATGCCAGGAATGTTGTAAAATATTACATCCGAGATGTTAGGTTGCCTTAGGGGAGGATATACAACGTTATAGATGTATATAACGTCCCCATCGAGAAGTAGGCGACGACACGCCAGCAATGTTGTAAAATATTACATTCTACATTTTGGGTTGCCTTAGGCTAGGATATATGTCGTTATAGACGTATACATTGTTTCCACCGAGAAGTAGGGACCGACATGCCAGGAATGTTGTAAAATATTACATCCGAGATGTAAGGTTCCCTTAGGTTAGGATATATATCGTTATAGACGTATATAACGTTCCCACCGAGACGTAGGGACCGACATGCCAGGAATGTTGAAAATATTACATCCCAGATGTTAGGTTGCGTTAGGTTAGTATATACAAGGTTATAGACGTATATAATGTCCCCATCAAGAAGCAGGCGACGACACGCCAGAATGTTGTAAAATATTACATCCGAGATGTTAGGTTGCCTTAGGTTAGGATATATAACGTTATAGATGTATATAATGTCCCCATCGAGAAGTAGGCGACGACACGCCAGGAATGTTGTAAGATATTACACCCGAGACGTTAGGTTCCCTTAGGTTAGGATATATGACGTTATAGATGTATATAATGTCCCCATCCAGAAGTAGGCGACGACACGCCAGGAATGTTGTAAAATATTACATCCCAGATGTTAGGTTGCGTTAGGTTAGAATATACAACGTTATAGACTTATATAATATCCCCATTGAGAAGCAGGCGACGACACGACAGGAATGTTGTAAAATATTACATTCGACATGTTAGGTTGCCTTAGGCTAGGATATATATAGTTATAGACGTATACAAAGTTCCCACCGAGAAGTAGGCGACGACACGCCAGGAATGTTGTAAAATATTACACCCGAGATGTTAGGTTCCCTTAGGTTAGGATATATAACGTTATAGATGTATATAATGTCCCCATCCAGAAGTAGGCGACGACACGCCAGGAATGTTGTAAAATATTACATTCTACATGTTGGGTTGCCTTAGGATAGGATATATGTCGTTATAGACGTATACATTGTTTCCACCGAGAAGTAGGGACCGACATGCCAGGAATGTTGTAAAATATTACATCCCAGATGTTAGGTTGCTTTAGGTTAGGATATTCAACGTTATAGACGTATATAATGTCCCCATCGAGATGCAGGAGACGACACGACAGGAATGTTGTAAAATATTACATTCGACATGTTAGGTTGCCTTAGGCTAGGATATATATAGTTATAGACGTATACAATGTTCCCACCGAGAAGTAGGCGACGACACGCCAGGAATGTTGTAAAATATTACACCCGAGATGTTAGATTCCCTTAGGTTAGGATATATAACGTTATAGATGTATATAATGTCCCCATCCAGAAGTAGGCGACGACACGCCAGGAATGTTGTAAAATATTACATTCTACAAGTTAGGTTGCCTTAGGCTAGGATATATAACGTTATAGACGTATATAATGTTCCCACCGAGAAATAGGGACTGACGCGTCAGGAATGTTCTAAAATATTACACCCGAGATGTTAGGTTCCCTTAGGTTAGGACATACAGCGTTATAGACGTATAGAATGTCCCCATCGAGAAGCAGGCGACGACACGACAGGAATGTTGTAAAATATTACATTCGACATGTTAGGTTGCGTTAGGCTAGGGTTTATATCGTTATAGACGTATACAATGTTCCCACCGAGAAGTAGGGCCCGACATGCCAGGAATGTTGTAAAATATTACATCCGAGATGTTAGGTTGCCTTAGGGGAGGATATACAACGTTATAGATGTATATAACGTCCCCATCGAGAAGTAGGCGACGACACGCCAGCAATGTTGTAAAATATTACATTCTACATTTTGGGTTGCCTTAGGCTAGGATATATGTCGTTATAGACGTATACATTGTTTCCACCGAGAAGTAGGGACCGACATGCCAGGAATGTTGTAAAATATTACATCCGAGATGTAAGGTTCCCTTAGGTTAGGATATATATCGTTATAGACGTATGTAACGTTCCCACCGAGAAGTAGGGACCGACATGCCAGGAATGTTGAAAATATTACATCCCAGATGTTAGGTTGCGTTAGGTTAGTATATACAAGGTTATAGACGTATATAATGTCCCCATCAAGAAGCAGGCGACGACACGCCAGGAATGTTGTAAGATATTACACCCGAGACGTTAGGTTCCCTTAGGTTAGGATATATGACGTTATAGATGTATATAATGTCCCCATCCAGAAGTAGGCGACGACACGCCAGGAATGTTGTAAAATATTACATCCCAGATGTTAGGTTGCGTTAGGTTAGAATATACAACGTTATAGACTTATATAATATCCCCATTGAGAAGCAGGCGACGACACGACAGGAATGTTGTAAAATATTACATTCGACATGTTAGGTTGCCTTAGGCTAGGATATATATAGTTATAGACGTATACAAAGTTCCCACCGAGAAGTAGGCGACGACACGCCAGGAATGTTGTAAAATATTACACCCGAGATGTTAGGTTCCCTTAGGTTAGGATATATAACGTTATAGATGTATATAATGTCCCCATCCAGAAGTAGGCGACGACACGCCAGGAATGTTGTAAAATATTACATTCTACATGTTGGGTTGCCTTAGGATAGGATATATGTCGTTATAGACGTATACATTGTTTCCACCGAGAAGTAGGGACCGACATGCCAGGAATGTTGTAAAATATTACATCCCAGAAGTTAGGTTGCTTTGGGTTAGGATATACAACGTTATAGACGTATAGAATGTTCCCACCGAGATGTAGGGACCGACATGCCAGGAATGTTGTAAAATATTACATCCGAGTTGTTAGGTTGCTTTAGGTTAGGATATATATCGTTATAGACTTATATAATGTTCCCACCGAGACGTGGGGCCGACATGCCTGGAAGGTTGTAAAATATTACATCCCAGATGTTAGGTTGCCTTAGGGTAGGATATACAGCGATATAGACGTATATAATGTCCCCATCGAGAAGCAGGTAACGACACGCCAGGAATGTTGTAAAATATTATATCCGAGATGTTCGGTTGCCTTAGGCTAGGATATATAACGTTATAGACGTGTATGATGTTACCACCGAGAACTACGTGCCGACACGTCAGGAATGATGTAAAATATTACATTCGACATGTTAGGTTGCCTTAGGCTAGGATATATAACGTTATAGAAGTATATAATGTTCCCACTGAGAAATAGGGGCCGACGCGTCAGGAATGTTGTAAAATATTACACCCTAGATGTTAGGTTCCCTTAGGTTAGGATATACGACGTTATAGACGTATAGAATGTTCCCACCGAGATGTAGGGACCGACATGCCAGGAATGTTGTCAAATATTACATTCGACATGGTAGGTCGCCTTAGTCTAGGATATATAACGTTATAGACATATATAATGTTCCCACCGAGAAATAGGCGCCGTCACGCCAGTAATGCTGTAAAATATTACTGTAGAGAGGTTAGATTGCCTTAGGCTAGGATATATAACGTTATAGACGTATATAATGTTCCCACCGAGAAGAAGGTCCGACCCGCCAGGAATGTTGTAAAATAATACGTTCAAGGTATTAGGTTGCCTTAGGTTAGGATGTATAACGTTATACACGTATATAATTTCCTCAGCGAGACGTACGGGACGACACGAACGGGATTCTGTGAAACATTACCAGCGAGGGTATAGATGGGTTAGGTTAGGTTATATTGCGATATAGACTTATATAATGTCCCTACCGAGAAGTGGGGCCGACCCGCTAGGAATGTTGTGAAATACTACATTCGAGATGTTAGGTTGCCCTCGGATGGGATATACAATGTTATAGACGTATATAATTTCCCCACCGAGAAGTATGAACCAACCCGAACGGGATTCTGTAAAACATTACCAGCGAGGGGCTAGATGGGTTAGGTTAGGTTATATTACGTTGTAGACGTATATAATGTTCTCACCGAGAAGTGGGGCCGACCCGCCAGGAAAGTTGTAAAATATTACATCCGAGATGTTAGGTTGCCTTCGGTTAGAATATATAACGGTATAGGCGTATATAATGTTCCCACCGAGAAATAGGGGCCCATCGCGTCAGGAATGTTGTAAAATATTACACCCGAGATGTTAGGTTCCCTTAGGTTAGGATATACAACTTTATAGACGTATAGAAAGTTCCCACCGAGATGTAGGTACCGACATGCCAGGAATGTTGTAAAATATTACATCCGAGATGTTAGGATGCTTTAGGTTAGGATATATATCGTTATAGACGTATATAATGTTCCCACCGAGACGTGGGGATCGACGTGCCAGGAATCTTGTAAAATATTACATCCCAGATGTTAGGTTGCCTTAGGGTAGGATATACAGCGATATAGACGTATATAATGTCCCCATCGAGAAGCAGGTAACGACACGCCAGGAATGTTGTAAAATATTATATCCGAGATGTTAGGTTGCCTTAGGCTAGGATATATAACGTTATAGACGTATATGATGTTACCACCGAGAACTACGTGCCGACACGTCAGGAATGATGTAAAATATTACATTCGACATGTTAGGTTGCCTTAGGCTAGGATATATAACGTTATAGAAGTATATAATGTTCCCACTGAGAAATAGGGGCCGACGCGTCAGGAATGTTGTAAAATATTACACCCGAGATGTTAGGTTCCCTTAGGTTAGGATATACAACGTTATAGACGTATGGATTGTTCCCACCGAGATGTAGGGACTGACATGCCAGGATTGTTGTAAAATACAACATTCGAGATGTTAGGTTGCCTTAGGCTAGGATATATAACGATATTGACGCATGTAATGTTCCCACCGAAAAGTAGGAGCCGACGCGCCAGGAATGTTGTAAAATAATACATCCGAGATGTTAGGTTGCCTTAGGTTAGGATATATCTCGTTATAGACGTATATAATGTTTCCACCGAGAAATAGGGGCCGACGCGTCAGAAATGTTGTAAAATATTACACCCGAGATGTTAGGTTCCCTTAGGTTAGGATATACAACGCTATAGACGTATAGAATGTTCCCGCCGAGACATAGGGACCGACATGCCAGGAATGTTGTAAAATATTACATCCGAGATGTTAGGTCGCCTTAGGCTAGGATATACAAAGTTATAGATGTATATAATGTTCCCACCGAAAAGTAGGAGCCGACGCGCCAGGAATGTTGTAAAATATTACATCCCAGATGTTAGATTGCGTTAGGTTAGGATATACAACGTTATAGACGTATATAATGTCCCCATCGAGAAGCAGGCGAAGAAACGCCAGGAATGTTGTAAAATATTACATACCAGATGTTAGGTTGCGTTAGGTTAGGATATACAACGTTACAGACGTACATAATGTCCCCATCGAGAAGCAGACGACGACACGCCAGGAAGGTTGCATAATATTACATCCCAGGTGTTAGGTTGCGTTAGGTTAGGATATACAACGTTGTAGACGTATATAATGTCCCGATCGAGAAGCAGGCGACGACACGCCAGGAATGTTGCAAAATATTACATCCGAGATGTTATGTTGCCTTACGTTAGGATATATAACGTTATAGACGTATATAATGTTCCCACCGAAAAATAGGAGCCGACGCGCCAGGAATGTTGTAAAATATTACATCCGAGATGTTAGGTTGCCTTAGGCTATGATATATATCGCTATAGACGTATATGATGTTCCCACCGAGAAGTACGGGCTAACACGCCGGGAATGTTTTCAAATATTACAACCGAGATGTTAGGTTCCCTTAGGTTAGGATATATAACGTTATAGACGTATATAATGTCCCTATCCAGAAGTAGGCGACGACACGCCAGGAATATTACATCCCAGATGTTAGGTTGCGTTAGGTTAGGATATACAACGTTATAGACGTATATAATGTTCCCATTGAGAAGCAGGCGATGAGGCGCCAGGAATGATGTAAAATATTACATTCGATATGTTAGGTCGCCTTATGCTAGGATATATAACGTTATAGACGTCTACAATGTTTCCACCGAGAAGTACGGGCCTACACGCCAGGAATGTTGTCAACTATTACATCCGAGGTGTTAGGTTGCCTTAGGTTAGGATATATATTGTTATAGACGTATATACTGTTCCCACCGAGACGTAGGCACCGACATGCAAGGAATGTTGTAAAATATTACATCCGAGATGTCAGGTTGCCTTAGGTTATGATATATAACGTTATAGACGTATATAATGTTTCCACCGAGAAGTACGGGCGGACACGGCAGGAATGTTGTCAACTATTACATCCGAGATGTTAGGTTCCCTTAGGTTAGGATATACAACGTTATAGATGTATATAATGACCCCATCCAGAAGTAGGCGACGACACACCACGAATGCTGTAAAATATTACATCCCAGATGTTAGGTTGCGTTAGGTTAGGATATACAACGTAATAGATGTATATAATGTCCCCTTCGAGAAGCAGGCGACGACACTCCAGGAATGTTGTAAAATATTACATTCGATATGTTAGGTCGCATTAGGCTAGGATATATATCGTTATAGACGTATACAATGTTTCCACCGAGACGTAGGGACCGATATGCCAGGAATGTGGTAAAATATTACATCCGAGATGTTAGGTTGCCTTAGCTTAGGATATACAATGTTATAGATGTATATAATGTCCCCATCGAGAAGTAGGCGACGACACGCCAGGAATGTTGTAAAATATTACATTCGACATGTTAGGTTGCCTTAGGCTGGTATATATATCGTTATAGAGGTATACAATGTTCCCACGGAGAAGTACGGGCCGACACGCCAGGAATGTTGTAGAATATTACATCCGAGATGTTATGTTGCCTTACGTTAGGATATATACCGTTATAGACGTATATAATGTTCCCACCGAAAAGTAGGAGCCGACGCGCCAGGAATGTTGTAAAATATTACGGTATTGAGGTTAGTTTGCCTTAGGTTAGGATATACAACATTATAGACGTATATAATTTCCCCGCCGAGAAGTACGGGCCGACACGCCAGGAATGTTATCAACTATTACATCCGACATGTTAGGGCGCCTTAGGCTAGGATGTATAACATTATAGACGAATATAACATTCCCACCGAGAAATAGTCCCGACGCGTCAGGAATGTTGTAAAATATTACACCCGAGGTGTTAGGTTCCCTTAGGTTAGGATATGCAACGTTCTAGACGTATAGGATGTTCCCACCGAGACGTAGAGACCGACATGCCAGGAATATTGTAAAATATTACATCCGAGATGTTAGGTTGCCTTCGGTTAGGATATATATCGCTATAGACGCATATGATGTTCCCACCGAGAAGTACGGGCCGACACGTCAGGAATGTTGTCAAATATTACATCCGAGATGTTAGATTCCCTTAGGTTAGGATATATAACGTTATAGACGTATATAATGTTCCCACCGAAAAATAGGAGCCGACGCGCCAGGAATGTTGTAAAATATTACATCCGAGATGTTAGGTTGCCTTAGGCTATGATATATATCGCTATAGACGTATATGATGTTCCCACCGAGAAGTACGGGCTAACACGCCGGGAATGTTTTCAAATATTACACCCGAGACGTTGGGTTCCCTTAGGTTAGGATATATAACGTTATAGACGTATATAATGTCCCTATCCAGAAGTAGGCGACGACACGCCAGGAATATTACATCCCAGATGTTAGGTTGCGTTAGGTTAGGATATACAACGTTATAGACTTATATAATGTTCCCATTTAGAAGCAGGTGATGAGACGCCAGGAATGATGTAAAATATTACATTCGATATATTAGGTCGCCTTAGGCTAGGATATACAACGTTATAGACGTATAGAATGTTCTCACCGAGAAGTACGGGCCTACACGCCAGGAATGTTGTCAACTATTACATCCGAGATGTTAGGTTGCCTTAGGCTGGTATATATATCGTTATAGAGGTATACAATGTTCCCACGGAGAAGTACGGGCCGACACGCCAGGAATGTTGTAGAATATTACATCCGAGATGTTATGTTGCCTTACGTTAGGATATATACCGTTATAGACGTATATAATGTTCCCACCGAAAAGTAGGAGCCGACGCGCCAGGAATGTTGTAAAATATTACGGTATTGAGGTTAGTTTGCCTTAGGTTAGGATATACAACATTATAGACGTATATAATTTCCCCGCCGAGAAGTACGGGCCGACACGCCAGGAATGTTATCAACTATTACATCCGACATGTTAGGGCGCCTTAGGCTAGGATGTATAACATTATAGACGAATATAACATTCCCACCGAGAAATAGTCCCGACGCGTCAGGAATGTTGTAAAATATTACACCCGAGGTGTTAGGTTCCCTTAGGTTAGGATATGCAACGTTCTAGACGTATAGGATGTTCCCACCGAGACGTAGAGACCGACATGCCAGGAATATTGTAAAATATTACATCCGAGATGTTAGGTTGCCTTCGGTTAGGATATATATCGCTATAGACGCATATGATGTTCCCACCGAGAAGTACGGGCCGACACGTCAGGAATGTTGTCAAATATTACATCCGAGATGTTAGATTCCCTTAGGTTAGGATATATAACGTTATAGACGTATATAATGTTCCCACCGAAAAATAGGAGCCGACGCGCCAGGAATGTTGTAAAATATTACATCCGAGATGTTAGGTTGCCTTAGGCTATGATATATATCGCTATAGACGTATATGATGTTCCCACCGAGAAGTACGGGCTAACACGCCGGGAATGTTTTCAAATATTACACCCGAGACGTTGGGTTCCCTTAGGTTAGGATATATAACGTTATAGACGTATATAATGTCCCTATCCAGAAGTAGGCGACGACACGCCAGGAATATTACATCCCAGATGTTAGGTTGCGTTAGGTTAGGATATACAACGTTATAGACTTATATAATGTTCCCATTTAGAAGCAGGTGATGAGACGCCAGGAATGATGTAAAATATTACATTCGATATATTAGGTCGCCTTAGGCTAGGATATACAACGTTATAGACGTATAGAATGTTCTCACCGAGAAGTACGGGCCTACACGCCAGGAATGTTGTCAACTATTACATCCGAGATGTTAGGTTGCTTTAGGTTAGGATATACAACGTTATAGACGTATATAATGTCCCCATCGAGGAGCAGGAGACGACAGGCCAGGAACGTTGTAAAATATTACATTCGACATGTTAGGTCGCCTTAGGCTAGGATATAATGCGTTATAGACGTATATAATGTTCCCACCGAGAAGTACGGGCTGACACGCCTGGAATGTTGTCAACTATTACATCCGAGATGTTAGTTTGCCTTAGGTTAGCATATATATCGTTATAGACGTATATAATGTTCCTACCGAGACTTGGGGACCGACATGCCAGGAATCTTGTAAAATATTACATCCCAGATGTTAGGTTGCTTTAGGTTAGGATATACAACGTTATAGACGTATATAATGTCCCCATCGAGAAGCAGGCGACGACACGCCAGGAATGTTGTAAAATATTACATTCGACATGTTATGTAGCCTTAGGCTAGGATATATCACGTTATAGACGTATATAATGTTCCCACCGAGAAGTACGGGCGGACACGCCAGGAATGTTGTCAACTATTACATCCGAGATGTTAGGTTGCCTTAGGTTAGGATATATAACGTTATAGACGTATATAATCTCCCCATCCAGAAGTAGGCGACGACACGCCAGGAATATTACATCCCAGATGTTAGGTTGCGTTAGGTTAGGATACACAACGTTATAGACGTATATAATGTTCCCATCGAGAAGCAGGCAACGACACGCCAGGAATGATGTAAAATATTACATTCGACATGTTAGGTTGCCTTAGGCTAGGATATATATCGTTATAGACGTATGCAATGTTTCCACCGAGAAGTAGGGAACGATATGCCAGAAATGTTGTAAAATATTCCAACCAAGATGTTAGGTTGCCTTGGGTTATGATATACAATGTTATAGATGTATATAATGTCCCCATCGAGAAGTAGGCGACGACACGCCAGGAATGTTGTAAAATATTACATTCGACATGTCAGGTTGCCTTAGGCTAGGATATATAACGTTATAGACGTATATAATGTCCCCATCGAGAAGTAGGCGACGACACGCCAGGAATGTTGTAAAATATTACATGCGAGATGTTAGGTTGCCTTAGGCTAGGATATATATCGTTATAGACGTATACAATGTTTCCACCGAGAAGTAGGGACCGATATGCCAGGAATGTTGTAAAATATTACATCCCAGATGTTCGGTTGCCTTAGGTTATGATATATAACGTTATAGACGTATGCAATGTTTCCACCGAGAAGTAGGGACCGATATGCCAGGAATGTTGTAAAATATTCCATCCGAGATGTTAGGTTGCCTTGGGTTAGGATATACAATGTTATAGATGTATATAATGTCCCCATCGAGAAGTAGGCGACGACACGCCAGGAATGTTGTAAAATATTACATTCGACATGTTAGGTTGCCTTAGGCTAGGATATATAACGTTATAGACGTATGTAATGTTCCCAACGAGAAGCAGCTGACGACACGCCAGGAATGATGTAAAATATTACATTCGACATGTTAGGTCGCCTTAGGTTGGGATATATATTGTTATAAACGTATACAATGTTCCCACCGAGAAGTACGGGCCTACACGCCAGGAATGTTGTCAACTATTACATCCGAGGTGTTAGGTTGCCTTAGGTTAGGATATATATCGTTATAGACGTGTATAATGTTCCCACCGAGACGTAGGCACCGACATGCAAGGAATGTTGTAAAATATTACATCCCAAATGTTGGGTTGCGTTAGGTTAGGATATACAACGTTATAGACGTATATAATCTCCCCATCGAGAAGCAGGCGACGACACGACAGGAATGTTGTAAAATATTACATTCGACATGTTAGGTTGCCTTAGGCTAGGATATATATCGTTATGGACGTATACAATGTTTCCACCGAGAAGTAGGGACCGATATGCCAGGAATGTTGTAAAATATTACATCCGAGATGTTAGGTTGCCTTAGGCTAGGATATATATCGTTATAGACGTATACAATGTTTCCACCGAGAAGTAGGGACCGATATGCCAGGAATGTTGTAAAATATTACATCCGAGATGTTAGGTTGCGTTAGGTTATGATATATAACGTTATAGACGTATATAATATTCCCACCGAGAAGTAGGGACCGACATGCCAGGAATGTTGTAAAATATTACATCCGAGATGTTAGGTTCCCTTAGGTTTGGATACATATCGTTATAGACGTATACAACGTTTCCACCGAGAAGTAGGGACCGATATGCCAGGAATGTTGTAAAATATTTCATCCGAGATGTTAGGTTGCCTTGGGTTAGGATATACAATGTTATAGATGTATATAATGTCCCCATCGAGAAGTAGGCGACGACACGCCAGGAATGTTGTAAAATATTACATCCGAGATGTTAGGTTGCCTTAGGCTAGGATATATATCGTTATAGCCGTATATAATGTTCCCACCGAAAAATAGGGCCCGACGTGTCAGGAATGTTGTAAAAGTTTACACCCGAGATGTTAGGTTCCCTTAGGTTAGAATATACAACGTTATAGACGTATAGTATGTTCCCACCGAGAAGTAGGGACCGACATGCCAGGAATGTTGTAAAATATTACATCCGAGATGTTTGGTTGCGGTAGGTTAGGATATACAACGTTATAGACGTATATAATGTCCCCATCGAGAAGCAGGCAACGACACACCAGGAATGTTGTAAAATATTCCATCCAAGATGTTAGGTTGCCTTGGGTTAGGATATACAATGTTATAGATGTATATAATGTCCCCATCGAGAAGTAGGCGAAGACACGCCAGGAATGTTGTAAAATATTACATTCGACATGTTAGGTTGCCTTAGGCTAGGATATATAACGTTATCGACGTATATAATGTTCCCATCGAGAAGTAGGCGACGACACGCCAGGAATGTTGTAAAACATTACATCCGAGATGTTAGGTTGCCTTAGGCTAGGATATATATCGTTAAAGACGTATACAATGTTTCCACCGAGAAGTAGGGACCCATATGCCAGGAATGTTGTAAAATATTACATCCCAGATGTTCGGTTGCCTTAGGTTATGACATATAACGTTATAGACGTATATAATGTCCCCATCGAGGAGCAGGAGACGACAGGCCAGGAATGTTGTAAAATATTACATTCGACATGTTAGGTCGCCTTAGGCTAGGATATAATGCGTTATAGACGTATATAATGTTCCCACCGAGAAGTACGGGCTGACACGCCTGGAATGTTGTCAACTATTACATCCGAGATGTTAGTTTGCCTTAGGTTAGCATATATATCGTTATAGACGTATACAATGTTTCCACCGAGAAGTAGGGACCGACATGCCAGGAATGTTGTAAAATATTACATCCGAGATGTTAGGTTCCCTTAGGTTTGGATATATATCGTTATAGACGTATATAATGTTCCTACCGAGACTTGCGCCCGACATGCCAGGAATCTTGTAAAGTATTACATCCCAGATGTTAGGTTGCTTTAGGTTAGGATATACAACGTTATAGACGTATATAATGTCCCCATCGAGAAGCAGGCGACGACACGCCTGGAATGTTGTAAAATATTACATGCGAGATGTTAGGTTGCCTTAGGCTAGGATATATATCGTTATAGACGTATACAATGTTTCCACCGAGAAGTAGGGACCGATATGCCAGGAATGTTGTAAAATATTACATTCGACATGTTAGGTTGACTTAGGCTAGGATATATAACGTTATAGACGTATGCAATGTTTCCACCGAGAAGTAGGGACCGATATGCCAGGAATGTTGTAAAATATTCCATCCGAGATGTTAGGTTCCCTTAGGTTTGGATGTATATCGTTATAGACGTATATAATGTCCCCATCGAGAAGTAGGCGACGACACGCCAGGAATGTTGTAAAATATTACATCCGAGATGTTAGGTTGCCCTAGGCTAGGATATATATCGTTATAGACGTATACAATGTTTCCACCGAGAAGTAGGGACTGATATGCCAGGAATGTTGTAAAATATTACATTCCAGATGTTCGGTTGCCTTAGGTTATGATATATAACGTTATAGACGTATGCAATGTTCCCATCGAGAAGCAGGCGACGACACGACAGGAATGTTGTAAAATATTACATTCGACATGTTAGGTTGCCTTAGGCTAGGATATATAACGTTATAGCCGTATATAATGTTCCCACCGAAAAATAGGGCCCGACGCGTCAGGAATGTTGTAAAAGTTTACACTCGAGATGTTAGGTTCCCTTAGGTTAGGATATACAACGTTATAGACGTATAGTATGTTCCCACCGAGATGTAGGGACCGACATGCCAGGAATGTTGTAAAATATTACATCCGAGATGTTAGGTTGCCCTAGGTTAGGATATACAGCGTTATAGATGTATATAATGACCCCATCCAAACTAGGCGACGACACGCCAGGAATGTTGTAAAATATTACATTCCAGATATTAGGTTGCGTTAGGTTAGGATATACAACGTTATAGGCGCATATTATGTCCCCATCAAGAAGCAGGCGACGACACGCCAGGAATGTTGTAAAATATTACATTCGACATCTTAGGTTGCCTTAGGCTAGGATATATAGCGTTATAGACGTATATAATGTTCCCACCTAAAAATAGGGGCCGACGAGTCAGGAATGTTGTAAAATATTACACCCGAGATGTTATGTTCCCTTAGGTTAGGATATACAACTTTATAGACGTATAGTATGTTCCCACTGAGATGTAGGGTCCGACATGCCAAGAATGTTGTAAAATATTACATACGAGATGTTAGGTTGCCTTAGGTTAGGATATACAATGTTATAGATGTATATAATGTCCCTATCGTGAAGTAGGCGACGACACGCCAGGAATGTTGTAAAATATTACATTCGACATCTTAGGTTGCCTTAGGCTAGGATATATAACGTTATAGACGTATATAATGTTCCCACCGAAAAATAGGGGCCGACGCGTCAGGAATGTTGTAAAATATTACACCCGAGATGTTAGTTTCCCTTAGGTTAGGATATACAACGTTATAGACGTATAGTATGTTCCCACCGAGATGTAGGGACCGACATGCCAGGAATGTTGTAAAATATTACATCCGAGATGTTAGGTTGCGTTAGGTTAGGATATACAAAGTTATAGATGTAAATAATGTCCCCATCCAGAAGTAGGCGACTACACGACAGGAGTGTTGTAAAATATTACATTCGACATGTCAGGTTGCCTTAGACTAGGATATATAACGTTATAGACGTATGTAATGTTCCCACCGAAAAATAGGGGCCGACGCGTCAGGAATGTTGTAAAATATTATACCCGAGATGTTAGGTTGCTTTAGGTTAGGATATACAACGATATAGATGTATATAATATCCCCATCCAGAAGTAGGCGACGACACGCCAGGAATGTTGTAAAATATTACATCCCAGATGTTAGGTTGCGTTAGGTTAGGATATACAACGTTATAGACGTATATAATGTCGCCATCGAGAAGCAGGCGACGACACGCCAGGAATGTTGTAAAATATTACATTCGACATGTTAGGTTGACTTAGGCTAGGATATATAACGTTATAGACGTATGTAATGTTACCACCGAGAAGTACGGGCCGACACGCCAGGAATGTTATCAACTATTACATCCGACATGTTAGGTCGCCTTAGGCTAGGATATATAACGTTATAGACGTATATAATGTTCCCACCGAGAAACAGGGGCCGACGCGTCAGGAATGTTGTAAAATATTACATCCGAGATGTTAGGCTGCCTTAGGTTAGGAT
Source organism: Xylocopa violacea (assembly GCA_963969225.1). Classification (NCBI taxonomy): domain Eukaryota; kingdom Metazoa; phylum Arthropoda; class Insecta; order Hymenoptera; family Apidae; genus Xylocopa; species Xylocopa violacea. Next base: position 858,635 of record CAXAJV010001073.1, on the reverse strand, counting down.
ATACAAAGTTATAGATGTAAATAATGTCCCCATACAGAAGTAGGCGACTACACGACAGGAGTGTTGTAAAATATTACATTCGACATGTCAGGTTGCCTTAGACTAGGATATATAACGTTATAGACGTATGTAATGTTCCCACCGAAAAATAGGGGCCGACGCGTCAGGAATGTTGTAAAATATTACATTCGACATGTTAGGTGGCCTTAGACTAGGATATATAACGTTATAGACGTATATAATGTTCCCACCGAGACGTAGGCACCGACATGCAAGGAATGTTGTAAAATATTACATCCCAAATCTTAGGTTGCGTTAGGTTAGGATTGACAAAGTTATAGACGTATATAATCTCCCCATCGAGAAGCAGGCGACGACACGCCAGAATGTTGTAAAATATTACATTCGACATCTTAGGTTGCCTTAGGCTGGGATATATAGCGTTATAGACGTATATAATGTTCCCACCTAAAAATAGGGGCCGACGAGTCAGGAATGTTGTAAAATATTACACCCGAGATGTTAGGTTCCCTTAGGTTAGGATATACAACTTTATAGACGTATAGTATGTTCCCACCGAGATGTAGAGACCGACATGCCAGGAATGTTGTAAAATATTACATCCGAGATGTTAGGTTGCGTTAGGTTAGGATATACAACGATATAGATGTATATAATATCCCCATCCAGAAGTAGGCGACGACACGCCAGGAATGTTGTAAAATATTACATCCCAGATGTTAGGTTGCGTTAGGTTAGGATATACAACGTTATAGACGTATATAATGTCGCCATCGAGAAGCAGGCGACGACACGCCAGGAATGTTGTAAAATATTACATTCGACATGTTAGGTTGACTTAGGCTAGGATATATAACGTTATAGACGTATGTAATGTTACCACCGAGAAGTACGGGCCGACACGCCAGGAATGTTATCAACTATTACATCCGACATGTTAGGTCGCCTTAGGCTAGGATATATAACGTTATAGACGTATATAATGTTCCCACCGAGAAATAGGGGCCGACGCGTCAGGAATGTTGTAAAATATTACAACCGAGATGTTAGGCTGCCTTAGGTTAGGATATACAAAGTTATAGATGTATATAATGTTCCCACCGAAAAATAGGGGCCGACGCGTCAGGAATGTTGTAAAATATTACATTCGACATGTTAGGTGGCCTTACGCTAGGATATATAACGTTATAGACGTATATAATGTTCCCACCGAGACGTAGGCACCGACATGCAAGGAATATTGTAAAATATTACATCCCAAATCTTAGGTTGCGTTAGGTTAGGATTGACAAAGTTATAGACGTATATAATCTCCCCATCGAGAAGCAGGCGACGACACGCCAGAATGTTGTAAAATATTACATTCGACATCTTAGGTTGCCTTAGGGTAGGATATATAGCGCTATAGACGTATATAATGTTCCCACCTAAAAATAGGGGCCGACGAGTCAGGAATGTTGTAAAATATTACACCCGAGATGTTAGGTTCCCTTAGGTTAGGATATACAACTTTATAGACGTATAGTATGTTCCCACTGAGAAGTAGGGTCCGACATGACAAGAATGTCGTAAAATATTACATCCGAGATGTTAGGTTGCGTTAGGTTAGGATATACAACGTTATAGACGTATAGAATGTCCCCATCGAGAAGCAGGCGACGACACGCCAGGAATGGTGTAAAATATTACAGCCGAGATGTTAGGTTCCCTTCGGTTTGGATATATATCGTTATAGACGTATATAATGTTCCTACCGAGACTTGGGGACCGACATGCCAGGAATCTTGTGAAATATTACATCCCAGATGTTAGGTTGCTTTAGGTTAGGATATACAACGTTATAGACGTATATAACGTCCCCATCGAGAAGCAGGCGACGACACGCCAGGAATGTTGTAAAATATTACATTCGACATGTTATGTGGCCTTAGGCTAGGATATATAACGTTATAGACGTATATAATGTTCCCACCGAGAAATAGGGGCCGACGCGTCAGGAATGTTGTAAAATATTATACCCGAGATGTTAGGTTGCTTTAGGTTAGGATATACAACGATATAGATGTATATAATATCCCCATCCAGAAGTAGGCGACGACACGCCAGGAATGTTGTAAAATATTACATCCCAGATGTTAGGTTGCGTTAGGTTAGGATATACAACGTTATAGACGTATATAATGTCGCCATCGAGAAGCAGGCGACGACACGCCAGGAATGTTGTAAAATATTACATTCGACATGTTAGGTTGACTTAGGCTAGGATATATAACGTTATAGTCGTATGTAATGTTACCACCGAGAAGTACGGGCCGACACGCCAGGAATGTTATCAACTATTACATCCGACATGTTAGGTCGCCTTAGGCTAGGATATATAACGTTATAGACGTATATAATGTTCCCACCGAGAAACAGGGGCCGACGCGTCAGGAATGTTGTAAAATATTACATTCGACATGTTAGGTGGCCTTAGACTAGGATATATAACGTTATAGACGTATATAATGTTCCCACCGAGACGTAGGCACCGACATGCAAGGAATGTTGTAAAATATTACATCCCAAATCTTAGGTTGCGTTAGGTTAGGATTGACAAAGTTATAGACGTATATAATCTCCCCATCGAGAAGCAGGCGACGACACGCCAGAATGTTGTAAAATATTACATTCGACATCTTAGGTTGCCTTAGGCTAGGATATATAGCGTTATAGACGTATATAATGTTCCCACCTAAAAATAGGGGCCGACGAGTCAGAAATGTTGTAAAATATTACACCCGAGATGTTAGGTTCCCTTAGGTTAGGATATACAACTTTATAGACGTATAGTATGTTCCCACCGAGATGTAGAGACCGACATGCCAGGAATGTTGTAAAATATTACATCCGAGATGTTAGGTTGCGTTAGGTTAGGATATACAACGATATAGATGTATATAATATCCCCATCCAGAAGTAGGCGACGACACGCCAGGAATGTTGTAAAATATTACATCCCAGATGTTAGGTTGCGTTAGGTTAGGATATACAACGTTAAAGACGTATATAACGTCCCCATCGAGAAGCAGGCGACGACACGCCAGGAATGTTGTAAAATATTACATTCGACATGTTATGTGGCCTTAGGCTAGGATATATAACGTTATAGACGTATATAATGTTCCCACCGAGAAGTACGGGCGGACACGCCAGGAATGTTGTCAACTATTACATCCGAGATGTTAGGTTGCCTTAGGTTAGGATATATAACGTTATAGACGTATATAATCTCCCCATCCAGAAGTAGGCGACGACACGCCAGGAATATTACATCCCAGATGTTCGGTTGCGTTAGGTTAGGATACACAACGTTATAGACGTATATAATGTTCCCATCGAGAAGCAGGCGACGACATGCCAGGAATGATGTAAAATATTACATTCGACATGTTAGGTCGCCTTGGGCTAGGATATATAACGTTATAGACGTATACAATGTTCCCACCGAGAAGTACGGGCCTAGACGCCAGGAATGTTGTCAACTATTACATCCGAGGTGTTAGGTTGCCTTAGGTTGGGACATATATCGTTATAGACGTATATAATGTTGCCACCGAGACGTAGGCACCGACATGCCAGGAATGTTGTAAAATATTGCATCCCAAATGTTAGGTTGCGTTAGGTTAGGATATACAACGTTATAGACGTATATAATCTCCCCATCGAGAAGCAGGCGACGACACGCCAGAATGTTGTAAAATATTACATCCGAGATGTTAGGTTGCCTTAGGTTAGGATATACAATGTTATAGATGTATATAATGTCCCCATCGTGAAGTAGGCGACGACACGCCAGGAATGTTGTAAAATATTACATTCGACATCTTAGGTTGCCTTAGGCTAGGATATATAACGTTATAGACGTATATAATGTTCCCACCGAAAAATAGGGTCCGACGCGTCAGGAATGTTGTAAAATATTACACCCGAGATGTTAGGTTCCCTTAGGTTAGGATATACAACGTTAAAGACGTATAGTATGTTCCCACCGAGATGTAGGGACCGACATGCCAGGAATGTTGTAAAATATTACATCCGAGATGTTAGGTTGCGTTAGGTTAGGATATACAACGATATAGATGTATATAATATCCCCATCCAGAAGTAGGCGACGACACGCCAGGAATGTTGTAAAATATTACATCCCAGATGTTAGGTTGCGTTAGGTTAGGATATACAACGTTATAGACGTATATAATGTCGCCATCGAGAAGCAGGCGACGACACGCCAGGAATGTTGTAAAATATTACATTCGACATGTTATGTGGCCTTAGGCTAGGATATATAACGTTATAGACGTATATAATGTTCCCACCGAGAAGTACGGGCGGACACGCCAGGAATGTTGTCAACTATTACATCCGAGATGTTAGGTTGCCTTAGGTTAGGATATATAACGTTATAGACGTATATAATCTCCCCATCCAGAAGTAGGCGACGACACGCCAGGAATATTACATCCCAGATGTTCGGTTGCGTTAGGTTAGGATACACAACGTTATAGACGTATATAATGTTCCCATCGAGAAGCAGGCGACGACACGCCAGGAATGATGTAAAATATTACATTCGACATGTTAGGTTGCCTTAGGCTAGGATATATAACGTTATAGACGTATGTAATGTTACCACCGAGAAGTACGGGCCGACACGCCAGGAATGTTATCAACTATTAGATCCGACATGTTAGGTCGCCTTAGGCTAGGATATATAACGTTATAGACGTATATAATGTTCCCACCGAGAAATAGGGGCCGACGCGTCAGGAATGTTGTAAAATATTATACCCGAGATGTTAGGTTGCTTTAGGTTAGGATATACAACGATATAGATGTATATAATATCCCCATCCAGAAGTAGGCGACGACACGCCAGGAATGTTGTAAAATATTACATCCCAGATGTTAGGTTGCGTTAGGTTAGGATATACAACGTTATAGACGTATATAATGTCGCCATCGAGAAGCAGGCGACGACACGCCAGGAATGTTGTAAAATATTACATTCGACATGTTAGGTTGACTTAGGCTAGGATATATAACGTTATAGTCGTATGTAATGTTACCACCGAGAAGTACGGGCCGACACGCCAGGAATGTTATCAACTATTACATCCGACATGTTAGGTCGCCTTAGGCTAGGATATATAACGTTATAGACGTATATATTGTTCCCACCGAGAAACAGGGGCCGACGCGTCAGGAATGTTGTAAAATATTACATTCGACATGTTAGGTGGCCTTAGACTAGGATATATAACGTTATAGACGTATATAATGTTCCCACCGAGACGTAGGCACCGACATGCAAGGAATGTTGTAAAATATTACATCCCAAATCTTAGGTTGCGTTAGGTTAGGATTGACAAAGTTATAGACGTATATAATCTCCCCATCGAGAAGCAGGCGACGACACGCCAGAATGTTGTAAAATATTACATTCGACATCTTAGGTTGCCTTAGGCTAGGATATACAACGTTATAGACGTATATAATGTTCCCACCGAAAAATAGGGTCCGACGCGTCAGGAATGTTGTAAAATATTACACCCGAGATGTTAGGTTCCCTTAGGTTAGGATATACAACTTTATAGACGTATAGTATGTTCCCACCGAGATGTAGAGACCGACATGCCAGGAATGTTGTAAAATATTACATCCGAGATGTTAGGTTGCGTTAGGTTAGGATATACAACGATATAGATGTATATAATATCCCCATCCAGAAGTAGGCGACGACACGCCAGGAATGTTGTAAAATATTACATCCCAGATGTTAGGTTGCGTTAGGTTAGGATATACAACGTTATAGACGTATATAATGTCGCCATCGAGAAGCAGGCGACGACACGCCAGGAATGTTGTAAAATATTACATTCGACATGTTAGGTTGACTTAGGCTAGGATATATAACGTTATAGACGTATGTAATGTTCCCACCGAGAAGTACGGGCGGACACGCCAGGAATGTTGTCAACTATTACATCCGAGATGTTAGGTTGCCTTAGGTTAGGATATATAACGTTATAGACGTATATAATCTCCCCATCCAGAAGTAGGCGACGACACGCCAGGAATATTACATCCCAGATGTTCGGTTGCGTTAGGTTAGGATACACAACGTTATAGACGTATATAATGTTCCCATCGAGAAGCAGGCGACGACACGCCAGGAATGATGTAAAATATTACATTCGACATGTTAGGTCGCCTTGGGCTAGGATATATAACGTTATAGACGTATACAATGTTCCCACCGAGAAGTACGGGCCTAGACGCCAGGAATGTTGTCAACTATTACATCCGAGGTGTTAGGTTGCCTTAGGTTGGGACATATATCGTTATAGACGTATATAATGTTGCCACCGAGACGTAGGCACCGACATGCCAGGAATGTTGTAAAATATTGCATCCCAAATGTTAGGTTGCGTTAGGTTAGGATATACAACGTTATAGACGTATATAATCTCCCCATCGAGAAGCAGGCGACGACACGCCAGAATGTTGTAAAATATTACATCCGAGATGTTAGGTTGCCTTAGGTTAGGATATACAATGTTATAGATGTATATAATGTCCCCATCGTGAAGTAGGCGACGACACGCCAGGAATGTTGTAAAATATTACATTCGACATCTTAGGTTGCCTTAGGCTAGGATATATAACGTTATAGACGTATATAATGTTCCCACCGAAAAATAGGGTCCGACGCGTCAGGAATGTTGTAAAATATTACACCCGAGATGTTAGGTTCCCTTAGGTTAGGATATACAACGTTAAAGACGTATAGTATGTTCCCACCGAGATGTAGGGACCGACATGCCAGGAATGTTGTAAAATATTACATCCGAGATGTTAGGTTGCGTTACGTTAGGATATACAACGATATAGATGTATATAATATCCCCATCCAGAAGTAGGCGACGACACGCCAGGAATGTTGTAAAATATTACATCCCAGATGTTAGGTTGCGTTAGGTTAGGATATACAACGTTATAGACGTATATAATGTCGCCATCGAGAAGCAGGCGACGACACGCCAGGAATGTTGTAAAATATTACATTCGACATGTTATGTGGCCTTAGGCTAGGATATATAACGTTATAGACGTATATAATGTTCCCACCGAGAAGTACGGGCGGACACGCCAGGAATGTTGTCAACTATTACATCCGAGATGTTAGGTTGCCTTAGGTTAGGATATATAACGTTATAGACGTATATAATCTCCCCATCCAGAAGTAGGCGACGACACGCCAGGAATATTACATCCCAGATGTTCGGTTGCGTTAGGTTAGGATACACAACGTTATAGACGTATATAATGTTCCCATCGAGAAGCAGGCGACGACACGCCAGGAATGATGTAAAATATTACATTCGACATGTTAGGTTGCCTCAGGCTAGGATATATAACGTTATAGACGTATGTAATGTTACCACCGAGAAGTACGGGACGACACGCCAGGAATGTTATCAACTATTAGATCCGACATGTTAGGTCGCCTTAGGCTAGGATATATAACGTTATAGACGTATATAATGTTCCCACCGAGAAATAGGGGCCGACGCGTCAGGAATGTTGTAAAATATTACACCCGAGATGTTAGGTTGCTTTAGGTTAGGATATACAACGATATAGATGTATATAATATCCCCATCCAGAAGTAGGCGACGACATGCCAGGAATGTTGTAAAATATTACATTCCAGATGTTAGGTTGCGTTAGGTTAGGATATACAACGTTATAGACGTATATAATGTCGCCATCGAGAAGCAGGCGACGACACGCCAGGAATGTTGTAAAATATTACATTCGACATGTTAGGTTGACTTAGGCTAGGATATATAACGTTATAGACGTATGTAATGTTACCACCGAGAAGTACGGGCCGACACGCCAGGAATGTTATCAACTATTACATCCGACATGTTAGGTCGCCTTAGGCTAGGATATATAACGTTATAGACGTATATAATGTTCCCACCGAGAAACAGGGGCCGACGCGTCAGGAATGTTGTAAAATATTACATCCGAGATGTTAGGCTGCCTTAGGTTAGGATATACAAAGTTATAGATGTAAATAATGTCCCCATACAGAAGTAGGCGACTACACGACAGGAGTGTTGTAAAATATTACATTCGACATGTCAGGTTGCCTTAGACTAGGATATATAACGTTATAGACGTATGTAATGTTCCCACCGAAAAATAGGGGCCGACGCGTCAGGAATGTTGTAAAATATTACATTCGACATGTTAGGTGGCCTTAGACTAGGATATATAACGTTATAGACGTATATAATGTTCCCACCGAGAAATAGGGGCCGACGCGTCAGGAATGTTGTAAAATATTACATCCGAGATGTTAGGCTGCCTTAGGTTAGGATATACAAAGTTATAGATGTATATAATGTTCCCACCGAAAAATAGGGGCCGACGCGTCAGGAATGTTGTAAAATATTACATTCGACATGTTAGGTGGCCTTACGCTAGGATATATAACGTTATAGACGTATATAATGTTTCCACCGAGACGTAGGCACCGACATGCAAGGAATGTTGTAAAATATTACATCCCAAATCTTAGGTTGCGTTAGGTTAGGATATACAAAGTTATAGACGTATATAATCTCCCCATCGAGAAGCAGGCGACGACACGCCAGAATGTTGTAAAATATTACATTCGACATCTTAGGTTGCCTTAGGCTAGGATATATAGCGTTATAGACGTATATAATGTTCCCACCTAAAAATAGGGGCCGACGAGTCAGGAATGTTGTAAAATATTACACCCGAGATGTTAGGTTCCCTTAGGTTAGGATATACAACTTTATAGACGTATAGTATGTTCCCACCGAGATGTAGGGACCGACATGCCAGGAATGTTGTAAAATATTACATCCCAGATGTTAGGTTGCGTTAGGTTAGGATATACAACGTTATAGACGTATATAATGTCGCCATCGGGAAGCAGGCGACGACACGCCAGGAATGTTGTAAAATATTACATCCGAGATGTTAGGTTCCCTTCGGTTTGGATATATATCGTTATAGACGTATATAATGTTCCTACCGAGACTTGGGGACCGACATGCCAGGAATCTTGTAAAATATTACATCCCAGATGTTAGGTTGCTTTAGGTTAGGATATACAACGTTAAAGACGTATATAATGTCCCCAGCGAGAAGCAGGCGACGACACGCCAGGAATGTTGTAAAATATTACATTCGACATGTTATGTGGCCTTACGTTAGGATATGTAACGTTATAGACGTATATAATGTTCCCACCGAAAAGTAGGAGCCGAATCGCCAGGAATGTTGTAAAATATTACATCCGAGATGTTAGTTTCCCTTAAGTTTGGATATATGTCGTTATAGACGTATATAACGTTCCCACCGAGACGTAGGGACCGACATGCCAGGAATGTTGTACAATATTATATCCCAGATGTTAGGTTGCGTTAGGTTAGGATATACAACGTTATAGACGTATGTAATGTCCCCATCGAGAAGCAGGCGACGACACACCAGGAATGTTGTAAAATATTACATCCGAGATGTTATGTTGCCTTACGTTAGGATATGTAACGTTATAGACGTATATAATGTTCTCACCGAAAAGTAGGAGCCGAAGCGCCAGGAATGTTGTAAACTATTACGGTTGAGATTTTAGGTTGCCTTATGTTATGATATATAACGTTAAAGAAGTATATAATGTTCCCACCGAGAAATAGGGGCCGACGCGTCAGGAATGTTGTAAAATATTAAACCCGAGATGTTAGGTTGCCTTAGGCTAGGATATATAACGTTATAGACGTATAAAATATTCCCACCGAGAAATAGGGGCCGACATGCCAGGAATGTTGTAGAATATTACATCCCAGATGTTAGGTTGCGTTAGGTTAGGATATACAACGTTATAGACGTATATAATGTCCCCATCGAGAAGCAGGCGACGACACGCCAGGAATGTTGTAAAATATTACATCCGAGATGTTAGATTGCTTAGGCTAGGATATACAACGTTATAGACGTATATAATGTCCCCATCGAGAAGCAGGCGACGACACGCCTGGAATGTTGTAAAATATTAAACCCGAGATGTTAGGTTGCCTTAGGCTAGGATATATAACGTTATAGACGTATATCATATTCCCACCGAGAAATAGGGGCCGACATGCCAGGAATGTTGTAAAATATTACATCCCAGATGTTAGGTTGCGTTAGGTTAGGATATACAACGTTATAGACGTATATAACGTCCCCATCGAGAAGCAGGCGACGACACGCCAGGAATGTTGTAAAATATTACATCCGAGATGTTATGTTGCCTTACGTTAGGATATGTAACGTTATAGACGTATATAACGTTCCCAGCGAAAAGTAGGAGCCGAAGCGCCAGGAATGTTATAAAATATTACATCCGAGATGTTAGTTTCCCTTAAGTTTGGATATATATCGTTATAGACGTATATAATGTTCGCACCGAGAAGTACGAGCCGACACGCCAGGAATGTTGTAAACTGTCACGGTAGAGATTTTAGGTTGCCTTAGGTTATAATATATAACGTTATGTACGTATATAATGTTCCCACCGAGAAATAGGGGCCGACATGCCAGGAATGTTGTAAAATATTACATCCCAGATGTTAGGTTGCGTTTGGTTAGGATATACAACGTGATAGACGTATATAATGTCCCCATCGAGAAGCAGGCGACGACACGCCAGGAATATTGTAAAATATTACATCCGAGATGTTATGTTGCCTTACGTTAGGATATGTAACGTTATAGACGTATATAACGTTCCCAGCGAAAAGTAGGAGCCGACGCGTCAGGAATGTTGTAAAATATTAAACTCGAGATGTTAGGTTGCCTTAGGCTAGGATATATAACGTTATAGACGTATATAATATTCCCACCGAGAAATAGGGGCCGACATGCCAGGAATGTTGTAAAATATTACATCCGAGATGTTAGGTTCCCTTCGGTTTGGATATATATCGTTATAGACGTATATCATGTTCCTACCGAGACTTGGGGACCGACATGCCAGGAATCTTGTAAAATATTACATCCCAGATGTTAGGTTGCTTTAGGTTAGGATATACAACGTTAAAGACGTATATAATGTCCCCATCGAGAAGCAGGCGACGACACGCCAGGAATGTTGTAAAATATTACATTCGACATGTTATGTGGCCTTACGTTAGGATATGTAACGTTATAGACGTATATAATGTTCCCACCGAAAAGTAGGAGCCGAATCGCCAGGAATGTTGTAAAATATTACATCCGAGATGTTAGTTTCCCTTAAGTTTGGATATATGTCGTTATAGACGTATATAACGTTCCCACCGAAACGTAGGGACCGACATGCCAGGAATGTTGTACAATATTATATCCCAGATGTTAGGTTGCGTTAGGTTAGGATATACAACGTTATAGACGTATATAATGTCCCCATCGAGAAGCAGGCGACGACATGCCAGGAATGTTGTACAATATTATATCCCAGATGTTAGGTTGCGTTAGGTTAGGATATACAAAGTTATAGACGTATATAATCTCCCCATCGAGAAGCAGGCGACGACACGCCAGAATGTTGTAAAATATTACATTCGACACCTTAGGTTGCCTTAGGTTATGATATATAACGTTATAGACGTATATAATGTTCCCACCGAGAGATAGGGGCCGACGCGTCAGGAATGTTGTAAAATATTAAACCCGAGATGTTAGGTTGCCTTAGGCTAGGATATATAACGTTATAGACGTATATAATATTCCCACCGAGAAATAGGGGCCGACATGCCAGGAATGTTGTAAAATATTACATCCCAGATGTTAGGTTACGTTAGGTTAGGATATACAACGTTATAGACGTATATAATTTCCCCATCGAGAAGCAGGCGGCGTCACGCCAGGAATGTTGTAAAATATTATATCCGAGATGGTATGTTGCCTTACGTTAGGATATATAACGTTATAGACGTATATAATGTTCGCACCGAGAAGTACGAGCCGACACGCCAGGAATGTTGTAAACAATTACGGTAGAGATTTTAGGTTGCCTTAGGTTATGATATATAACGTTATAGACGTATATAATGTTACCACCGAGAAATAGGGGCCGAAGCGCCAGGAATGTTGTAAAATATGACATCCGAGATGTTAGCTTCCCTTAAGTTTGGATATATATCGTTATAGACGTATATAACGTTCCCACCGAGACGTAGGGACCGACATGCCAGGAATGTTGTACAATATTACATCCCAGATGTTAGGTTGCGTTAGGTTAGGATATACAACGTTATAGACGTATGTAATGTCCCCATCGAGAAGCAGGCGACGACACGCCAGGAATGTTGTAAAATATTACATCCGAGATGTTATGTTGCCTTACGTTAGGATATGTAACGTTATAGACGTATATAATGTTCCCACCGAAAAGTAGGAGCCGAAGCGCCAGGAATGTTGTAAACTATTACGGTTGAGATTTTAGGTTGCCTTAGGTTATGATATATAACGTTAAAGAAGTATATAATGTTCCCACCGAGAAATAGGGGCCGACGCGTCAGGAATGTTGTAAAATATTAAACCCGAGATGTTAGGTTGCCTTAGGCTAGGATATATAACGTTATAGACGTATATAATATTCCCACCGAGAAATAGGGGCCGACATGCCAGGAATGTTGTAGAATATTACATCCCAGATGTTAGGTTGCGTTGGGTTAGGATATACAACGTTATAGACGTATATAATTTCCCCATCGAGAAGCAGGCGGCGACACGCCAGGAATGTTGTAAAATATTATATCCGAGATGGTATGTTGCCTTACGTTAGGATATATAACGTTATAGACGTATATAATGTTCGCACCGAGAAGTACGAGCCGACACGCCAGGAATGTTGTAAACAATTACGGTAGAGATTTTAGGTTGCCTTAGGTTATGATATATAACGTTATAGACGTATATAATGTTACCACCGAGAAATAGGGGCCGAAGCGCCAGGAATGTTGTAAAATATGACATCCGAGATGTTAGTTTCCCTTAAGTTTGGATATATATCGTTATAGACGTATATAACGTTCCCACCGAGACGTAGGGACCGACATGCCAGGAATGTTGTACAATATTACATCCCAGATGTTAGGTTGCGTTAGGTTAGGATATACAACGTTATAGACGTATGTAATGTCCCCATCGAGAAGCAGGCGACGACACGCCAGGAATGTTGTAAAATATTACATCCGAGATGTTATGTTGCCTTACGTTAGGATATGTAACGTTATAGACGTATATAATGTTCCCACCGAAAAGTAGGAGCCGAAGCGCCAGGAATGTTGTAAACTATTAC